>JANRMT010062818.1:49817036-49888746 GCA_026402145.1 Polypterus bichir lapradei | reverse complement strand
ATGGAAATTATACAAAAACTGCAGGATCTAGATTTGACTGTGTGATTTGTCAGTGTGACGGTGTAGGTCGGCTCCATGCTCCCACTCTTGTTTGGGAGCCTCTTGAACTAGACTCGCACTGTCACATTTGGTGGCAGCGGTGGGATGAGCTGTTGATGTGGACTGAAGAACTGGAGACAGAGCAGCAAGCGGGATAAGTGTCTGACTTTTCAAAAGAACCCACAAGACTCAAACTGGAAGGGGACGTTTAAGAAAGTAGAACATTTTATTAGACTATTTACTGCTGATTGTTTTATTGTCATTTTAAAAGATATTATTGTTATTCTTTTATTTTCCTGTTTCACAAAGGGGGCTTTGTTTTTTATTTTATAGTTTTTGTTTTAGTGATTTTATTACTGTTTTAGTGCAGTGTAGGATCTTGGCATAGACAGGGACCGCCAGTTACACTGGGTTGGGTGAAGGTCTGAGCCTTCCCATGCAACTGGGGTTTTGTGGAATTTAGTGTGTGATGTGTGGCCCATGGTGCTGTGCTGATTTTAAATAAAAAAACGTTCCCTGTGTTAGGTGCAGGCTCCAAGTGGGTGTGAGAATACATTTTGCATTTTGCTCCGCGGTTAGCTGAGGCACTGGCTAGCCACACCACATTCACATGCAGAGGTGGGTGGGTCAATCATGAGCCTCCATACTGCCGTGGAGGGAGTGGCTTCTTGCACCTGCACCCAGTTAGGTAGCAGATTTAAAATGAGCCTGTATGGGTCAGAGGGGGAGAAGAGAGGAAGGAACTTGTCAGAAGAAAAACAGCATTGGAGGTTAAAGGGAGAATCTGGAGCAAAAAAGGTAAAGACCTGTGAGAGCAGTCTTGTGCAAGATGAGCTGTCCAGATAGAGAGAAAAGGCAGTGCAATCATGGGCCTTGCGAAGGAATGATTAAGTGGCATTCCAGGAGCTGGTTTGCCCCACTGAATAACTGTTTGGAGTGAATGCGAGCATGGTAGAGTCCACCCCAGGGATCCAAGGTATAACTGGTTGAAAGATGATGGGAGGATGTCCGACCTTGGATGGTCTGGCTAGCGCTGTATGGGCGGCTAAGAAGGAGGTTGGGTGATGAAGTTCATGGCTATTAATCTTTTCCCCGGCTGAGCAAGTAAGGAGTGAGCCAGGCATATGGAGGTGGAGTTGAGCCAGACTCGTCTGTACTGTGCAGTAAGGACCCAATGACCATGTTTTTTAACCTCTGCTTTTAATGGATTTTCTTATTACAACTTTTTAATTTCCACTAGCACCTTCATTTTATTAGGTTACTTACTATGGATTTCGCACTGCACTATTGGAACTGTTTGTTTTGGAGTTGGTTTTTTAATAAAACCACTTTTGCACATTTTTTTTTACCATCCACTTGCTTTTGGTCATGACTATCGACAGTATCGGGTTCAAGAGGCTCCCAGAACGGAAGTGGGAGCTTGAGCCGACCCGCACCATCACAGTCAGCAAGCTTAAAAGAAGTGGGAAATCAAAGACTTCCTGATAATTCAGTCATGCGCTGATTTACAGATGATCGAGTTAAGGCAATTTGTACTTATGGCCGAGGACCATAGGAAAACAATAAGGTAACAACGTTCTAGAATTTGCAAAAAAATGCTTTCATTATTATAATAATTATTATTTCACTGGGTCTCCTTTTTTCTGACTTTTGAAGGGCATTTTAATGTTTGTTTTGTGCCTCCACCATCTTTCCTTATGCCAGTGTTTTTCAACCTTCATGTTTGTGCTCCAGTTTTGCCTTTTTACATCCATTGATGACCCATGAGCATCCATTGCAAACTGCTCCCTTGGTGAAACAATAGTGATCGGGGATCCCACTTGATAAAATGAGCAAACTTATAAACAGGGAAACTTTGTGCAGTGCTGCTATTCACTTAGGTGACCCATTCATGGTCCAATGACAGGAACCTATGACCCGCCAGTGGCGTGATCCTGTGCTGAGAAACACTGCCCTACGTGGACTTTCTGTGGCATGAAATTCGGTTTGTGCTACTTGGTACTGGCAGTGCCACATCAAACCCAAAGAGCCTCAATTACAATGACCTGTACAGTTTGTGCCCGACATATGGCTGTAAGTCATCGCATGGCTGTAGTGGTATGAAACAGTCAGTCTGCTGGAAAACAGGTTTTTAATAGCAAGGCTAAAATAGGATCTCGGGAACAAGTGGAAAATTTAATTCAGCAAACAAGACATACTAAGTGTTTCTGAGAAATCTCAGTAAAGGAGCTCAGAAAAGATGACCATAGACTGGACTATAGCAAACTGATTAACAGCTACTGTTGTAGGCTTTATTTGTTCCCTAATATCTTTAATCTTTGTTTGAAAAAAAAATGAAGAAACTGTTCACATTTTTCCACAGAAAAGGCCACTGGACTTGTCAGGCTAGGCAAGTGGTCAGTTACAGAAAATACATGTTTAGGATTCTTGCTGTCATCATTAATGAGTGTGGAATAACAGCTAAATCTGGCCTTTCAAAGTGCAATCAAATATAGCCACTGATGCTCCCTAAAGGTTTGTTGATGAGAACTTGAACAGAACCTGTCATTCTCTACCTATCTTTAAGAACTCAAAGGTAGTGAGTAGGGGAGAGAATGAGCCTTTTGAGTCTTCTGAAAAATAGGCATAGTTATACTTCAACACTGCAAGTAAAGACTAGTGATTCCATCTGGTCAACAAGTGCTTACGTGTGGTACTGATATTTGATATTAATCAAATATATTAATCAAAGGCTGCTATCTCAACTTTCTACTCAATACCACAGAAGAGCATCACCAATGGAGAAAAAACATGTAATGTACAGTGAATATAATATAAACATCATGGTAGGTGAAGGACATGCACAAATGCTGCAAAGCAGAGACAGACAAAAATGAAAATTCACCTTGTGTGGTACTCCAGCAGTATCTGCTCAGTATTACTTGTTCAGGATTATCTGTGCCCAAGTCATCGTAATTCTGTCTGATTCTGTTTGATGTCTCCTTTACAGTTAACACTCGCACAAGCCTTGTTCCATCTGTACAACTTTTTAGCAGCATTCTGTAACCATCAGTGTTCTTCACTAAAATATCTGATTGAGAGTCACAGTCATTCTAGTCTTGTCTGTAGTAAAAGAAGACAGTGGTGATTTAATGATTTTTATGATATCCATACTGTTTTTACTATAATTTCTAAGCTCTCTGATGTGTAATAATCAACAATCTGCCTTAACAACTTTGAGTGCTTGCACAAGTTCCCCCCTAACATAATGCTGAAGTTACCACCAGTGTTAAATAATCAGTCTGGGAAATAACATAGACATAGTTTCCAGAAGAGTGCCTATCTATGTATCCTCCATGCATGAGTGTAGGTCACTATACTTTGTGATATCCGTGAACCTATGTGTATTTTGTTTGAAAGAGCAAGGAAACCATATTTACACATATCTTCTGGGTAATTCTGGATTTGCATTCAATGGATAACGGCCAGTTCACTGTAATGGGGGTTAAAAAGCATAACTGAAACTAAAATAGAAATCTTTGTAAACGTGAAAAAAAGTAAAAATTGTTTTTATTAGTAATATCTGAGATCTAATTAAGTAAAATACTAAATTTAACACTAAGAGTTGCCTTCTAAACTGATTGACACTCCTTAGCAAATCAAATATTTAGATACAGTAGAAAAACAGAATTGTATTTAACCTTACAGTTGGCTGTTATCTTTAGCTTACATAATGCAAAAAATACTTTGAATTAGACCCTTCAATTCTACATCTTTTTCCGTATCTTTCTGTCCTCTGCATCTTGCTCTGTTACACCCATCACCTGCATGTCCTCTCACCACATCCATAAACCTTCTCTTAGGCCTTCCTCTTTTTCTCTTCCCTTGTAGCTCTATCCTTAGCATCCTTCTCCCAATATACTCAGCATCTGTCCTCTGCACATGTCCAAACCAACGCAATCTCTCCTCTCTGACTTTGTCTCCCAACTGTCCAACTTGAGACGACCCTCTAATGAACTCATTTCTAATCCTGTCCATCCTTGTCACACCCACTGCAAATCTTACCACGTTTAACTCTGCTACCTCCAGCTCTGTCTCCTGTTTTTTTGTTAGTGCCACCATCTTTAACCCATATAACATAACTGATCTCACTACCTTCCCTTTCACGCTTGCTGGAACACCTTCTATCACAAATCACTCCTGACACTCTTCTCCACTCTGCCTGCACTCTCCTCCCCTCTTTTCCACATTCCCAGTTACTCTGTACTGTTAATTCAAGGTATTTAAACTCATCCACCTTCAATAAGTCTACTCCCTATATCCTCACCATTCCTGTTATTGATAACAGCAAAATCCTTATATTCATTTTTATAATTTGACTGCACTTTTTTATAATAAGAATATAATAGACTATTTTTACCAAAATTGTGCCTTTAAAAATAAATCATTAAAAACCAATGAAATCAACCATTAATTTGCCTTTAGTGTCTGATGTACTTCTCTCTCAATTTTTTCAAAATAGTCAATGAAATAAATACAGATTCTTTTCATTATGTTATATACCCATTTTTATTTCCTGTACTGCTTCCTAGAATAATGTTTCTGAGACTAAATTCTAGCAGTAATTATTACTACTATAATTTCCTTATAATTCAAGTATGTAATTTGAACCACAAAGATAGGACAAACAAGCTGAAAAGTAATTTCATTACAATCTGTGCAATAAGGTAAGCATATGGCATCTATTGTAGCAATCAGTGGGTATTATTTCTGCCAGGACTGTCAGACCAAAAGGGTATTAATAAAGGAATGAATGTCACTCCACTGCCATGATTGTTTTTTTGGGTGACTGATAGCTGCTGCAGTGAGCAACCTGAGTGACAGTTTGATCTAATGCCTCACTTGTAATTAACGAGACAATTATTGTGTTAAAGCTGACCCTGGGGGCAGTGCCCTTGGACCTGCCTGCCTCTGTCACTGATACATCACTGTAGCAGAGTCGATTACTCTCATTCACAAGCACATTAGTGCAGAAGAATCATTTAGGCCAGATATGTGCACTAAATTGAGCTGAAGAATTGGAGTCATCTTACAGTCTAAACAGTTGGCTGGTTCGTATTTCTCTAACGAGATTGTTGAATATTTAACTGCCAATATTAGGAGGTTTAGGGGACTCAGCTGGTTGTAGGCTTTGGTGGGGGATGTTAATGGAAAAAGTCATGCTTAACATTATATTAGTATTTGGTCGTGACAAGAAATATATATAGTGTGTGTGTGTGTATATGTATGTTCTGATACAATAGAAAATACTATTATTTAGAAGATGTCAGTAAATATAAAGTAAATTAAGTGACTTTTAAAATTAAAATAACATTGCAACATGACAGTAACACTAATACTATAAATAAATATAAATAGTAATACTGTAACAAAATAAGAATTCCTCACTAACCAAGCGTAGGTGGCGTTTTCTGTTGAGCATATTACAAATAAAGCAAGTTAGATAAAGTTCCCTGAGTATGTGAGACTTGTCTAGCGATTATGTAATTACGATTTAAATTTTATATCTCTTTTTTTTTTTTTTTTTTAAGTCAACTTTGCTCTCTGGCATTCTGGAGTAAATCTACAAGCGTGAAGAAAACATGAGTGGCATAATTGTTAATTTCTTTGCTTTTCTTTTATAGCTTTTTTTTTTTTGGAAAGTTTGTAATCTTGGGTAAGAATTCATAAACTTAATGGCATATTCACACTTTTATATTCTTCTGATTATAGTGTAATAGTAATTAGGGATTATTTAAGTCATTCTGCCTTTATAAGTATTGTAAAGTGATTACCAGGCCACACAAAATCTCTGTAATGACTAAACTAGTTTACTAAATTTGTCGAAGAAAAATAAATAACAGTAAATTTGTTCATTTCCTAAGCCTGAATTGTGGGGAACCTCTGCATAGGCTGCAAGGCAGAAAAAAAAACATTGGAAGGGGTGCAAGCTTATCATAAACATAATAATAAATCCTTTAATGAAAAAGTTAGTTTTTAGCATGCTAAGTATAAATTGTGTTTTGAATGAGATTTAGCAAGATTTCTATTACAATCAGTTATTAAAAAGACTAAATTTGCATTCACAGTTAATTGAAACATAGTTTTGGAATTATTTAGTTGAAAAAAAATGAATCGGTCAAATAACTTAATTATGCTGTGTTTCTCTAAGGGGAAAAATATTTTTCAAATAAAAGTAACTTTAAAAAGTTTCTCAGTGTCTGTTAAAACAACTATTTGTAGGAATCATATATTTCTATTTCAAAAAATGTTAGCAGTTATCCATATATAATGAAACTCATAATTTTATTTTTCTTAAATTCAGTCAGCTGAAAAGCTGCATTTTGGTAGGATGGTACATCTAGGCCAGTAGGCACTGTATATGGTAAGAAATGATTTTTGATTCTCAGTATTTAGGGGATAAAAAACCCTAAATTCCCCAAATTCTCAAACAATTCAACTGATGTTATTGAAATTCGGTGATGTTATAGAACAAATAAAATAGCTGACACATGGTTTTTATTAGGTTAAACATTTGTTAATAATAATCCTGTAGGGAATTAACTATTTTTAAGATCCTCATCTTTTTTTCCGTTCAGCACATTCAGACTACCAGTTCAATGTTGCCAACAGCAGCAGTCACTAGTGATGTGGACACAAAACTGAAAAAGCAGGGTTATGACAAAGGTAAACAGACAAAGTGATATGTGTTATGAGCTCTGAAGTAAGATGTGGCTACACATTCAAGATGCGCTACACACCTCAAGTCCAGCTGCCAGGGTGGGAAAGAGATATAAAAGATGACTTGGATTGCAAACACCCAAACCCAAAAAGTGCAACCCGCAGTACTAGTGCAGCTCTGAAGAAAGACGGGATAGACACTGTACACAGTGCTCACACCTAACACCAAGGGGAACACAGCCTCCGAACAACCCCTGACACCCCACCCTATTTGTTTGCAACTAAACTGTATGTGTGGACCCTGCTCCCCAACAACTCGACACAGAACAATGCTCTCAAAACTCCCATGTAAAAGTATTTATTTCTTTTCTATAAGGTGGCATTTGCAACTTAATTTATTCTTCATAGAACCAAATACTGAAATACTTACACTGTGTACTGAAACATATACATATAGTCCACAAACTTGATTCACTTTGCCAGTGTTTTTTTTTGTATTTGGAACACTATTTTCTTCTTCATATCGTGACAATACATCCAATGAATGTCGTTACTTTGTCTCTTACACAATGTGCAAACATTTACTGATTTGGTAGGATGAAAAAGACCTACTAGTATACTGGCTGCTCCCAAAATGTACACATATCACGCCACTCCTTTAATAATCTACTTTGCATAGCCACAAAACCCACAATTGTGCCAATGCAAAAGTTCATATGAGGTTACTAATAAAATCGCAGGAATGCTTGAAGTCACAAAAGTTACACACCCGAATGTTGAAGATCAACTGTATAAATATTTAGGATTGAAACCCCACCTAAAATAGAAAAACTAAGTAAAACTAAACTAAACCTCAAAAATACCATGCAGGATTTGACTGGAATTTGCTGATGTTATACAATAAAGAAAATTAGCCGATATTTTTTTTTTCTTTTGGATTTGTTTATAAATTTTTGATTTGTTGATATTTATTTATATTAAGCTAACTTTCATGCCCTTGTCTGAGATCATGCTTCATGCAAACGAACAACACAGCAGAAGTGATTGCCTGGCCACATGGATAGCCCCACTAACCAATAGGGTGAACAGACAACTGAAGACAGACAGGGTGGTGTCATGGACAGGAATAAAGAGATATGATCACGTTGTGAAATTGAATGAGAAGGTTTTGGGAAGCTCTAGGAAGAAGCAATTATTCAATTATGGCACTT
Organism: Polypterus bichir lapradei; assembly: GCA_026402145.1. NCBI lineage: Eukaryota > Metazoa > Chordata > Cladistia > Polypteriformes > Polypteridae > Polypterus > Polypterus bichir. The sequence goes on along the minus strand of JANRMT010062818.1, from coordinate 49,880,797 downwards.
AAAACATTAAGAAAGAAAAAACTCAAATTCAGTCCCGGTGCTGCATACTCCAAGGATGAAAGTCTTTCTTAGATAGTAGTGCTTGAATTTGTAATGGGAAATGCTCCATGCTCTTTGCACTTCACATTAATACAATGGTAAATCAAAATGTAAAGGCAATTCAACAATTCCACAGTAACTGCAACAGATAGAAGCTGACTCAATGCAACGCATTTGCAATGGCTTATGAGTACTTTAAACACGCACGGCACAGCACTCTGCCGGTAGTCTCACATAGGTGGACAACTCCAATTCTGGAGAGCCACAGTGGCTACAGGTTTTCATTCTAATGGTTTTCTTAATAAGTGACCAGTTTTTGCTGTTAATTAACTTCATTTAATTTATTTGCTATTTAAGACTCAGACCCTTTAAATCAGGGCTGAGCAAGTGGCTTCAACTTTTGTTCCAACATAGTTGAGAAATCATTCATTGCTGATAATGTACTTATTGCACAAGTGACAGTTTTCTTCTTCATTTTAGTTGTCTGGCTTCTTAAGATTTTGAACCCTCAATTACTTATTTTAGTCTTAAACGGCTGTATTCATTGTTTTTACTGCTCCTTAGTAGCAATAAGATGCAAATGACAAAGGAACCAGCAGTTCTACATCTAGCTTGTCTCTATTTCCATCAGTGTGTATTCATCATACACTTTTAGGTTTAAATAAGTACTCAGAAGGAAACTGAAGAGAAAGTGAGGAACTGAAAATTACTCATCAGTTTTAGGCTTCAAATCATTTGGATAATACATATATCATTAGAAAGGAAAATCTGTTATTTCAGAATGAACTGTCATGTTAGAGTTAAAACACCAACAAACCCTAAAATTAAATAATATCTGTTATTGATGAGGATTGACTTCTAATTAAGCAACTGATTTGGAAAAACAAAACCTGCAGCCACTGCAGCTCTCCAGAATTGCAGTTGGCCACCCGTGTTCTAGTAGAAGCCAAGGTTAAATGAACATGGATGCTCCACTGCAGGATTGCACCATTGTTGAACAACACACTGTAGTGAGATATCTTTGGGCAGAGGGAATGAAACCGACTGAAATTCACTGAAGGCTGTTGGCTTATTATGGAAATGACTCAAATGAGAAGTTTTTGAATGGGTAGAAAGGCTTAAAGCAGAATGAACAAATGTTACCCGATGAAGCACGATGGTTGACCAGCAGCACAGCACATATAAGCCCACATCAATGGCAAATGCCTTCGTCAGAGAATATATACACAAAATTAGCTTTTCAAGCATTTCATTTTAATCTCTTTCCTTTATAGAGGTATTTATAGGAGTGCTTTGCCTCTTCTATTTAAATGTCAGTATGAGTGCTGAATAAAGAAAAATATAGAGCATGTTAGGTATTTTTACATAAGAAACATAGATTTCAAATAAGACAAGGTTTTTTTTCTTTGCCACAAGTACACATCTTTTCAACTAGAAGGTAGAATGCTACTGTGGACTGAAACGACAAACTCGATGATGTGTTTAATTAAAAGAGCATTGTCACACCATCGATAGATGAAAAGAAAAACAGTAATATCTGAAAGGGAAAAGAGAGAAGATGACAAAGTAGGAGCCAAATTTAAAAGATATGATGGTGTATAACAGTCTGAGGGGTAGTGAAGAGTTTTTCCATTTGCCAAGGTAAAGAATCCTGTTAATTGCTTTGAATAAAGTCCTAAAATTGCTTTTGTCATTACTTTAGAGAAATGCATTACCCTGGCCTTGTTTAGTGAATGCCTGCAATGTCAAAGTTAAGACCGGGTCTTTTCTGTAGCCAGAACACCACATGGTCGTCATTGTTGTTTTAGCTGGCAAGCGCATAAAAGTTGCAGTGATTCATTGGTATAGCAGGGTTATGACTGATTCTTTAGAAGCAGTCACATTAACTGGACAACCATTTCAGTGATGTGAGTCAGAATGGAGATGTGTACATGAAGTGTATCTTCCTGAATTAAGAATTCAAAAGAAGATATGAGGTTGGAATGTTAATGAACTGAGAGTAATTTCTATGCAGTTGTAATGAAAGAGAAATAATGGGAGGGATGGAAAAGAAAATGAGCAGATATGGTGAAATGATTTGCTAGTGCCTCAAAGAAAGAGATGTATTTTTTTTGTTTAATTCCTTTTATATACATATATGTATATAAAGAGTGGCATGCCATGACTCAGTCCTTACCTTGATGTAGAAACTTATGAATCTTTTCAGCTTTCCCCTGCACATTTAGTTAAACTTCCCTATCGAAGCCTGAAGTTAAACAACTTCAAGCAATACAACATTTGTTGTTAAATTCAACTGTTGCACTAAAATTCCAGCAGTAGGCAAAACAAACAGCAGATAAAGGTGCTTTTTATATTCTCAGAGTTTGGATGTTTGCTGTTACGATGTGCCATTGTAAGCATGCTTTACTCAGAAGGTTTTTAGCTTTATTTGCACTGTTCTATGAGCAGTTTCTTATCTCAGAGGTCACGTTTTATCCACCCAATACAGCAAAAGAGAGACAGTGTTCTACTGTCTATCCTTCCTATCTTTGTCACCCAGAGCACAGGCACATTCATTCAGGGAAACGCATGAAGAGAAACACTGACAGGTGTAATTTAGACAAGCTGCAACTAATCTCACAGTAAAATGCAACTACACATGCTAAACACCAGATACAAAGATGCCTTGCACAATATGCAAATAAGACCATGACATATGATATTTATGAACCAAGAGTGTGTCATATTTCTTAAAACTCAAAGCACAATATGATTAAGAAAGAGACCAGTCCTTCAGAACTAAATATTGGCATTCACATTTTCTAATTGCATGTCAGTGGTTATAGATGACATATGCAAATGTGTAAAGGAATGGCTTACATTTTGAATCATTTTCTGGTTTGCCTAATGCATCCATTACATTACGGATATTCATCGACTAGTGGGTGTTATAAACTCCTATACATGAACTCTAATTTTACATCAGAGCTTTTCAGTTAGATTTTTGTTATGATCAGGTTAAAGAAAGACAGATCTAAAAGAAAGGAGAGATCTAAAATATTTTTAATAATAATGGCTAATATAGGTTGTGTTGTCTTTTTTCAGTATTAATGTTTGCAAACAGTTGTAATTCTGAAGTTAACAATAATAGGTTATATGTTTTATTTGATTTCATTGCAGCATTTATTTTGTGTATTTGGACAAAAAAGAATCAAATTAATTGATTAACAGCAAAAATCATAGTACCATAAGGCTATTAATTTGAATTCTGAAAATGGCTTAAAATGCATCTTGCTCCACTAATATGTGCATTTTTTTCTTTTTAAATAAAGAACAAAGTATCTGCTTATAATTTATAAATTATTTTGCATACTGTGTGTTGCAAGGGTCATACTTAGCAGTTACTGTTTTTATTTTTGCTTAAGATAAATTTGTCCATAACCGTACTAGTTAAGGTTGCAGTAATATGCAGTAATAGTGCAATTTTGTACTGATCTGTAATGTTCTACATATACACTGGTGTTAGTTGTGGAGCTGACTTAAAATTATACAGTGAGTATAAAGGTCTGACGATGAACTGCATTACACTTTGTAATTTATCCTTAGTCTGTTTTTCATTGTTGTCACAATGCATAAATAAAGAAAATCGTGAACTCTGTTTAAGCATAACCAACATATCTAATATTCTTCTGGTGATTAAAAATATACTCGCTTCAAGCATTCATCACCATCATTTGTATTGGAATTGTGTAAAACTGATTAAAAGCAGGATAACCTACAATACTTCATCTCATACTTTCTTTTTGTCAAATCAGGAGAAGTGCTATATCATTCTTATCAGAAAACTATTTAAGGTAGGACTGCTGTTTTAATATTAGTTGGGCAGTTACTTTTACTACTACATGGCCAATGTGGCTGTGCTGTTACAATATCAAGGCAACTATAAATGACAGGAGAGTTGTCACTTTAATTATCACCCAACTGAAGCCGTGTTTAGCAGGACTTTTCTAATTGCATATTAGAATCATAACAGTCTAACAGAGTTTTTTTCTTTTCTTTTTTTTTTTTTTAATATCTCACAACATTATTTTCTTCTGTCACCAACCTCCCCTTCAATTGGCTCTCATTCACTCCCTCTCATTTTGGTGATGTCCTCAAGCAAGCCAGATCAGTTGGGGGCTTGGATGACTATTTCTCATCTTTTGAGTCCTCACTGTCACAGCACTGCCACTCGTCCTGCCCCAAGCCACATAGGTAATAGGTCTGATAAAGACCTCCACTTTGTTTCAGAAATAATTTGCTGTTCTCTTACCTCGCGGGCTAAGCGGTAATAAAAATAAATCACACTGGTGCCAACACACTGTCATTAACTGCTTCATTTCCACTATGGGGGCTTCACTCATATATAACAGCTTTAAGACTCTTTTGTTTACGTGATGGATTTGCAGCCCCAATCGATTTCTTTTTTCTTTTTATTTTTTTAACTTTAGGTATACGCCATGATTTTCTTTTGTATCAATGACTTTCTTTGTTAGTGAAATCTATATGATGAAAAATAGAATACAATACTTTCTTTCACAGCTTCAAAAATATGTATGTTTTGAGAACAGTGTTTCATTTTGAATTGTTTTTATGTTTAATTCAAAGTACTAAAAAATTACTTGCCTAATTTAAAAATATTTTAATCTCTAATACTATTAACTAAAAAGAGAAGGAAGAAGAAATATTGCACTGTAGACACAAAAGAAACTTCATATGTTCAGTGCATTCTACTGCAGACAAAGAAATCCTTTTTGATTTGAATTTGTAAAAACAAATGACATCATGAGTCATTCTGATCTTGATTTCAGATGTTAAAATAACATCCATAATTATATTTCCATGTTTTTTAACTAAATAATCAATGTCTTTTAACTACGGTTACAGAAGATCTACACATTAGCAACAAGTACAGTACACATATACCTCCACTCACACTCTAGTGTAATTGGCAGTGTGGCCTAATGGCTACAGCTCTGGACAGGATGCTGTTAACAATGCTAGTGCCTGTAATTGTTACTGTTAAATGTAAAGTTCTTTTGAATTGTATTCACTCTAAAAGATAACCTATGCAATAAACACTGTTTTGTATTTATAGTATTGGATAGTAACCCTGTTGATGTGCTTTTTTTATATGAGAAGAAAATATGAAGTGAAGCCATGTGGTAGTCTTAGATGAAAATGAGCCGCTTAGTGTGTTTGGTGCCAGAATGTCCGCTCTGATGTCCTCATTTGTGTATTAAACAGATATAAACATTGCAGCAGCTGTCTTTGCCTTAAATAACACACTCTTCTTAAAATGCAACATAAAGTACAATGGCAGGTAATAATAGCATGGTTGTTTTTTTTATTCTCCAAGTCAAACATGTAGTACACTTAAGGTTTAAAATTTGGTTACTACATTCATGTACCTTAATGTTCTGCTCTAATTGATCCATTTGGCTGTATTTGTCTTAGATGACTTATTTATCACAGCATGAAGCTTTATCATTTAACTTTTATACATCTAGTGCATTTTTTATATTCCAGCATACTTACTCACTCTTACAACATCTCTTAATTTTGAGATTTTATTTTTGTGTATTATGTTGTACCAGTTTTTAAAAAATCTTACTTTATTTCTGCATTTATATGAAATTAGGACTGCAGTGCTTGAAAATGTTTTTAAATTTTTTTCCTTGTACTTTTTTCTTTTGATATTAAATATATCCAGTCATTTTGAGGTTATTTCTTTCAGCCTTGCCAAGCAATTTGCTCCCTGCCTCATGTAGTATGTTAAAATGTTTAAAAGAAAATTATTTAAAGAAATACTGTGCCCTGTACCTTGGGCACCTTAGGATGACACTTTTGACTGGGTTTATTATGAGTGCTTAGTATTTAATTGTAGTATAATGTCCAACCAATATTTGTTTCATGTGTTACTGACAGTTTAATATCACTAATTATCCTTATAAACTGGGAGAATACCCACAGGGGAACCTACATACTCAATGACAGAAGTGTCTTAGCTAATAATTTAATTTACACTTTGCAGATAGAAATTAATTTTTATTATAACACACCTGCCTTATTACGCTGCCTGTGGGAGGTCGCAGACTTATTGGCTTTGGTCAACAGAGTAGTAACTTTGCCTATTTCAAACACCCATATATACCCAGGAAAACCTGACAAGCTGAGTTTTCAATTTATATGATCAGTTCCCAGGGTTCTTACTGGAAATTTACTTAATCACATTGGTATTGGTTCAGAAATTAAGAGTTCTTTTATGTTCTCTGTATTGCAAGTAAATGCAAATTTTGAATGTGAACATATTTTCCTCTTCAAAAATAAATAAATCTACTAATTATTTTATAGAGAACAGAAAGATAACTCAGGAATGTGAAAATTAAATTTTGCTAGTTCCTTCTCTGTCTCTCTCTCTCTCTCAATTGGCATCATATCATTGCAATCCCCTCTGCCATTGTCATCTTACAACATATAACAATATAAATTTAAACAATATGTAAACTGAGTGCCCTGCATCCATCTGCAGCCCAGGAAAATATTTTGGCTATTATATCATTAAATTTAAACAGCAAACCTTCAGGTTTACAATCAAACAGCTTTAAGGTGAAAAAGGAAGAGCCACAATAACACCGATTGAACATGCCAACTACACTCACTGCAAGATTCAAAAAGACGACTTTAGGGCTGTCCGGTAGCAGTGCTAACAGCAGTTGAGCCAGGCGTTTGCTGGACAGTGCAAGGCTGGCAAACCAATGAAAAAAAAATTTTCTCCAAGCTGATTTGTTTGTGGGGCGGCATGGTGGCGCCATTGGTAGCGCTGCTGCCTTGCAGTTAGGAGACCTGGGTTTGCTTCCTGGGTCCTCCCTGCATGGAGTTTGCATGTTCTCCCTGTGTCTGTGTGGGTTTCCTCCCACAGTCCAAAGACATGCAGGTTAGGTGCACTGGCGATTCTAACTTGGCTCTAGTGTGTGCTTGGTGTGTGTGTGTGTGTGTGTGTGCGCCCTGCGGTGAACTGGCGCTCTGCCCGGGGTTTGTTTCCTGCCTTGTGCCCTGTGTTGGCTGGGATTGGCTCCAGCAGACCCCTGTGACCCTGTAGTTAGGATATAGCGGGTTGGATAATGGATGGATGGATGGATGATTTGTTTGCATAACAGAACTCAAACTGATGATTATTTTTCCACAAAGTGAAGGAAACAAACATAAAATATAATGTAAACGTAAATGTGGGGTTTTTTTTTTCTCTAATTTAACACAGCAGGCAGTCCTCCTGAGTGGTAGGGCAAGATCAAGATGCCATTCTACTCCATTTTCCTGATATTTTTTTAAATATTTGACTTTCTTTAAGGCAGCAAATGGTACTGAAGTTTTCATACCTATTCACTGGCTTTCGCTTCACACCCTTGACTGGGAAACAAGGTGGGTCTCATTTTAATGCCAAGGACTTTAGCCTTCAAACCACATCACAAGTGGAATGTTCAGGTTACATATGAGCAAGAGTTAATGTAGAACACTGCAGGGCCAGTATAACAGGCCTGATACACAAACCACAAAGACAAATTCACTTACTACAAGAAAAACAATATTATCCTATATAACAAATTACATTTGAATTTATAATGGAAAATTACAACAGAAATAGCATAAGATGACAAACTCAAGGGTTCTGTACCGAGTAACTGTAAATTAACAAACTGTGCTAAGGTGTTGTTCACTATGGAATGGTGCTATGTAAAAAAAATAGTATTTATGAACTGTGTTTAGTCTTGTCCATCTGCATAAGAGGTTTATTTTCCATTCTATATCCGTGGTAATTATGTAGGCTAAAGGTAAAGATTCATTAGGAAAAAAAATATAGCAGGTGATCAACTTCCAAAATCACTTTCACACTGTTAGTCAGACTACAAACATATACTGAAAATGCAGTACTAATACTAAACTCCAACTGCTAAGTCAGGTTGTCAGTGTAAGTATACCTCCATTTTCATAACAATACTCTAAAATATATTGGCTTTTTTAATGTGTCATTAAAATCATTTTATGCATGACTCTGCTGTTGTCTTGCTGGACAATTCTTTGAATACCCTTTGTGATAATATTTTAAATATTACATTTAATTTTCTTCCATCTATTCTGTTGATTACCAACGTGGGGTGCAATTTGATTTTTTAGGGGGGCAATTCAAGAATTTTGGTACGTTAAACAATTTATAAAATGAAAAAACAGAAATTCACTGCTAAAAATGACAGAAAAAAATAAACAAATAATTTTTATTTTTTACAGAGACATTTATATATTTATATAAACATAGAAGGGATGGTGAAGAACTCTTTAATTTATGATTTTACAACCTGCTTGGGTTTCTCTACTTAGAAATTGTTTTTACCATTAAAATAATATGAATTGTGGCAATGATTTTAAAATTTTGCAGTATAAGAAAAATATAAAATGATAAAAATATTACAAAAAAAGCTGTCATTAAAGTTTTTATATTTATGAATATCACGCCTCTTATGTTTTCAAAACTATATTTGCTGTATTTTCATATTCTTTTTTTTTTTTTTTTTAACAATTTCTTAGTGATTTCTTTGTTAGTACTTTGTTAGTACTTTGTTAGTTTGTTTCCATGTTCTTTGGAAGCTTTATTAGACCAAATTAATGACATTATGGGCTTCCTCCACGTGAATAGGAGTTCACTTTTTGAATAGGTAATAATAAGAATAAGGTATATGTTACAGTGGGGGACACCATGATTTTAAAGAGGCCTATGTGGGCATGGCCAAAAAGAGGTTGGGAACCCCTGATCTATTTAGAGTGAAAAACCTGCTTTATAATAAAATTTTGATTTTGCAGATTGTTGTCTTTTCTGAAACAACATATTAACCAAACAAAATGCCCAATAAACATTTACCATCTTCATATTGTAGATGTTCAGTTTTCTTTTTTATACTATGCTATATATAACTTTAAACATAAATTGCTATGCATCCTCTTTATGACTTTCCAGCTAACTCAGTCATGACATATTTTAAAGTGTAAATGACAATCCCTCTTTTTCAAGCACTTTTCTGTTCTGCTTTGTATTTTTAAATAATAGTCAGTTATTATCCATAGTGAGGTATTGTGATATTTCAGGTACTGCGGAGAGCCAAAATTGAGAGCTCAGGGCAGAAAAGGATAGAATCATCAGGTCTTGATTGGTGGGCCAGTATATCATAATCCTAAAAAAAACTGGAAGTAAGTACACTATGAGGACTGGTTGTGCTCTAAGAAAAACAACAGGCTGTTGTCCTAATCTACTGCATAATTGCCATCTGCAGTTATGTAATGATTTGATACCTGGAGCTTCTGATTTGCTAGACAGATACGAGTCCAATTTTCACTAAATAGCAGGTGTCAGGACGTATGGACGCCCTGTTTTCTTGTTATATGCACAATTGACAATGGTACCTTAACTATTTGAATTCTAGGCATATTGATTCAGCACAGTTTATTTTTAAACATAGTCCTAAGATTCCATCTCTGGGTTTTAACTTCATTATAGAAAGTAAATCTTTGAAAGATTTACCATCAGTTAGCCAAGGACTACCCTTTGTTATCTAAGTTGAGGCACTAAAAAGTTTTTTTATTGCTTTGGTTGTTTTTGTTTTATCCACTCTTTTAATTCTCCCAGATGTTATACATTTTGAAAGCCTTTTGTATTTGCCTGATGTAGTTAGTTGCAGTATAAAGTAGCCCAAAATTGTTAAGAAATTCTGCTGAGGATATTTACAATAAAATGTGATGTGGTATTTTTTTGATTTCTTAAGGGTAGTGTCATTTATTGAAAATGGTAATTGTGTGAATAATATTGAAAGTTTAATTTCTGCTTCCCATTAAATTAATGAAGCAAGTGTTTGAAGGTAGTGAGTTTTTATGCCAGAATAGGGAGTAAGCACTTTAATTGTCAATAGACTAAAAGTAGTTGACATTTTAAGTACTGGGACAGATGACAAATTAAATTAAAAGTTAAAAATTAAATGCTAGTTCTGCCATGGACAAAGGTCACTATGTGCAGCCATAAAGAACTCCAAAATGTATTTTACTTGTATGAATTTGGTTATATCCACTACATACATAAGAAACAACATGACCATATCTTTCAGCATATGATTATGCTGTGAATATGCAGGATTTGCTGTTTGCAGATAAGGGCATATTTTTAATTACTGTTATTGTGAATGCAAGTATTAATTGGTGAAAATGAAAACAAGAAAAACTTAACTGAATGTGAGCTGGTTGAGAGACTCAGGTTAATAATTACGAAGGAGGCCATTGTATGCTTCCTCAGACTGAAAGGAGGTATTAAGTACCCTTCTAATAATCCAAACCTTACTTTATGAACTGACATACATGATGTATAACTTCTTAGAGCTTGAAGGTGCCCTGAAAAAAGGCAGAAATCCCCTTTCACTTTGGAGAAGTTCAGGGGCATAGGGTATGAATGGCAATACCCAAGGCTTCAGATATCCCAGGCAGCTGCAGTTAGCTGTTGATTAAAGATGACTGATGCCTCAAATGAGTTCTGTCAAGCAATATGGCAGCTCATGATGGGAAAGATACTGTTAAATCTGGTGCACACTGAAACTTTGGAGGAAGTAAAATTTGAAAGATTAATGGATTTTGCCTGTCTAAAATCACTTTGGTGTTTGGAGAGCAAATGCAAGGGTAAAGGGTTGTCTTGCTTACCACACCTCTTCAATAATGCATGTAAGATGGAAAAAATAGCTTGAGAATTGCAGATTGATTTACAAACAAGAAGGTGTCATATTTCTTCCTAGAGCATACACTTCTTAGTTGTAAAGTTATGTTACAGTACTGAAATAGTCTTATGATATATAAAAATTCTGCTGGATATCTATACTGATATGGACTGCGTAATGTGTTAGGAACGAAAGGATGCCACATCGTTTGATGGAAATGAAAATTATCAACCTACAGCGGGCTGAATTCAAAGACATCCCGAAAATCAAAGTGAAAAAATAATGTGGCAGGCTAGTTCATTTTGCCGAAATTTCATTGCAGCAACTCAAAATCGTACTCACCAGTTTGTATGGCCCCCATGTGCTTGTATGCATGCCTGACAATGTTGGGGCATCTCCTAATGAGACAATGGATAGTGTCCTGGGGGATCTCCTCCCAGATCTGGACCAGGACATCTCTGAGCTCCTGGCAGCATTGGATGGACTGAAACATAATGTCCTGTAAGTGTTATATTGGATTTAGGTCAGGCGAGCGTGGGGGCCAGTTAGTGGTATCAATTCCTTCATCCTCCAGGAACTGCCTGCATACTCTACACATGAGGCCAGGCATTGTCGTGCTTTCAGGCCACCCTCATGAAATCTGTTTCTGATTGTTTGGTCAGTGGCATTCACATCAGTGGCCTGCTGGAGGTCATTTTGTAGAGCTCTGGCAGTGCTCATCCTGTTCCTCCTTGCCCAAAGGAGCAGATACCAGTCCTGCTGATGGGTCAAGGACCTTCTAAGGCCCCGTCTAGCTCTCCTAGAGTAACTGCCTTTCTCCTGGAATCTCCTCCACGCCTTTGAGACTGTGCTGGGAGACACAGCAAACCTTCTGGCAATGGCACGTATTGATGTGCCATCCTGGAGAAGCTGGACTACCTATGTAACCTCTGTAGGTTCCAGGTGTCGCCTCATGCTACCAGTAGTGACACTGACCGTAGCCAAATGCAAAACTAGTGGAAAAACAGTCAGAAAAGATGAAGAGGGAAAAATGTCAGTGGCCTCCACCTGTTAAACAATTCATTCCTGTTTTGGGGGTCATCTCATTGTTGCCCCTCTAGTGCACAAAGTAGGTGAAACTGATTAACAACCTCCTCTGCTACTTAACTGACCAGATCAATATCCCAGAAGTTTCACTGACTTGATGCTCTAGTCTGATTAAAAAGTGTTCCTTTAATTTTTTGAGCAGTACATACATACACACATATATATATATATATATATATATATATATATATAGGAGAATAAATATGGATGCAACTCTGAAGATCTGAACTCTGAACCAAACCTGTATGTTGTACTTGCATTGATCAATTCTACACATTTTCCAAATTTGAGAGTAGGCTTATAACCACCCATTTTGTGTACCTTTGTTTAGGAAATATTTAAAGAGTGTAGGGTTCCAAAGCCACTGCATATCATACTAAATCCAGAAAATATCTGGTGTGACTCATTAATTATGGAGGAAGATCTATTATAAGCTGTTCAGTTTGTTACATTTTATGGCAAGTTTTATCAAATGTAATTTTTAACTACACACTTAAGGAATAAAATAATGGTAAAAAGGTGCCGAATCTCTCCAGGTACTTCATTTCAGGACTACAATACAGATGTAGCAAGTTTCAAGTTATCCATCTATAGAACAGGTTTAAAATTAAAGATGTGTTACTGTGGTAAGATAGTTGACTCTTCAGGAGAATTGGATGTAATCAGTGTATCTTAAAATGCCAACAGAGGACAAGCCTTTCTAGATTTTGTGTTTTGTAATAATCAGGACAGAATTCAGGGGTAATGAGGATCTTGTCACAGTAATATAATGAGTTTTACAATGTTTTGGTAGGGTGCCCATTCAGAAACTAAACCTTTTAATTATAACTTTAGCAAAGAAAAATATGAGTGTAAAAAAATAAACTGGGTTTTAAGTGTTAAGGCAGTTGAGGAACAGTACAGGACAATTAAAAGTGTTTTAAGAACAGCGCAGAAAGAGTTGATCCTAAAATTTAGAAGCAGTAAGAAAACTCCACAGTGTCTTAACACCAGAGACCTGAGTGAGGACACATATATCACAGATGTTGCTGCAAAAGTGTTTAATGCTTTTATTTTGTCAGTACACTCCAAACAATAAAAAGTGCAGTGTAGATATTAATAAATAAGTGTCCATAATAAATATGCCTAGATAAAATTAATGCTAATGTGGAAGTTGAGATTAACAATAAATACTGCAAAATTCAAATACAAAACCATCCAAGGAACCAGGTTGTGATCCTCAGCAAGTCAAATGTGACAATCTCACACTGACTTCCTAACTCACCCCGGCAGGTCCTCATAGCTGGAGGAGACGCTGACAGCTGGATTCGCCATCTCCTGACTACCTTCCTGCCTGCCTCCATTGGCATTGGCCAAGACTAACGTAGCTAGACCTCTGTCATCCCATTAGTGCTTCCTAGATCCTTAGGAAGCTTCGTTCCACGTCCTCGCCCTACACAATTGGTCAGTGGGGAACACCCCTCATAGCATCATTGACTTCACTCCCTTGCAGGGCCCAACTGCTTTGCCTCTTCCTCATTTACATGTTACCCAGTATTACATTGTGGTTTCTTCCTGACTGTCCCCCACTGTAATCTTCTCAGGTTCATTGTAAAAGAGTGCAGGTGCTAATTACAGAACCTGGAGTACTAATAAGGAGACTGCCCAAAATGTGCACATTAGCACATGTATGCATGCTTGCCAATACCCTCATCAAGAGACTGGGCTGCTCTGCCATACTTCCACAAACCTATGCCCCTCTTTTAGGAACTGGTGGAATCACAGACTTCACCTTATCACATCTTATCTGAAATATATCTTTGGTCTCCATATTATAAAAAAGACATACTATAGAAACACCAAAGAGATTACAGAGAAAGGCAAGTGAAGTAATTCCAGGACTGTGAGGTATGAGCTATAAGAAAAGATTACTTTAAAATAAGCGCACAAATGGAGATTGCTCAAGGGTAGATTTTGCACAAATATCAGAGAACTTTTCTTCACACTGGGAATCACATATGCATAGACTAAGTTACCAAGTAGTGTGGTACACATAAGTATTTTGGAGACCTTGAAAGCTCAGTGTTATTTTGGAAACGTCAGGTGAAAAGGACTAGCAAATGTGTTGGGCAAAATGTTCAGCCAGTGTCTGTTCAACACTGGTTGTAATATGAAACACTAAGAAATGTTACCCTACAATGTTGTATTGTATGTTATTTTGATGAAAAATTAGAACATGCTTTTTAATCTAGTTTTATCATGGTATTGCACTCTTTTTCATGATAATTAAGGAAAGATATACATTTTTTGCAGTTTATTTCCAAATGGCCACAGCAATAATTTTTAATAAAAATGAGAAATTTGAATATATTTATCCTGTATTACACTAGCTTCCTGTTTCTTGAATGATTGATTTTAAAATCCTATTGATTATTGTATATGGCACTAAATAATCTGGTGCCATCCTATTTTTTAGAATGCCTGTCCCAGCACTTTGCAATGTCAGATGTCTGAACTGTAGCTCATTCAGTGTTTCAAAAGTGCTATTATGCCCCTAAAATCTCAAAAAATTTACTGATAGAAAAATGCAAGGCTTGTGCTGTTGAACATTTTAAAATGGCTAAAAACACACAATTTTAGATCTTGAATAATAATTTGTAGCACATGTATTATAAAAAACAAATCAACCAATACTGTCATGCATAATCGTGTATTTTAATCATTTTTTATATTCATGTAGTTTTTTTTAAATTACCTTGAACTTCTGTCTTCTCTCTGAAGTACTGCCAGTACATTTGCAAAATAAAAAAGTTTTAAAAATGCTACTGCGGTGATTATACCTGCAGCATCAAATCTTCTAGGTCTTTTCATCATACGTACATTACACTGAAATAATTTATCAGATAAATTAGTATACTGTAGAATGCTCAAATGAAATTGGGCAGTCCTTGGTCTTGAAACTTACAAACTAAAGCTTTTTCCATTTTTACTTGTTGTTTCTTTAATATTTATTTTATTACTTGTGAAGCACTATAAACATTATGAAAATATACTGCATAAGTTAATGTTTATATACCACATATTACATTCTCTTATTTTGACAGCAGTTGATGCTGTCTTATCAAACAGAGTGAACATTTAGAAGTTTTTTATTAGGTACTTAATTTTTTTTGGTTATCAGATATAATTATTTTAAAGTGAGGGAAAAATTCTTTCCTTATGTTTTGTCAAAATTAAATGTAGATTCAAGTTCTAGGAATATACACTCGGTCTAATCCAGTATATGAACTAGCCAGTAACTGAGAGACTGGATGTTGTGAAAAATAATATTCAGATGCTGATGCTGCACCTAAGAAATCTTAATTTATTGGTTATAATTATGCATGATAGCGCCTTTCAACTATACTACTAATGGGTCTTTAAGTGAATATTAATGGAAAAATGTCATGGAGTGTGTTCTGCTATTATAAACATTAATATATTATTGATATTACTTTAAAATAGCTGTCTGTAGTCTTATACCTGGGAGCCGAATGTAATGTAAATGTTTTGTAAATAGGATTGTTAATGGCATATTTTTGTGGCTTGAAGCATGTGCATGTGTTTTCCCAGGAGGAGATTCCAAAAGCTGTTGGGGCATTAAGCAAGATATAGCACTTTCATGAAATACTTCTTACAGTAAAGCTATTGGTATTATTTATTTGATTCGGCAGATGCTTGTTGTCTAATTATTCCCATGTTTTCCTGAAGGCGTCATCTCTTCCCAGCCCCTCTGCCTGCCATGTTGAATGTCACTATGGTCTGTTAATTGAATCTGTTACTCACATAATTATAGCATCTAATCCATTGCAAGACGAGTGGATGACAGCTTCTACTCCCTCTGCTCTTTTCACTGGTAAACCACATTCAGCTGTACAGGCTGCATTGAATGAAATAGCTATCTTAACTATTACAGAATAATCATCTCCTACCATTTTACACTATATGTTTCATTTAAATCAAAATGTTTGTTTCTCCTTTTTATCATAAAAGTATTACTAAAAATTGACTCATTATTTGTCCCCATATCAAGTTATTTGATACTATTTAATTGTACTGTTTTATTTCATACTGTAGCACTTTACAGTTTCAATAAATGTGTTTAATTTTAGTAGATTTTTCTGGATGTGTCTTGTTAAACCTTTTGTCACTATTTAAATATGTTTTGAAATTGCAAATAGTGCAATGGAATTTAATTTAAGAGCTTTATAATTACTATTTTTATAGTGTCCCTTATTGTATGCCAGCTGCTTTTAAATATTGTTGTTCACATTCATCAATAAAGTACATTTATAAAATTTGATAAGTGGCACATGGGACTCTGCATAAGCTGTTTGAGCCTGAAATGATTTTAAATTAAAATCCCAAATAGCAATATATACTGTATTTCCATAAACAAGCTCCATTACTAGAACATTTTGAATGTTATAATATATTGCTATATCTAAATAAAAATTATTGAGAAATCTGTATGAATCAATCTCAAACTAGCAAATCTCTATAGTAAAAGGTTCAGTCTGTGCAGGTTTGGAGCTCTGCAAATTGTTTCAGAGATAAGTGTTGCATCTGTGCTAAATCTTTCATAGTAAATTCTTAAAAAATCAACCTAAACACAATTTAAAGTCAGTTTTGTTCACCTTGCAAATCTATTTTTTTTTTACCTCCATTGCTTCAAATGTAAACTTTATAGGTTTTTTTGTTTTGTAATCCTATTGTAAATCTTTTAACTGAAAAGTGCACTGAGTTGACTTTTACGTACATTAGGATTTATTGATAGAGTGATTAAATAATTGTTGGCAGCTGTGAAATTTTCTACAAGCTGTTAAAATTACAAGCAGAACAACAAAGCCTAACATTCTTTTTGTAATGTCACACAGTAAAAGTGTGATTTGTAAAACACAGTGACAGGATAGAGTGCCTGCTGCTGCTGCTTTTAAAAGAAAGTTACTGTCCTTAGGGGATTGATTTTTTTTTTTGACCTGCTATTTTATGAGTGCTTTTGGCTTGTAGTAATTGTTTTCCACTGTTGAGACATACAAGTGTAATTTATGTTACTAAAGTGTAAGTTAATTATGGGGCAATTTTTTCAGTTTAGACTGTTATATGATCATATACTTATGTAGACATTTTCAGTGTAAAATATGTAGGGCATGATATAGAATAAAAATATTGTTACTCTTTTCAAATTGCACAAGGAGGTGCAAGGTTGCAGTGCTTGCTTACACATTTTGCATTTTTGTGGATATGAAGAATCTAAAAATATAAATGTACATTTCTTTAACAATACCTGCTTTTCTCTAATATATGCCTACATTTCAAAATATATTAACTGTTGAGGAAATAGTTATATTCAATATAGTTCCCACTAATAAGCTGAAAGTGCCGTAAGCATTCAAAATATAATTAGAATGACACTTGGGGGAAAAAAAAGCTAAACACTATTTACTGCATACAGTACGTATATAAATTCAACACTGTTAATGTCCATCAGCTTTCTGGAGTACAGTGCTGAATCTGTCAGTCTTGATTCTAAAGTCTCCTATCCACTCTGATGACTCACTTCAAGGAAAGAGGCATTATTTGGTTAAAATGGTAGTAATGACAAGCACCACCACGGGACACTGAGACAAGAAGGATAATAGAATATTCTTAGTAATAGCTGATAACAGATTGCCTCAGTTATTGAAAAGAAATGTGAACTACCTCATCAAGAGCTCTAATAGGAATAGGCTTTGCTAAAACTTATTCCTTGGCCTTGATTTAAACACTAAAGCTGGTTGACATCTCTTGTATTGTCAGGGTAGATCATTTCAGAAAACTCTCTAAATAAAGGTATGGAATCCTTTGGCAGTCAGGGAATGGCATTAAAATTATGATCCCTGCTTTTATTTTCTTTTTTTTTGTATTTGGCAGGCAGTGATTTGTAGTAACAGATAGTACACTATACCAAAAGGTTTCCAGTTTAGTTTTTACCTCCAGTATACCGAGTGACTCTGTGCAAAGCACTCTACCTGCCTTTGCTTCAAATGTAAAAAATAATGTGTAAACATGGTGCCTCCTACGATAAATCTTTAAACTATATCTGTTTCTAAACTAGGAAACATTGATGGGTGAAATTAATCATTGGAGTGTTTGGGGCTTAGATCCATTCACATTAAAGGCTTTGTGTTGCATTAGGATTTGTACATGGTTTGTGTTCTTTGTTTGCTCCTTGGAAGTATAATGGACTGTAATTCCCACATCGACTATTTGCAGTTTCACTGCTTGTGAATAAATTTTTGTAGATTTTTTTCATACACTTTACCAATGAATTTTGTCTGTTTGGTACTCTTGCATACAGTCTTCTTCGTGGAACCAGCCTGACATGATGCACGACTGTCCAAATACTTGCCAATATTTTTATTTTTTTGTCTGTTTATTGCACTGCTATTATTGTAACCTATTACAGACTGTAGTGCAAGAAAATCCTAGGAGGGCAGCAGTTGTTAAAATGGTGAAATCACCATATCAGGCAGCAACAACTATACCACAGCTAAAGTCACTTAAATGACATATATTACACAACCAAACGTCTTCACCATTTTACGAGTAGTATATATATGTGTGTGTGTGTATGTGTGTATGTATATATATATATATATATATATATATGAATGATTATTTTCATTAAAGAACTGTGTGTAATAACATGACCACCAAGTATATTCGACTAATTACTAATATACTTTATATCTTTAGAACATTAGAACAGTCTAGATGAGAACAGGCCATTCATCCCAACAAAGCTCACCAGTCCTTCCCATTTAATTCTTGTAAAAAAACATTAAGTCAAGTTTTCAAAATCCCTAAAGTTCTTCTGTTTACCACACTTCTTATTAGCTTATTCCATGTGTCTGTGTTTCTCTATGTAAAGGAAAATTTTGTTTTGCAAAATTTACTCTTAACAAGTTTCCAACTGCGTCCCAGCGTTCTTGATTAACTCATTTTAAAATAACACTCGATCCACTGTCCCTCCATAGTTTTAAACACTTCAGTCATGTATCCTCTTAATCTCCTTTGCTTAAACTAAAATAGGTCAGTTTTTTTTTTTCATTTCCTAACAGTTCATTCCCTGTTGCCCTGGAATCAACCTAGACACTCTTCTGTGGAATTTTTTTAGTGCTTCGATGTCCTCCAGGTGAGGTCTAACCAATGTGTTATAAAGCTTGAGCTTAACCTCCTTTGACTTGTACTCTACACCTCATGCTATATAACCTAATATTCTGTTAGCCACCTTAGTAGCTTCTTGAACATTGTCTGACAGTTGATAGTATTGAGTCCACTACGACTCCTAAATCCTCTTCATAAGGCGTACTTTCGATTTTCAGACCTCACATTGTATATTCAAACTAAACATTTTTCATCCGATGTATGAGTCCAGAGCAGCACAACCAATTTGACAGAGATGGGCTGGAGCCATTTTTAATGATAATTACAAGTACCAAAAAAGAATCAGTTCAGCCCATGGACAAACACATGATTCTTAAACGTTTATATGAAAATAAATCTGAAAATGGTTTGTATCATGTATACTGTACAATTCAGTATAAAAAAATCGGTAACATTCAAGACTTTATAAAGGGCATGAATCATTTCATTTTGAATTTTCATAAGTCCATGTACTGTTAAATGACGTACATGCAGGAATGAAATGAGGCTTCCTCCAACTAGTGATGAAAGTTAAGTTCTCTGCTCATTGAGAAATCTTCCTACTTTTTTGTCACATGTCAGCTTGTGCAAAAGGTTAAGAATGAGTAAAACATGGTGGCTTAAAATTGCAAGCTTGCTGGTGAAGAACACTGAGGAGGAATGCTTGTTTATCACAGAAATGTTTATCTCAAATATTGTCTGTTATAATTCTTTAGATACAAACACTGTTTTGTCGTTTATGTACATTGTATTTGGTAGAAGTCTACAGTACACTCTGTCTTATACTGCAATCAAAAATAGATATATTACATATAGTACTATAAAGCTGTGAATCTGTATTATTTTTAAGCACCTAAAATGTAAATATCCTTATATAGAGAGTTTTAGAAGTAAATACCTGTATGTCAACTAGGTTGTAAGGTTGATAGCACTTTAATCACTTACCAGTGACAATCATCTTATATGCTGGTAAATTGAGTTATGTCCTCTAATATGTTTATACATATAGCAGTATAAATAAAGATGTAAAGATGTCTTATATTGGTGAATGATGCCACTGGACAGGCAGTTTATAAAATTGATTGAATTAAACTATAAAAGTAAATGCAGTGTTTTTTGGAAATATAAATGTGAATTTGGCTGTTCGTCTGGGTTTACATGTGTCTAACATACATAATGTTTGTCCATCAATTATTGAACTCACCTAATTTAGTTTAGAATTGCAAGGGAACCGAGGGGCTCGCTGTGCAGCATTGGGAACAAGAAGTGGTGCCATTTTAAATTTGAATGAAGCCAAAGTACAAAATTAAAGGATAAGTTAGGTATTTTTATTTTGGCATTTTTCTTCACATTCATGATATATATTAATTTGTTCAATGAAGTTGTGCTCAAAACTGAAGCATTTTTCATAAATTTTAAAAATATTTTGCCTGTTCTTGCAGCTTGCAAGACTTTTATGGAACCCTGCATCCATATGTCATAGAAAAGCTTTAAAACTTACCAAATATGTCCACTTTGAGGTGGAAAAGTTTTTGATTCTGGTCAGTCTGTAAACACATGCAGACTCTATGTAGAACCTAATGTTGTGAGGTAGAAATGATAGCCCATTCTGCCTATGTTAAAATTTAATGAACTTACTAAACTTCAAACTGATTAAACTTAAGTGAATTGGCGTTGCTACATTGGTGTGTGTGTGTATTCACCCTACAATGGACAGGCGCTCTCTCCAGGGATTTTTCCTGCCTTGTGTCAGATTCTTGCTGGGACAGGCTCCAGCTGGACCACCACCTTACCCTGGGTAAGTGTGTTAGGAAGTTGAATGGATGGATATATGCAGGGCTTGATGTTGGGCAGTGCACACCAATACGCAGTACCAGCTTTCTCCCATTCAAGCACTGGATCTATACCTGTGATGTCGGTTTTGTTCTTGTCACTTCATTGCCTGCTAGACGAGTTCAATATTTTGTCTTACTGAAACTGAAATTGAAAAACAGAGAGAGCAAGGATACCACGGAGTAAGATGAACAGGGAAGTTGGCAAAGACATGAGACTAATGGCCAGTTTCCTTTTAAAATGTACAGTATGAATCTCACTACAATGGTTTGCTTTTTTCTTTAAACAACATGGATACCTTGTTTTGCAATATGTGTGTAATCTCAAGATGTGGATCAATATTCAATAACATTTTTGGCTTAACAAATTGACTTTTTTTTTAGGGCTTTTAGGGCTTCTGTCATGAATTCTAATTTCCATAGAGCACCATTGTAACCTGCAAAAACAAACAAAGTAATTTTAATAATTAAAAAAAACACTTCACTTTAGAACATAATTTTATATGGCAAATTAATATATATCATGATTGAGAAGAATAACTTTGAATTCAAAATTACATTAACTTACGCTTTAAGACCTGGATTTATATGATCATAAATTTTAATTTTATTTCTTAAAGCAGTTGTAACTCAGTTTTACGAATTAATTCAGCAGAGTGTTATGCATATGCAGAAGAAAAATATTGTTTCCAAATCACATCAACTAATAGCAATGAAATTCATCCAATCAACAAATCCTTACATACCTCAGCAGTAGTAAGTACAGTATATTAACAATATTTATTGCATAGAAAATGAAATGATTTTCTCACAAAAACCATCAATGTTTACACTTTTCTTGCACATCTTCTTCTCAGGAGGAGTCAGCTGGCAGCAGATTGCAATCATAGCAAGCTAAATATCTCAGATTAGTAAATAATCACTATAAGTAAAGCAGGAATTCCAAATATAAATGTACCAAAACAAAATGACAGTTCAGGTGGAGCATCATGCTTTATGTGCATTAAACACAAACCTGATTTATTTGTTGTTTTCTGTTGTATTCTTGGAATAGACTGTTGATTTTTGCAGAAGAGCAACTTGCTATATAGCATTAGCAGAGTATCATTTTTTGGTGTTGGACAAAAAGCAAACATTGATATAGAATTTACCCCCAGAAGTCCACACTTGAATAGAATCATTTTTATTTTTCAAACTGTATCATGGCAAAGTGAAGAAGAGTGTTTTTGAGAAACTAATGTGCTTCTCCAACAAGAACAGTATTTTTGTTTACCCATGTAATAACTAGGTTATAAACTTTACCCTTTGTCTCAACACAAGAATGCTGACCATAGAAATATTGGCTGTAAAGCATCTCAGGGTCAGTGGAAAATCATGGTTATTGAAATGGCTTAAAGTTGTGTTGGGCATGTACTTATACAAAAATAGAATTGTCTGTTTATCTGTAGTATAATTAACAGATTATTTTATTCCATTAATTTTCAAGTCATTTGTTAATCTATAGGGTTTATTTAAAAATATATATTTTCTGTTAAAGTATTTGTTTGGGATTACAGATTCCCTTTGCGAGGCATGCGCGTGTGTGTGTGTGTGTGTGTGTGTGTGTTTAACAGAGAAAAAGAGGGAGACAGAGGGGGACACAGAAAAAGCAACAAAACTGCTACTGTTAAAGGGATATGCCGGTTAGACTTTCCTGAGTAAAGCCTCATTCCCAGCCCATGGCAACCTTTGAAGCCTGGTTCCCTACTGTTTAGAATGGCCCTGTCTCTCTCTTTCTGTTTGGAAGTTAAAACTGTAGACCTCAGAGACACATTTCCCTGTGTGCTAACTTCCTCCTGCTGGGGGTTTTGTTTAGGGAGGGTTACTTTAGGTATTGTTTGATGTCTCTTTTGAAACTATTACACTACATGCTCTAGCTTGACCAACACTCTTTATATTTTCAAGAATTTTTGTTTTGTTCTGTTTTCATTTTTGTGCAGAACATGTAAGCAGTTTTACTAGTTACTAGGACATTCTGTCTTCTAGTATATTATTAAGAAGAGTTTAGTGCCATGCATTAAGATTGACTGGGAGGTGGACCATTCAGTCTCTGTGAATGTTGTTAATGCCAACACCCACTTTCCCCATTTCCTCTTGTTATTTAAGTCTGACTAATTACTCTTTTTTTGTTCTTTTCACTTTTTATTCAGTTCTAAACATTTTGCTTTTTAGAAACAGAAAACAATCTGTGTTTTGGATGCCTCATAAAATTGCTGTTGTCAGGGATTTATAGTACTACAAACATTACAAAACTGTTCTGCTTTATGAAGTTAAATATCTATATTAAGCATCTGTAGCTTAATACAAACTTTTTCTTTTGTTCATGCAACAGTCTGCTTTTATGGACTGCCAGAAAAAACAGTTAATTTTTAAGTGGTGACTAAAGAAAAACACAGAATATTTTAGAAATAGAATAAAAATACCAGGTTGCATATATTATACCTTTTTGTATGTGTCTAAACCAGAACGAATACAGATTTTTGAAAATTGTATTGCCGAGTCTTTTAGTTCCTAGCTTTATGTATCCTTGTCAGTCCCTCTAACTCTTATCTAGTTATACCTTTCAAAAGCATTAAAACTGTACATGAGTCAGTTTTTAGAAACACTTTGCTCAGTGCAGGGTTGTAGGGAGAGCCAAGGCCAATTTTAGGAAAAAAATGTAAGGCAGGAACAAACCCAAGATGGAACACTAGTCTATAACAAGGAACACGAATATACACATCCTCATCTGGCCAGCTTCGATTTTTCAGTCTACCTAAATTCTCCCTTGTGGACAATACAAATAAAGTGGGGAGCAAACACAGGGAAATCATGCAGGATACAGAATGATTTCCTGCTGGAAATTCAACCAGGGCCTAAAGTCTTTCAAAAAAGGAAACTGCTGGCAGCTCACTGTTTTACTCCCATTTGAAACCTGTTTAATAATCATAACTTGAGATGCCAAAATATGATTAAAACTTCAGAAAGAGCTGCAATCTAAATGTCCCTTATCGAGCACACATTATAAAAGTAAAATGTGCTCCAAAACATTTTTTCTTGATAGTGTGGAAAATTTGTGTATAGTTTTAGGTTTCTTAAATTCACTTATAAAGCTCTACATGATTTAGCCCTGAATATGTCAAAGGCTGTTTAAACCAATATTAGTCAAAAAGGGCCTATGTCTTCATGTTTATTTCTTTTTGCAATTCCCTCATGTAATGAGAGAGGATGCTTTCACCTTCTGTGTTTCTAAAACTTGGAATGACTTTTTAGTTTTAAGTGTGATTTAAATACCATTTTAATTATTTGACCTACTGTTATTTTTAACTTTTGTCATATACTTAATGTTGTTTATTTGTATTTGTATTTGTTGCATTTGTTTGACTTATCTGCTATAACATTTCAGTTGGTTGAAAACACATTTGTGATGCATTTTAGCACAATATATGCTCCATAAATAAAGTTATAAGTTTATGTATGAGTACCAGAAAATAATGCACTGTATCTGTTGTGAGACTTGCCCAGAAACCACCAGTCGGAGACAACATCTTTATAAAATTCACCCGTTTATTAAACATTAATAAACTCAGTCCCGAAACACCACACAATGCACAAAGCAATAATCACCACAATTAGACTTCTCTATCTCTGTCCTTGGCCGCCAATCTCCTCCTGGGAGCTTAGTCCTGCTCCCTCTCCCGACTCTAGCTCCCAGACCGTTAGGAGAAGGCGCCTTTAATTTCCCACCCAGATATGCTCCAGGTGTCCGATGATGAACTTCTGGCAGCACTTCCTGGTGTGGTGGAAGTGCTGCCCTTTGTACCGGTAGCACTCCAGGCATCTCTGGCAGGTTCCTCCACCATCTTGCCGAGTGTGGCGGAAGTAACTGTTTCCAAGTCCTTCAAAGCTTAAGTCGCGCCCTGGCAGTGGCCACGGGTCACAACAGGCCAGAACCTCTTTGTACCTTTCCCGTGGTCCTCTTTTTTTGTCCAGGGCGGTTGCCCCCTCGTGACCCGGAAACTTTTTATGCCACCTTCTGGTCTTTTTAGGTGTCCCGGCCGGGTAAGAACTCCAGCCGTTTGTGACACTGTATAAAGTACTAATTTACTTTAATTAGGTGTTAGCTAAATACTGCATACATCTCTAATTAAATTAATTAAAGGTGTTTATCACACTTTTCGGAACAAATTATCTTTGCTTTCTCTTTTTGAAGTGTTTTCATACCTTAGTATGATCACAGATCAGTGCTATGGAAGAGATATATACACTACAATGGAATTGGAACTATAAGTGTTTAATCCAGTTTCCAGTGCAAGATTTTTAATTTTTCCAAGAAGTCCAGTGTATAAACTGTTGTATTTTTTGTGCATTTACAGTAACTGTACTTTCCTTAAGTGCTCAGTGAAAGAAGTCAAATTGCTTACAATACTATAACAAATGTAAATCATATTTATGACTCCAGATGTAAAGTGAACTAAGGAAAAAATGCATATATGCAGCATCAGTATCAAACATTTTTTAATAAAAATATAGTTTTGGTAGTATTTTGTAATTTCATATAGTTGAAATTCAATTGAGCAGAAATGAATAACTCTTCATTAGTGAGTGTGCTCACTGTCATGTACCCAGTTCAGCATACTGCAGTTTATCTAATGTAACCAGCAGCCCACCAAAACAAAGTACGTTAGTGCACCTTTGCAGGACTACAGAAACAAGCTGTTGAGAAGTCTGCAAAACTCTGTCTTGTCTTTTTTTAATGATACTGATAATCTTTATTTTATTAGTCTTTAGGAAGTGGTAAGAGGAGTTAAGAGCAGCAGGATACTCGTATGAAGATAGATGGGCCAGCTGGCTAAGGAACATACTTTATAGTTTTTAAATCTGATGTCATGAGCATACAGTACATGTGAACTAAAGTACAATATACAAATAAAGAAAAACAAGACTATTGAAGGCTACAGTACTGAAATTAACTTCTGTTGCTGTGTACACAATATAGTAGAATTTAATGGTCTTCACATCCACAATGCATTAATGACAGTGATGGTTATCTGTCTTGTTCTGTATTCTTTCTATGTTGGAGACATCTCTCCTTCCTCCTGTTCCCTAAGCAACCCCAGTGTTTGGTTAAAGTATGTGAGTGAGTGGGTGGGGGTAGTCATCATGTGTTTAATTTCTTGAATCCTGTCCCTTTCCCTCTTTCTCCTTCTCCCCTGCGGTGAAGGTAAATTTCTGTCTCCTCACTTTTTTCTGTTCTTTATGCTTTGACATGGTAAATCTGCCGTTTATTCAACTCCTCTCCTTCCTGTCTCAGAAAGGCCAAAGGGAAATACCAGCTTTGAGTCTGTCGTCTTACTATTCTTAAAAAAACTCCTCACTGTTTAGTTTTCTTTTATATTTAAAACAAAGGCACAGGATTACCATTTCACTCCCCTTTGTATTTGCCTTTTAAGTGGCAGTATCCAGGAGATCTGAGATACTCACAATTCCTGTGGTTAATTGTTCTGCTGTCCTCTGAATTGTTCCTTGCCTCTGCCCAAATTGGTCCTTTAAATGTATTTGTCCTGATTCCAGAAGCTTTAGTGGAACATCATTAAGGTTCCTGGACTGACATGTCCCTTAGTGCAATAGCGAACAAAATTATATACAGTATTTGGAACAAAAGTCTATAAATAACTTTAACATTATCAAATCAGAGAAAAAAATACAAAAATAATCTAGTCACTAAAAATATTTAGCTCCCCATTATAAGGATGTTTTGAATTTATTTTAGAATTTATTGTATTTGATCATAGTTAAAAATAAAAAAGTACTGATGAATATTTATTAATGACAGTATGCATTTAAAGCAGTTGGAAAACATCACAGGTATTGTTTGTTTGTTTGTTTATTTATTTATTCCTTCCCTATAATAAATTAAAAATGACCTGAAACTAAGATTGTTTTTAATGATATTTTGATATCAATTTCTGCAGAAATAAAATGGTCTTATTCAGTATTGACATTTTGAACTAGTCACTTTCTAAAGCTGGAATTGGCAAAGTTATTTTTTATGTAAGAAGTTATTGAAATTTGGAAAACAGCAGGAGTAACTGAAGATTATATCTGTAATATAATAATGTAAATATGGCACACAATAATTCTATGCTAAGCACATTTATAAAATTGATACTGTATGCTTTGTATCCTTAATTACAGAAAGCCACTGCTAAAATTATGAACTTTTATATATAAATGATGAAATCTTTGATACACCTTTCTCTTATCAGAACTCAAAGTGGTTTGAACTCCTATTTAGAATGCTGCATTTGAAGTGGCTGTTTAAATAAGTGATTATGTAGCAATATTTGAAAATGTGTTGCTAATGCTGTGTGACAAGGATTAAACTAACAAACTTAATTTATATATTTTATTGACTTGATACACATGTCCACAGTCTTGGGGATTCGTATAGTCTATGAATATTGTTAAGTGTTTTGGTCTTCTGGACAGTAGTTATATTTATTCAGCACAAAACAATATTTCAGACAGCAGCTTTACCTAGAATGTTTCCTGATTAAATGCCCTCTTCTTCTGTGTTGTAAAGCCATTAACAACATACATTTCTTGTTATCTTTAAATAAATCTCATTTACTCACAGTTGAATAACATACAAAAACCTTGTGGTGTATTTAAAACAGCATTAGGATGGATCAGTCTAGATAATCCAAATAAAAGAAAGTTACAGGTTAAAAAGAGCACAATGGCTCAGTTTACATGGATTAACAGGATATCCTCGAGTCTTTCATGGTGTCCTAAGGGAAAATCAAAAACCAAAAAATGCAGTGAGATGCAGATCTCTGTTTATGCGAGAATTCTTTTGCACTAAAGTAACTTGTGTTATCCAAAATAATACAATGTTCACAAAAGGTTTAATACACAAAGTCTGAAAAGAAATTGATTACATTTAAAGAAGAAACATGATGAAATTGTACATTTTTAACTTTTTTTTTTTAACAAAAATATTCATTTTTTTGTTTTCACTCTTTTTTATTCTTACATTTTCCTATTTAATATGAACATAACCGCTCCTTAAATCTTGTTCTATATTTTGTCATGTAGCATCTGCTTTTCTTAATACATTTTCAATACAAGACTTTCTAATGCCTGCTTTTGCCATTTTGTGGTCTCATTCTTTAAATTGGTACTTTGAGATGACCATTTATTGTAATAAATGTTTTAGCTTTATTTTCACAGCATACAGTATTCGGTATTTAATATTTATTTTATGTCTAATTGTCATTGGTCTTTGCATGTGCTGTAGCAAACCAATGAACCTAAACTATTTTCTAAAGAAACCAAAAATAAATCTTAACTGATAATCAAATTTGAGGTCCGGAATAAGAAAAAAATATACATATTTAGAGAATATTTATTCATGTGTATATTTAAACTGCTGCAGTCATTGTTTAGAATGTGTCAGCATTTTTGCAAAACCTTCTAATGTAATTTATTATTATTTTTTTAAAGTAGTACTTAATAAGTAGCTCTGTTTGAGTTGCTATTCCATTTATGGGTAGTGTCTTTTTATAATTGAGAGTGGAAAATCGCAGATTAGACGATAATGTGCTGCCAGCTCATAATTAGGAGCTGTCTAGTTTGATTTAGTTTATTACCACTACCTGTTATTGGGCGAATGCAGATGAAAACAAAAAATAACAGAGGTCCCCATATTCCCATAAGACTTACTTTGGATTTCTACCTTGACAAGACTATCTGATAGTTCCTACACAAATAAGATAATGCTGCAGGAAAAAAAGTCTCTAGTATTTGCAAAGCTTTAGAAACATAAGTTAAGAATGCATTTTATTCCATTTTTGTCTTGTATTTGTATAGAGTGCTATTTATTTTTACTGCTGTTATACTGCAACCTTGGCTTAGCATATCTTAACAATACTCTTTAGTTTGCAGTTACCACCATGATGAGCCTTAGTGAGCCAAAAATGGGAAATGTACTTTTAGTTTTATTTGAAATACATTCTCATAAATATGCACTGCAGTCAAAGCCTGTCTAATGGGAAGAGCACAATTAAAGAATAAGTAAAATCTACATTTTTTTATGTTTGGCAATGTGGTAATATTTTATCACTTGTATTTATATCTGATAGTACTGTATATGAAAAAGTCACCGTCCCAGAACACTAGATTCACATCCTGCTGTGGCTGAGTTAGTTTGTAGAGTTTTAAATGACCAGATTTTCTTCTCGGATCCCAATGATGTGAATGAGTTGGCCTTGTGATGAACTGGTTGGTTACTGGGTTGCACATGGTGTTTTTGTTGTTGGTTTTCACTCATTTCTACCCTGCTCTATTCAAATGTCAATGATTTAAAATATAAACCTGTAATACAATCTGATCTGTGTTTGGGTTGGTGTGGCTGCTGTTTTTATTATAGTTAAGATTTTTTTTTTTTGAGCTTCTGTAAAAATTATAATCTTCTTAAGGGGATAAAAAAGTGTCATCTGTCTGTCTATAAACTTAAAGCAGAAGATGTTGTGAATGGAGTACATTAAATTTAAGTTATGGTAGTTTATTATCTCATAAAAGAAGATATAATTGAATTTCTAAAGACTAGTACATCAATTATCACATACATTGTAGTTTTTACACTTTGGTGTTTTACAGCCCAGTTGAACTGATCTAGTAATTCTTATTTAGTGTCTCTCTTTTGGGTAACAGGATTATTTACAATGACGTGGCCATTTATTAGTAGGAGTTCTATTTTAACTTTTAAATTGTAAACTGTTTCAAGGTAACACAGAAACCTTTTCCAAAAATGATTTAAAAAATTTCTTTGCTGTTGATGAGGTGTAAAATGTTGTTTTGGTTTTGTTCCCTTAATTTCAAAAGACACATTACCTAATGGGAACTAAACAAAGTGCAGCATACAAACAATGATAAAATAGTAAAACATTTACATTAGTAGCTATTAACTTTTCATTATTTTTTAAAGTTGATTCATTACTGTAAACTTGGACTTTTTTTTTTTTGAGATGAGAGATTTTTTTTTCTCAGGAAGACTTATTTTTTTCTAAGCTGCAGATGCTGATTTGCATGCATCCTAATCCAAATCCTTATTGCTTTTTTAACAGGAGTAATAAATAATTTAGCAGACTGTTAAATTACTTTTTGTAAAAAAAAAATCTTATTAATGTATATCCATTTTATGTTTTGCAAATAAAATGTCATTGGAAATATCATAACAATCAGTATCTTGCTGCTTTGTTTACATATTCATTCTTCATGTTTGATACAGTATATTTCTATACATTATTCATTTTGTACATAGTTAAATTTAAGTTTATTTTTTTAAACTTCTGTTTTCCCATTGTAGATGAATGTTTCAGTGAATTTTAAAAATATTTTGTGGAAAGATCTCATTTTCTGATTATTTTGAAAGGGGGATTTTTTTTGTTATTGTCAATCTTCATCTAAGTTATTATTTTTGAGGTCATTATTGACCTTGTCTTCTTGCCACTCCTCCTCTGTCAAGTCACTCTTTGCAGCCATGTTCAGCAGGCAGATGGTTAAGGGTACATGACGTGTCTCATCTGATAGACAGCCTCCAAGGGCCTGTCACTTCAGGAAGCGTTGTTTGTCTATATCATTCCAGCTCCTTCTTTATGTCAGTCAATCAGACACCAAAACAAGAGCACCTTTCTCTTCTCCTTATCAAGCTGCTGAGTCAGGTCAGAGGTTAGCAATGAACTGAGCATGCTCAGAAAGACGGATATTGATTTTTATTATTTTACTTTATTGCAAAGGACAAAACAAGTTATGATTGAAACTGATAAAATTCTGAGGGATGTTTCTCTTATTCCTCTTTTTCCATTTAAAAGAACTGTAGTTTTCAGTGTTATTCAGAGCGATCGATCCCGTCTGCACTCTACTGCACCCCCCAGGAGAGGGAAAATCGAGATTCTGAGCAGGATCTTTTGTGAGTGTCCAGCATTTTCAAACAAGAAGTCTGACAGCACTGATAAAAACATGTTCATCTGGTATTGTTAGTGGTACTCACAGTGTGTTCTCAATGTGTAACCTTTAGATAGATGACTAGGCTTAACTCTGCTGCTGCAGCTGATAACTCCACTATTTGTTAATGCAGCACTTGGCAAGCAGACAGTGATTTAAATTATTTTTTTTCCTGTGTCTCTCTCACTTGTGCAGAAGAGTTGAAATAGTTTAATTTGTTACATAGCATGGTTGTTTTTTCTTACTAAAGTTAAAGACGACCTCAGAAGTTGATGGAGAACCAGACAAATATGGTTTAACACTAGTATAATATCATGCAGGGCTCAAATGTTGCATTTAAATAGTTTGCTATATTTTGCAAAGGGTATACAATTTGATTTAATTTGGATAACTGCTTCCTGAAAATAATCAGACTGTGTACATTTTCCTTCTATATTTTTCCTAAGCATAGCTTAATATTTTCAGTTTGAAACTTATGGTTTTAGGTTTTGTGGCCTACTTTTAATCTTTGACTTTTATCTAATATTTTGCTGGTAGGTCCATAGTCACTTGGTGGTGGTGTTTTTTTTTTTTTTTGTTTTTTAATAAATTGCTCTTTCCAAAGACTGTTGTTTGAAATCACACATAAATTTATTATTTTCTATTTTTGTTTCAGGGAAGAAAAGGAAAGTTGGATTAGAGCTAAATATGAGCAGAAGCTCTTTTTGGCTCCCCTTCCTCAATCCGATGTGCCTCTGGGACAGCAACTTCTTCGTGCTGTTGTGGAAGATGATTTAAAACTAGTGGTTTTACTTCTAGCTCATGGAACTAAAGAGGAAGTCAATGAAACATATGGGGACGGAGATGGAAGAACTGCACTGCATCTGTCTAGTGCTATGGCTAATGTTGTCATTACACAACTTTTAATTTGGGTATGATTACCATTTTTTTACTTTAAGAAGTAGTTAAATTATGTTCAAATGTCTGGATAAATATTAAATAATACATTTTATTTATTAAGCCTCTTTCCCACATTCAGAGTGCCTTAGTTTTGCAGATCCATAATACAAAGCAAGTCAAAACAAAGAACTGAATCAACATATGCCAATAAAGGTACTTATAGCATTGCCACTTTGATTTACTGATATTCCGTGGGTAAAGGTTTGATTAAGTCAACCAAACCATGTAACCTGTGCTGGTGCTAGGTTATTTTGCTCCTTATGCCAAGCATATTAGTGTGCCAACTGACTGTTCAATGGCCAACTCCTATGGCTGGGTACCCCCTTATGATCTGCGCTCTAAATGGTGGGGCCAGCCCTGTATATAACTAATTAATGTACTAATAATGTAGCTATGATTTATGCATTCTTAAGGTGGAAGGTGTATTACCTGTAACAATTAACACCTTATTGGGTCCTTTTATAAAAGTATGTAGGAATTTTTTTTGCTTTTGTTATCATGGTCAGTTCATTTCAATTCAGTTTATTTTTATATAGTGCTCTTCACTGAGTGCAGGCTCAGAGCACTATAATAGGTTTACAGTTAAACTGCAATTACAACTTTCCAAATTATTAAGTAATACATACTGCATAAAAATAAACATACTGATTTGTTTAAACACGCAGTAAAATAAAACAGTTCTGAATTGGTTAACATAAACTAAACCTAATAATATATGATAATATTTAATATTTTTATTAAGCATCCCCGGAGAAAATAAGCAAGTTGTGGCTCTGTGGTCAGTTACAATAGTCAATCTCAGTTGAAGTCATCATCATGGATATCTAGCCGACTGGACACCCGGCCCATTTTAATATATTGTATGCAGATGTATTCATTCTCATAATCATTATTCTGTTCACTGATTTTTGTTTTTAATCAGATGTACACATAGAGGAGAGTGAAACTTTACAATATCCAACAACATGTACTAAGCATACTTGCATGTACTGAATGCTGTATTTCACCATTCATGCCTGAGAAATCTGAAGCTTGGTCTTTTCACACTCTTATTGTAAACTATAATATTCCTTTATTTTCTTAATTCTGTGACTGTGCCAACTTGTATATATTTTATTTCCAAACTGAAATGTGAACAAAGTTTTAATTTTAAAAATGCTTAATTAAATCACTGTTTCTATTTATAATATGATGCATAAAAAGAAATGTGGAGAAAGGACATTTATTTTTTTAAGTTGTTACTAAATTACTAAACTTAATTTATGACTTTAGCGTGTGTTTTATACTACCCATATCAGTACAAAAAAAAAACAAACACTGGTTTTGGAAGAGACTCTTTCAATCACACATTCAAAAACGTTTGGTATAATAAAAAATGCAAGCAACACAATTCGTTGCTTTATTTGACATGGGTTAAAGAACAGTGCAGTGTGATTTAATAAGTGTATCCTAGAAGCCATTTGTTTTAAGAATACGCCTGTAAATATTAAGGGCAAAAACCTACTGTTATTCCTGATTTTTGAAGTTGGTTTATGCTTATGCAACGAAGCCACAGTATTTAATATTATGTTATTATTAATATAATGTGAAGAAAAAGCTTGGTTTCAAGAGAAGAATGATGAATAACAATCAGTTTACTAAAAAAAAAAAAAAGACGAAGAGTACTTTTCTGTAAGTTATAAATGTGAGATAGTTTCTACTTCAGATCTTATCAACAAACTCTCTGAATTCAACCAGACAAGGAAGAACTGTCCTGAGGCTTTCACTGAGTTCAGCAGTCGCCTTTAGAAAATGAATAAAGACCAAGTGGCCTTTTCTTCTCTGATAAAAAGAAGTCACAATGTAATAAATTACAATAAAAATATAGAAAAGAGTGTTAGGTGACTATAATTTTTTATATTTTATTTAAAATTCCTTGACTAAATTCAATGAATTCAAATAAGAAGTTAATGCCTGTATTATTTTTGGAATTATTTAAAGATAAATTACATGTAAAATACTGCATATATTTAGTTTTAATATATATATACTTTTAATTGTTTTAACTTATTCTTATCAAACAATGTCACTGTTAACTAGTCCAGATGCTTTATGGAGCAAGTACATCATCGTCTCACTTGCATTATGAAGTACGTATTTTCACTTTATCTTTAGGAGATAAAAACTTCTGTGTTGACAACTGGTTTGTAAATATTATAAGCTGTGTGCAGCCTCTTTCCATTGCATTTACCATATTAATTTATACATCCTGAATGTATTTTTTTCTTACATAGGAAATACAGGGTTTTTTTTCTTTTCACTCATTTTGCTAAAAAAAAATGAAACATTACTTTTCATGACAAGGCTGGTGATGGCATTATACAGAAATGAAAAATTAGGCAAAACCTGTGTGCTGCATGAATTATTCAGTCCTTCTTTTCCAAACACTTTACTGTCTTTTAGAAAGTGCTGGAGTCTTGAACTACTCTAAGGGCCAGTTTAGACTTTGTGCTGAATGCGCGTACAAACACGCATTATGGCTGCCCAGCGTTCATTTGATGCATTCTCTTTGCACATCCTCAGAAATTAATGTGACACGTGTGTGAGTTGCAACACCATCAAAAAGTCAAGGGATGCAGTGTGATAAAAGTTGGAACGTGACGTCAGAGTCTCTGGTTACTATCTACACGTGACAGAAAGCCACTATGCGGATCCTACAGGATCGATGTGCGTCCTTCAATGTTTGATGAATGGTTCGATGTGGTGAAGCAAAATGATACATTTTGAAAAGTCTCACATATCATCTTCTGTGCACCTTCACAACAGCATCAGAATGTACAGCAATGTATTTGAGCCACTGAGAAAAAAATTAAGCCGTGAAAAGGTCTATTTTGTGATTAAAGTGGAAATTTCAGCTTTCACTTTCACTTCGTAGTATATCATTAAAGTAGACCATCGTAAACATCATTTTAAAACCTACCCAGTTGTTGACTGCTATGCGCTTCTGGGGCTTCCTCCTGAATTGACAGCAGTGGCAAGCAACTATAGTTCGCCACGCAGAACACATTAAATGTATGATATTCCCGCTCTCTGCACATTTAGAATCCTTAGATTTATACTTGGTATCACTTTCATGATGAACTGCATTAAAGTATGTACGCTACATTTTACAGATAAATCGTTAAGTTCATTTAAATAATGAATACTGTTAATAATTACACGTGAGGGGGGGGCAGCATGATGGCAGAGCGGTAGCACTGCTGCCTCGCAGGAAGTCACATCCCTGGCTTGAGAAAAGGGTTTTTTTTGAGAAGGGATGAACTTTGGGAGCAATGCAGCAACTGGAGCTATATTCGAATGTTGCTGGGGTCTTTGCTCATTATCCCCAGAAGGCATGGATGATGGAAGCACTGTGACAGTGCTATGTATGAGACTGTTCCATGTAGTACTGGTTTGGAAGAAAAAAAGAGAGCCCCTTCGATTGCATTGACTTTTAAAAGTAAAATTCCAGTTGGTGAATCTCCCAGCTACTGGTATTATGTTTTTATCCTCTTGAGTATTTATGATATTAAAATGACTTGTACATAATGTGCCCACTTTCCATTTACATTTCATTCTTTCTCTACATATGCCACAGCCTTTCATCTCTAAGGGCTCTGTTATTTTCATGTAGTTGTGTTCGTAAATTTTGCCATTGAACTTGTCCTTTGATTTTAATTTTAATTCTTCTGAGTATTTAGAGAAATACACTCTATGTCTGCAACAGTGACAAAATGTTAAGCACTGAGCCGCAGGTTAGACATTGCAACAAATAGTTGTGCTTGAAAGTTTGTGAACCCTTTAGAATTTTCTATATTTCTGCATAAATATGACCTAAAACATTATCAGGTTTTCACTCAAGTCCTAAAAGTAGAAAAATAGAAACCAGTTAAACAAATGAGACAAAAATATTATACTTGGTCATTTATTTATTAAGAAAAATGATTGAATATTACATATTTGTGAGTGGCAAAAGTATGTGAACCTCTAGGATTAGCAGTTAGTTTGGAGGTGAAATTAGAGTCAGGTGTTTTCAATCAATGGGATGACAATCAGGTGTTAGTGGGCAGCCTGTGTTATTTAAAGAACAGGGATCTATCAAAGTCTGCTCTTCACAACACGTTTGTGGAAGTGTATCATGGCACGAACAAAGGAGATGTCTGGGGACCTCAGAAAAAGAGTTGTTGATGCTCATCAGGCTGGAAAAGGTTACAAAACCATCTCTAAAGAGTTTGGACTCCACCAATCCACAGTCAGACAGATTGTGTACAAATGGAGGAAATTCAAGATCATTGTTACCCTCCCTAGGCGTGGTCGACCAACAAAGATCACTCCAAGAGCAAGGCGTGTAATAGTCGGCGAGGTCACAAAGGACCCCAGGGTAACTTCTAAGCAACTGAAGGCGCCTCTCACGTTGGCTAATGTTCATGTTTATGAGTCCCCCATCAGGAGAACACTGAACAACAATGGTGTGCATGGCAGGGTTGCAAGGAGAAAGCCACTGCTCTCCAAAAAAAAAAATTGCTGCTCGTCTGCAGTTTGCTAAAGATCACGTGGACAAAGCAGAAGGCTATTGGAAGAATGTTTTGTGGACGGATGAGACCAAAATAGAACTTTTTGGTTTAAATGAAAAGCGTTATGATTGGAGAAAGGAAAACACTGCATTCCAGCATAAGAACCTTATCCCATCTGTGAAACATGGTGGTGGTAGTATCATGGTTTGGGCCTGTTTTCCTGCATCTGGGCCAGGACGGCTTGCCTTCATTGATGGAACAATGAATTCTGAATTATATCAGAGAATTCTAAAGGAAAATGTCAGGACATCTGTCCATGAACTGAATCTCAAGAGAAGGTAGGTCATGCAGTAAGACACCGACACTAAGCACACAAGTTGTTCTACCAAAGAATGGTTAAAGAAGAATAGAGTTAATGTTTTGGAATGGCCAAGTCAAAGTCCTGACCTTAATCCAATCGAAATGTTGTGGAAGGACTTGAAGCGAGCAGTTAATGTGAGGAAACGCGCCAACATTCCAGAGTTGAAGCTGTTCTGTTTAGTTGCAGTTATTGCTGCAAAGGGGGATCACATCAGATACTGAAAGCAAAGGTTCACATACTTTTGCCACTCACAAATATGTAATATTCGATCATTTTCCTTAATAAATAAATGACCAAGTATAATATTTTTGTCTCATTTGTTTAACTGGTTTCTCTTTATCTGCTTTTAGGACTTGAGTGAAAACCTGATGATGTTTTAGGTCATATTCATGCAGAAATATAGAAAATTCTAAAGGGTTCACAAACTTTCAAGTACAACTGTAAAAGACAGACACAAAGGAGAGAACTGGAAAGGCAGAGCATTTACAGCCAGTAGCTACTGCAAGGCTCTGGATGATTGGTGGGGAAGATGTAGAAATTGTAACATACTCGGTATAAACAAGTCTACTGTAGAAAGTGGGACTTACTGTTGTTACTGCTGCTGGAAAACTTGGAATATTCTGCAACAAGCCTGCTTTGTCAGATAAGACTGCCATTTGTGCCACTAATTGGGATGATTTTACAGCCATAATCAGTGACTGAGTTATGTACGATTAATAGACAGCTTTCATTATAGTAAGGATCTTGATAGCTGAAACTTTATAATTACAGTTTAATTTAACAATTAAAGTTTCCTTAGCAAATGAGTGTATACAATGGTTATGGAAACAACCTGGACTTCAAAAGAAAACGCTGAACTCTGGCATCGTGAGACGATAATGCTGCACACTCCACCACCATGCTCACCAGCTTTAGTTATATAGTTTTAAAATAAACTAGCTGGGCTATTTATATAACGCAGGTTGAAATCTAAGTAATCAATATAGATCTCATGTTTTTGATTTGATACATGGGTTGTCCGTCTTGTCTGGTATAATAATGCATACCTGATCCCTTTCCCTCACAGAGGCCTTTTCCACTTTGGAAGTAGCTGTCTATTTTAGTTGTTTCCTCTTAGCATTGCTCATTTAACTGGTGTGGCAGTGGTTGATACCTCATTGGTCTGGTTCAGTGA
The DNA here is from genome assembly GCA_026402145.1 of Polypterus bichir lapradei. NCBI lineage: Eukaryota > Metazoa > Chordata > Cladistia > Polypteriformes > Polypteridae > Polypterus > Polypterus bichir. The sequence continues at coordinate 49,842,836 of JANRMT010062818.1, read as the reverse complement.
CTCTAGTCTAGTCGTGTCGGGGCTTTGGTTTCTCAATGTGCACATGAATTTATCAATATTTTCACTCATCCACTGTTCAACATGCACAATTATCAGTCATTGGCTATAAACCTTGTTCGCATGACCTTAGTGGGTACAAGAAAGTCACCACAGTGCTGCTGTTGTATATCTTTGGACAACAGAATGGACTGATAAGACCAATTTTCTTATTTTTAGACCCTTATTTGGTATTTTATATATATTTTACCCTTCTTCTCCTTGTTTTGACTATTTAAAAACATTTTTTAATATCCCTAGCAACCCTAACAGTTGGACGTATTCAGCGTTGACATTTGCAGTGCACCATCTATTGGAATATATCTTGTAATACATGTAGTAATAACGTGCAATGCACTTCTCATTCCAAAGATGACACATCACAAAAATTAGTACTGCTTTTTATGACTCCCATACCAAATGGCATAATATAGCAGAGACTAAGCAGATAGACAGATACACGGACATTTGTCCTTGTATTGAAGTAGATTAAAATTATTTTCAAAGTTTTAATAACGTTTGCAAAGCAAATTCATCAACAGGTACTGCTCTAAAGGTAGCTGTCCTGTGAAATGTGTTGCTGGCTTGTTATTGTATAATAACGTATTTGCAGCACAAGTCCTCCATTCTAGATTCATTGGCAAGTCTAAATTGGCCTGTGTGGGTGAATGTGCTCCATGATGAACTGTGCCCTGATACCCAGACAAGAACCATAATTCTGGCTTGGATTAAATAGCTTTGAAGTTTCACCCAAAATAATGGTCTGACAAGCATGACAATACAAACGTGGGTCATCCTTACTGCTTTAAAGGACTGATGTAAGATGCTTTTCTCACACAACCTTGTGAAATGTTTTTTTTTCTGCTCTAAATCCTAACCTTATTCATTGCTGTTTTTTTTTTTCCCCCCACAGTATGGTGTTGATGTGAAAAGCCGAGATGCCAGGGGTTTGACTTCACTTGCATATGCACGGAGAGCTGGTAGCCAGGAATGCATTGACATCCTCATCCAGCATGGATGCCCTATGGAAAATTTAATCCCTGTCCCAACACCCAATCTATCACGTCGTAACACAAATGTCAACAATAATTCCCAGTATGAAATGAACCGCAGTGCAAGTATTATCTAGTTGCAGTGGGTGAAACAACAAGGATTACGTTCTTCCACAAGACTGCCCATCTGGCTCCCCCCTTATCCTCATTGATCTTCTCCTACACCTTCTGTGCTGCCAGGCATCTTCCTCATCTGTGTTGTCTCTAAGCTTTCTTGTTTCACTGGACATGGCAATATGGCTTAAAAGTTGAGCACTGTGAGCTGAGCTGGCATGCGGATTGTATTACCGCCTAATGAAAAATTGAATTCTTTTCCATTAGGTTATTACAGTCAGATTCAGCTGAACTGGAATTATGAGGGGAAAAAAAGATTAAACACAATTGAAAGAAAATATTCAGTATGCACTCATTGGGCTTGCTCCCTAGCTTACTGTAATTGTTTTTTTTTTATTATTATTATAAGAATGTAAAACAACCTGTCAGATTATATTTGCTGGCAAACGACACTGTAACAATTGTAGGGGTCAGCACATATAGTGTTTAAAATGAGGGTGGGTGTGATTAAGTAGAGCACTTTTTAAAAGAAGTTTCATTTGCCTGGCTTTTTAAATTATGCTGTTCTTCTTTTTACTGTAAATGTCAACTTTCTATTGAGTGAAGTGCAGATCACATTCATTCTTGCCTCTTCCAGAGACAGCACACTCTCCCCAATTCCAGATAGAGTAGACTTCAGTGCTGATCTTGGAACATCAATAGTCCTCAAAAGCTGTTCAGCACTTCTAAAACGTTTATTCCTTTTCTTTTTATACCTGTTCTGTGCTGCATACCTAAAACTTGCCTGCAGTCATTTTGCACATGGTTTAAACTTTGTGTACCATATTCTAAAAAGCCTGCCTGCTTTTCCTCCAGTGTTTCTGTTGCTAATGTCCACCCATTTTAACTGAGCTATGTGTTACATCTGATTAGCCTTCATGTTAAATAGCCTTGTCCGTTGGTAAGATGAGCTGCATAGTATTGAGGCCACTTTGTAGTTTTTATGGGTTCTACAAACTTCTTTCTGATCTACTTGGTGATCAATGAAAGCCTTCAGTCTGCAGAAAGTCCTAAAGTATGTTTGATACATGTATTTTTTTATTCTTCAGAGAGATATATGTGTATTTACGTGTATTTTTCTGCTGCTGTTTGTTTTTTTTTTATTTTGTTTTGTTTGAAGCCTTCCAGAAGCATTTCTTGTTCAGGTCTAAACCAGACCATTTCTTTTGAAGGTTTGCAAGTAAACCAAAAATGTTGTCTCAAGCAAGACATTAATGGCCCTGTTTATATTATCTGAAATATTGAATTGAATGTGTTTTCCTTTTAGACTGCAGGTTTATCATCTGCTTTTAGAAGCATATAATGTACATGCATGCTGTTTAGCTAGACTTTGTAAGATGTTATTGTGGTTCTCACTTCTATTTATTTTTAGTTACACAAATAAAAACACATTTTGCAACAACTTTTGTTTTTTTCCAAAAGTGAAAGAACCATTTTGAAATGACTACTGACCAAACCACAAATAGTTTTTAACCAAGGAGCCCAAAGCTATTCCTATTATATAGTTCAGAGGTGTATGCTATTATTACCATAGGTCAAATGGCCAAATAAAATGATGAGGAGGACATCTTGTGCAGGTAATAAATAAATAAACTTATGAAGATAATTGTCTTTTAGTTAAGTTTGGTTTTACACCAGCATTCCACAATTTCACTGTGACCCAACACAACACACTGTTGAAACAATTGTGACGCTTTATAAAGTGCATTTGTAAAATTGTTCCACTCTGTGTCCTCATTTACTTTGAAGGAGTCCCATGCAGTGTTATTTTATATTATTATTATATTTTGAAGGCCTTATTTTACATGGCAAGGGGATTTCAGTGAGTACATTTGCTGAAGAAGAAGCAAAGAGAAGTTAAATACAGTGAATGTAGAAGCTGACAGCGTAGACACAAGACAGCTGATGGTTCCCTGTCATTTACAGAAGATATTAAATTGATTGTCAAGATTGAATATTATTATATCATTTGCAATATATAACTATTATCTAAATATAGTTGTTTCAGCCCTGTTTTAGTACTAAAAAGGAACTATGGGTCTCTATTTTTGATATCCAGCCAGGCTATTAGAGCCGTTCTGGCATTTATGGTTTTCTTATGTAATAGAATTAAACGTGACAAAAAGAAATATTTCAGATACCATTTCGTATGTGTGCCCAACCTGCCCCACACTTCTATGCTGATGACAGACCATTCCAGCCACTACAGCCCTAGTGGGTGCCACCTTATTCAAGAATTTCCAGTCTGGATTCATTACTCCCACTCGCATTGTCAAGCCCTTATTAGTCATTAGTGTATGCAAAGACAGACAGATAGCGTATTGTATACAGAGGAACAAATTCATTAATCTCAAATGTGTCAGGCGTGGTTTCTTAAGTACATCAGAAAAGAATTTCAGGTTTCTATGCTGAAGAATGTACCCACAAATATAAAAATTGGTTGAAAGTCTGGCCATTTCTTCTGAATTCAACTTGTCAGATTTTAAAGGAGATATGCAAGCAGGAATTAGGTGTGGATTTTTTTTGCCTTCATATTAATAAATATTTATTATACTAATAGTGCACATAACGCTTATACTATGTTATAAACAGTATTTGTTAATATGGCAGCTAAAAAAACGTGTCCCTATAGCAGGTTGTTTATATAAACTTTGTTATAGGATTGAGCATCTGAAGTATCCGGTAAGCTGACGAGATTTTAAAATAAATTATTAAACCCACCTCATGTGGTTTTCATTAATTGAAAAGCATCTTGTAGTTGAGTGATTAAAATTAAACTATCATTTATTTCCCTAAATGCTTGGGAAATATTTCATATGCACCTGTTTAGTCAATGAATATTTATTTTATTTGGTACTGCAAACTCAATAGTGGACCCTTTTTTTATTCTTTCTTTAAACATAAATGCCACATATATGCATTTAACTTCAACTTGTATTGCAAGTCAGTGGTGGATTCAAGTCCAACTCAACATTATGTCCCACATACTGTAAAAGTAAGATGCTTTAAATCAAATTAATATTGTGGACATTCCAACGTTTTTGTGATATTTTATGTTCAAGACCAATCGATCCCTTAGCGCTGTGTTTTACATGGTATATTATGGCATGGCTTGGCTTGAATGGCAGCACTCATCTTCTGTTTAATGTTTCCCCTGATGTTCCTTTAGATTGATTACCTGTTGCTTTAGGATATTCTTGGGGGGCATTGATCTGCATTCTTACCTGCAAATGTCTGTCTCCGTCACTTTGCTATGAAACAAAAAGTGTAAGAAAGCAGCATTGATATAAAGCAAAATCAAAAATGAAGCACAGCTACTTCATTGTAGCCATGTATGCGTATTGATATCGTAGCTTTCATAGTCCAAGTTTCATTGCAATTTAAAATAAAAAAAAAAAAAGAGGCAGTAGAACGTCTGTTTAATGTTATGTCTACCAATGCCTTTACTTTAAAGGCTCAAGCACAGAGAAAACCGTGTATTGTGATGTGCTTGTGATGGAGAAGTTTACTCCAGAGGCACATTCATAAATAACAAACGCAAGAAGTAACATTTGACACGTAGCTTTTGTTACAGGATTCATATGCGTGTGTCCCTTTACCTGAGGCGGAGACCACGTGAAGAGAGTCTGCTATTGAAAGATGCAAAGGCTCGAGTTATCGCTCAAGGTAACCTCGCCAGTTGCAGCAGACATGCTGGACTTGTTAAGTAAAAACTAGCATTTTTAAAGAATTATCAGAAATGTACTCTCTCTCTTGTTATGCCAAGTTGCTACCTCTGTAGACTCTTTTCTTTCCCAGATTTTCACAGTAAGCACTGGCTTAATGGTGTGCGTAAGCAGAAATAAAGCGAAAGAACAATACACATGAAGACGCCACCAGTATCAGGGAGGACCGGAATGCCTAGAAGTTCTAATTAATACTAGAGTTTTTGATTCTATATATTTTTTAAATATAAACACTTTTTTTCTTTGTTGCTTTAGTTACCCAACTACCATAAGAAAAATTAAAGGTTATCTCTATTTAAAAAAAAAAAAAAAAAAACGGGGAGGACACCAAACCGACTGATTTTCACTTCGCACAAAATCAACAACAGACAAAGGAAGCAAGAAAACAGGCTGACTGCAGCCAGTTTCCTTCCTGACTCATTTTTTTTAATGAATGGAAAAAAGAAATATGTTTTTAATTATGTAAAAGTGTGTTTCTCTTTATTTTTCCCTTCATCAAATATACATATGATTCCAAATTAAAAAGGGGATGTTTCTTCTTCCTGCAGGTGTAGCTGAGGAGAAAAATGAATTATTGAGTGAATGAACCCACTTGCATGGAGTGATGTGTACTGTGTAGCTGTTCTGTTGGCTTTTAGGAAAAGGCCGATAAAACATCCATTCAGGGATATTATATGGTGGTCCGTCCCTCATTCCTTTCCCTAATTGCAGTCATAAAGGTTATTATGGTAACTGTTTGTATTGAAGGCACTATGGCAATTCTACCATGATTATACAGCGGCAGCATTCTGAGGTACTTACATGTATGATAATGTACATTTAGAATATTTATATTCCAGTTTGTAAATATTCTTTGGTTTTTTTTTTTCTTCAGCATTTGAAACAAAACTGTGTGCTTGAATGACTCTGGACCAGTTATAATGCTTAAATAAAAAGATGTAGCTGAACCTAAAGAGTTGAACATTTTCATTTGTCATTTTATTAACTCTTTTGGTTTTCCTTTCCAGTGTGGTGCTCAAGTGTCTCCCGTTGCCCAGCTGCACTTGGGTCCCAGTTTGGGTGGTTCGTTGTGAGGTGTTTCAAAATGATTTATTTGCAATGGGTATATACTATTATGAGAAATTAATATTTTTTTTAAATACCAGTAACATTTTAGCCAAAACTGAAACAACTAATAGATCATTTTAAATTGATTTTCTTAAGTTTACCTAAGGCTTAAAAATGTCTTTTGTCCTTTTCTTTCATTTGGTATATTTTGTTCAATTCAGAGTGATTGAATACATAGGCATAGTAGAGTATAAGCACTAAGTCAACTTAGGAGTTCCTGGACATTTTGTTCTCCTTGCATTGAACTTAAACAGAGATCATTGGCGTTATTTACCAATCTTCTTATATTATACGCTAGCTACCGTGGCTGTTCGTTTGTCTGTCCAGGATTTTAAATCAACTGTAGCTTGCAAACCGTTTGACCTGAAATTTGGTACACATATACTACGTGACGTCTACTGCCACTCTTGAACAAGAGACAGCGTCAGAAGCATCTCGCCTGGGCTAAAGACAAAAAGGACTGGACTGCTGCTGAGTGGTCCAAAGTTATGTTCTCTGATGAAAGTAAATTTTGCATTTCCTTTGGAAATCAAGGTCCCAGAGTCTGGAGGAAGAGAGGAGAGGCACAGAATCCACGTTGCTTGAGGTCCAGTGTAAAGTTTCCACAGTCAGTGATGGTTTGGGGTGCCATGTCATCTGCTGGTGTCGGTCCATTGTGTCTTCTGAGGCCCGGGGTCAACACAGCCGTCTACCAGGAAGTTTTAGAGCACTTCATGCTTCCTGCTGCTGACGAACTTTATGGAGATGCAGATTTCATTTTCCAACAGGACCTGGCACCTGCACACAGTGCCAAAGCTACTAGTACCTGGTTTAAGGACCATGGTATCCCTGTTCTTGATTGGCCAACAAACTCGCCTGACCTTAACCCCATAGAAAATCTATGGGGTACTGTGAAGAGGAAGATGCAATACGCCAGACCCAACAATTCAGAAGAGCTGAAGGCCACTATCAGAGCAACATGGGCTCTCATAACACCTGAGCAGTGCCACAGACTGATCGACTCCATGCCACGCCGCATTGCTGCAGTAATCCAGGCCAAAGGAGCCCCAACTAAATATTGAGTGCTGTACATGCTCATACTTTTCATGTTCATACCTTTCAGTTGGCCAACATTTCTAAAAATCCTTTTTTTGCATTGATCTTAATTGATATTCTAATTTTCCGAGATACTGAATTTGGGACTTTCATTAGTTGTCAGTTATAATCATCAAAATTAAAAGAAAAAAAATTTGAAATACATCAGTCTGTTTGTAATGAATGAATCTAATATACAAGTTTCACTTTTTGAATGGAAATACTGAAATAAATCAACTTTGTCATGATATTCTAATTTTATGACCGGCACCTGTACATCAAATGTATTCCCACTCACAGCAAAGAATAATTCAATTCTACACTAAATTTTATAAAGGCTAATAATCAAAAGTTCATTGTCTTAGTTTCTTGAAATTATCTCCTAATGTGCATTGTCTTGCCTGACTATAAAACATGCAGTCAGTCTCCGCTGAGCACAACGCTCCTGCTTTAGTAAGAACTGCTGCACAGTCACAGCCGGGACCTTTGGTGCTGCTCTTGGTCTGTTGGCATCAGCTTCAGGTGTCTTCAAACAGGACTTCCTCTGTTCTAGAAACAGAAATGGAAGGAGTTTTAGTCCCCATAAGATACTCATGAAGACCACATGCATGAGTGTCATTCTAAAGAGTGTATGCACCCTGAAGAGTTTCCTCAAACACAGAAGATGGTAAACTGTGTCTTAATAGTAAAACAGAAGGTTTGATTCATTAGGTGTTATTCACTCAGATCTTCTAAATTGCTTACGTTATTGTACAGTATGTGTCACATAAAGAATGACAGCACGTGAGAGAGAGGTAAGCAAAACAGAAAAGTCAGATTGCAAAAACAGAAGAAAGTAAAGTGCTGTTACATTTGTGTGCAATCCAGAACTATACACAAAATATCCCCAGTGTACATTTAACATGTACTGTTCCTAAAGAAATATTGTTCCTCTGTTGATGTGTAAATTATAACTGGTTAGGGAAAAGATGGGCATGATGGGAAGCAGCCTTATTACAGTCTGAAGACGAGCCCCAGTCGTGCCTTTTAACACACCATGATGGAACAAGTCTGGGGCTAAAGACACTCCAGGATGGACTATATTATGAAATCACAAAATAAAAAAAAACTTCAATGAGCGGTAGTATTTCCTTATAATATATCTAAATGTGAATAATGTGGGGCCATGCTGAGATACTAATGCATGCAGCCAGTTGCACTGATGGTGTTTGGTATCCAGGCAATATTATAAAAGCCTTGCTTGATTCTCACGTATTTGTCCAATGCCTAAGAAAAATGTATGTAATCTGTTATTAGCCAAGTAATGCCACGTACAACATCTGGAAATAAAGTAGGTGATTCATGAATAACTAAGAACTCCAAAGCTACCTTCTAGTCTGTCATTGAGCGTTGAGCAAATCTACCTCAGACAATAAAAAGACTGAAAAAAATATGTCTGATGGTCAGGAATGGCATAATGCAACTTTCCCAAACCTGCTTTGTTTAATTCAGGATTGTGGGCAGCAAAAGCAGTCCTTGTAGCAATGGGCACAAGGCATGAAGTCACCCTGCATGGAGTGGCAGTCGTTCAGTAGGCACATGGGTTCACACCTCCACAAACACAGCTCTCTTCCTTCAAGGACCTGCGCCTTATGCTTGAGGGTGTGTGTGTGTGTGTGTGTGTGTGTGTGTGTTCTGCCTGCGTTGTGCATGGGCTTTTCTTCAGGTAGCTGGGGTAATTGGGCAATAATGTCTTATCAGCTGTCCATTGCTGGTTGTAAATTAGGATACAAGAATATACGAGTAATTATCCAGCAGTCTAAATTAACTATTAAAATTTAGGAATTTATTAGTAAATAATCTTTTAGGGTCACAGGGAATTGAGCTTCTCTCAGGTGTAACTGGTGCAAGATAAAAAGGAATCAATAATGAGACTCCACAGATTTGGAGTTTCATAGTTGACCTATGAATTGATTGCAATCATTTTATTTGGAGTTGTATACAAATGTGTGGTTTAAAGCAGCCATCAATTGATGATCGTTTTCTGTCCAGTTCATGGTAGCAGATGGCCATAGTCTATCACACCTACATTGGGCAAAAGGCAAACACCAACTTCGCTTTAGTCCGCTGGACGGCCCACTCACACAAGGCCTCTTAATCAAACTAGTAGGTCTTTGGTAAAGGAGAAGCAAAGAAGAGTCCACTGTGAAGAGGTAACCGATACATTAGCCAGCATTGGCCTGCTTGTGTATTCGTTTTAAAATAAATTGCTCCCCTGCTTCTCAGTAGGAAAATAATAATGAATGCTTGCACTGGGCATACAGATATAACTATACAAATGTTATGCAAAAATTCACCCACCAAGCTAAGGAAATAGGACGCCCTATGTTTAAAGCTAATTATACCAAAAAGAAAACAAAATCATTTTATAAGGAGAAACGAGCATGTTTGTTAAGAGCACACAAGGCAGGCTGAAGTCAGCCCTTTTCTTTAATTACAGTATGTACTGTAACAAGGTAACATACATTTATGAGAAGAGAAAACAGCAATAAAATGATTTTTAAAAACTACTTACATTCAATGTTCAGGCGTCTTTCTTCAATCATTGTCTTGTCTGAATGTCATTATGACCAACCACAGCAGAAGGCAGCCTCATGAATGAGAGAACAGGGAGACGCTACCAGGGTCAGGAATGACGCGACGGCCCCTCTGCTGCCCGATGCTTGTCCCCCGCGCGCCAAGTCTGCACTCATGTGGAGCTCACAACATATACAGTTATTTTCTTCATCATTCAAAATTCACTAACTTCACAAGCAACTGATACAAGACAAGTTGAACAGAATGGTAAGCAACACCAAAACGTCCATTTTGTTAATTTGCCAAAAATGAGCCTAGAATACAAGGTGTTGTGTAAAATGAATACGCCTGTACTTTCTTTTTAGGTTTGAACTCTCTGCATGATCTCTGGCAAGCCTTGGAAGTTAAGCCTTTCAAGTTTCAGATGGCAGGCAGATTGAAAGAAATGGCACATTAGAGATGGTGAAGATACAGGAACAAAACTGCATGCATTTGAGATGGCATTACTTAATAAAATCACGTCCAGCATCTTTCAGAAATAACCAGGCATATTTTTAATTTCTAACCACAAAAGGAAATTGCAAGAGCAACAAAACTTTCTGATATCTTCAAAGTGTTAGTTTATGGCAAATTAAGTTGAGTTCACCCGCACAAACTGCACTGGATTTTAAGGTTTAGACTCAAATTAAAATCTCCATGATCTGGTAACACAATATGACAAGAAAAAAACTAAAAAGTGGCTTCTCTTTAAACTTTGTGCCCAAGAAGATAGGAATGGTATGAGTTGTATTCATTCTTTGTGACCTTAACCAGTATCAACATTTTGTGTTTCCCTGTCAGAAAGTTTAGTTAATTTTAGACAATTAGGCCTTTGCAGTTTCCAAATCAACACTGGCAAAGTAGTGTTCCATTTATTAACAAATACACATGGATGTCCTGTCAAAGGTGTAAAAATTCATTTGATTGATAGATCATTGATAGTTTTGAAAAGACTGCTGAAATTGAGGGCTTCTCAAGCTTAGTTCTGGAGCACCGCTGTGGCTGCAGGTTTTCATGCTAACCTCTTCATGAAACAAAGGCTCACACTCCAGACATGGCAGCAACTGAGTCTGGAATAGGAGGGCACAGCGTTTGGGGTTTCACGGCTCAACTTTCCTGAAGCTGCTGGTTTTGCACATTCCCTCTGTGCAGCTGACTTTTCTTCCACATATAAAGATTTTCCATCTGCATCCAAAATCCATTTCTGTTAGGTTAACCATCAACTATAAATTGGTCCAGTATGAGTGAGTGCGAGTGTATCCTGCCATTAACTGGCACCCCAACTAAGTAGCGTCCCACCTTGTGCCCAGTGCTGCCAGCATTGGCCGTGGCTTTCCATGCATCAGACTTGAATGAATGAATGGATGGTTAAGAAGAGATATTCAAATAAAGCATGTTCTTTTCTAATGATCTACTCCATTTTCCTGCTTTTTCACATTTCTCACAATTAGAATAATTGTGCTGAGTTTGTAAACACGTTTGCTGTGAGCCACGGTGATGGTTTGGCACATAATATTTGACTGACTGTCTAAAGAGATTTGCGTAAACACACCCTGCTTTGTCCGCTGATACCGTTTAATAAGTACAACGTTTCTCCCGAGTTTAATTTATATCTAGGATTGCTGGGGGATCTCTTAGGAGAATAGCTTCAGGTCGCCCCGAAGCCATTCTTGAACCCTGAAATACTAAGTGATCATAGCGGGTGGTTTTGAGTACAAAGGTATGGAGGTGCAGTAGGCATCCCACGTGACAAACGGAGCAAATCTGTGTGCTTAGTTTGTCCCACTGGTACAGCCAGGCATTTGGTTTCACTGTTTTTTTTTATGTTACTTTTCACGCCCCTATGTTGTCCCTCTCCCTGCAATTTTGTTTTATTAATGAAATGACTCTTTTCACATTGTAGTCTCCTTGGAATTCATTGTAGGTTCATGGGAGCCTACAGCATTTCTTAAACTGTGTTCCAGGATTCTGCGAAACCCTGTAGCAGTTTCGTGAGCATTTAGTCATAATGGCTTTGATGAGCTGTAGCTACAAGAAAGATTAGCGGCGATCAACGCAGAGGCAGAATTTGACGCAACCCTGATCTGAGCTCACCTAAAGCAGAAAGCAGAGGTCCCGCTGTCTGTCATGATAGCTGCTAAACATCTCTGTTGCTGACGCATGCAGTGCTGTATTTGTCACCGTGTGTCTAGCTGTGCTCTTTAACTAAACCGAACATATTAATATGAAATTAATACATTATTATTAATATTACTATGGTTATTTAATTTTTGCTTACCAATACATGTAAACAACTCTAGTTAGATTTTTTTTTTGTTTTATTTTAATTGCTATTAAATTTTTTCGGAAGACTTTATGATGATCTGAGCTCAGGGTTGATTGTATTCCCATCATACAAAAACTGTGACCTTGTGCAGCTTTTCTAAAACTGGTCACTTCAGGAAACACATAAAACATTAAATAGGATGCAAATAATTGAAATCATTCTTTGCTAATGTCAAAACTTAACTGACAAAAAAAGAATGAGACTGAAAAAAGAAACGAAGTTTGCAATTTTAACCAACTAAACTTGTGGTGATCAGTCATTCACAAAATGTTATTTTCCTGAAAGTCAGGACTCAAGAGAAGGTTTTTTTTTTTTTTGGATTCTCGATGAATTTAGTCTCAATGAAAAAGTAAAGAATAATCTATCAACTAATGATGAGTATATGTTGGGTGATTTTTCCTCTGTAGTTATTTTAAAAATTTGAAGAATAGTTTACTTCTTGATAGGCAAAAAAAAAAAAAAAAGCATCATGGTGAATGTGGACTTTAAAATCAGTCAGTCAGTCTCCAACCCGCTATATCATAACACAGTCACGGGGGTCAGCTGGAGCCAATCGCAGCAAGCACAGGGTGCAAGGAAGGAAACAAACCTTGGGCAGGGCTCCAGCCCACCACAGGACACCCACACACCAAGCACACACTCTAGGGACAATTTAGGATCGCCAATGCACCTAACCCACGAACCCACGCAGACACGGGGAGAACATGCAAACTCCACGCCGGGAGGACCTGGGAAGCGAACCCAGGTCTCCTAACTGCAAGGCAGCAGCGCTACCCCCTGTGCCACCCCACTTTAAAATCAAAAAGTATTTGATCCTACTTCAGTTTACTTCTTCATGCTTTTATGAAAGAAATTTTTTACACTGTGCAAATTCATGTCAAAACTGTTTTCCTCCATCCTCAGTGTTCTGGCCTCCAGCACCCCCAACCCACATCTCTGCTCCTCTCTTGGTTCACAGCTCATCTGGCTGAGCCTGCACTGGGAACACTCGGTGTTTTTCACATCTGAAGCTTCAGGACATTTTGTAGTAGCCTGCAGTATCCCAGAATCAGAGTTCAGCTGCTAGGGTTAGTTGCCTGGGGTTTTACAAAACTTGTATAGTGCATCTCTGCCATTAAAAAGTATGCCTAGAGGAGCTTTAGCCATGTCAATATTTCCCAACCCTTTTTTGACACACAACAGGGATAGAGAGAGTAGGAATCTATTCCAGCAAGACTGGTCAAACAGGTGTTAATTTCTCCTATATAAAGAGTCCATCCCAGGATTCATTCCACATATCCACACTCAGCCATAGTTACGTAATTTTATATGTACAGAACATTAAATAGTTAACAAACTGGGAATCAAACCAAGGTCACTGGAGCAGCAACTTAGCTTTATCCAGTTAATAATATCTAAAATCAAATCTGATCATCAAGAATCCCCAAATATCTACTCAGAGAAAAGACTATTCCAAAAATGAACTTGCATCTGCAATGAAATGTTAAATTAAAACAAAATACAGGGTGAGGCATAAAAATCTCCCACATTTCGATGGAGAACTGTGCAGGCTGTAGTGGGGGTAGCTGCGAGGTGGGGTAGGTCTCATTCGGGAGGTTAGGCTCTACCATTTTCAGTACCCATCATGAGTTGGACTGGTGAACATCAGGGCTTTGTTGTTCAAGCATATTATGAGAACAACCGTTCTGTGATAGCGACACAGACAGCATTCCATACACGATTCACGCTCGGTCGAGATGCATCAGTACCAGATCGGAAAACGATTTTGCTATGAATTTCTAACCTTTGAGCAACTGGGTCCACACTACAAAGAAAAGCACCTGGCATACCTAGGACTGTTAGAACGGCACAAAATGTGGAAGCAGTAAAAGCATCCATTCCTCAATCGCCAAGGCGTTCCGCTCGTAAGCATGCCATGGCACGGGGGATATCAAGTTGGAGTTTGAGGAGGATTCTGCAGGCCAATTTAAAACTGCATCCTTACAAAATGATGTTGGCTCAAGAATTAAGTGAGAGAGATCATGCCAACCATAGAGCCCTAAGTGTGGAAATTCTTGAACAGGTTCCTGCTTCAGCTGTTCTTCTGAGTAGTGATGAGGCTCACTTCCATATCAGTGGAGCCGTAAACAAGCTACGACTGCCGCCATTTGTCTGATATGATTTTTAAAACCCATTAAAACAAAGCTGTTTTTTATGTACTTTTCAGAAATATATACATTTTCTTTTTAGATAGCTTCATTCATTTTGTATACCCCTTCAAAATATAGGAAATCTTTATGCCACAAACCCATGCTTTGATTTTATTTAAAGAAAATAAAATTTGATACCCTTGTATCAAACTTAACAAATCCCCACCCAAGAGAAAGAGAGGAGAGCCAACAACATGAGCAAATCTTTAAAAACAACAAAGAAGTAAGACTGTCCTTCCCCCCACCCACCAGACCCGATATAAATGCTTTTTGTAAAATTGTATTAACTTTTGCCATATTTTAAAAAGGTTTTGAACAGATCCTCTAAGTGAGAATTTGATTGTTTCCTATTTCAAATACAAACCCCATTTCCAAAAAAGTTGGGACACTTTCTAAAAATGCAATAAAAACTAAAATCTGTAATTTGGAAGTTCACTTGAACGTTTATTTAACAGGCAAAAGGACAAAGAAAACCAGTTTCCATCTGTGATGGTATGGGGGTGCATAAGTGCCCATGCCATGGGGGATCTGTATATATATGAAGGTACCATTGACGCAGAGGCTTACATTTGAATTTTTGAGAGACATATGCTCCCATCAAGATGATGTGTTTTCCCAGGAACTCCATGTATATTTCAGCAGGGCTCATTCTGCACAAATTACAAAAGTGTGGCTTCATAGACATACAGTTCATGTGCTTGACTGGCCTGCCTCCAGTCCAGATCTGCATCACACTGAAAATGTCTGGCGAACTATAAAGAGGAGAATCAGACAGTGGCGACCACGAACTGTTGAGCAGCTCAAGTCAGCAAGAATGGACAAAAATTCCACTTGAAAAACTGTAACCATTAGTTTCTTCAGTTCCCAAATGATTAAGTGTAATTAAAAAAAAAAGGGGATGTGACCCAGCAGTAAACTTGCTTCTGTCCCAACTTTTTTGGAATGTGTTGCAGCATCAATTTCTAAATTTGAATATGCTTAACAAATTGAATTAAGTTTGTTGGTGAAAACACTGAAAATCTTTGTCCTTTTGCTTGTTAAATAAAGGTTCACGTGAATTACCAAATTACAGATTTAGTTTTTATTGCATTTTTAGAAAGTGTCCAAACTTTTTTGGAAATGGGGTTTGTAGTATAGAACACCAGTTATCCACTGACGTATAACAAGTGGGCTGCGATTCTACCAGTTGAGCAAGATAAGTCTATGTGCTAGTAGTGTGGTATAAGCAATTAAAATCAATTTGTCCTTCAACACTTTAAGCCCATCTGGGAGTACACCAGACACAGCTGTTATTGGGTTAGGAGGGATTGTGACTCCGAGGCTGTCTGAGAGGCATTCAAAAGTTTTTGTCCAGAATGATGTTAATTTGGTGCAGGCCCAAAACATTAAGCCAGTGAGGCTGGAGCTAAACTGCAACATTCACAAAATTGAATCTTGGCCCGATTACATTTTGGACAATTTTAAAGGAGATATGTATTGATGAAAGATTTATAAGTTCAATGTTTAAATGCTTTGTGTATATGGAGCTAAAGTGTATTCTACGAATGACTGCTTTCCACTCCTTTTTTAAGATATTAATTGAAATATCCTTTCCCAACCATACCCTGGGATCTTTGAAAGGAAGGGACTTTATAAAGTGCTTTTATATATTATTGAGAGGCTGTCTGAGTCCTCAAGACTGATTTAGATTTCTTCTGGAATAGAAATGTGTGACAGGACCTCTGAGGGTGCATTGGAGATGCATTTGGTACAACTAATGACAGGGGGTGAAGATGTGAGCTATGAAATGAGTGTGTGAGGCATAATGATTTGAGCTCCACAGTCAGATGGGCGTGATGGGAGATAAGAATAGAATCTGTGCTTGCTGTAAAATTATCAATACTGAGTGACTATCCTTATATATAATTTGATAATATTCATACAGTATGTATGGTGTTCACGTCAATCCCTCAACTCAATACAAGTTAGAACCATGCAATGGGACTCTGCCTCTGTAGTTAGAACATAACGTGGCAAACGCGGACGCAGTATTGCATGACTGGAAAAAATGTTCGAATGCTTCAGTGACACCGCTGGACGGCCGAGTATAGTAAGTCGGTGTTGGTTGAAGCAGATAACAGTAAGTTAGGCTGGTTTTTGGAATGTTGGTTTGGTGGGGTGTACTTTCCAGGACTAACATCGTCAACTGACTTAAACCCTTCGACAGCTCCGGAACCGTAAGTAATTTCGAACGTATCACCATTTGCTTGGTACGTCGAAATCTATCTTTGGGCAGTTCAGTTTTGGCATCCATCCTTCTGACATCTATTGGCTAACTGAGTAATGACGGCTGGGTATTAACAATGGTCATTGTTAAAATTTTAGCCGATCTCAGATCTAAAATAATTATTACTCCTCAAAACATATACGGTTTGTTTTGAAAATTTGTTTGCCGGAAAAAATCAAATGAGGTGCACCGAAGACCTGAGCTCACGTCTTGCAGCCCCGTTTAAACAGGAAGCTCTTCATTACATCGGCTGAAAAGGTCTATTTTAAGCACAAATCAGTGCCATGATAACAAAATCATTTCAAGGACTTAAAAAAACAAATAATTCTTTGCAGAGAAAGTATGGATTTCACAAACGTAGAATTTGTAGCCCGATTCGATTGGGCTCCCAGTCACTAGTAATGTATGATGAGAAGAAGGAATATTTGTTTGGATGTAAAAATCTCCATGGGTCTGATAAGTTATGATCCATTACAAACTATGTGATTATTTCTGCAGTATTAGATGTTATCACCACTGTAGTTGACTAGGTCTGGGTTTAAAACACAATTAAAGTATGCAGCTATTAAAATTTTATGAGTGTTTATATTAGGAATTGATGCAAATACATTTTGCATGAAATCACTGTTATCCACATTAGGTGCCTAGCTATTTATCAAGATTACTTTAGATTTAAATAAATTATCCATCACCATGACATGAGTAATTGAGCTTCTGGATTAGATACTATGTCTGATACTACATATTAGATTGTTTAATGTATTAAAATTCCCACGCCTCTACTTTTCTTTGTGTAGCTGGAGTGAAAGATTTGGTCGATCCAATCTCTTTGTAGCCGAAACTGATCCCTACTTTTTAAGTGAGTCTCCTGTAAAAATACTATCTTAGCATTTAGGCCTATTAGATGACAGAATTCTTTTTTTTCTCTTTGGATAGTTATTGAGACCTTTGACATTCCAGCTCACAAGGTTCATTGTTTGGTCAGACACTGCTTCTGAACTTTTGAGGACATCTTACACAACAGCTTTAACTTTAGTATCATATTATTGACAGGTATTATGGCTAAAGAGCCTGTTATTACGTTGGCTCTTACAGTTGTTAGGGTAAAAAATAAATAAATAAGAAGCAACTCTTTCTCCCCCAATTTTCCTCCCCAAGTGAAGCCAGACCACACTTCATGAAGTCCCAGTCCTCTGCCATGCCTAAAGACAAAGCATGCCCAAAAAAAAAAAAAATCCCTAGCTGCAGTGTAGAAAGGGTTAAAAACCCATATTTCAATAACAGTGAAAAACAAATTGCAGGCCACATTCTAATAGATAAAGGTTTAGAAGAGAAATATTTCACAAGTATTTACTTTGACAAAGGACATTTATTATTATTGGCATTCTTGTAAAATTAAATGGAGGATCCTTTTGGATTAGTGAATTAGTGTCTTTCCAATTTTATCTGATTGCCTCCTTTATGTGTTTCTTATTCATACAGTTGAAACAGGAGCCTTTGAACAAGACCTAGATAGAAGGACAAAAGTAGAAAGCATCTGAAATAAAATAGCAATAGGTATGAATCACATGTAATAAGTGATTTAATGTAATGATATATGGAAGAATCACTCATTCAACATGAACTAATCCAGTTTCAAGTCACTTTTGTGATCTCTGAAATCAATTAAGTATGAAAATGGTGTACATTTCAAACATGAGCCCTATCTCACTGCTAGACCAAGAATAACCAGATATGATCACTTTGTTAGTTTTATTTTTGACAATAGTCAGAGAGTAATGTACAATCTACAGTGAGTATTCTGCAGTAAATGTCAACTATTGGAAGAGGGAGGCTAAAATGTAGTTAGAAAGGAATATTGCAGATAAGGTTAAAGATAACCCAAAGAAATGATTTCAGTATTTTATTAGTAAAAGGAACAGTAAAGGAGAATTTAAAAATACAGACAGTGAAATAGCAGATGCTCTAAACTTACATTTTTCTGAGGTCTTCATATTTGAGGAAATGGATAACGTCCCAACGGTAAAAGAGTCTACTAAGGAGGTACTAAGTGATTTGGAAATTGTAGAGGGAGAAGTTCTGCTCAGATTAAATAGGCTGAAATCAAACCAATCACCAGAACCAGATTACATTTATCCTCGAGTTCTCAAGGTGTTCAGCGAGTACATACTGTATATAAACCCTTGACACTTATTTTTGGGAAGTCAGTGAACACTTGACAGAGGATAAGGTTGAGCAACACTTGGCAAGAATAGGAGTTTTACTGAACAGTCAGCATGGGTTCAGAAGAGGAGGCTGTGCTTTACTAACATCATGGAATTCTATGATTCTATCTTGACTATCAGAAAGCCTTTGATAAGGTGCCACATGAAAGGCTGGGCATAAAACCAACAGAAGTGGCAGTTCAGGGTGTAGTGTGTAAGACTGGTATGAAACTGACTCAGACACAGGAAACAGAGGGTGATGGCGTGAGGAACCCTATCAAAATGGGCTGATGTTAAGAGTGGTGTCCCACAGTAGTCAGTGCTAGGGCCTCTCCCATTTTTAATATATATACATTTTTTGGATAGGAATATAAATATTTGCAAATGATACCAAGCTATGTGGATTGGAAAATAATCTAGAATCTGTTTAATCACTCCAGAGGGACTTGGACAGCATGCAGGGCTGTTTTGGGGCAGATGAAATTTAATGGAAGTAAATTTAAATAAATTAATGGAAGAAGTAAAAATATTTGGTTTTTATACAGAATGGGAAGTATGATAAATGAAAGTACACCTTTTGAGAAGGATTTGGGAGTCTCAGTGAACTTGTCACTATCAACTTCCAGACACTGTGTTCGGAAGCCATTAAGAAGGTTAACAGAATGTTAGGTTATATGGGACAGTGTGTGGAGTACAAGTCAAAGGAAGTTATGTTCAAACTTAAAAATGCACTGGTGAGGCCTCATCTGGAGTGCTGAGTACAGTTTTGATCTCCAGGCTACTAAAAAGACATAGCAGTGCTAGAAAGGCCCAGGCCGCCACTTTAAAGTGAGTTCAGCAAGAATGCAGGGACATAGCTGGAAACCTGCTATGGGTAACATTTGCACAAACATCGGGACATTTTTCTTCCATAGACACATAGAATAAGCTACCAAGTAGTTTGGGAGACAGGAGGACTTTGGGGATTTTCAAAACTAGACTTGATGTTTTTTAAAAGAATTAGGTGGATAGAAATGGCAAGTTTTGTTGCGCTGAATGGCCTGTTCCCATCTAGAATGTTCTAATGCAATGTAATTCTAAAAATTATTTATAGATTCAATTACCACTTACAGAAACAGTTGTATGTCCAGTTGAGGTTATCTTGATATAGACACACATTGAATTACTGTCCTGATTAACCTCAGAAAAAGGGAAAATTACATCATAAGAACGTTCCAGAGTTGGAGCATCTTGTACCTGAAGGCTTCATCTTCTATGATAGTTTCATCCTCAGAAATTAGCTTTGTAAAACTAAACAGGTATTATCCTTCTTTTCTAGGCTTCCAGTGGCACAAAATGTCTCTTCTGCTAAAATAACAGCTGACAACTGGCCCTTAATGTCTCTCACCCATAACCTGTTTGGTGGAGTTTAAGACATTGTCATACATTTACAGGTAAAGCTAAGAAAATATAAAGTATGAGCTGTAACATAAATATAATTCATTATTGGATGCTCTTTAATACAGAACTAAGCATTTCCAGAAATGTTGGGAGACACTAAGAGATTTATATTTTTAAACGTCAAAAAGAGGATGTTAAAATCAACAGTAAACTGAAGCACAATATAGCATTCTAGAAACTGTGATTATTTGGTGGTAAAGTTATGATCCTTGATGCAGAGTTTACAACTAACTGCAAAGCAGCAAAGTATTGTGGTGAACAATGTCCTCTCACACTCTCGATTAAAAAAATCAAACAAAATGTTTCCCCCATAAAGATGATTCCAAGTGAAAGCCATGGCCTTTTGTACAGTATCCATATCATTAACCATCATTATGTTTATTGGAACTAATATTTACTGTATAAAGTTCAACTACAGACACCTAGTTTGGCCAGTTCAGTTTTTCCACCACTGACCTTCAACAGGAACAGCCAAAGAAAATGAATATGATGAGGTGAGTGTTATATTTACACCTGGGCTCTGGTGCAGATACCTGCAGCACATCAGACATGTCACCGTTTTATATTATGTGCCACTGGTGTGCCTTTGTATGATGGCTAGTTTGCTGTGACCAAGTCAAACAAAAATTGACTGAATAGATGTTTTCATTTAATTTTTATAATTCACCACTAATTTTATGACCAGGTTAAGGGATTCATTTACAAATGAGAAAACAATATCAACGAATGCCTGAATACCTTTGGTCCAACCACATATTTGGTGTTAAAATTATTCCATGTGGTTGGACAGGTGATATATAGTCAGCTCAATCAGTATTTAGACAGTTACACAATTTTCATAATTTTGGCTGTGTGCCACCAAATACAGAAATCATTATTTGATTAAAAGTATAGACTTTCAGCTTTAATTTAAGGGGTTTACCAAAAATATCAAATGAGCCATTTAGGAATGCCTGCCGTTATTCTGCTTAGCGCCACCCCCATTTCCAGGGGCTCAAAAGTACATGAACATTTGACTGACAAGCTGTTTCATAGCCAGCTGGAACCAGTTCTCTCATTATTACATTAACTATTAAGCAGGTGAAAGGTCTGGAATTGATTCCAAGTGTGCAATTTGCATTTGGCAGCTGTCACTGGTGAAATCAGCAACACCAGAAGGTTTGGAAAAACGACAGAAGACAACTGTGCTGGATGATTGCAGAATTCTGTCTTTGGTGATGAAGAACACCTTCACAACATTTAGCCAAACCAAGAACCCTCTCTGGGAGGTAAACCTATGATTGCCAAAGTCTACAATCAAGAAGACTTCATGAAAGTAAAGACATGGGGTTCATCACAAAGTGAAAACCACTTGTAAACCTCAAGTAGAGGAAGGACAGATTAGACTTTGACATTTTATAGAAGCCTGTTCAGTTCTGGAACAATTTTCTTTGGACAAAGGAAAATAAAATTAATATAAACCAGAATGTTTGAAAGAGAAGAGTATGGAGAAGAGAAGAAATGGCTCATGATCTGATGAATACCCACCTTCTGTGAAACATGGTGGGAGCGGTTTTATGGCTAGATGATACATGGCTGTGAATGAAAGTCAGTCGCTAGTGGTTAATGATGATATGACTGCCAGAAGAAGTAGCAGGATGAATTCCGAAATGTACAGGACTATACTATCTGCTCAGACGCAGCCAAATGCTGTAAAATTAATAGGTCAACGCTTTGCGTTACTGATGGACAACAAACCAAAACATACTGCAAAAGCAAACCAACTGCTTTTCGAAGCAAAGAAGTGGAATATTCTTCAATGGCCAAGTCAAGCAACTGACCTCAACCCAACTGGACATGCATTTCACTTGGCACAGTGAACAAAACAGATGGCAGAAAGTAAAACGAGCAAGCAGCAACTGAAGACATCTGCAGTAAAGGCCTGGCACAGCATCATTAAGGTGGAAACCCAGCACTTGGAGAAGGCCATGGGTTGCAGACTTCAGGGAGTCATTGACTGTAAAGGATTTTCAACCAAATATTAAAAATGGTCATTATATATATATATATATATATATATATATATATATATATATATGATTATGTTAGTTTGTATAAATAGTTTTGAGCCCCTGAAAATGGGGGTCCATGTTTAAAAATGTCTATCTTTTCTAAATGGCTCAATGGCTGTTTTTGGTAAACCATTTGAATTAAAGCTGAAAATCTATACTTCTGTCATATCTTAATTGCTTTGTTTTAGATCCAGTGTGGTGGCATACAGAGCCAAAATTATGAAAATTGTGTCATTGTCCAAATACTTATGGACCTGACTTTATTTTGGATATTTCACCAGACTATATTCTAAGAGACTCCTACTGGTTGGATCTTTTTTGTCATCTTGATCTATATAATTATTGTTTATGTCCTTCGTATAATTTTGAGATTATTTTACAGATCACACTAAAACTGTGCCGGGCTGCTGCTATTGGGCCACACCATTAAAACAGCGACCTAATAATTTTATTCACATACTCAGCTATATTAATTACAAACCTTTGCTTTTTATCAGTTACAACAAGGACTGTTAAATATTAGAAATAGCAAACCTCCACCCCACACACAGGGGGAGACTACAAACCTGTACTCTGTGACAAGAGCTATACAAAAATAAACTGAGTTATGAATCGGGACTATATAACTATTCTCATCTCAATCATGTAAGTCTTTAACTAAAACTTCACACTCTCATAGATAAAATTTAAGGATTAATATTTCAGAAGGACTTTTCCTCTCCATTTGTCAGCAACAAAATAAACTTCAGCATCTGCCTCACAAGTGTGTATTTTTGACAATTAAACCACCTAATCATAGAAGTACATAGTGGGACACTACTCAGAAGAGCAGTAATTCAACAACAATGATTCTTAGCCATTATTGGAGGTGTTTTTCAAAATAAGGATAACCAAATTAACTTTTTTATTTCTACAAAAAATGTATTCTAAATCATAACAAAAGTACTGTAAATATTCAAAATGAATGCTTAAAAAAACTTTTAAAAAGTGCACTTTTCCCATTCTCTGTAATGAATGTTCTTCAATTATAAGAGTGCTACAATAACCTTGTAAATTCGAGGACAAGCAGGTGATTACATTTTATAGGTAAGAGCCTTCATATTGTAATAACAGGATGTCACTCAGTTTTTGGCTGTATGCCTGTTTATCTAAATAAGCAAAAAATGACCGAGCTACTCTGAAATCAATGTAGTCATTTACCTCAAAATCTACAACCGGATACATTTTGTCTCCCCAGGGGGAAGTGCCCCACACAAAGATTGTATTTATTTGTATTTTTTTCAAATTTTTCTTTAGGTTAACTTTAGTATTTTCAGTTGATCTCCTCAAGTACTCCTGTGAGCACAGAACTCGTTCATCAGAGTCTACAGCTACAGATAATTGCACCCCTGGCTATTTTAGTTGTTGGGTTAAAGCGGATCCACATCACAGATGTTTGTACAATTTTACCATTCATTTTTAAAACATTTTTGTAATTTGACAATAAAAAATGTGTATTTTAATATTTTTGTCAGGCTTTAAATATTACCATTTCAACAAGTAGGCTGTTGAAATAGCCCAAATGGTCTCCTCCTATTTTTATCTCATTTTTTTGATTATCGTTTGGATAGTTATCATTAGGGTAATCTGGAATAATTAGGAAATCTGACAAAATAATGTAGGTGCATTTTTTTTTTAATTTAAATCTGTTTAATATACTGTATGTGATACTGTTGAATATACATTGCTCAAAAAATGAAAGGAACACTTTTTAAGCAGAGTATAGCATCAAGTCAATGAAACTTCTGGGATACTGATCTGGTCAGTTAAGTAGCAGAGGGGGTTGTTAATCAGTTTCAGCTGCTTTCGTGTTAATGAAATTAACAGGTGCGCTAGAGGGGCAACAATGAGACGACCCCCAAAACAGGAATGGTTTAACAGGTGGAGGCCACTGATATATTCCCCTCCTCATCTTTTCTGACTGTTTATCCATTAGTTTTGCATTTGGCTACAATCAGTGTCACTACTGGTAGCATGAGGCGATACCTGGATTCTACAGAGGTTGCACAGGTAATCCAGCTTCTCCAGGATGGCACATCAATACGTGCCATTGCCAGGTGGTTTGCTGTGTCTCCCAGCACAGTCTCAAGGGCATGGAAGAGATTCCAGGAGACAGGCAGGTACTCTAGGAGAGCTAGACAGGGCTGTAGAAGGTCCTTAACACATCAGCAGGACCAATATCTGCTCCTTTGGGCAAGGAGAAACAGGATGATCACTGCCAGAGCCCTACTAAATGACCTTCAGCAGGCCACTAGTGTCAATGTCTCTGACCAAACAATCAGAAACAGACTTCTTGAGGGTGTCCCGAGGGCCCTACATCCTCTAGTGCGCCCTTTGATCACGGCCCGGCACCGTGGAGCTCAATTGGCATTTGCCATAGAATACCAGAATCGTCAAGTCCACCACTGGCACCCTATGCTTTTCACAGATGACAGCAGGTTCACCCTGAGTACGTGACAGACGTGAAAGGGTCCGGAGAAGCCGTGGAGAACGTTATGCTGCCTGTAACATCGTTCAGCATGACCAGTTTAGTGGTGGGTCAGCGATGGTCTGGGGAGGCATATTCATGGAGGGACGCACAGACCTCTACAGGCTAGACAATGGCACCTTGATAGCCATTAGGTATTGGGATGAAATCCTTGGACCCATTGTCAGACCCTATGCTGGTGCAGAGGGTCCTGGGTTCCTCCTGGTGCACAACAATGCCTGGCTTCATGTGGCAAGTGTATACAGGCAGTTCCTGGAGGATGAAGGAATTGATACCATTGACTAGCCCCACGCTCACCTGACCTGAATCCAGTAGAACACCTCTGGGACATTATGTTTCAGTGCATCCGATGATGCCAGGTTGCACCTCAGACTGTCCAGGAGCTCAGTGATGCCCTGGTCCAGATCTGGAAGGAGATCCCCCAGCACACCATCTGTTGTCTCATTAGGAGCATGCCCTGATGTTGTCAGACATGCATACAAGCAAGTGGGGGCCATACAAACTACTGAGTATGATTTTGAGTTGCTGCAATGAAATTTTGTCAAAATGGAGTAGCCTGCCACATCCTTTTTTAACTTTGATTTTCGGGGTGTCTGAATTCAGGTCTCTATAGGTTGATAATTTTAATTTCCATCAAACAATGTGGCATACTTTCGTTCCTAACACATTACCCAGACCATGTCAGTATAGATATCCAGTATATTTTTTTTCCCCCATTTCAAAGTGTTCCTTTATATAATATAGTATAATATATATAGTGAGTGACGGCCAGCCGGGACGCCCAAAGGATGAAAGGGTGGGGGAAAGGCAGATACTTTTGGACACTGCCTCCTCCAGAATGCTAGATGGCAGCCTCTCTGGGATGTACCGGTGCCCCGGCTTTCCGTAGGGCATCCTGGTACTTGGAGTTTGGTTGCTCAGCTGTGTTGCGTGCCTAGGGTGTCGCCAGGGGGAGCTGTAAATGGACAGGAGGAGTCGTGCCTCATCTATAGCCAAGAAGTACTCCCAGGTCATGAGGGCGGAAGCTCCAAAGTACTTCCAGACTGAAGTAAAGACCAGTTCTCCATCTGACCTAGAAGTGCTAGCAAGTCACATAGGTGGAAGGACAGACGCAC
>JANRMT010062818.1:49640000-49787036 GCA_026402145.1 Polypterus bichir lapradei | reverse complement strand
AAATCCAATAAACTTCATTTCACTTCTCAAATATCACTGTGTGTGTCTCCTATATGATATATTTAACTGACATTTTTTATCGTAACAACCAACGATTTATACAGGAAAATAATGACTATTAACAAGGTTGCCCAAACTTTTGCATCCCACTGTATTACTGGCACATGCTCACTACTCCTTTTTCATATTTATGTCCTGTCTAGTGGGGACTTCATTTGTCCAAGCCAGCTCACCATCAGTTATGATGAATTGCAAATTTAGCACTCTCTTTACACAGAACATACAGTCTACAACCAGAAGACTAAATTACAAAGTTGATCTACGAACATTGCTGACTGTACTCTGGTAGCAAGCACACTTTAAAGCACTTTTGTGTTGGATTGTTCATGATTAAGAAAGAAATCCATTTACCATGAATTACTTAGATTTAGATTAGACAGGGTGTTCATCCCAATCCCTCCTGTACAAGTCTCTCTAGAATTCCCCATGTGAGCATTAAAGTTTATGAATATTACTACATACTCAGCAGATGGCACTTTTTAGAAAACCATATTTAGGGTCTTCTACAGACGAAGCTCAGAATATTAGCTTTGTGAATAAATGCTGAAACAACCAACCCTTCTGTCCTCTGGGACAAATAAAAATGATAGATCATTCAGTCTTGGGCTAGTGAGTAATACCACTTCTGCTTGAGGCAATTTAAAAATATGACAGAGATCACACTTGACAGAGAAGTTAGGTTTCAGACCCTGTGTTGTGTGCAGAAGCAAGTACGACTATATCTAATTGGTAACTGTCAAACTTATAGTGAGAATTAATGTTTCACATCCCAAGAGCCCATTTCCATTATCAGCTAAACTAGGTATATTATGCCTGTACTCTGTCAATGGCCTGGCATTGCACCATATTTTCACATATCAAAGTACCAGGTTCAAGGCAGGATTCAACCTTGGAAAAGACATCAGGCCAACACAGGCCACAATCTCACATATCAATTCTTACTCACACATGACCAATTTAGAGACACTGATTAGCCAGCATCATGAATGAGAGGAAATTTGAATTTAATGTTATATATCGTAATGTTGTTCTCAGAATACAAGGCAAGTGTGCATACAATGATTTGCAGGTAAGAAATTAACACATTAGAAATTAATTAATGACAAGAAAGGCAACACCTTTAAAAATGTCATCCATCCATTTTCAAAGTTGCACATCCAATTCAAGGTGCAAGGGAGCCAAGTGTGTTTGCGGCAAGGAAAAGCATACTATTTGGTGACTTAAGCAATGGTATAAGCAATAAAAGGAAACTGATTAAGTGGCACAGTGTGGCAGAGAGCACTGAAAACTTCAAGTTCAGAAAGTTGCACCGTGCCTGAAATAATAAAAAAAAAAAAAAAAAAAAAAAAGTGTTCAGATATCAAAGTCAATGTAAAAAGGTGAGTCTCAGCCCACCATCTGAGTGTCAACATCACTAGATGAGATAGCGGAATTCCATGGCTCACACTGTTTGAGCAGCTGCAATTATTGGTGAAACACTTATATATCTCACCACAACATTAATGAGACACATTTTCACATCACAGATATTTTCATATTAATAGAGTGGAAATGCTTTCTATTTACATAAGCAAATTCATCCTCTGAAGTCACCTTTATAGCAGTGTGTGTGCAGTTGATCACTCCGATTTGGAAAACCTGACATTGCTGTGAATTGCGCTTAAACGTTTTACTGTTCAACCACAGTGTAAGGAAATCTTGTATCTCGATGACAAGCAGATAATATCATCCCATACAGCTGGAATGGTGCAGCTCAGTGATGACTGAGAAATACCCGATTGGTCAGCTAGTTAACGATGAAAAGCTCCTGTGGCTAAAACCAGAGGGTGGACAGAACTTGCAGACAGAGCACAATTCCTCAAGGTCTGCCTTGGTAAAGCCAGCCCCAATTTAGCACCCAGCTCCAAGATGATAGCTCTTGGAAATCTAAATCGACTTGGGAGACAGTCATCATCATTGGACAAGATGTCAACATGGTCTCTAAATACACACTCTCTTCTAATTCTTCCATTTACGATGTCTACTAACAACGCATGATAGTTGGAATAGTTTGGCCATTCTATGCACCATTATAATGTTACAGGTTGATTACAATCAAGTTCTTCAAATTTGGCAATGATGTGCAATTACTAAAAAATGTTTTTGATAAAGCCTGTGTCATGTCTGCAAATATAAAAAAGGAAGGAAAAACCACACAGAAACAGTAGCACTGCTTTGATGCTGGGTGCCTCCAGTTTACAAAACCGAGCAGAAATATACGTATGCATGGTCTGAGGCTGCTGTGAAAATGTGGGTTGGTCATTAAGTTTAGCTTTTATACATCTTGATGCGAGTGTGGAAATGGGTGTAAACAACGTTTTTGTGTGCACGCACCATGTATACATGAGACGCTAGGACTGGAATACCGGACTCTGGATCTGTGAGGTGATAAAAACCACAGCACTACCATTCTGCCCTTTGTCCCAAAATCTCAGTTGTAAATATACAATCTTCATTTTCTCATATTATACACACATATTTTAGGTTATACAGTATATAAATTAACAAAGTGATAAAAAAAAAATGAACTGCATTTACTTTCATTACTGTGCTTCAGTAGATTTTGTAGGGATCTGCATAAATATTTTTAAATGCAAATACTTTCACTTTTTAAAAAGTATATTTAGTAATGCTACTCTGTTACATTTTCAAAGCGTGTCATTACAAAATACAAAATACAATTGATTGCTTACATTTAAAACACAGATTTGCGAAGGACAATTTAAGCCATAGGTTCTGGTAATAGAGCACATTTTAGTGAATCACGTAATGGCGGTGCAATTCCCTCCATCTGTGTGAGTGCGTACAACTTAGTATATTTTATTGGACAGATTGCTAACAGAGTGTGCCGTTAAAGACCCCACTTTAAAACTTGTGTGCTGCAACTTTGTTTTGGGCATGTAGAGAAACCTGAACGATGGTAGGTGCGTTTAAAGCTTTCAGTATAGTTGCAGTACCAGAAGCACTCTACTCTTCATAAAGTTGAGATTGGACATCTCTAGCCTAACCTAGCAGAGCATTTTGGTTTCAAGGACATTAAGCAAAGCAGCTTTATTGTGCATGTAAACTCTGCTCCACAAAACACGTGGTTACATGTATGCATGAACTCATCTAGAAAGTAATTAGATTTTTTAAAATATCAGGGTGTTTAAAAAAATGATATTGACAAAAAATTATGATTTTTTAGAATTTTACAGCAACATCTTTCAGACATCAATAGCCAACACAGAAGCAGATGTATGGGTACAGAAGCAGAAGGTGCATTTGTTAGTTATAGTGGCGATTATATAAAAAGACAAGTCAGCCCACTGCTGTTACTAAAATTGCTCAATGCACTTACAGGTAAAGTGTCACAAACTACTTGGGTTCCTCTGTAATCACAAACATGAATCAAATTGAGGACTTCTAGCTATCAAGTGCTTTTATTGCAAAAAACAACTTTTGACAAAATAGTTGACAGTTTAAATACAAGTTGTATATACTGTCTACATGATAGACTTTATGACTAGTAAGAAACATTCATGGCCTACTGATATTTTTAATTCATTTTTATAATTACACCTCAGTCATTCGGAATGACTACTATACTGTAAATAAACTCCCATAAAGTAATTTTATATAAAAATTTAAACCGTTGCACAAATAATGATACAAAAGTCTTTAAAAAGATAAATGCATATATATTTATGTTTTAAGAAGTGTTTTAGCTGCCAGTATTAATTTTTTCCAAATGCAAAAATCTTTTGTTTCCACAGACTCAATGATTCAGTACTAAATGTTTGTAAAAATATCATATGTGATATGAAAATCACAGTACCCATTTTTCTGTAAAATTTCTGATACACCCCATTTAGTTTCTTATATAAAATACACTCTACCACTAAACACCTTTCAATATTTTGATGAATGGTTTTATAAATAAAAAATTATGTATTGTAGTTAAATTTAATGGCTACTAAGCCAATATACCAGTCTCTAACTGAAATAGTTTTATCTAGTGATAATGATGATAGAATTTTAGTCATTTACTATAGCTCCGCTTCCAGTAATTTAACTGTTAAATTATTACATTTTTTGGTAAAAAGGCCCAACAGGGTCTGTGCCTAGGCCCCGATGACCTGTAAATCCATCACTGTAGCCAATATGGCTGCAATTGAGTAAGTGTCCTGTGGTCTTAAAGGATAAGCCACAATAGCAGACAGCAACATTTAAAAAAAAAAAACTGCTTTATTTTGACACCACACATAATCGGCAGCCAACCCACGGGGTTGTATTTGTCTAAGAACATTTTTCATGTAATAATTCACAAAATATATAGGCTTGTAGACATGTTTACACATGTCTTAAACAACTATTATCATACACTGATAATTTCTGTATTATCTATATCTATTATTTATTATATTACATATCTATTGATTATATTTATGTATCTAGATTGCAAATACCATACATTGCATCAATGTTCATATACTACATGTCAATATTGCTGCTACTCCTTTGTCTTGTCTTTGCACAATGTCTTGTCTTGTTTGTGTTTTAATTTTAAATTTAAATATAAAATTCTATGTTTAATTTATTATTTGCACATCATGTTGTTACACTGTGGACCCTGAGCTTCGCAATTTTGTCTATATGTATACTTGTATATGGTTGAGATGACGATAAAGTTCACTTTAACTTTGACTTGACAGATCAGCAATGGTCAATGGGCCCTTTTGTATGAGAAAATGTTTCCTCTGAATGCTTACAAGGGGGGACACAAAAATACCCAGGATCAGTCAATTGCACTGCAGAAAGGTGCAGTTACTGACTGTGCCGCTAGGTTTTGTATGCATGCAGTCCTGTTAATCAGTTTAATGAGTGGCATCATGCAGGGTTGATCGAGTGTGAATTTCTGACATTTATTCTACAGTTGTTTTCATGCAACTCGGCAAGTTTTTTTTCCATAAGCCGAGAAAAAGCACATCAGGTCACATCAACCATCAAAACAATGATGATCATGTTTTTTTGACAGTAACGGCCTTAGAGTTTTTCCAAAAAAAAGAAAAAAAAAAAAAAAAAAAAAAAAAAAACACATCTTTAGCACTCCTGCACACAGGAATCAAGGAGGTTTTGACCAGCAACAATATTGTTATTGCTTCTAACCTCCTGTACTCTACCTGGTCTGTCTCCCTGCAACTTTTCTTGTTCACAAAATGAATACGGAGACTGAATGGAAGATGATTTGCTACCTTGAAAAATCCAAGAAGAAAAAAAAACCCACAGGAGGCTCTTACAATGGTAACAAAAGGAGTACAGGAAGTATTGCGAGTACAAGGGCATTGTGTCTTAAGAGCAGTAATTTGACATTGACTAAAAGAGAACTGCCATATAATAATGTTTTTCTTTTAACAACTTACAATTCCAAGAATTTTTGGGTCTCCACTGTGGACCACCAGGGAGCGCGGCACAGCGCCACCCCAACCTGCCACAAGTTTAGGGCACACGTTTTTATTTTTTCCCCATGGGAAACGTCTTCCCTCATTTCTCACATGTACAGCTCAGTTACAGAACAGCACAAAACACAAACCACACTTCTCTCTTTTCCTCCACTGCTCCTGGCAAGCTTTGTCTTCTCCCACCCGACTTTGGCGCCTGCTGGTTCCTTTTATAAGGCACCCAAAAGAGTTCCAGGTGTTTGTTGGTCTACTTCCAGCAACACTTCCGGGTGTGCCAGAAGTGCTGAAGTCAAGGGCTCAGCAGCAGCTGCAGCACCCCTTGGCAGTGCCCACAGAACCCAATAGGGCTGCACCAAACTCTAAATCCCATGGAGCCCTGTGGGAGTCCGAGGCAATGCTGCAACCCAGGGGGCTGCCACCTAGCACTCCGGGGGAGGTAACCCTCTGGATATGCTCCCTTCCCCAGTCCTTCCAGCATAGAGGCATCCTGGCCAGACAAGGGCCCCGGCCATATGCCACAACCCTCATGTTAAGTCTTTGGTTTTCTGTACTCTCATGTATTTAAAAGGAGTATGGCACAAGCACATGAATCAGAGTTTTTCAAATTTGCTTCTGTATGTGGTGCTGTGCGGATTCTCTTTGACAATTGTCAACCAGATTAAAATGCGTTTTGCGGTTTAGATGTAAATTCTGCTTTCATTTATCTTCTGCTGCAAAACTATTTGCAAAACTGTAAGGTTTTCTTTTCTCTACATTAATGTCTCTGCCGTCTTAAATGGTTTAAAATTGAGAACTATGGACTACACTGTTAACTTACTGTATATTCAGATTAGTTGCTTACTATATTTTTGACAGGAACATACAGAATTGGAGTTTAAAATTTAATTGCTATATACAGAGCACAGTTTCTAGTTGTAAGTGTATACATTTCATGACTATTACTTTTGATAAATAAAATCTATTGTGTTACTATGTATGTTCTGCTTATTCTTTCCAAATTACAACATGTATAGTTGTGAATATTTACTAATTTAGGTTTTATTTTTTTTATTAAAAACATTGTACTTTTACTTAAGTAGTTTCCATGTCAACTACTTTTACATAAACAAAATCTGCTTACTGTAAGTAATAATACTTTTACTTGAGTAGAATACCCAGGTACTGTTTCCACCTCTGAAACAAACACACGCACACATACACACACTTTCCCCAGACTTCTCACTAATATCTTAATGGCAGTAGAAAAATGCATTTCGTTGACCAAGGCCTAATGGTTAAAGCATTGGTTATTGATTCATTCCCACAATTGGTTCTTTTGTCACTTTACCAACCTACTTTCCAATTATAAAAACACTTGAATACAGACAATGGTTCTGTAATTTTATTTTTCTAACATACCTGGCAATCATTTCTACCATAAAAAGTCAGACACTTTACATCTAGCGTCCCTATTAAAATGAAGACTGTTAGCTTGTTGTTTAGTACTTGTTGCAGCATGAACCTTGATATTGCAACATATCGCTTCAGTGATCATTGTGCAAGATGTTCAACTGCTAACATATGCTGTTTCTGCTTTATTGACCCAAGCCAAATACCCTTACTTCAGTACATCCCAGATAGCAATCATGCCTGATATTCTTCAAAACTCTATAGAAGACACTAATACTTTACTTAGATTAAACCTGTAAAATGGATTAGGCAGCTACACATCTGTTTATGCATAACCTGAGATGCAATATTGTCATCAAAGTTGTTTTTAAATCTCAAAGCAAACCTCAGGTTAACATACATTTAGCCTTGGATCAACTTTACAGTATGTTTATGTTCAAGATGCTCCTTTAATCTTAATTCAGACAAATTCCCCATTGCTTTCAAAATCTGACAAATTCATTCTTAATAACAGACTTTTGGTTTTCTGCCTTCTTACCTAAATCTGTTTTTGTTCTCTTAAAAGTATTTCAGCATTGTCATTATTGTAGGCATCCTTGGACTGGAGCATGTATAGTTAGATTCATCTAACAATTTTGCAAAGTGTTTATTTGCATTGTTAAATGATACGTTATAATAGAAATTATTCTGTTAAATGATATTAGCTCACAACTTCTGTGTTAATTTCTAGTTTAACATTTAATTATTTACAGTTAGATGCATCACTAAGCAGGTCCAGTAGGACAATCACATAAATTTAGAAAATTTCATAGTGAATTTCCTCAGTCTGATTCATAAAGAAAAAACAATCATAATTTAGGAGATATCAGCCTATACAATTAAAACATTTTCTGGAATTATCATTCAGGACAAAAAGAAATTAGGCTGCAGTATGGCTATAATGCTAGGTGAAGCCCTGAGCTATCAAATAGGATAATGGAAATAGCTTTATTTCAGTTTTTATTAAAATTGTAAGTGGTCCTCCTTCAATGAACTAAATCATTTATGACATGGGTCAGCTCTGCCTTCATACAGGAGTGGTTGGCCATAATACACAATTTTACCAGAACTTGGATGAACATATAAAAATTTCAACTTGTATATCACTTCCCATCAATTTGTACCAAAGGATGTAAATACAATGCACTTGTGCAGTGATGGAAACCTACACCAAGTTTTATTCTCCTGTCACATCTCAAATGCACTAAGGGTATTGTGGAACATTGTGTACTATAAACTACTATGATGAAGTGCACATTTTCAGGGGATGTTGCATTTAAGTTTGTAATTTACAATGTTTTTGTAAATACCCTAGATTGCCTACTCCCTGCCCAATCCTCAAGGGGACTGTGGTCTCTGGGGCCACTAGATGGTGCATTGGCTTAGTGAATGTGGCTTGTCTGAAGTAACTTCAGTATGGGATTTAAAGTTGTCTAATGCAAAGAGGCTTGGAGAAGAGTTTTGATGAAGGTTAAAGAGGGAAGAAGAAAGTAGTCAAAAGACTGAGCGCAAAGGAGATTGAGAAGAGACAAGACACAGGAAAAAGTAGGCGGAGAATACTTGTCAGAGCTAGAGTGGTTAGTCTTATATTTGTACTTTTCATTCTTCCTGTGATCATAGTTAACTTGAATAGATTTTTTGTAATAAAGACTCAACTTACTTCTGCTGGATGTTATTCTTGGTGTTAGGAGTGCCATGGGAACCATCTCCTTTCACATATTGTAAAATTAACTAATTCTTTGTAATTTCTGAAGAAAGCTTTTATTATTGATGACCAAGCAGCACAATTAGACCTCTTTTAATTCTTTGCTTAATATCTTTCAGATCTAAACAGCTATGCCTTTCAGGTAATGTGTGTTGCAAAAGGTAAAATGTTCCAGTCAGCTACAATGCACAGCCAATGTTTATATAATGGTGCTAAAATCTGTCTAATTTTTTTGTCACTGGTCTGTTATTGGAAAGTGTCTTACTTGATACCAGGTGTGTAGCTTGAAATTCTTTAAAAGAATATTGACTAGAAGTAAATTTGCCCACTGAGAGTCACAGGTGGTTGTGAGACTAATGCTCTATTTATATGAATATGCTACAAGCCTAAATCGTCCTGGGCCATTGAATCTGTTATCAAGCCACCTATTTTAAATTTGGTTAAGGGAAATATGGTATATGTATTTATGTTCACTTTCCATATTATAGAATTTTAATAAAAATCATATACATTGTACACATACAGACATGTATGCTCTGCCAGGGTTTGTGGCAGAGAATGGCTAGGAGAACTTTTGCTTCATTGATGGCGGTGAAGCTGGAAACTCTACAATGTAGTCCAATGAGCTGAATGGCATGAATAGTGTGGCGGTGGAAAGTTGTCGCTACTCACATGGTAACGAGCAAGAAAACTCAAGCAGTAATGTGGTGAAAAATGTTCCTTGTAAGACAAGTGCTGTCTGGAGTAACCATCAGGTGTGGAAGAGCTGTTAGAGTGGCAAGGCTGGTGATAGTAGTCAAAGTTACCGATCAGCTTTTCTTCCTGACAGTGGTGACAGCGAGGTGGTTTATGGGGTATAGGACATGACTGCTCATTGATAGTGCAAGCATGGTGTGGCTGGCGTGCAAGCTCTGATTTCCTGAGGAATTACCAGTTGCCGTCTAGGCTGGTCCAGCCTTCATCAGGCTGGCACTGTTGGAGCCAACATATTTACATAAGTCTAAACAAAGTTCTGAAATATCAATGGTTAATTCACTAGGCCAAAAAGTGTTTGATTTAGGCCGTGGTTTATAAGCAAGTGAAAGTAAGATCCAATGGGCTCCCTCAGTAGAATTCCACAAAGTCTGGCATGAAAATGCATATTTCAAGTTTACATAAATACATATTGTGCATTTTTAGACTAAACAAAAATTAGTGAAAAATTGTTTAGCAATGCATGACTTTACAGGCAACAGACTGTCGGATGCGAGAAGACCTGCACAAGTTAACTAGTAGTCAATGAAGAAACCCATCATGATTAACACAACAACAAAAAAAAAAAAACCCTTTATTCTGCCCAAGCAGTTGTCACAACAGATCATTGCCAGACTACCAAACATAATATATGTGCTTAAAGCATCAATGGAAGATGGAATTGGCATATGCTACCCGTGTCATAAACAGAGCAGATTGTTGTACATCAGGTGAATCAAGCATCGCAGCAAGTGTGACAGAAGATGTTCCTTCTGCTTGTCCTTCTTTCCCACCACTTCCCACTACAGATTGTGGTCACAAGCTTATTTATATCAATGTGCTAAGCAATCAGACCACCCCAGACCCAGGTAAAGATAAGGATATCCAGTATTTGAACAGAAATAAGTAAATAATAATGAAACACTTCGAGACCCCAAGGTTTTGTGCTAATGCCACAGCAATTTTCCTAAAAACTGAAAAAAATTGGTCACGCACAGCATGGGTTTAATTTAGACTCTAAGCATTTGATTGATCAGTTTCCAACT
This sequence comes from Polypterus bichir lapradei, assembly GCA_026402145.1. Lineage (NCBI taxonomy): Eukaryota > Metazoa > Chordata > Cladistia > Polypteriformes > Polypteridae > Polypterus > Polypterus bichir. The sequence goes on along the minus strand of JANRMT010062818.1, from coordinate 49,776,585 downwards.
TCAGCAGTGAAGCAAATGAGCTTGAAATATAGAACACCCATGTAGCGTTTTTCTTGGGACCAATTGAAAAATAAGCACTAAATGCAGGAAATTGTCAAAGATTTCTTAGGATCCTGTTAGTTCAGGTCTGACTTTGCTGTGTTTAGGGTTTTTTGTAGTGTTTTTATAGAAGTTATTTTTAAGATTAATAGTTACCACCTTGTTTGAAGTGTCCCGATGTTGTCAATTTAATCTGTTGAATTACAATAATTTTTGTTCCTTTTCACAAATGCTGCCGTGTTGTTGGGAGCAACTGCTTTGTTAATTTAAACCACTGCATAGAACCTTGTGTTTGGTATTTGATTCAAACCAAAAAATGCTCAATTCCTTGGTGGCCCAGAATGACAAAGCACAAGCAAAATTAACATGAACCACAAACTAAATATTAGGAAGAAAACTGAAACAAATCAAAACAAAAATGACATCACTAGAGAACGAGGAACTTGGTGGATTAGCTGTGAGAAACGGCAAAGGAAGGCATTTCATTGAAATTGAGTGGTCCTCTAAAAACATGTTTCCCCTGCAGCATGAACTTAAAGCAGTAGCTCCTCTCTCCTTGTTCATACACAGACTTTGATGCTGCTCATTCCACTCCTTCCCATCCAGGTGCACCTCAAAACAGACTTGCTGAACTGCTGCACACAGGTTTAAGAAAATTTCTGCTTATGAAAGGGGAACGGTGACACTTCAAAAAGTTTGCTACTGTTGTGATCATTTGTATGTGTCTTATAAAAAAAAAAAAAAACAGTAACAAATAAGCAAGCCGTTGTTAGAAACAGGTGATTGCTCCAGCCAAGCAACTTCAGTGCATAGATGGCAGGATATTGGACTACATTTACCTAATACCCAGATTTTGCTGTTTATATTCAATCGCTCATCTGAATTTTCACCAAATTTAAATAGTCACACTAACTTAACAAAATGGATGCAATAGAAATTAAACTGCTGCAGCATGATGTGAAGTGCTGCTGCCTTTGAATCTGGAAGGGCTCTGCTGGTGTGCAGTGTTACTCAAATACTTTTTCAGTATGAGTAAATGTGTGCATTTATGAATGTACTCTACAATAGAATGCCAATCAGTTCTGCCGACTTATCCGAGGTTGCAGGGAGGCAGTGGCTATGTAGACTTGAAAGTGGATGGATGGATGGATGGAGGAAGAAATTCAAATAAATAATTTTCTTGTTAATTAGTTACTTTATCATACTGCATTCCCATGCTCTTAAAAATACCATGATTATATCATAACCCATTCATCCCTATATTTTCAAAAACAGCCTATCCAAAGCAGGGGTGTGTTTTTTATGTTTATTTTTACTTAATAGTCTTAAAATTTTTAAGTGTCTAAAGCATTAAGCATTTTGCCAAATCCCAAAGATGTACAGGTTTTACTGATTATCAGAGTAACAATAAAATAAAACAGAAAACTTACACAAATCACATCAAATATCATATAAAATACACTCAAAACTAGTGTGACCCACAAAACCAGGCTGCCAAGAGTTTGGGTGCAAAACACAAAAATTGTCACTACTAGTTTGATTAGTTTGGGTAATACATCCTCCATACAACATTCAAACTAAACATTTGATCAGTTTAAAATCCAATAAACTATTAAAGTTTAATTATCCCAGTTAGACTTCAACTTGTCCAGTAGAACAAACTACTGTACCAAAATAAATGATCCAGTAAGATAAGTTATGAAAGAAAAACAGCAATGAGATAAATAACAAACCTTAAACAATAAACATTAAACAAACAATAAATAAGCAGTAGATAAACTAATCAGTGCTCTCTCTCAAAAAAATGGGTTGTCCAACATCTGCTTCATCTCAGACTACAAGGAGCAGCAGTTCACCTTAAGAAAATGAAAACATTATATATATATTAGAAAAAAAATGTAAAAACTTTCTAAGAAAATGAACCACCACACACTAGCAAGTTACCATAGAGAATCATTCAGTTCCACTACAAGGCTCAACTGTTTCTCTACAATTCTAGTACCAGGCCTTAAATAGCTGTCACTGCCCCACTCAGGATAGTTCTGTGTCCTAGTGCTCCTGGGTACAAATGAGAATGTTAAAATCAGGGTTCTTTTTTTTTCAGGGAGGGTGCCCCAATGCCACTATTGTGGGCACGAATTCTACACTACATTACTGGGTACGCTGTATTTAAAAACATAGCCGAAACGACTGCTGAAAGTGCAAAAGGGCAGGTTTGGAGGTAAAACACTTATTACAAGGGTAATGTAAATCCTTTCTGAAAAGATTACATTCCATTTCATATGAGTGAAAAAAGGGAATGGAACTGTAGTGTAAATGTAGCTTTTTTGTTACAAAAAAATCTAATTCAGGCTTGTACACAGTGGTTTAACAACAGCACAGTTGCTATCAAAAACATAGTGGTGCTCATGAAAAGGAATAGCAATATGGAAAGGAAAGAATGACATTAATAATTCCACAAATTAAATGGATCAAATCAGGACAATTTAAAATTTGATCATAATGGTTAATCAAAATAAAAACTGCAGTGTGAATATAAAAACATCCTAAACACAGCGAATCCCAGCATGGGATTCCACAAAATCCTTTACAATTTCTTGCACTTACTTTTTTCTAGACATTTTGTAGAACACTACATGAGTGTTCTACTGTATTTCAAACTTGCCCGATATCAAATTAAATTAAACCTGTGCTGTGCCTTCCCAGATTGTTGAAATTTGGTGAAAAACTAATATGGAATGAACCTATAAAATATTTTGAGAACAAAATGCAATTACTTACTTATTTCTAATAAAATACTGCATATTGTTATTTCTACATTGGTCTGGAGCTGTAAGGTTGCTCTGCACATTTTTATTAACAGGTTTATGGTCATCTGTAATGGGAAGAGGTAGCCAAGGAGGGCAAGGAGGAGATGTCTCTTTTGTTGATCTCACTGCAATGTTCGATTTGCCTGACAAACACAATCTCTGGTTTTGACATATGGTAGTAGTACATCGTCAGTTCTGTCTCCCACTGATGATTTAAACATAGATATTATCTTAGGTATAATTTGGCAGTGGTTTGTTGTGCCAGTTAGTTCTTTGAGCAGTGCTTAGTTATTTTCATTTTCTTATCATCATGCAACTCTTTGTTATCTACTCAATAAATATGACAGATTTCAAGTATTTCCAAGCCCACCTGTCAATCTTTCTGTTTCAGGTAACATCAGATCACTTTGTGAAAGATGACACTGGTGAAAAGGAAAAATCAGTTTGAACTGAAGATGGTGAATTGTGTTCTTCTGAATGAATCCATTTTTTTACATCTACCTTGATTACAACTGCATTTTTTAGAGGAACATAACCTGTCATTAAAATGCTGCATTTATCTTTCTTTAAAGAAAAATTGCCCAGAAGGCGAACCTGAGCTACAATGGCATTCTTTACTTTTCTTCATGTGAGATCAGTGTAAAATAATTCATATAATCAGAGAAACTGAAATGTTAGGATAACCAGGGGTTAGTTTGTTAATAAAAGAGATGGTGGAAGTTCTTCATGTTCCAATAAGTGAATTTTCTGATGGCAAATGCTCTCAAATAGGGATATGGGTGAACAAATTTATTTCAGTTAAATATCCTGCAGTATGGAATAAATATTATTTTAGCATGCTTCCAGCAAACAACTAATGTTGTCCACATGGACAGTTTTGAATTGAAGAGATAAATGACAAAAACAGGTACAAGTGTGTGTTTATGTCTTGTACTAGAATACATCTTTTAGGTTATAGAATTTTAAATAGCCAATCTAACTCTAAAAAATGTATCCTAAAAAAGCAAAATGTGCTGCATTTGCTTTACCCTGTGCTAATGTCCCTAATTGTACCCATACCTAACCTAACGTTTTAATATTTGCGTCGAGGTCTCTGCACCAAGTGCTTTTCATTTGTCCTTGCTTATGCATTCCTTCCAGACTCCTAGTTAAAGACTGTCTTTCTTAGGGTGTGACCAACCCACCCTCACCACCTCCTTTGGGAATAATGTAGCATCTCAAAATAACCTTGTCCTTGCTAGGACACATCTCAAAGTCTAAAAAAAACAAAACTATAAATTAAAATATGAAATATGAGTTTTTGGTCTTTCTTGTAATGTACAGTAGGCTCTGGGGTTTCATGTTCCAGCTTTTTCTGGAAATGATGCAGGCCAGTCCCTCTTTGAGTGTCCTTGCTGCTGTTCACTTTCCCCTAGAAGCTCACATTGGCTTCTCTAGGGGTCATCTACTGTATATAATCCACCTGAAGCTGTGCTTTCTTCAGTGTCTCCTGTGCTTTTCTCAATTTGCTAATTAAAGGGTAAATTATTTTTTATAATGAAAAACTTGCTGGGAGTATATGTCCATTCATTTAAGTGTGCACAACATTTGTAAATTACATCTCTTTGGCAGGCTTAAAAACAAACCAACCTTAAATTAGTGTGTAATAATAAACAAAAACAAAAACAAAAAAAAAAAAAATCAGAAAAACATTGCTTGGTAACTTCATGAGATATTCTGTATCATCCCCATACTGTATTTTAACACTGATTAACTCATGGAGATGCTATGATTTGTTAACTTCTGTATTGTTCAGTATTGTTTTTGATTCTTCTGAACTCTAAATATTTGATTACCTATTGATCTATGAAAATCTGGTCTAGTTGTGTTTATTCTTGGTAAAGAGAGAAAATAGGGGAAAGATTTCCAATAGTATGTTTTCAAGTGGGCAAAATAAACTTAAGGCCACTGTAATGTGTGTTGCCTTTATTTTATGTAATAAGGTTCATTATTGATTTTAATCAGTTCCAACAAAATGTAAAACTGCACATTATACTGAATTTACATTCATATAGTGTTATTTTTTGATTAACATAAAAAATACACATACTGATTAATCAGTGTATGTTTACCTCAAACAAGGATATACAGTACTATAATGTTTGATAATTGTTATTACAAATTTAATTTTTGGCTAGTAGGTAATATAAAAGTTCAGAAAACATTACAACTGTTTGCAAATACAGGAAGATCACAGGCAGATTAAGTGACATTTTCAGGGTCACACAGTGAATTAAACCGACAGTGCCTTAGCAACTACCACACACTCTCAAATTAGACTTTGGGTGAAACATGTTAATGCAGTATATAAATGAATAAGCTATGCTATGGACTCTGTCTAACTTTTTAAATGATAAATAAAAAATAGGACCAGAGGCAAAGAAACCGAAGGATTAATTTAAAATAAATACATCTTACATGGGGTTGTGGTTAAGGTTCTTAATTGTTTAATTTACTGTTTACAACTAGTTATGTTTACTTATACCATTTTTTTTTTTATTTTACTGTATCTTCCATATGACTCACAAAAATAAAAAAGAAAAAAAGAAAAATAAAAGGCTAAGTAAGTGCTTCACTTTACTGCATTTTTTGTCACTGAATAATTTCAGGTCTTTGATTAAAATCTAATATTAGATAAAAGGCACCCAAGTGAACAATTGACATTTTTTTAAAATTATAATTTTTAAAGAAATTATTTCATTTATCTAATGGTTATTAATTATGTCAATCCAACTAAAACTGATTGATTACACTCAGCCATGCTCAATATAAACGTCACTTATTTTGACCCTTACCATCAGAGTAAATGTTTCCATCACAAAGAACCAAAAAGCTTATAATGCTGCAATCAAAGGATTTTCCTGAAAAGAACAGAAAATGCTTTTTTATATTTATCAGTCTGGAAAGGGCTACAAAGTCATTCCCAAGGCTGCAGGACTCCCCTGAGCCACAGTGAAAGCCATAATTTCCAAACAGAGAATGCTTAGAACAGCAATGAATTTTCCAAAGAGTGGCCGACCTGCTAAAATTCTCCCAAGTGTGCAGACTAAAATCACAGACAAAGTCTCAAAAGATCCTATAAGCTCAAAGAATCACTAGGGTCTCTGGCTTCAGTAAAGGTCAGTCTGCATGACTCAGTGGTTAGATAGAAACTGGGAAAAAAAGTGTATCAATAATGGAAGGCAAGGCAAAAACCACTGTTAAGAAGAACACAAATGTTCAGTTCTCGTTTGCCAGGAAGCACTGGATAAGAAGTCTTCAGGGAATGATCTATGGGCAGATGAGACAAAAGTTGAAAATTTTGTACAAATTGGGTCTCATTATGTATGATGAAAAGCACATACATTCCTCATTAATAATATCATAGGAACATTCAGACCTAATGGTGGTCATGTAATGGTGTAGGGATACTTTGCTGCCTAAAGAACAGCAAGAACTACCATAACTGAAGATGTGAAGAATTCTGTTTTCTATCTAAAAATTTATAAAGAAAATGGTCATCTGACCATGATTCCACAAGACAGTGATCCAAACACAAAAGAACAACCTCATCAAAACAGTTGAAAAGGTGAACAATTGAAGTTTTGGACTGGTCCAGTTGAAGTCTATATCAAAGCACAATAAAGATGTTGTGACAGCACCTGAAATGAACAATCATGCTTGAAAACCTATTCAGTTAAAACAGTTTTAAAAGGAAGAGTGAGCTAAAATTCCTTCACAGTGATGTGAAAAACATTACATTTTAGGAAGTGTTTCATTGCAGTCATTTCTGGGACAACCAGTTAAGGGCAAGGGCCGATACATTTTCACATAGTGTCGGGTAATGTCAGATAGCTTTTCCATTCAATAAATGACAAAAGTTTAAAAATATGTTATTTGTTCAAACACTTGCCCTTTATTTTGTTTGTAAACCAAAATACATTAAGTGTTTAAATCTACCACAATAGAGAAAATTAAGAATTTCCTTGATTATTTAATGTACCCTATTAAATTTTTCGTGGCACTCTACACCAGTGTCAAAAGATCAGGAAATGAACAGCAGCTCTACAATTATTTGACACTTTTACGAAAAGCTTCCTATCATTAAAAAAGACCTTCACAATATACCTTTCTCAAGCTTCTGCACACATGCATCCATACTATACATGTGATCATTAATTAATATTAATATTTTGTCATCTGAGAAGCTGCTGAAAATTTAGTTACCGCCCTTTTCGTTTAAGACTAGCGATCACATGCTTTAATGTATGATTAATTAGCAGTGTCGTGGTAATAGCACAGTAAATTCAAATCAATGACTTTAATTGCTTGGTAAGATGCAGTGATTGCAGGTAATAAGAGTAGCTTGTTTGATTATAACTGTAAAACTGAATAATAAGGGAGATTACACAGCCCAGCTGTCCTAACAAAGATGCATTGCACTTATACTGCCCTTTGTTCAGATTATGAGGGCGTGTTTCTAAGATAAGTGTCTTGCGTTCTAGTGACAACAGTCTTGAGATACTGATAAATAGACTTCCTAAATTATGTTTTTAATTTATTGACAAATATCTTACACTCTTCTTTGGCTGAGTATGAATTAGTTTTCTTTACAGTTAAAACAGTTTGGGTGAACTAATTTCCTGTTTCATTTGGATATGCATTGTAACGTAGTGATTTCAGTGTACACCTGGCTTTAGAAATAGACATGTTTCACTTTTCTTTTTCTTCTCTGCTTGATTCTGTAGGTGTTCTATCATATTTTTAAAATTAAAAATAGAAAACTGCATTCTCAAATGAAATTCAGGGATGCGGAGGGCTGGGTGTTTTATTTGTATTTATTTGACTTTTAGATAATACACCCCTACCTGATGTGTGTTGCTTTGTCTTGTCTTTAATAATTGATCTCTTTAAATGTTCTGACATACCTCATTACCCTAACTGTCCTGCAGTTATTACAGTTAACTGATCAGCCATTTTATAATCAGGCAACATTTTCTACCTTCCAATAGTTTAGGAACTTCTAAAAAATATGTTTCAAACGTTTATGTGTATAAACAGTAGTTTCTTTGTTAGGTGTTTTCCAGTCATGTTGATTAGTCCTATTTTCTCCTTTTCATTTCTAGTATTACACTTCTCTCTCCTCATCTCTCTTTCCATTTTTAAGCAGTACACCATATTAAACAGATAAAGAGCTTGCAGACTTAATTAAATGTGTATGTTTTACAGAGGTCTTCTAATATTGGCATTCCAGTTAGCTAAAGTACTATCTAGCCCAAAAATTTGAAGCAGCACTGTAACTTATAATCATAGTGTACATTCTGAGAGCGAGTATTGATAGGTATTTACAGTATAAGAAGGTTGTGATGAGAGATGGGGTCAAAACTATTTACATCTTTATATGTTAAAGGAGCATTATGAAATCAGATGTAAAATTAATTAGAAACCAAAGTAGTTAAGTAAAATGCATATTTCTGTTTTTTACTTTCTGTTTCCATTTCAGTTTCCATTCTTGCTACTGTACTATGAATTGATTGTAGAGTGGTAAATGAACAATTTGAACAGCCTGATCAATCAAGCACTACAAATGTCACTTGTGCCAGACAGAAAAAAATAAGTTAGTTTAATTCCACTCCTGTGTATCAAGCAATGGCCAGCATCTGTACAACAATGTAAGGTAAAGAAAACTGGCCTTTGAAAATATGAAAAGGTGACAAATGAGACATAAGTCATTATTAAAAATAAATCTAAATTTCAATATGGATTGAGTCAAAGTAAACTTGAAGCTTTTTGAACTAAGAATTGCATTTGCAGAACTAGTGAATTAATCACTAAGAAAATAACTGAGTAATAATAAAACCTAGCAGGAATGACCTGCTTATAAGTGGGAGATAGGGGTCATCCAACTGACTGGAAAATGAGACTTTCTCTATCTGGAAATGGAAAGGTGATTGCATGGATTAAGGCAACTACAGGGGGGTAACACTTCTCATGGTTCCAGATAAGGTCTTTGATAGGGTCATCCTCAATAGTATTTGTGATCAATTGCTCACTGCCAACGACTGGAGCAGTCTGGTTTTATGCCTAAGAGGTCTACCATTAACCACATCCTGGCCCTGAGGGTTCTCATCGAGTGCAATCATGAAGATCGTCAGAGTTTCTTTGCAGCCTTTGTTGATTTTCATAAACCGTTTGACTCAGTTGAGTGAGCTACCCTGTGGGACATCCTGAGACTTTGCAGGATCCCCTTGACATTGCAGGATGTCTTGGCCACCCTGTACACTGGTACTGTGAGTGCTGTGCAGAGTGGAGGCAGAATCTCTGCATTTTTCCCAGTTGATTCTGGGGTTTGTCAGGGGTGTGTTTTTGCTCCTACCTTGTTTAATGCTTGCATTGGACAGGGCCGATGGGTCCAATGGCTGTGGGCATTTGTTGGTGAAGAAAGATTCACTGATCTTGACTTTGCCAATGATGCTGTGATCTTTGCAGAGTCGATGAAGTCTCTGAAGTCCCTGATTGGGGCTCTTGAAAGACTGAGTGAGGAGTCTGAGTGTCTGGGCTTACGAGTGTCCTGGATAAAAACCAAGAATCAGGAATTTGATGATCTCTTGGCCACAGCCATCATTAGTGTGTCTTTCTACAGAGAGAATGTTGCCCTCATCAAGAGGTTTACTTACCTCGACTACAGCATTCATGCCTCTGGTTACTCTTCCTATGAAGTCAATAGACAGATTGGGAGAGCATGGGGGGGTCATGAGGTCACTGGAAAGGGGTGTGTGGCGCTCCCAATATCTATGCAAAAGGATGAAGGTCCAAGTCTTTAGAATTCTAGTGTTTCCTGTACTGCTATATGGTTGTGAGACATGGATGCTATCCAGTGACCTGAGACGAAGACTGGACTTCTTCAGTACTGTGTCTCTTCAGAGAATCCTTGGGTGAATGAGCAGTTACTCATGGAGTCCCGAATGAGGCACATTACCTGCATTGTGAGGGAGCGTCAGTTACGGCACTATGACCCTGTTGCACGCTTCCCCAAAGGTGATCCAGCTTGCGGGTGGCTGGACCAGGCCAAGAGGATGCCCACGTAATACCTGGCTGTGGCAGATGGTGATTTACTGAGTGTGGGACTGGACTGCGCGTCTGCCCTGGGGGGTTGCCAACCGAGATCCTGAGCTGTTTCTTTGTGTTGTGGGTGTGGCAATGCACAATACCAGTGTCTCTCTTTAGAAGGGTGATGCTCACTGTTTTTAACAAACCCACCGACAATTTCAGTTTGAAAATTTAGGTTTTGAATAAAGCAAAAATGTGGCTGGCTCATGGGTTTTGTCCAGAACTGCTTTAATAGACTTTGGCCTCCACAACCTTTAAATGGACTAGGTGCTTTTAATAATGGGAAAATGAATTGATAAAGTGTATCTATTGTGCTTAAATCTAAATACATACATAACAACATAACCCTGAATTAGTATTTCCTATGCAATTCATTCATACCATTTTCTGTTCAAATGCCATGTATTGTAACAAAAGATACTAAAGACTAGCAATAAAATCCTGTGCAAAAAAAAATATTATTACTGTTAATTATATAAGCTGGGAGGAAACAACAAAATGTCACTTTAGATAAAGCACCGAGTTAATGTCGAAAAATGGCCTGTGATTTAGCAATTACTCTCATTTAAACTGTACTCTCATTTAAACTGTCAAGGAGCACTATAATTGATGCCTATAGACTGTATGTACTAATATATTCAACATTTAACTTTATATTACTGCAGATAATGTAGTATGCAGTTTAAAGACTGACATGAATTTATGATAAATACTGCTATAGCAACTGGTCATTGTTTATTGCATGACGTAACAGTGTCATACCTGCTTAAACCAATTCAGGCTTGAGTGAGACTGCGGAATATTATATTATCCAAATCTGATTGCCTTTTTTTGTGATAGCAATTGATTCAATTACTTTTTTTCCTCCGTAGGGTTGCGGCTTCAATGTGTGAATTTTTAAAAATTCCTTGAGGGGATTTAATTTGTTAAAGGCACTATATAAATTCAGTTATTGATTGACTGATGGCTTACATGACTTAATCTGAGAAACAGTTACACGTACAGGTCAAATGAGAAAAGGTCAAATTAGAAAAGTTTCGATCCATCTGTAATTAGTCAACAGAGATGCTACCAATAGTGCAGCAATTTTTCAATACATAATAGGGGCTGGGTGGCACAGTGGCGCAGTGGGTAGTGCTGCTGCCTTGCAGTTAGGAGACCCGGGTTCGCTTCCCGGGTCCTCCCTGCGTGGGGTTTGCATGTTCTCCCTGTGTCTGCGTGGATTTCCTCCCACAGTTCAAAGACATGCAGGTTAGGTGCACTGGCGATCCTAAATTGTCCCTAGTGTGTGCTTGGTGTGTGTATGCCCTGCGGTGGGCTGGCGCCCTGGGCAGGATTTGTTCCTGCCTTGCGCCCTGTGTTGGCTGGAATTAACTCCAATAGACCCCCATGACCCTGTGTTAGGATATAGCGGGTTGGGTAATGGATGGATGGATTATTGGTCTTACACACTTTTCTATGCTTCTTGCTGTTTTTTCCTTGCAGCATCTTTTTATCTCTTTTACACTAATTCCAAATTTTGGAATGAACTTGCACTGAGTTACATGTAAAACATTTTAAACCCAGTTCCACTGGTCTGACTGTCTCCACACTTAAAATCTCATCCCAGTTTATCTCTTTTAGACTTTGCCACATCTGTTACAATATTTGCCCTATCAAAGTTAAACTTAGCAGTTTTATTCTTTACCTCTGCACTCTGCCAAAACACTGAGAATTGTATTATGTTATAGTGACTTGACTCAAGTGGTTCAATCACCGCTACACAATGAATCCTATCCTGGTTATTACAAATACTAAATCTAGAAAGTTTCTCTCACCAATATTGATATTATAACATACTGTTAAAAAACAGTACCCGATTATATCAAAAAACTCCTGCTCCTGTGCTCCGCTATTTTTCAAGGCTAACCCAGTTAAGATTTGGGTAAAGTTCCCCATCACTGTAATATCTCCCTCTAAACTTGCTTTTATAATATAATTAAAAAGACATGCATAGAAATTACTGTTTGCATTTGTGGGGGGTGTGGAGGGAGGTCTATAAGTATTCCCTCTGTTCCTAATGCTTTTCAGCCAACTACAAATATCCTAATTAAGATGTTGCTCATTTTTCAATTGAAGCAGACATTTATTTAAATTCTGTTTTACATAAAAGGCAACATCCCTTATCTTTTCTGTCTATTCCTCCTAAAAATGTGTCTACAGTATGTTATACTTATCACCATCCTTATTAATTAGCCATGTTTCTGTTATTGTTGCAATATGCCCAATTATGTTCAGCTATATACAACTCTTACTTTTTATTTTTGATACTTCTAGCATTCAAGGAAGCAATATACAATGCATCACTTTTTTATTTTGGCACTTCAACAATCCTCAAGTAACCTACTCATACACTTCCCCAACACATTGGTGCCCCTCCAGTTCAAATGTAACCTGTCAGTGTGTTCCAGAAGAAGTCCCATGCGTTAACCCTTCTAATCTCTTCAGTCTTACCTGAACTGGCGTGTGGCACAGTCAGAATTTCAAAGAAGACTACCTCGTCAATTCCTCATTGTTTACATTTGGAATGCAGCACTGACAGCCTGTACTTAATGTACGTCATTTGTTCTAACATGGACAATGACAACTGGATCCAATCCTGATCCAGTCATGAGCCAATCCATCCTTCCAGGGATGTGTTCTACCTGCACACCCATAACACTGTACAGTGTCCATGACTCACTATCTCTGGAGCAAACCTGTGTCTCAATCCTCCAAATTACTGAGTGTCCTACTATCACAACCTCTCTTTTTTTGGAGAGTGGTTTTGAGGAGGCCCGTTGGGACCTGCTCACCACCTCAAAGTTTCAGAGTCACTGTCTAGATCAACATTGTCTTGAAAATGGTCTGAGTCTTCCAATTGTGGGGTTTATGTCCCGGGTCAGTGTGCATGCTTTGCTTATTATCTACATCCGACTGTGACCCACCTACGTACCTCACCTCCTGTTCCATCTTGGGGTACACATCATCTCCATAAAGGACACATGGGAAAGGTGTGCTAATTTTCTACAACAACACAGGCCAACCTCTTTCTCCTCTAGGTCAGATACTCTGAGCTAGATTAGCTGGCATATCCTGAAGATTAAGCCTTTAAGGATAACTGACTTGTCCAAGCCACCCTCCAAAAAATCCAACATCAAACAGGGCTTACAATGTACTGGCTTCATCTTATAAATTTGGATTACTTAACTACTCAACCTTTTTATTATATGTAATGTATTTAACTTAGATTGTTAAAATTAGTAAATAAATGACAGATTAACTAGCTACTTTATTTAACACCTGGTATCCCCTTAGGCTCCTGTAACATTGTTATCCCTCAACTGCCTTCTGTAATAATAATGGTAATAATAATAATAATAATAATAATAATAATAATAATAATAATAACTAGGGGGAAATGCTCCCTGTTCACTTCTGGAGGTGGAGGCTGTGCTCCCGCTATCTCGCAGCTGAACTGCTTGAAGGGCGCCTGGGCGCTTCTCCATTAGAGAAAGTAATTGTATTTAAAGAGATGGTATATAAAAGAGCATGCAGGACACAGGAGGAGAGCAGTTTGATCCTTAATTATTATAGATAGAAAATCAGTTACTCACTACAACTGTCTATTTTAAATACCAATAAACAAAAAATTAGTAAAAAGTAAAAGTAGATATAAAAATGTACATCGTAATAAAACATAATAAAAAGTATATAAAAATTATTTCAGACTACTTCAAACTAGAACGTGGTACTAGACAATTTGCAATGGCCATTCAGCCATTGGCTGTAATGCATCAGAGATTAAGGGGATTTTCAGAGGACTTGAACAGAAAATATCACTATATGCAGATGATATGGTACTAATATATATTTATATATCATACTCACAAAATTCTGTGCCTACAGCCCTAATTGCACTTGCAAAATGTCAAAGGATATCTGGAATCAAAATTAATTTGAACAAAAATGTGTTTTTTCCAGTGAATACTCTCGTTATCAACATTAGATTGGACATCTTCCCTTTTATCATTGCAGATCACTTTAAATGCCTATGGGAAAACATTACAAGTAAATATAAAGCTCTTTTTGAACAAAATTTTACTGTCCGCTTGGAAAAACTTAAACAAGACATGGATAGATGGTCTATCCTCCATCTTACATTAGCAGGATGAATTTAACACTATCAAGATTAATATCCTCCCTAAGCTTTCGTTTCTATTTCAAAACATCCCTATATACATTAACATAATTTTTTAAGAAATTAGATTCAATCATAATTTCATTTATTTGGAATTCAAAATGTCCACACATCCAAAGGGCGACCCTACAACAACCTAAATCAGAAGGTGGCATGGTTCTACCTAATTTTCAGTTTTATTACTGGGCGGCAAATATATGAGCTATGAAAACCTGGACATTGACATAAATGGATGAACAAACACTAGCTTGGTCTGCAATAGAAATTAAATCCTGCAGTACTTCTTTGTATTCCTTGCTTTGTACATCAGTAAACACAAGGTATCGTCAACATACTAACAACCCAATTGTCCTTCATTCACCCAGAATATGGAACCAATGTAGGAAGCACTTCAAGTTAGAAACTATTTTATCTGTGGCACCAATACATGATAACCACCTTTTTCCATCCACTCATACTTACAGTTTTTAATGTTTAGGAAACGTATGGGATTAAATCATTTAAATATTTGTATATAAAAAATGTCTTTGCATCCTATGAACAATTACACTTCAAATTTATAGTTTCCCATCAGCACAATTTTTCCACCATCTACAAATTAGAAACTTTGTTAAACGAAATCTGCCAAATTTACCTCAACTCCCACCTATTTCTGTTCCAGAAGAAATATACTGTAGATCAGTCTTGAAGAATCTGACAACATTTCTACAATATATAAAACCATTTTAAAGTCCCTTCCTTTAAAAGATCCAAAAGTACAGTAGGAAAAGAATCTCTCACTCAAGATTTCAGAAAATGAGTGGAAGGCAGCCATGCACAGAATTCACTCTAACTCCATATGCGTAAAGCATTCAATTATTCAACTTAAAAACTTTTATCAAGCACATATCTCATTTAAAATTGTCCAAAATGTTTCCAGGGCAAGGTCTAAGCTGTGAACGTTGCAATCGAACACCAGCCTCACTAGGCCACATGCTTTGGGCATGTACCAAATGTAGGTTAATTGGAACAATAGGCATGAGTGTATCTGTGTTCTCTAGGACTGATTGGCTCCCCAGTAAAGGTTGGATCCTGCCTTGTAAACAGTGGAGCAGAGACAGACATCAACTTGCCAAGTCACTTTACTTGAATATGCAGCTCAGTAAAGGGGAGAATTGATTTAACATAGTTATGTTTTAGTGATAATAGAATTTGAGATCAGATTAAATGTACAGAAATGTGCTTGAAAGCTGAGTTACAATACATTTTTGTAAATACAAAAAAATTAAGGGGTTTTGCAATTTGCATTTAAATTAAAATGTTGATGTTTCATGTCTGTCAAGAAAATATGATTATTTAAATCCAAAAAGGTAACGTCATTCTAGTTATCAATGTCATTATCCATCCATCCACCCATCTTCTTAACCTGCTTATCCAAGGCAAGGTCTTCATACCATACTAAAAACCTATAGATAATTATCTGAGGTTTTTATTAAAGTACAAATTTGCTTTAACAAGTATATATTAATTTGCAGAACTCTTGATAAGGCCCAGTAATGCAAAATTTTACATTTAGTACACATAATTCCCTTCTGCGTTATATTTCATTTGAAACAATATTTCTGTGGATTCCTATAATAGCCCATGATAATTTAGCTCCCTGAATTTCTCTTAAAATTGTACCCACAATTTTTAATTTTCAAGCCATTATTTCATCTCCTAACATCATTCCACAAGTTATGGTTATAGCTGTAACAGCATTATTCTTTTTGATATTTGTAGAGATGCCAGTGAATTGCATCCAATTGCCTGTCCTTTAACACACCTTTGGTATAAACTGCTGATTGCTTGATTGTTAATGTTTGGCCTGCTTCTTTTGAGCTTACTAGCCTGAAGGCTCTTTTTATGTTTTGATATTAACTTATTTTCTTATTTAGGATTATGTTGTGTTGCTGAAAGGCATTGAAACTGTAGCATATTTTAATAATAAGTAGTATTCATCATATGTATCATTAACAGTAACGCTATTGAGCATGCTGAATTTATTGACACATAATTGCAGTTGCTGTTTGTGATAAATAAATCATTTGATTTTCATCAGAAAAAAATAACCTAAGAAAACTGGAATTGTGACAACTAGCATTCTGTTTCTGTGGAGGATAATGAATAGTGTAAAAAAAAGAAGGATTTGCCTGATCTAGGTGAGTTTTGGTAGAGTAGGATAAAGCATATTCATGAATAGAAAAATCTGTAAATTAAGGATACGTAAATCTAAACCTGACAATTTGAAAAATTGCAGTGTTAAAGGTAGAGAAATAAGGCTAACAATAATAACAGAAAGGAAGGGTATATAAACCTGAAATAGGTTGTTAGCAGTTTGTTATTTGAGTAATAGCAACATGTTTTCAAATTGAATTTCAAATAAATGATCCATTAATTCCATTAGAATAACCACTTTTTCATCCTTAGAGTGAAACTACCATCTCTTCTGAATAAATAAAAATGATTTCTCTAATTAAATAAAATGGCAAGCATAAAGAAATTGAAGGTCTGGCAAACATGTCCCACAGGATGGAGAAGAAGATGTTGATTCAGAATATGTAGCAAGAAATATGTAGCAATAACAACACTTCTAGTTGTGGAGATAACTGCCCATTATAATGACAGTGTCCACGTTACAGCCTTCTTTGGAGTAGACTTGGGTCCCTGGTTTATATGAATTGCATTATGTTTTAAGCTAACTTTTTGCTTTGAGCATGCAAAAGATGCTATGTAATTAAAACGTATCCTCATCATTACTTTAAGTTACTCTGTTACAAGTAAATGTATACAGTAGGACAATACGTTGAGAATAACCTTTTGTTTGCTAGTGGACAAAGCAGTAAAGTCTCTTAAGACAAACATGAAAGCTCCAATGGTACAAGAAACAAATCAGAAAAATTAACAAAATAACTTTTAGAACAATTTTTGTAAGGTTGTAATGTTTTCTTTATAATTTGACCCCCCTTACCCATCATTGATTAATTAGTAAGCTTCAGTGGGATAACTGAAGGTTGAAGAATGAAGTTTCTGGCAAACATTTTCCACAGCGTGGAGAGGAAGATGTTGACAAAGTTAGCATATCATGACAAAGTTAGCATTTTAATATGATGGAAAAGAAAAAAGAGGAAAGCAAACAAAAACAAAATTACAAAAGCAGAAAATGTTGTGCACTTCATGTTCAACCTATTAAAAACGGAATGTGTGTGTTCATTATATGGCCATGGAATGTAAATGTGAAACACTGTTGTAAATTGGTTTGAAGAAAGATAAAATTTGTTGTATTTCTGAAGTGGCAATGATAGACTGGCCATCTAGCTCTGTGAAGAGAATTACTTGGGTTCTGTTTTGTGTATTGTACTTACCCAATTTTTTATCATCAATTGCACACCCAATCTACCTGGAAGGGGTCTGTCTCTGAATTGAACTGAAACAGGTAGTTAGAAGGAATACTGGGAATTGTGGGTATAAATAGAATTACACCCTGAAGCAAAACCTGTAAAAATGGTAGCTGTAATTGCCTACCGTTACAAAGGTTTGGAATGTTTATATCGAAGGCAACATGCACTGAATACAGCGATAATGCTTATGTGGCCAATACAATTAATTGAACATTATAATAAGCATTGTACAGAAAATAACAGGTGAAAAGAAGTAACATCATGAACTATAAATAATGTCCTCTGTGTTCAGACTACCTATGAACACCTCACTTCCTACAGCATTGTTACCAACAAATATCAACAAGTAAAAAACAGATTGGCTAATTTTATTTTTGTTATAATATCACATAATTTCAATCAAATCAGTGAAAGAGTTACTGAGCTTTTGGTGTATTTAGTTTTCCTGTTGTAGGTGGAAGAATTAAAGATGTTAAGGTTTGCATTGAGTGTGACAAGGATAAACAGGATTAGGAACAAGTAGATTAGAGGGTCAGCTCAGGTTGAATGGTTTGGAGACAAAGCCAGAGACGCAAGATTGCATTGGTTTGGATATGTGCAGAGGAAAGATACTTTGTATATTGGTAGAAGGATGCTAGGGATAGAGCTGCCAGGTAAGAGTAAAAGAGGAAGGCCTAAGAGGAGTTTTATGGATATGGTGAGAGAGGACATACAAGTTGTGGGTGTGACAGAGCAAGATGCAGAGGACAGGAAGATATGGAAACAGATGATCCGCTGTAATGATCCCTAACGGAAGGAGCCGAAAGAATAAATTTTTCTTTTATAGGAGAAGGTTTACACCTAAAGGTTGAGATATGGAAATGTCCTTTCTTGCCACCTTAGATGCACTTTAATGTCAAATTTCAGCTTTTTAACTAAACAGGAAATATTGTTTTGTTTATGGGCGAGTTAGTGAGTGAGTCAACCTTGCATTTTACATATTGTAGAAAAGAGACATGTAACGAGCATAAAGGGCTGGGGCACCACCAGGTGAACACCCTGTAATTGAAGGATTTGTGAAATAAACAAAAACATGCAATAACAGCAGAAAATCAGTATTTTCTTATACTGCCAGAGTTGATACTGGAGATGGTTATAAAGTAAGGCAGGTGGAAGAGGCAGATTGAGGAGGCTAGTATCACTGTTATTTTCTGACCAATCTCACCCAAGTATGACAGGATATAGTGGAATGCATATAATAGCCTCTGTTGTAGTGCGAGATGCCCCCGAGGAAAGTAATCACACATGTTTTATACCATTAAGTTTTCCCTTGGATACAGGTTAGACTGGTATTTCTGGTTCCCTGCTCTCACAGAATTAACGATAAGCAATAATAGAAATGTTTTTCCTGAAGTTAATACATTTTGTGACTTTGTATACCCATGAATTACTACTACACCCCTGAAAGTAAGGGACAGGGGGTTAGTCAAAGAACAATACCTTCCTTCTCGCACCAGGCTATAAACCATTGGCTTGTTGAGATGAGGGCAATTTTGGATGCTATGTCCCACCTCCCCACAATTGGAACATCAAGGGGAGGAAGAAGACCATGTAGCAGGCTCTGTTACGCTGAAATTAGGCTCAGGTTTAGAGACATATCCCACAATCCTTAGACTATTCTGACTTTGAGATGCATATCGAGTGACTCTCAAAGGTTTCTATTAAGCTGGCAATATTCTTCCAGGTCTGCCTGTGGATCTGCCAGGCAAGAGACTCGGGAAAGACTGTTAACAAACTAGATGCAAGTGACAATTTTGAGTACCTTTTCTGCTGTATTGGCTGCAGATTTAAGCCACCAGCCAAGTTTACCACACTTCCCAAAAGTGTGGGAGCATGTTGGCCACTCAGGATCAAAACACCACTCCCAACATGGTCATGCCTGTTGGTACACAGTCACTCTGTTCCTGGCTAATATTTCTACCTGGGGCTTATTATAATTACCAGCAGTCTGCTCTTCCAGATCATGATAGGCCTGCTGAGCCTCCTTCGTTAGTATGTGTGCCCAGTTACCACAGTCCCAACAATGTCGGGTAGTGGAATGCTCAGAGATCAGCAAGTATGTTTCAATGTCACCTTTATCACAAAGCGGCATAAGTTCCTCTGATGGTTCATGAAGGAACACCCTGGCCTGGTTGCATGCTTCTGCCTCAGTGAGTTGGGACCATTGGTTCCCTAATTGAACCCACAAAGCCTGCACCTCTTTAATCAAGGCAGCCACAACCAAAGTAACATCCACTGCTTCTGTCATCTTCCTGTAAATCCTGGCACTACACCACTGTGAAAAGAGACGATAAAAGTGGAACATCTTCACAGCTGCAAGTCTTTTCTTAGACTGCCAGACAGTGATGCTGGAACTGGTTAAGCTGGCAGAAGAAGTGGGTTCAGAAGGCCAGGATCTGGAAGTGATGTCATAGATGTTTGTCCATCCATCTTCCATTCTGCAGAGGGAGGAAGAGGGGAGGTGCTATGTGACAGCACCAATCCATGTTCCATAGTGGAATTACAATTTGATGAGCCCTGAAGTGGTCTCACAAACACACGTGTAACAATATACAGATTATAATTATTTTTGTAGTGAAGCCTACAAGGATAGGAAACTACAAAGCGACATTATGAGTGCTAGCTTGTGGTTGAGGTTGCCATAAAATCGTGATGTCATTCATTCCCAAATGTGAACTACTCGCAGCTGGGAGTAAGTGTAGGACACTTCATAAGTTCTCATGTCCTATTCTGTGGGAGGACTAATTCTTTAGTGCAAATTCAAAGAGTAGTTCTAAGACACTTGATAAATATGGGGAAATTCGATATTTTATTAGCTATTTTACATTGAATGAATCCCTGACAAATTATAAGAAATTCCTGAACTGTTCCTGAAGAGAGAATTTTATTCCTCTGATGATTAATATAAGACAGTGGCAGTGTAGTATACAATACCACAAGACATTTACCTTTAGATAATGCTCTCTCATCTGATGATGATGGGATTTTATAACAGTTTCTGTTCTAGTTCCTCTTCCTCAATAACTTCTAGTATATTCAGATGTTTTCCTGGAACAGTATCTACAGTATATTTGCAAAGTAACTAGAATATTGTAGATTATGTGCATACTATTCTGTGGTTTTAGAATTCATCATGATCTTTTATTACATTTATTTAGTCAATAATCCCTTAAATATTTTAATGGATCTTCAGTCATCTTTGAGTATTTTTTTTTATCTACATGCTAACTCTAAACTACATGTAAACTCTAAATTGGCCTAATATGGACTAGTATACTTTGCACTGAATTAACATTTCATCCATGGTCTTCTGCCAGACTAAGATTCAGCTACCAGAAACACTGTATTTGAATCCTGGGTTTATAAAACTGAAGAACTGGTGGGTGTCTTCATGTAGTTTCCCTGCTGGGGAAATATAATACAGAAATTACTATAGAAAAAAGAATATTATAGGAAAAATGAAAAAAAAAAGTATCTAAAATGTAAAACAATGGCTATTCTTAAATGTTAGATGGTGAAAAGCCTCATCTATGTAAAAACTAAAAACATTTGAAATATAGCTAGTGAAGCTCATTTCCTAAAAACAAAGATTAACATATGAATGTTCAACAATTCAGTCAGACCATTTAGAAATTAAGCAACAGATAACAGCTGAAAAATTAGAGAAAACTCTTAAAGCTGGTTGAAAAACATTTGATTAAGCACAAACTATGTTTTTTTGTTTTTTTTTTTGTTTTTTTTTTATGTGCACATTTTTGTTTATCAAACCATGAACTTGAAATTTGGTACCCAGGTACTTCTCACCATTAGTCGGGTTTTTGCCATATAATTTTGGCTTTCCCACTCCTGGGAAAGGTTTTGGGTAGGAATGGGTTACAAGAATTTCAATAGTTTGATTTTTTCAAAAGAAAAACCTGTGCCACTCAGGCTAGTAGTGCTACTGGGTTTGATTTCTTCCTATTACACTTAACTTTTTATTTAATCAAAAATACCCCTCATTGTAGTGTCATGCCCTACATGGCCCTGGGTGGGACCATATTGCTAATTATGGCTTTGCAGAGTGGACACGTTGCATGTTGATTAGCACATATAGGTAAGACTTTCACTGTACTCTGTAAATGTGACAATAATGACCATATAAATCTATATTGTCTCCCGAGTTATTTATTCCAATTTGGGGTCAAAAGTGTAATCACTTATCATAAAAACACCATCAAAACATGCCTGTGTTGTTTATCTGTCATATCTGAAGCTATACTCTGCTAACCATGTCACAAGATCATAACCTCCACAGCTGAAAAAAATTTCTTAGCAACAGAAAATGAACAATAACAAATTGTCTGCAAATTCTGCAAATTTTTGAACTGTATCAATACAAACAAAAAACAACCCCCCCCCCCCCCATCGACAAACACCCACCCCACCCTATCTGAGAAAGCAATTTAACCAGAAACCTAATAAGAGAGAGTGAAACAAAAAGTTGACAGGTAAACTGGCACATACACCATGCAGGAGTGCAAGGCAAAGAAAGCAAACAAAAAAATGAATAAAAACAAGGAAAGGTGTAAAGGACAAACTGCCTCATGGAGGATCCCCAAATCAGCTCTTTACTAACTGAATAGCATGAAGTGAGTTGTGGATAATAGAGCCAGAGGAGTTGTTGATTCAGGATGCAGGAAGTTCAAGAAGGGTAAAACTGTAAAATGAAGACTTTCAAATAGCAGGAGAGACAAGGGCGGGAGATTTCCAGCAAGAAGCTAAAACTAATTTAGCTGCAATAGTTGCAGACAAAAAAAGCCTCAACTGGGAGAGAAAAAGGAAAGTGACGAAAGAGAAGAAAGGTCTAGGAGGAGAAGAACTTGAGGGGACAAAGGAATAGGGCAAGAATGGTAAACAGGGATTCAGACACATAGCACCAGAATGCCACCACTGGAGGACATGTACATGAAGAGAAAAGTACCAGGGACTGTAAGACAAAGGTAACATGGGGTATCTAATTCTAGTCCAATTAGATAATGTCTCTGGAGAGTAGGGTACAGTCTATGAATAAATGTAAATTATGTGTGCTGATGATTAGAATGTTTACAGCAATTTTTGATATTTAGAAAGATAGTTTGCCAGCATAATGCAGAGGATGGGGAAAGGTCTGTTAGCCGATTGGAGTTTTGAGGGAAGCGTTACGGAGGAGGGAAAAGAGACCTGATACTGGTTTGGAATTATGATAAAGGGATGAAGCAAATGAGTAACATGGGATGCATTTAAAGAGGGTAAGAGAGGGGAACTCAACATATTCTGAGAAAAGCCCTCAGCTGCAAATATAAAAGTAGGACATGGAAGGAATGGGATGCCTAGATTGAAGAGAAAGAAATGTTTCCAGTTCTGACTCATTAAATATATTGTGTAGCACAGGTGCACCAGACTGACACCAAGGACAGGAGGAAATTGAACGGCTTCCAATATTAATGGAATAATTACGATACATGAGGGTGGAGGTGCCATCTTGGTAGAGGACCCGTCAGTTTTTCAACACCTCCATGTCTGAAGGATATAAGACACAATGGGTCCAAAAATAGGAGAGAGAGACTTTATTTTATTAGAAAAAATGGAAATGAAGTTGAGTAAAAAAATATATAGGATATATTGTCTCTATGGGCAACCATGTAGGAGGATGCCAGGAAGGGCAGACTGACTTTAAAGTAAAGACAAAGAGGTATAACTCAAAATCAGGGAGGGAGATGCCACCATCCGACCTGTCATGGATCAAAGTGAAATGTTTAATAGATGGTCTCTTGTGATTCCAAATGAATGAACACACCAGAGACTGGACATGTTGCTTGAACTTAGATGGGAGAGAAAGAGGGAGCATAGAGCTAAGAAAGTTAATTCTAGGGAGCAAATTAATTTTAATTAAATTTAATTGCCAGTGTGGATTGGAATGAGAGAGAATGGTATGACCAAGAAGAAATGGAGTCTCCTACACTCTTCAGAACATAACAAAAGTTGGCATCTGCAAGCTACTGGACCTCAGTACAGATGTCCAGTCCCAGGTATTATAGATAATTTAAGTTGATGGATCAATGCTTTCTTATGAATCAATGCTTTTTAATCAAGTTAAAGCAAGCACTAGTAAACTATTAGGTAACTTTAGGTTACGTAAGAATTAATTATTAAAGGCTTGCGTCTGTATTTTTATTTCTTCCAAACTGCTAGAAAACTGCCTGTGCTTATCAGATTAAGGCCATTTGCTTTTACTTGTAGCAGCTTGACCCCTGCTATACTGCCTGTTTGCTCAGACACTACCATGAAGTGATGACAAGCCAAGGATAGTATGTACTATAAGAAAACAAAGTGCAATTGTCTTACAGACACAGCTGCTTAAAACTTGAGCCTTAAGTGATGCGATGTGATTCAAGTAACTTTTCTTTGGGCGGCCCCATATCTCATGTGCGAGTCCTCCTGATTCCAACTTAAATTGGAATTGAACAATAAGAATGCCTCAGACATCTCCACAGAGTAAGAAGTAATGTTGGCAAGTTTCAGTCAGATGGTAAACACTAGATGATGAACATTAGTGGGCCTGGACATTAGATAATGGTGGGAAGAATTAGGAAGAGATTATTTTGCATAGATGATAAGAAATGTAATATAAACCAATGCACTTCCTAGTTTAAGCAGTTGCACCATGGTCAAGTCTCTTTGTTACAGTGCTGTGTAAAAAAGATGTTTTCTGTATTCCCATCTGGACTCCAATACTGCCTTCTTTAAAGAGAGAGAACTTTTCTCCATATCAGTATCTAAAAGACACTGAATGAGGGAAATGTGGAGTAATGACTAGAAGAATTTAGTGGAAAAAGAAAAGATTTACACCAGTTAGTCTTATAACTGGTTAGGGCTTCATAGATGTTAAACAGATCAAGGACATAGGAAACATCAAGGTCATTACCAAAAACATCATCTGCATACAATAAAACATTTTGGGGCATATCTTTAATTAATTTGGGACTGATATTGCCTGATGTGTAGAAACCTACTGCCAGAGGCTCTGATGAAAGAATATAGAGAAGCGAGGAAAGAGGACAGCCCTGTCTGACTCCATGAAAAACATGAAAAATTTGGAATGTTGGTATTAGTAAGAAGGATGGAAGAGGAGGAAGAATAAAGGGTCTGAACCATGTTTATAAAGGCTGGGCCAAAGCTCGTCCTACCTAGGACCTTCCACAAAAAGATCCAGTTCATCCTGTCAAATGCCTTCTCGGCATCTGAATCACACCCTGCAGCTTTCCCAGCAGCTTGACATCAGAATTCATTAATGATAATGGACAATAAATGGAGCAAACGATGGGCTCCGTACCCTGTTTAGGGTAATCAGACCCAATTTAAATTAAGGGCTTAGGTGGGATGACAAAATGGTAGAGTTAAGCATCTGGCAGTGTGGAACTGAGAACTGCTTCCAAAAAGTGGACAAGATCTAAGGGGGCACCCATCAGGCCCAGGAGATTTTCCCAGAATGTGTAGTCCAACACAAGAGCTGTATTTAACGGTAAATGATTTCTGACATAGTTTGCTGATTGCTGTCTTTTAAACATCATTCTTTTTAAAACCAAACCACCTCCACGTGAGTGAAGATGATCCAAATCTTGCAATTAAATCTAATGACTTAGATTACGAGGTGGCTTTATCTCCTGGTGCTGTTTGCTTGCTCAGTTTTAGGCATCTACCTGAGCTTAAGTTGTGGCGCCGGTCATATATCTTTAAATTGGGCAAAGGCGGCTCCAGAAGCACCCATCCCTACACCTCTCCCCACCACCTCTGACATTGCATGAATTAAGCAAAATGTCTGAGCTAAAAAACCTGGGACACGTAGTACAAAGGCTTATGAGCACACACGTACAACCCAAGGATGCAAAGCAACAGAGTTAACACGCACATAGCACCCGTTACCAAACGAACTGCTGCATGCACTCGCCCAACAACCCTGCTAAATAAGAAATAAAAAAATACAAAACAGAAATGAAAGCCCCTGCCATTAGAATGGACAATTATGCAAAATATAAATTAAATACCTAGACCCTGATGACCACTACAAAGAATTACTTTCCAAGGTTGAATCATAATAACAATAATTTAAAGAAATTAAAATAAAGTCACCAAAATATTGAAAGAGAATCAGTTCTCATAAAATTCTTTGACAAATGTTATGGCCTAGCAAAAGGCATAGGGGTATATAAATAGGCTGCACACAAGTGAAAAAGAGAGGGAGACAAAACAAAAAAAAAAAACTAAACCAGGTAAATAAAAACAGACTCTGTTTATTGTCAAAAAGAAAAATCTCACAAAATATGGAGAAAGTTGCACACAAAACAGAAACAAGGCAGGAGGACAACATTGACTTAGCTATCTAGCTAAACAATGTTTACACAGCTAGATACACACTATCCACATTTATCACATAGATAGCTAGCTTACAACAAGTACATCTCTTTAAAAAGCAATAAGGAAAAAAACCCAAAGCCAGGCCATCCAACCTTAACTCTCTATACCTAAATCCATCACCCTTCCCTCCCTCTCTTAAAACACCTAAACAAGCTTCTTTTTATAATCTACACCTCACCCACAACCCACGTGATTTAACAACAGTGGGCAACTCAATAGGTGGGTAATTAGGGCAAGACTCAATCAAGTCATCTGTACCAAATTAAACAAGCCAAGTTTAACAAAAAGATCTAGCATAGGTCATTAAAACAAAATACAAGTAATTTTACAGCAGAACTTCAGCTAGGCAAGCTTCACAATGGAGTCAGTTGAAAAAGTTATGGCAGCGGGCCAGTGCAGGACTAAAAGGTGCAGGCATCTAGTGATGCATCAAAAGGAAAGGTGCTGAGCAATTCAAAGTTATCTAAAACTTTACTCACCTCAGCTGGAGTGTTACAGAATATATGATGACCTCCAAAAGAGAGTTTGAGATGCACAAGATAAAAAAAAAAAAAAAAAGGAGTAACTCCCAATTTCTTCACCCTTCTGTTTGTTATGTTCATTGCCCTTCTTGCAACAGTTGTTTTATCACTGAAGTCTTGATAAAAATTTTAGGTCCTTCAAAGAAAAAGTTCTGAAATTTTCTTGACTCTCAAATAACTGTCAGGCAGTCTTGAAAACTGATAAACCCCATTAAAATAGTGAGATACTGTATAGAGTAAGCACACAGGAAAACACAACGGACTCAAAAGAAACAGAAGCAGGAAAAATTTTTGGCAAAAGCTGACGTAGGAAAGTTAGCATATCTTTTCCACCTCTACCAATCCTTATGCCGAAAAGTCTAAGGTTATTATGGCACAGACGATCTTCCATCTCAGTGAGTTTTGCAGACAACGACTCAACCTCCCCTTTGATGCCAGCAATTTCCCTAGTACAGTATGGCGGTCAGACATTGCTTTAACAGAGGCAATGTCCTTCTGCAGTAACTTGAAGTTAGACCATAAGGCGTTCTATCAGACCAGAGCTTGTTATGACTCTGCTGGATGACACCATGTAAGGAGTTCACCTTGTCCCCAACAATTTTTTTCATCTCCTCAACAAGCCATGAAGGGAGAGATGGTGTTCTCCTCCAAGCTGCCTTCAGGCTGAGGTATCTTGTTATCTGGACTGCTAAGGGAGAAACAGGATCTTCTTTGTGAAGTAGCCATGATCGGATGCACCAAGGGAAGTTGAATCTTATGTCATTTTGAAAAAGGTTACATGGCAAGGGCAATCAGTGGTGGACAAAAGATGGAAAGGGCAGAAGCAGAACTATGTTTAGCTGTATGCATCATACGATTCCCCTCAGGACAACTGATCTTAATTCATTTTAATACAATACATTTACTGCAGACTTAAAATATCATCTGGATAAACCTGAAAACACAGGCATATATTTATAAATAAAGATGACTTGGTATTTGTATGAATGAATTGTAAACCTGGGAATAGCTGTGTAACAACAGTTGGCCAAAGTAGGGATTCATATTTACTACAGTTACAGTACCACACTTTATCTGCACCCACTCTCCAGCTGATTTTATACGTAATGGGCTCCTAATCTTTTCTCCATTGTAGCTGGACCCATGCAACTTGGAACTAGCTTCACAGAAAATGTATTCACTGCCTTAAAAAAAGTGTTTCCTCAGCTAAACCAAGTCTCCACACACTAAGTGTCTAGCACTTGCACATTCCATCCTACTCTTAATTGCTTTAAGTGATCTTGCAAATTACATAATAGTATTTTGTTTCAGGATGTAGCACCTGGTGAATCAACCAATCTAATAGGCCTTTAAACTGTCTTATGAGAGCCAGAACAGCCAGAGTTACACTGGTTGTCTCATGCATTACAGAATTTAATATGAGCTGTAATTCCAATAAACATCTGTCCCAATCCTGATGATGCATTCCCACAAAGAAGGCAATCATTGTTTTAAGTGTCCTATTCACCCATTCTGTCATGTTTGTTTTAGGATGATAGGCTGAACTGGTCTTCCGCTTTATTCCCCATGCATTATAAAGACAATATGCTTTAGCACGCCCCACCTTTTAAGACATCCCCCGAGTCTTGCTGTCTTTTAATGCAAACAACTCAACCCACTTAATATAATAGTCCACAACAACCTTTAAAAATGTCCAGTTCTTATTGGAAATGACCCCATAAGGTCCATCCCAATAATCTCCCCTGCTTCTAGGACTCCTGTCGACTGTAAACATCCTGCTGGCTTCCCTGGGGAATTCTTGTACTGCTGACAGCTACAACATCTTTTCACATGGGCTTTTCCGAATAGTTGGCCACCATGCCACATACAAAATATATAGCAGGGTCTTAGTCTTGCCTAAATGGTTCACAAATGGGCTCTTGTTAAAAAAAAAAAAAACACTAAGAAAGTTTGACACCAATTCTTCTGGCACTTCCAGTTGATGTTTCCAGCCTCTCAACCTTTCAGGTATTCATTGATAGAGAACCTCTTGTTCCTCCTCAAATTGAAGGTGACCCATTTGTGCAGCAGCAGTCTTGCTTCTCAACTCCTGACGTACAGGGATGATGTAATTTTTGCAAGGGAGCCCAGTCTATTGACATTATGCCGAGTACACATATAGGCTCTCTCTCTCTCCCCACTGGCATCCTTGATAAAGTATCTGGAACTACATTACTCCAACCTTTCTTATACAGCACTTAATACTTACAGTCTTAAAATTCAATGAGTTTGAAGAGATGAGGGCTTTGCTGTATTAAAAGTTAATAAAAAGTGCTGCTATCTATGAACACCACAAATTCCAACCCCACCAAAAAATGTCTCCATTTCTCACAGTCAAGAGATTAGCTAAGCACTCTTTCTCTGGGCCTGAATATTTTTTTTTAAGACCATGCAGAACCCTAGATGCATATGCAATAACTTTCTCGTTCCTCACCGATCTGTGTTAAAACAGCGCCAACTCCAATGTCACTTGCATCAGTATGAACCTGAAATGGCATGTTTAAGTTAGGCTGAGCAAGGATAGGATGTGATGTTAGTATGTCTTTTAACTTATTTAATGCTTCCTAACATTGTGGTGTCCACGCCCACTCCACATATTTCTTTTTTTACAGAGTGCAGTGGGGCTGCTATGTCCACAGAATGAGGAATAAGTTTATGCCAACCTACCATTTCTAAAAACACTGGAGGCTTTTAACATTACTTGGTGTGGTGGAACATGGTAGTAACTTTTCTTGTATCTACCTTTACTTCTCTAGCTGATACCACAGGTACCAAAATAAGTTGTTCTTGAACAAATCTGCATTTCTTTGTCTTTAGCGCACATACTGTCAAATGTAACTTAGACGTTCTCCAAATCATGCAGATGTTGTTGCACTTAACAGGAGAAGACAATGCTGTATTTCACATACATAAAACAACATCTACCTTGAAGGCCCCCCAACACTTACTCCATGAGATGCTGAAAAGCTGCTCCAGCATCCTTCAGTCAAAATCTCACTAATGTAAAATTGTACAACCCATTGGAGGTTATAACAGTTGTTTTGTGTATACTGTTTCTTAACATTTCCACCTACCCACTTTTGAAGGTCCAGGGAATTAAAAACTCTTAAAGAATCTCTTAAAGAGAGTCTAAAATTTCATGAATGAGTAGCATTGAGTAAGAATCTTCCCTGGCCTTTGAATTACGACCACAGTAGACAACACAAAACCATTCTCTCCCTTCCCATTTTGATACCCAAAGAGCAGGCACTGCCATGCTGAGGTTGAAGATTCTAAAATTCCTTCCTTCAACATCTGTTGTATGTGTGCCTGAGTAACAGACCTCTTGTGGAGAGAAACCAAATATGCTTGCTGCCTCACTGGAACTTCATCCATGGTCCAAATATTTTGGTCATCCCTTCCTTTTTGTCCATACCTCAGGCCACTTTCTCAACAACAGCTGAACCACTAGTGACTGAAAAACAATCAATTCTTCACCGAGTAGCACATCCACTCTCTCTCTTTCAATATATACAGCCTGATCCAGGACATCTCCCTCATCCAAGTTAACTCTGCTTTTTTGTGTGGAATTTCAAGACTTGACCAACCGGCAACACATATTTCCATTTGTGCAAATTCAGTGTTTTCTGTGATGCCACCACCATATCTAAGATTATCAAAAGCAGTATGGCAAGATAAGCATCTTCCATCAAATAATCCATAATCTCCATTGCATACTATGAAAAGAAGAAATAAAAGTGACCTTATCAAGTGACAGTTGCTCCTTTCCATCTGCTAACATGAATGCCATACTCCAATCTCCATCCTTCTTATAGCTAGGTGAATTTCAACTAGTTCTCAGCTGGTTCTTATGCCCCGCAGTTGACTCTAGTGGCTCCAGTTCTACTGAACTTACTAACATCCTGTCTCTACTACTCATGACAAAAAAGTTTACATTTTTCTCCTTTGAAACAGCATCACTATTATGTAATGCTATCTCAACACCAGATCACTACATAAAATGTCTCCAAAATGAATCTTTAATAAATAAGAATAGGTAAGGAGCTGATTTTGAATCATATATGTTTGGCACCAGTTATAAACTCCCCAAATAATATACTCCAGCATGGTTGTTTTACTTTCCATATTTGTATTAAATTAAAAGCACCTGGTAACTTACAATATTACAAACAATCAACACACAAAAAACACAAGGCACTGTCCCAGTATCCCAGTTTTAAAGAGTTATCTTCCCAAATATTGCAAACATTTGTTAAAGGCATCAATCAATTTGGAAAGTTAAAACTGAATGTTAGTAATCCTGACACTGCCACAGTCTCACCACCGAGGATTAA
Source organism: Polypterus bichir lapradei (assembly GCA_026402145.1). Lineage (NCBI taxonomy): Eukaryota > Metazoa > Chordata > Cladistia > Polypteriformes > Polypteridae > Polypterus > Polypterus bichir. The sequence goes on along the minus strand of JANRMT010062818.1, from coordinate 49,745,604 downwards.
GCTGGATCCACAGTCATGCAGAAAAAGGGTCTTCACCACAATGCTCTTAAACCCATCTTTTTCTTCTATTACTGTGTATTAAGTTGTCAATTTTTATCTCCAAATAAAAAGCAGGTGGATTGACATTCTGATAGGTACACATTACTTAAACAAACTTGAGTGCCTTCACTTTAAGTACTGTTTCTGGTATTGCTTTTGTTTAGTGGCCCCAAAAGTCAAAGTTCACTGAACTGTTGTTGCATTAATCCTTTATTTACTTTGAAAAAAGAAAAACAACAGAACAAATGCAAACAAGCATATATAAATACATTTTTTAAAACTCCTTGTTAAATGTGAATATTTTAAGGCTTTATGTAGTTTTTGTTACAGCTGGATGTCCCAACATTCTCCAGATCATGCTTGGAGCTATGGACCTTTAATCAGGCATTTCACACCATTCTTTTCTTTGTACAAGAAATAGTAGTTATTTGGACATTGTTCTCATTTAATTTCTTTGCAATGTTAAATAAAGATATGTTTGCCACTCAAGAGAGGACATGTACTGTGAATGCTAGTGTATTCTTAGGGGTAGCTATCAATATAAGTGTTCATACTAGTGCTCATTAATATTTCCGTAAAAACTAGAGGATAACTTGGGGATAGACCAACTTAGAATATAGGCTATATGCCATCTTACTTAACTCAGTGAATATTGTTCACCATTAAGACCTTCCAATGTCAGTGGATAACTTTAAAGCTGATTGGATGAAGGTGAAAGACAGTGTGACAAAGGAGGTTGCAAGAACAAGTGCCTACAATGATAACAGATGTAATAAGAGGTAATCATTATTTATATTGTGGATTCCTCTCGTCCCAATAAATATCCTTCTCCATTTTAAACAGCTGCAGTTCCCAGATAGTCTGTAATATACAGTCATAGATCTCCAGACATTTTTTTTTTCTATGGGCTACTGCACTTTCATTGCTCACACAAGTGTAAAGTAAAATTCAATGCAACATTTTCAAATAACACCTCAGGGGATTGCCAGGAAACACAGCTATCATTTTATCTTGTAGATCATGCTACAACAATGTATTACAATTAAATTTTGTAGCTTTGTGTTTCTTTTTATCCACAACTGGCCTAAATGTTAGCTGTTTTGACAAATTAGTTGCCCTGAAAATGAAAAAGCCTGGCAGATTTCCTAAAGATTCAATTTTAATAATACACAGTTATGTAGTATTTTGGTACAAGAAATATTCTTGATGGACTCTTTCTTTGACTGCTGAAGCAGTAAAATCTGAAAAGCTTAGTTAATCAAGAATTTGTTTCTGATTAGTCTCACTCATAATGGATACATGCAAATGGTATTTGCTTAAAATACATTCACACAACATATCTTTAAAAGACACCAGACTCATTTTCAACGCACTACAGTAATGAATGTGTATGTTGAAAAGTGATTATAGATGACCACATGCTGCTGTGCAAGTTGTCACTTAAGCTTTTCATAGAGGGGGGAAATCCCCACTATAATTCCTTTAATTAACCTGCCTAACGTGCTCTCTGCATTTACTGTTTGTATTTCCTTTATTTTTTTTTAATTACAATTCCCATAGTTAAACTCTAGGATAATGTTTATGTAGCTTGTTAGCTAAACTTTATAAGCACTGATACTCTCCTTATATTGGGAATACATTAATTTTACTGCTGCACTTCACCACAATGGCTAAGATAGAGAATGGATTCATTATTTACATCCAGAACCAGAAATGCAGAGTCATGTGTTTTATGGAGACATAGCTGAATTACAACATAACAGATTAGCCGGCAAGAAGAAAAGGTGTGGTGGATTAACTCTTTACAAAAACAATTGTTGGTGGAGCTTCAGATACATTAAGGTTAGGACTGTATGTACCCAGCATAAATTGTTGGCTATTAGACTTCACCTTTATTACTGTCTCAGAGCTTTTCCCAGGTTGTCATTCTTTACATCCTTCCAGGACGATCACTCTGAGGGCATACGATGTCATTAGTGCCAAAACAGCAGATCTTCCGAGTCTGTGCCCCAGTTTCTTTATTGCTATTTGTGAAGATTTTAATCACACATCTTTCTCGACTATCATACCTATTATTAATGCAACATTTTTGTGCGTACCTGAGGTCCTGGGTTTGTGTTTTTTTACTTAAGGAATATAGCAAAAGTTACACCTCTAATTAATTTACAAGACACTGAAAAATTAGTTTGTTTTTAGTTTACTGTAATGCACTCCTTACAGGACTACCTAAGAAAGACAATGCTATTAGCACAGAATGCAACAACCAAAACCTTAACTAGAAAAGAAAAATTTGAACACATCTCACTAGTCTTAGCAACGTTACACTGTTTAACCATGTCATTCAGAACTGACTTTAAAACACTACTACAGTAATGGTTTTCAAAGCCTTAAGTAATCTGGCCTGTCCCCCTACACCCCAAGTCATAACCTTAGACCTTCGAATGGAAGTCTGCTTATAATTGCAAAAGCCAAGCTTAAAAGAAGTTGTGAGGTGGCCTTTTGCCATTATACAACAAAAATCTGGAATACTTTACCGATATTCGCCAGGCTAGTCCTGTGGATCAATTTAAAAAACTGCTACAAACCCATTATTTTAATAATGGCTTTTTCATAGCTACATTTTATTTGTATTTCCTTATATACTATATGGGTATAAAATTATTATATTGTTCGGGGATCTGCAATATGTACTAATCTCTACTATTTTCTGCTCTGTTTTCTGGGTTTTTCTGTGGTTGTGACCTGTGCCGCCACCACCACCTGATCAAGGAACCATGCAGCCACCTGTGATGATGGAATGAAGGCAGGTGTCTCAGCTGTTCACAAGACCAACATTATCAAATACTATCATGTGAAGCCTGAAAACCAACTCTGGGCGGTCTTTTTGGCCTGGAACCCCTGCAGAGTTTATTTTTTTATCCAGCCTAGCTGGAGTTTTTATTTTTTTTGTTTTTCTGTCCTCCTAGCCATTTGAGCTTACCTTTTGCCTTTGATACGTATTCTTTAATACTATTGCCTAATCGTACTTGTTTTTCATTTCGTATAACTTTCTGTCATCTGATAAAGCATTATGAGCTACATTACCTGTATGAAAATGTGCTACATAAATATTGTTGTTGTTCTCTTCATACGATTGGTTGGCCCTTTACTCACATACATCGCTCCTGCAAATTCATGGCTGTAACGAGGATAACAATCAGACACTGACACTCAAAACAAAGAATTAAAAAGATTACATTTGATGAAAACATGCAAAAAGTTTGGAATTTTCTTTAAACTTTTTTGTAGAATATAGAGCTCGTTATTAACTTCTGGTTGATACTTTTTTGATTTTTGGAAAAATGTGTGTTTGTAATTTTCAACTATCAAGTACTATATTATGCAGTACAATTCACCTAGGCAGATGGTGTAATGGTAGCATCATGGGTTTATGTCCTGGATCCTTCCTGTGTGGAGTTTGCAAAGCACTTTGAGTAATGAGTAAAGCACTATATAAATGTAAAGAATTATTACACTTTTGATTTTTCAATTTCAAATTTTAAATGTTGTTTTTCACCAAATAATCAAACATATAGTGCTAGGACTCTCAGCTTCTATATACCTTCATGGTACCTCAAACTTGATCCAAATACAACATATGCGTACTGCCACATTTTTGTTTACAAAAAGGCACTGCTAATCATGCATGTGGCGATTTAAAATGGACCTCTGTTCCCTCAGTGTGCAGTAGATGTTGTATTCATGTGTGTTAGTCACGGTTATTACTTGTTATGGGTTTGTGCACTGATAATTTTGATAGTTCTAGTTAAATGCACTTCAAGATGGACCTTGGTCATATATGACCAAAACATTTGTTTTATTTCAAAAGGGAAACAAATGTTATTTGTAATACTGTGCACTTTTATGATTTTATGCACTTTGAGATGTGCCTGGGTCAGATGTGAGGAAATGTTTATCTTATTTCAAAAGGGAAACAAATGTTATTGCTAATACTGTGCACCCTTTTATTTTTATGCACTTTGAGATGTGCCTAGGTCAAACACTGTATAACCAAGATGTTTATTTTTTTTTATTTCTAAAGTGAAAAAAAAAATATTGCTACTACCTCAGATTCTGTTCAGTTCCATCTTTTTTATTTTATTTTTTACTGCACTTTTTGATTTGCCTGTGTCAGATGTGACCAAGTCAAGTCAAGTCAGGGAGCATACACTGGTACAGTGCGTTGTTGCACCCACTACACGACGAAACAACTCGGGATCCCAGATGGCAACCCCCCCAAGCAGATACGTGGTCTAGTCCCACCCTCCGGAAATGACCCTCTATCTTCCGCAGCCAGGTGTTACGTGGGCAACCCCTTGGCCTTTTCCAGCCACTCAGGTCCCCAACAATGAGGATCTTATGAGCTGGATCACCCTCGGGGAAAGGCGCCACATGGCCGTGGTGCCGTAACTGACACTCCCTCACAATGCAGGTAATGTGCCTCATTCGGGACTCCATGAGCATCCGCTCATTCGACAGAAAGTCAAACCAACAGTACCCAAGGATTTTCCGGAGAGAGACAGTACCAAAGGAGTCCAGTCTTCGTCTCAGGTCACTGGATAGCGTCCATGTCTCGCAACCGTATAGCAAGATAGGAAGCACCAGGACTTAAAAGACTTGGACCTTTGTCCTTTTGCACAGATATCGGGGGTTCCACACACCCCTTTCCAGCAACCTCATGACCCCCCCCATGCTCTCCCAATCCATCTACTGACTTCATAGGATGAGTCACCAGAGACATGAATGTCACTGTCAAGGTTACAGATGTGACCAAAACAATGAATTATCATTACATGTTTTCTACTACATACATTTGTATGAGCCCAATTGAGTTTGTAATTGGATAGCTCTGCACTACAGTATTTTCCACCCCAACCCCTGAATATTAACAACACACACCATATCCAAACAGATTAAATATATTAAGCAACAAATTCTTCAATTAATTATAATAACTGCTTACTTTTTCTTTTTTACTGTGTTTGTAATCACACAAATACAAACAAATGCCATTAACAACCACCAACAATATTTACATTCCTAGAAACATTTTTATGGTAAGTGAAGAGTGTGGACCCTGAAGTGCAAACAACCGTTAACAGAAGAAAAGATGTGGTGGAATAACCACCCTGACCCCCCCCTTAGTAAACTGCTTCCCAGAAAAATGGATAATGAACACAGAGTCCAGAAGGTGAATGAGCATCTGAGGCAACCCTCTTAATTAAGATTTAACTGTAGGCAGGATTGGGAGAAAAAGTACTCACCACTATCTATGTATCTGAAGGAAGTGAAAAATGTTCCTCAGCTGTGAACATCCAATTCATAAAGGGTTTTCATGTGCTGCCAATGATGAAGTTAGTGTAAAATGGAAAAGTCAAAAAGTCCCACCACTAGGGATGGGCAGATCAATGCTCTGATCCTGACCTTTTAATTTAAATATCACTGTTCACATTAAAAGTATCGATACTAAACATTTTCCATAATATGCAAGTTTATTAGAAATTGTTTCTAAAAAAGCATTCGATGGTGAGAAAATTAAAAATTTTAATGTGTCATATTGTGTAAAACACGAGCTGCTTTTCCTGTTATTCCCTGCATTTACACTGGCAGTGCCATGGTCCACCAGCCAAAACAGTGGAGCTGTGTATGTGAGGTAATAACAAAAAGAAAGTAAAATGTTGTTTGTAGTTATTTTACTCCACTGAGTGAATAATAATGAAGCAAAATGTGATACATGTCAGAAGACTGTACGTTATTGCAGCAACACCACAAAACTAGTAAAATACAGTAAAGTCAGTTATGTTACCAAACATGCAGAGTTACAGAAGAACAGAAGCGTGCACAGACTTTCAAGCTGCAGTCTCCTGTTATACAAGCCTTCCATAAAGGCAGACAGTACCCAGGCAAAATAAGTATTGTAATCTAAGGTTGCTGTAATTGTTTGAATAGAAAATAATCAATGACTGTTTTTGGGGAGGAGTATATTACATTTACAACTGGATGAACTGAGATACTTAGAACACATTTTCAAGCATAATATATTTATTATGTCCATTTTGTTGTAAACAAAATGCTCAATATTATCTTTAAATCCCATTCCTTAGCATTAGAGTAGGGCAACAGTACTTGGGCAACGGTATAGCTGCGTCTTCTCCTCTCACCTGTAGGCGTTCTAGTAATAATAGCGCCTTGTGAAAAACGTTTCTTAGTAGCCCAGTACACTCTCTTGACAGTAATATACTGTAAGCAGTGATGTTGAAGTGAATCAGTCTTCGGTCAATGAAAATGAAATAGACAATTGAACTAAAAGCGGGTCTGATGAATCCGAAAATGACACTCACTCAGTATTTGCATCATTATTATACTTTTTACACTTCCGACTGGATACTTTTAGAGTTTTGCACATTATACAGTAAAAAATAAAAAATGTCATTTTTTAAGCCAAAAGATACAATGCTTGTTGTTGCTCCACAGATTGTTTTCAAGAACTAAACATGTTTAATAATTTCTGTTAATAAACAAGTAAAGAAATCCGATCTTTGGAACTATATGTAATAGTCTACTAATGTCTTTAAATCTCTTTAAAATGTGACTTTTTGATGCCCACAAATACTTAAAGTTTTTAAGATAAACCATTCTTGCAAGACAACACTCCGGCTGAATTAGTAAAACATACCTGTACTAAGCGAGTCAATCTAGACAACTTAATAGTACATTTACTGACTTGTGACGGTAATTAGTGAGCCTAGTTTGATAAAACATTAAAAAAAGAATACAAGGAAAAACGGAGTAACGTTAGTTGGGTGTAATTAAGTGTTTTAAATGAACACCTGAATATTTCGTGTGTGTGTGTGTGGAATTTTTGAGCTTTTATTTCACTAACCTTTTGCTCTTAACCGGCGACAATAACTCAAACCCACAACCTGTTGCCTCTTTGAAAGTCACATGACCTTACCGCCGAGTTATCCAGCCTCCGCTGACGATAAATCCCTTTGGTGCGTATTAATTTCCGGTGAGGACTAAATATAACTGTTTTGACTTCTACCTAAATGACTGAAATTGGTATATTGTACATCCCACAAGATTCAATAAATTACGCATGATCGAGTTATGTTAAAAAAAAATGCAACAACCTGCCATTTCCTTTTTTTCAGTGTACAACTACAAACTACAAATCCCACAAACCCCTCCGCATTTGTGCAAACCTGTTTAAAGACACAGACCCCTATATTAAAAAAAAAAAAAAAAAACAGGTATCGGAGTTACCAGCGTTGTTTGTAACCATTAATAATTACTAAACGGGACATACTATATAAAAATGAAAAACCCCCTATATGGCAACGCTACAATGTTCTGCAGCAGTATAAAAAAAAAAGAAAGATACAAAGATAACAAAGTTGATTTGAATGAATTGCACACAGCCAAATCTGTAGGTGTTTGAGGCCTTATGTGCAGCATCTCATGATATATTGGCACAATCCTAATTGACAAAACGCTTCTGAATGTGCGTGATGTATTTTTTTAGGTGGAACTGATGAAAGTCCAGGAATACTTATCAGTCCTTCACCAATTAAAATACTAAAGGCAGAAAATTTGAGGGCAATACATTTTGGAAATATATGGTTTCTAATTACTTTTTACATTTTCTGACACAGGCAGTGCTGGGTAATTCAGCTAGTTACTCTATTATCTAATAGCAATAAAATATTTAAACATAATAAACTAGCTGTACCCTGTGGCTGCGCCCACATAGGAATGAAACAGGACAAACTTTAAAAGCCAATAGACGTTTTGACTATACCTGAACATGTTCAGCTCTGACAGGAGAGCGTTCCTTGCGTGGGGAGAAAAGCACCCTACCACAGCAAACAACTTAATTTTCTGGACCACTGGAATGATTTCTTTTCCTATAATCTACCATAGAATAAGGGGATAGTGTTGTAATGACACCTGGCACCAAGAAAGATGCCAAGGTGGCTAAAGTTTAACAACAACAATATTCATTTATATAGGACATTTTATACACATAAATAAATCAACACGTTGCTGCCTTGCAGTGAGGAGATCATGGGTTCATGTCCCGGGTCCTCCCTGCATGAAAAGAGCTTTGAGTAGTGAGAAAAGCACTATATAAATGTAAAGAATTAATATTAAAGTGTTTTACAATAATAATAAATATATCAGAAAGGTTTACAAAGGTGAAAAAAAACTAAAGAGCAATTGTTTATTAAAGATAATTTAAGACTGTAAGAACCATACTGCAGTCCAGTTTAATAAACAAATACAATGGTCAGATTACCAAGGAGGACAGGAAAATAAAAATCTAACCAGCAAGGACATTACAGAAAATATAAATCCATGAGCTCCAAATGTGTCAGTGATAATTTGTTGCAGAAATACGAGAACAGCATTCTGTAAATTTCTTTATTTTTCATTCATTCTTCCTAGCATTGTAGGTTGTTGTAGTGTGCTTTTCTCAGTTGGGAGCTGTGCAGAGTGCCCCCACTGAATATTGGAAAAAAGAAAACACACAGAAGTGGTGATTAGTGCCTAGTCTATACAACAAGTAGATTCATGCTAAAACCCAATCATCTCCAACATTATCACTACCCTACCACCACTTTGAAGAATAAAATGAAAGAAATGAAAGAAAAGCTAAATGAAAGAGTTGGACATTTAGCACTTTTAGCAAAGGAAATAGTGTGTTTATTGGACAAATGTACACAAAGGAGAGGGGAATACAGGGAAAATACACATTTACAAAATAAACACTTTAATTTGGACTCACTTTAATGAGTTCAGACCCCTTTCTTCTCCCTCTCTCCTGCTTCCTCTCTCTCTCTCTCTCTCACACACACACACACACACACACGCATACACCCACACATTTAATTTTGGACAATTGCTTTTGTGGACACCATTCCTGCATTAGGGTGTATGTGTATAGTAACACTGCTACCATCTAATTTAAGGAAACAAAAGTTGCAGTCACTTCTTAACTGAATTTTAAACTAGACTTCTGTTGGTTTTCTTCACTGCCTATGAGAGTTGTTGTTTTCTCAATTGGTTTGACTTTATATTTTATTGTGCTTACTACTTCACTTTTGGTTAAGAATCTTTGCATAATCCAACTGTGGAATTTTTTTGCTCCATTTAAGACTCTCTAAAAAGAAAAAAAAATCTCCAATGTTTTTGTCACTACAGACCTAAATTAGTTCTGGAATCTGGCAGAGTGCCACTTGTTGGCCTTGGAGACCACTACACCCATGACTCTTACAATGTGGTTAAAGGGTTATGTGACTTAAAGCGGCTTCCAGGCTAAATTACTTAAACACAGTCACAGCTTCATTCTGTCTAGGATGGTGCTGTCACTTTAGAGGCTGAATGATAATGACCAGCCTTCTACCTGTCCTTACAAACATTACATTTAAGTGGGCATGATCTGTTCATGATTCCGGGTCATTCTTCGTCTTATGTGCCATCTTTGACTCAAAGGTTGTCGACCATGGTGCATGTTCAAAATTTTACACTTACCTGCATAGCAAACAATTCCTCTGCCACATGAAGATAGGACTCAAGGAAGGGTCCAGATCATTGGATGCTCTACAACTGCCAAGAGAGGTTTTCACTACCTGATAAAACACTTTTTCTTATTTACTTTCTTATAACTTGGTTTTCCTACCCTAGTGGCTTTTATGGGTACTCAGTCTTTTTACAGGCCATGCCTCTATATATAAGTATTCGTTTGCTAAAACAAGTGAGCTGAACAACAGTTGCCTTTTTTATAGGTTTCAAAGCTCCCAAAATACCCCAGCCCCCACAAAAAAAAAAAAGAAAATTAGGATTGACATTCAACAGAGCCTAACATCTATGTTTGCAGAACTAAATGTGAATTTGTAACCAAACCACACCTGTCAGGGCCTCCTTATCAGGTGACAGGAGTAACAAAGAAAATCCTGAGTAAAAAGAGACTACCAATTTCCTCTCAGTCTTGAAAAATGTCCTTTTATCTTAGCTGTTTAATGCACTATTATGAGAAGCCATTGACGTGCACGAGCGCTCCTGTAATTGTTAGCTTCTATAACTGTGTGCATTCTTTGCTTCATGTTAATGAATCCAGTTCCTAACAAGAATGTCTCAGACCTGTCTCTGTGCAGCCTGTCGACTGACATCATTTTACTTTGAGCCTATTCGCAGATTCTAAGGTTAATCTTGTGTGTGTGTGTTTTCTGGCACCCACTGCTTCCTGGGTTGAGAGCATGTAGTGCCTTGGTTCTTAGCTGTCTTGTTTTATTTAGTCGAGTTAGCTACATCTTTGCATGTACATACTAAAAATATCAGTTGGGAGGAATGTGGAAGATGAAAGAATTACCTAAAGTTACATTCAGCGAGTTGTTTTTGATTATATTTGTACACTAAGCCTTGGATATGAACATAGCAGTAGTGCTATTGTAAAAAGTGACAAAGTGCCAAGCCATAAATACTGAATAGTTTGTATATGTTTAAAACTACCTTTCAAAAAACTAAAAGAGTGCAGCAATAATAGACTGAATACTTTTTAAATTATTAATGAGCAGGAGAACTTTTTCCTCTTGGCTATCATTTATTTTATGCAACTGTCCTGACCTTTATTAGAAACATTGCTTGCTTTTATGGTTTCAATCATTTCTCTCAGCATACAACTGTAACATTATGAAGCATGAATGAAGACATCTGCTTTATGGATTATATATAACATTATGAACGTTCCATTGCTTAAAGTTTCCATTAAAATGATTTAATTAGGCTTTATGACTCTTTCTATCTTGCAATTTTGATTGACTGCTACTTACATCTTCTATTTCAGGAGTAATGACAAGTATTCAGATTTCTAGCATGCATTTTACAGAAGTCACCTTTGTTAAGAGGCATGTGAAAATTTATTTTGAGTAGCTATCTCTGACTGAAAGCAAATTTCTCCGATGAACTGCCACTGAGGTCCTGGATTCAGATTTATGCCCTAGTACCATCTGCAATAGAGTATGTACTTTATTTCTGCACCTGCACAAATTTTTCTTTGGGTATTTTGATTTTCTTCTACATCCTAAAGATGTGTATTTTAGTTTAATGGCAATTCAATCCTGGTGTCTTGCTAGTGAGTATAGAGAAGGTACAGTATATGAGTGACTGTGCCCTATGATGGACTTGTGCCCCATCCATGATTGACTACTATCTTCTGCCTAATGCTGCCTGGTACAGGCTTCTAACGTAAATTAGCTTAGAAAATTAATAAATGATTGTCCTAAGTTAGATAATTCTGAGTAAAAAAATATCTTTTACAATATCTTAAACCTGGAAATTGCTAAAAGTTCTAATTAATTAGTTCTTTGCTGTTTTTTCTAAGATGCTTCCCTCACCCTCATTCAGATCACTGACATTACATTTATTTATTTGGGCGATGCCTTTATCCAAAGTAACTTACAACATTTGTATACAATTGGTTACATTTCTTTTCTTTTTCCAGTTGAAGCACAGGTGGGTGAAGTGACTTGCTCAGGGTTTCACAGGGCCAGTGGCAAGATTTGCACCCACAACCTCATGGTTTGAAGTCCAAAGCCTTAACCACTGTACCATTATGATGATGTTATTAACCCTGTTATTATACTCTACTCTAGAAGGAATACCTGCAGGGAAAAACTTGGGGGTTGGTGGCAGAATTGGCACTCCAGCCACCATAAAAAACCTCACACTGTTCCATTCCATCTGAACTAGTGTGGTGCTGAGGTATCACCCATTGCATGGCTGCATTCGGGTCCTAATCTGGATCCTAAATTGGTTTGTGGTGGGTACGGCAATGCACTGTATCAGTGTGTGCTCCTAACCTCTAGAAGGAATACCAGTTTTCCTTAGTTTCAATGTTGTTCCTATCCTCTATTTTCTCCCACAGCTGTAACTGTTTTCAGTTGCTGATCCCAAGAGCCTCTCGTTTTCAAACCTTTTCTGTGTCCTTCTTTGCCAGATCATTTGCATCTGTTTGACTCATTACTCACCATTCTTTCATCATTGATTGACACCTTACTTCAATCTTTCCTGCCACCTTTATGTTCATATGTTCATTCCTGCAATTGTATGATATCTACTCTCCATCCACATCACTACTACTATTACATTCTGAATGTACATTCTTCTTTGGTGATTACATTTTTCTCCATTAATTTTTATATCCTACACTGTAAAAAAAATAATGTTAAATTTACGGTAAAAAACTGGCAGCTGGGGTCGCCAGGGTTTTACCGTAATAAAGAAGGTAACAATATTTTTTGGTCTACGGTACCCTTTAAAACATAATGTTAAATTTACGGTAAAATACTGACAGCTGGGTTGCTAAAATTTTACTGTAATAAATAAGGTGACAATATTTTTAGGTCTACAGTATAATTTTGTAGTAAAAACTATTTGGTCTTTGCAACAATTCCAACAGAAGGGAATGTTAACCATAACCAGAAATTCATGTTGTATAATAAATATGACAATCAATAAACAATATGTATTGGCAGGGTCAAACCCCAGTACACAGTTTGCATCAGTCAAGTAACAACAACCAATAGCAAACATGTACCATTAAATTATACACATTGAAAACAATTCAATGTTTAAGGAAGTTACAGCACGTTGTCTGGTGGGGAAGTAAAGTTTTCTTTTGTGGTGTATGGTGTCCTACTTATCGAATACAACCCACCATAAATCAGCTTCCATAGCCTCAAAAAACCTTCAGCACGTGGGGAAAAATAAGTCTGCTAACTTAGGTTAAGTTTTTTCCCTACTATTCAAAGGTAGTTTTACACTGTAAAATTAACAGATTTTTTCAGTATAACTGTAATGCATCAATACAAATATTTAGCATATTTTGAAGGTAGAAAAATATTGATTTTACAGAACTTGGCTGTAAAAAATAATTAAATTTATTGTTTAAGATATACAGGTAATTTTCAGTAGAACATAAGGTAACTTTCCTTTTTTTCAGAAATGGTCTTTTACTTTCACCATTTACAGTATTTGTACCGTTAAATTTACTGACATTTTTTACAGTGTATAATAATTTTGTTCATTATACGAAAGATTCAATTTTTACTACTTCATGAGATAACTGAAAAAAATGCTTGAATGTCACATAAATTAATAATATTTCTATATTGTCTAGGTGATCATTTTTAAGACTTTTGCATTTCACCTATTTCTGACATTTCAGGTTTATTTAGACCATTCGTTCCTTCATACATGTAACATTTTGTAGTGTTGACTTTCTAGGTAAACTTTTCTTTTTTCACTTTCCTTCTCATTTCCTTCACCTTCACCTGTGCTTATAGTTATAGAAATTCTCCTCTTCTTCTTCTGTTTGCATAAAAGGGTGGAAGGTCTCCACATTACATAAATTGAAATTGAGTTGTTCCCAGCAATTTTAGCTAAGTGTCTCGCTTTCCTACAATTTTTACCTGAAATAAACTCTTAACATGCTGTAATGGTTGTACTTAAAAGGCGAGAAACAATTCCAGGAGCAAGTTAATTAAAATGCATTAAGTTGTGTAAAGAAGAGCTCTGTCCCTTAGATGACTCCTTTTTAATATGTTAATGAGATAAATGCACATCCTAATAGCATATTTTGTTTTAGAAACATTTTGTATGCTGTTTAGCCTTGTTGATTTATTCATCCATTCATCAGTCCACCTATTTATTTTCAAATCAAAAGAATTTAATGCCTTATTGTCTAAAATGAATAGTTAACTGTAGGATTCCCTTAAGCATTTCCCTATGGAAGTGCAATACTTAAGGCAATACTCATGTTATGAAAGAAATTCAAAAAAATACATAAAAAATGTAAGCACTGCAAAGAAAAATGCATTTTTCCATAATTCTCTTAAAGGTTGAAGTTTATTATAAACAGAGTTGAATATAAGGATAAGCACTCTTATGCAGAACTGCTACCTGTAGCAGTATTAAAAGCTCTTAAATTTTCTTTGTATCTACTAGGGTGCTTTGCCCCCTGCTCGCTTTGCTCGCTAACCCCTGTATTTGGTTAATCGGATATACAATTTAAAATTTTTTTTTCTTTGGAATTGTTTCAATTTCATTATTTGCATTTTTACTTTAAAGCTTCATTAAAAATAATATTTTTTGGAGACACGTTGTGACAACGCAACGTATAACTGCCTGTGAGTGACTATTGTTTCTGTTTCTCTAATAAATAATCCGACTTTTTCTAATGTTTGTCCCTGTGATTTATTGATTGTCATAGCAAAAGCTATTCTCACAGTAAACTGTAAACATTTTAATATGAATGGCATATCACAATCTCCTTTGGTGTGTAATGTTATTCCCGGAATATATACATTACCTTTCTTTTTGCCTATTAAAATTTACATCGCTTCGCCATGATCATCAATATACACCTGACCAAATTGTGTATTCTTTGAAATTCAACTTGTCGCTGCTCTAACTGTTCCAGGACCACAGATTCTCATAGCGTATGGTCCATTATTGTGTAAATCCATGTTTTGTCCATTGAATGATGCAAATGCGAAGAGACTTTGTTTTCTACTCTTTGACTTTTATTTCTGACCTCGATTTGTCCTGATATTTTTTCAATTACACCTGGTTCTGATGATTAATCACCTTTTGTTTGCGGTAATGTGATCTTTTCTATATTTTCTTTGATACTGTAGCGACTGACATGATAAAGTGTCATAAAGGTTTTACTTGAACAATTGCCGACTTCCTAACCTCAAACACAACTTTCTAGCACCCTCTCCAACCTCTCATCCCCGGGTCTCGCCCCCCCTTACCGCATCAATCGATACCCCACTATCAGTCTTCCGTGCTGTACTCAATCCCTCAATCGGACCGAACAGTCACTTAATACCAAAAAGGTCTCAACCTGGCTGGGACGCTACAATACTTTCGAATTTTACTGCTTTCATATTCTGTACCTTTCTCTGCATGTGTATCGCACCGTTTGTTTGAGCCTTTTGAATTCCACTGCTTTCATAATCTCTTATCTGCCTTTTTTTCTCTCCAACGCCTTTGGGTCTCTATTCTCCGTATTGTCCTTATACGCTTTATACTGTATGTGCTGAGAGCACAGGATGTGTGTGTGCTACGTGCTTTTACACGTCTCAGTGTTTTTGATAGGTGTGCTCTTATATAATATCCTTTGTAAGTAGGGCATGTCTTGCAAGAATCTTATGTTCCATGTCCCACGGACAATCTCTTGGCACCAAGTCTCATGTTTATGGTCTCCGCGAGACACTCTGTGGCAAGTCTCTTTTGTCTCGCGGGTCTTTTAAAAGTCTTCCAAGAACTTCCAAGAAGATCATGTATCGTCGCCTTGCTTTTGCTTTCCAGGATTTTTTTTTATAATAGAGAGATCTTTATGTTCAGTATGAAAATCTTTTTCACTACAGGATTGTAGTGATTCTGAGACTATCCTAACAGCACTGGGAAAGTGGGGAACTCTGTAAATAAGGCTAGTCCTTCACTGGGCACCCTTGTGCCCTCATCTACTTTGACTCATGCCAGGCCTATTTATTGACACTAATCAGCCTTATATAGATGATATCTGAAAGCAAAATGGAAAATCTGCACATGAATAACATACAAACTCCACAAGACACTGATGCTTTCAAGTTGTGTTTAAATGTTTATTTTTATATTTATTATAGGAAGGAATTCATTTTAATTAGGAACTACTTCAGTAGTGCTAAGTGAATAGTAGATTTATATTTAATAGCAAAATACCCGTGCTTTGCAGCGGAGAAGTAGTGTGTTCAAGAAGTTATGAAAAAGAAAAGGAAACATTTTAAAAATAACGTAACATGATTGTCAATGTAATTGTTTTGTCACTGTTATGAGTGTTGCTGTCATATATATATATATATATATATATATATATATATATATATATATATATATACACACACACACACAGACACACACACATATAAACATATAAACATATACATATATACATATCTACATATACACATATCTACACATACACATATCTATATATATATATATATACATATACACATCTACATATATATACATATATATACACATATCAACATATACATACACATACATATACATACTGTGACAGGCGCCTGGCGCCCACGCCCAGCCGGGACGCCCCTGCACACTGTATTCAGGGGGAGCAGCCCTGGACAGTGCAATACCTCCCCGTGGACGCTAGATGGCCGCCCCCCTGGGCTGGTGTAGTGCCTCAGTTTCCCACAGGGCTCCCTGGGAATTGGAGTTGGGGGCAGCCCTGTTGGGTCCCACAGGTACCGCCAGGGGGTGCTGTGTTTGGGACTCCTTAGCCCATGTGGGAAACAGCTTCATCACACCTGGAAGTGCTGCCGGATCTTGGTGATCAAACACCTGGAGCACTTTCAGGTGACCTATAAAAGGGAGCCAGCAACCACCACTCATCGGCCAGAGTCGGGTGGAGGAAGACAAGGTTGCGAGGGAGGTGTGGTGGTGCCAGAGAAGAGTGTTTGTGCTTGTGCTATACTGGTGTTTGGGACTGTGTTGTGGCTGGGGGGAGTACGGGGAAGACGTGCCCTCCAGCTGAAGAGGAATAAAGAATCCTTTTATTTTACACGTGCCTCCCGTGTCCAATCTGTGTTGGGTCAGGCGCTATATAGTGCCTTTTACAATACATACATACATACACACACACATATACATATATACATACATACAGATAAATATACATATATATACACACATACACATACATATATATATACACATACATACATACATACATACATATATATCTACATATATATATACTGTATATAGCAAAATCCCCGCGCTTCGCAGCGACGAAGAACTGCTTTTAAATTTTTATTAAGAAGAAAAGAAAACCTTTTTAAACTGAGGGAAAATATACCAATAACTATCTGTTAAGGATCTCTTTGTATACCACGTTCAGTTCAGCACTCCGGTTGTAATATGACCAAGCTGTGCACTGAGATTACTTTTGAAAATGCAATGTATAGTTTTGTCCAGGAGAAAAGCAATGTTGCCTCAAATCAATGGCAACCTTTTGTAGGGTCTGTCCCTGAGACTTATTAATTGTCATCGTGAAGCAGAGCCTTACTGGAAATTTGAGGCATTTGAATTGAAATGGGAGATCAGAGGGTGTAACGGGGATGCGAGGAATACATTCAGAGTGTGGCGCTCTGCTGTTTTTTTGTATAGCTGCCTTCACACAGCTTCTCCGCTGCTTTATAAACGAACGCCATATAAGGCCGTCATTTCTCCTTGCTTCGCGGTTCTGTACTGTTTTATTGATCGTTTATTACGATGGTTATAGTTATTGTGTAGCTATTCGAGACTTACTTTACTGTTCAGGTACTCATTTCCTTAATTTAATCCGCGGCTTGTACGCTATTTTTTGTTCGTTTATTACGATTATAGATATTTATTGATTCCCTTCTTTAGCTGACTGCCTGCTCATATAAGGCGCTCCGCTTGTTTTTTGTGAAGCAGCCTTTACACAGCTTCTCTGCTGTTTTATAAACAAACGACATATAAAGCCATCCTTTTTCCTTGCTTTGCCCAGGAAGCTGCCTTTTTATTTAATCCATGGGTTCTCCGCTGTTTTATTGTTCGTTTATTACTTTTATTATAGTTCTCTTTATATATCACGTTGTCAGTTCAGCACTATGGTTGTAATATGACGAAGCTGCGCGAGCTCACTCTTGAGAATGCAACGTATAGTTGTCCAGGAGAAAAGCAATCTTGCCTGAAATCAATGGCAACCTTTTGTAGGGTCTGTCCCTGAGACTTATTACTTCTCATCGCGAAGCAGAGCCTTACTGGAAATTGGATGCATCTGAATTGAAATGGGAGATCAGAGGGTGTAACGGGGATGCGAGGAATACATTGAGTGTGGAGAAACTCTAGAGACAGCGTGTGTATTAACTTGTGGATTTTCTGTGAGTATTTGGTGGCAGCGTGACAAAGTTGCTTCCGCAAGACCGCCTTAGCTATGGAGCTCAGCTCGGAGCATATTCTTTTCCTACTTTGTCAATTGTGTAATGCGTTTTTTGAACAGGTTTGAATCATGGAAGTGATCACTCGTACTGCGTTCAGTCAGTTCACATGAGTTGTTCTCTTGTGTGATGTTGCGATGTCCACTGCTTTATTTAATTTTAGCTAAGACCCGGCACTTAAAAGTTTCTCGCTACAGCAATTTTAACTCCGTTACAAAGTGATCCAAAGTCTCGTTTATACCTTGTGTCTTCTCATTAAACTTGTATCTCACGAATAAAGTATTCAGCGTTTTTCTTCAGCGCTCTTTGGGAGCTCTTCTTTCTTTTCTACGTACTATGGTCACAGTCAGTTCACGTGATTACGTGGGAGGCGTGATGATGTCACACGCAGCTCTGCCTCCATGGCCATCGAGCTAAAGTCCATTACAGTATATGGAGAAAAATAGGTTCCAGTTATGACCATTACACGTAGAATTTCGAAATGAAACCTGCCCAACTTTTGTAAGTAAGCTGTAAGGAATGAGCCTGCCAAATTTCAGCCTTCTACCCACACGGGAAGTTGGAGAATTAGTGATGAGTCAGTCAGTCAGTGAGTGAGTGAGTGAGTGAGGGCTTTGCCTTTTATTAGTATTGATTAAATTTTGATCCTCTTTACTTTTGCTAAGTGAGAGTGATGTAAATAGGCTTGAGCTGAAACTTCATATATCATTCTTGCTCCAGATTTAACTATTGTCACCAGCTACTCTGTAAATCTGCTTCTTTCAGGCAGCAGGCAACATTTTTCTGGTTTGCAATATCTTTAAGCAGAAGTATTTTATATATATGTTATAGTTAATGAAGTATATCTTATTAAAAAGAAAGCATTTGACATATATATTTTCTCATAAATGTTAGTCTAACTCTGAGGTACACGTACAGTAAATCGTAGGACTTTTCAGAGACCTGACTCAGTCAGTTGTTTTCCAGTGCCCTACTGTTGGCAAGGTAGAACAATGAATTGCCATTAGGATGGACAGAGCTCTTTACTTAATGATTCTTAGTTTTTGTCTGAAAGATCTGAAAATTAACTAGTTTGATACCATTTTGCATTTTTGCGTTTCTAAATTATTCTATAATAGGTACCATTTATACTTCTTGCAAGTAGGCCAGTCTAAATTCTCTAACTTTAACTAGAGTATGCAAGTATATTGTTCAATTTGTGTCTACAGCATGAAATTCTATTATGCCTTTTCTATGATAATACTTTTATAAGACAATTCTTCTTTCAATAAAAGCCACTTGTAAAAGGACACTTGCAACAAGACAAAGCAACTTTATAAGGGTGAAGATGGTGAAGCAGCAGCTGATTGGCGGTTCACCTCAAAAATTTCAGAGCCGAGGGCTTATTAGTTTTGCTTTTGCTGATCTATGAAAACAACAGAAAACAAATGAATGCCACTCCCAGATAATTAAAAATGAAAATCCGTGTTTAGCTTTCTGGCACACCTGGTTGGAACTGCTGCTGAATACAGTTGGCATGTAGGAAAAAAGGTTTAGCATCATTTTGAAATAAGAATTGAGAAGATTTCCTTCTTCTGATTAGGAATAAAAAAGAAATAACACCCAACTATTCACTTTTGTAAACCCCCACTTAATTTTTTTCTTTCTTTCTCTTTTTTTTCTCTCATCCTGCCTCTCTCTCTCCCTCTCTGCGGGTAGCCTTGCTTTTCTTCTGTGTTATTATGCATGAGCTAATCATTGGTATATTTACATGATCAAAACTAAAGAGCATTTTATTTGCTTCAGCCTCAAGATCTACCGCAAATCATTAAGCTTATAAATATTCTGATTCAATGCTAGACAGTCACCTTTCAGCTCCACAGCCGTTTTGTTGTTTTGTGCATTTAAGTTTTATTTTATTGTGTTGTCTGCTATTCTATACATTCAATATCAATAAATTTACTTTACCATACAATAGAAATATTTTTTCATTTCTTCTGTATTTGGTAAAGTACATTCAGCTTAAAAAAATGTCAGCCTGTATTACTCTATTAAGTGCTGCTTGTTGATTTTTTTTTTAGTTTGTTTGTTCTGAAAAATATTTTAGGTCAGTCAACATTTAAGCCATTACCTTTTGGGTATATTTTTCTATTCGTCCAACTTTCCTCATGACTTTCTTTGATTTCTTCCTCTTTTTTTTCTAGCCCCTGTTTCACCGACACCCCCCCCCCCCCACCACCACCACCACCTCACAGTTTGTTAATTTGCCTGAGAATGCATTAGCTGTAATGAAAGCTGAGGGCTGGGGGAATCCTCCAGGGCCTCATTAATCATCCCCCCTCAGACAGGCAGCCTTGATTACAAGTGGCAAGAAATTCATTAGAGCCAGGCCTCTGACAACTTTTATCTCCGCCACTAGATCTGACTCATTAGGCAGCCAAATTAAAGCTATGATGGCCCTGATGAAATTCATCGCTTGTTTATCTTGTGCGATTTGATACATCTGCCCATATATCATTGATTTGGGAGCTTGTAGACCCTCCCAGGGAAGCAGGAAACAATCCCTTCCACACTGAGCACCAACAAGTGTTCAGCAGATAGGGGCATTGCAAAGTGGTTTAAAGTAGAGTGATACTTAGAATTGCATGTGGTGGATTTGTAGTGCATGCCTTTTATAGTGCTAGATTAACATAACTGCATAGTACTGGATTATAATTTATAATAAAGTAATGCTGTAATACCATGGATACCTGTTGTTGAATGCTCTATAAACTTTAGTTTTAAAAATGCATTTAAATGTCTATTTTTAATTTGACCAAACTATTTTTGATACTGTATCAATTATGTGGTGCCCATAGATAATGTTTTGATGCTTCTGGCTGAAATGTGAATTCATGACCATGTATAGTCCTTGTGGCAACATTTTATTGATTGCTATTTATTCTAAGCTTATATTAATGGTCTTAATTAATTTTGAAATTTTTAATCCTCCTGATAGAAGGGGTGGTGCCTCTACCTTCTAGACATCTCAGGAACTCGGAAGAAACCCATTTCATTCACACTTTTGGAATCTTTGCAATGTCATAAGTCCCATTCAGTGATGTTCAGTTGGTGCACCCAATCAAGCTAGGCAGCAAATTTGCTCCTAGGTGCTCTGTACACCTTGCTGCAGACATCAACCAAAATCAAAAGAACAGTGGCCTAAACAAATGTTTTAAGCATTTTTTTTATTTTCAGTGGGGGTGCTGTATTCTTCTGTTAAATTTTAGGTGTTTAATAATCTAGGCCTTATGCACAACTGCTTGTTGGGATATTGACAGTAATCTATTGATGAGTCATTAATTATTCTTCTGCAAACTTTCTATTAAACGATTTATAGCAATTTTCTATGCACGCACACACACACACACACACACACACACAGATATTTATATACATACATACATATATACAAGCAGACAGACAACTCTTACTTAATTTGACTTGAAAGTTTTCCATCCACAATGTAGACTAATGTGTGGAGGTCATAAGAATTCCACTAAAGGAATGAATACAAACTATAGGTGCCTCTGTCCTCTTCTTGTTTCAGGTATTCACAGGAATTGGAAGCATTCAAACAAGTCCAGGAAGGGCAAATGGAATAGGAAGGTCTATAATAAAATGGGGAAATGGATACACACTACCCATTTTGGTTATGCCTCTCTTCAAAGGTATAAAACTGAAAGAGGTGAAGCAAACATCAGCTCACCTATCTACGCAAAGGAGCAGTTACTCTGCATAAATGACAAATCCAGAAAATACAGAAGTTGCAAAGCCTATAATGGACAAGAAATATTGGTTGCTCTATAATATGCTGTCATGAAAGTATCATTCTTCTCAGTTTACAAGGATGGATTTAAAGGGAATGTAAGATTTGAGCATAGAACCAGCGCAGTGACATTATTTTTTCTTTGTTACCTCTACAGCCCAACCCAGCTACAAAGGATGCACAAACCAGTGTGTTTCTTTGTGCCAGTCCCAAGCCCAGGTAAATGGAGAGGGTTATGTCAGGAAGGGCAATTTAAATTTTTTGTAAAATATGGGTTGGCACTGACAAAAAAACAGGAGACAGAGCTGGAGGTGGCAAAGTTAAAGCTAAGGCTTGCATTACATATGACGAGGATGGATAAGATTAGGAACAAGTACATTAGAGGGTCAGCTCAAGTTGGATGGTTTGGAGACACAGTCAGAGAGGTGAGATTGCATTGGTTTGGATATGTGCAGAGGAGAGATCCTGGGTATATTGGGAAAAGGATGCTAAGGATAGAGCTGCCAGGGAAGAAAAAAAGAAGAAGGCCTAAGAGAAGGTTTATGGATGTGGTGAGAGAGGACATGCAGGTGATGAGTGTAACAGAGCAAGATGCAGAGGACAGAAAGATATGGAAAAAGATGATCTCCTGTGGCAACCTCTAATGGGAGCAGCCAAAAGAAGATGTAAACTCTACAGTCCAAAAGTTGCTGGCCTGAACTAAGATCTGTGCATTGAACGTGACTCCACCTTCTGGTAAAGTCATTTTACCAGCTGTTCTAAATCATTTGTCTGCACATATGAATGGAATCAATAACTGACATAGAATTCCAAGGTGTATGCAATAGTACTTGCCAGCAATGTGTCTGCAAACATACTTCTTATAAAAAAAAATAAACAAGGCTTTCCCACAAGGAGCTTTATTATCTCTTTGTGTTTTCACTTACAATGAGTTTAAATTGGCCAGCTTGATTTTACGCAAAACTTTCATGAGCTGCTGTCATGGTTTACCAAGTTGTTCTAGTTTTTACATAGAGCCTTAAAAAGAAAAAGGAGAAGGGAAATATATGGCAACCTCTTTTTACAATAGAAGACAGAGAAAAAGGTGGTTCACTGGCCACAGTATTTTGTTTAGATTTCTCTACTCAATTTATGTAGTGTAGCATCTTGAATTTTGTTAAACTTAAATCCTAGAAGTAAATGTAGACTCTTAGTCTTACTTGAACGCTTTTCCTAATCTTTAGCTGACCATCCGGAGTATCTCCCATGAGAAATATCAAAGTTTTAAGAGCAAAGAGGAAAATAGTGTATGAGGCACTTGAAGAGCTTATGTGGTTTCCCTGTGGTGTTTGAAGTGTGACTAAAAGTGGAAAATCTGGCAGTGACAGTAGATTGTTCACCTCATCCTGGACTTCAAATCTATCAGCTTTCTTTACTTCATTATTCCAGGCCTGGATTTGTGGAGAACTGGAGTCTGTCCAAGTACCGTTAGCTGTAAAGCAGGAACAAATCCTGGATAGGCTGCCTGTTCATTGAAGAGTTTTCTTATTAGTACAGGCCTTTTTTGATAAAACAAAGACACATTATAAACTGGACTTCAAAAAATAGGTCTTTACAGAGCTACTGTGGACAATGTATAAATAATTGTTTTTGATTCTCTTCATATGTTATCAAATGAACTTAAGATTTAAAGCTACAGTTACTGGTGAACTGGCCCCAGAGTCAGTGCAGATTTTACCTACTGTAATGACGATACCTTGAAGAAATAAATGAATAAATAAATAAATAACAATCAGGGCTAGAAAGCATTTAAAATATGTTGCAAATTCAATACTGAATGATGGTTTTGAATTAAAGCAATAAGAATCAAAATATGACCTAGAGCTCATGTTTTTTTATCCATTATTTCAACCCTGAAAAAAATGAAGACGCTAGAAGTGAATCCAAGGATAAAATACGTAATTCTTTTTCTGATAATGTCTGTCAATGTCCTTGCTGAACTATGACTAATAACAAAGATGCATTATCAGAGACATCTTTCCCATTAAGGCATCTCAACCTTCATATAAAGTAAGCTGGAAAACTACAGACAGACAGGATATACAGAGTAAACCCAGGCATTGAGTAACAAACTCAGTAGTTATGAAGGAGCTTGCAGTATTTAGAGACAACAGAGTAACACCACAAGAGCAAATGAGGATCAAAAGGATTTCAAAGAATGCCAGAATATATTTAAACTGTTGCTGTCAGGTCCTAGTGTCTGCTAGTCAGAAGAAAAAAGACAGCCTGGCATCCTGAACTGTTCGGATCCTAATAAGGACACTATTCTGAGACTCAGCTGTGGAAAAAAATTACACATTGGCTTCTAGGCATTAAGGAGAGTACTAGAGCAAGAAACTCACCAGCTGCTGAAGGGAATGAAACAATACTGCTGTGATGAGCCAGAAACCAGTATTTGAATATAAGACAGGTAGTCGACAAATTCTGTTGAAAGAGGAGTGCAGGTGATCTTTCCTGCTAGCAAACTTTGAAAAGATAAAAATTAGAACACCCGGAACTGGAAAATGAAAAAAATATGTGATCAGAATTGACAAAAAGGGTGGAAATTGTAAGTCAAACAGAAAAAGAACAAAATAGGAACAGAAAACCATAGTAAAGAGAAATAGCAAGAACAGGTCCTTCCATGGCTTTAAAAGACTGAAATGATAGACCCTCTCAGTTAGTCTTTGGTTAAGTTGTTTTAATAAACAGTAAATCAAACTACATCTTAGTTTAATTTCAGAATCAGAATCAGAATTCAGTTTATTGACAAAGTACACTAATGTATGCTAGGAATTTGTCTTGATTGTACTGGTGCAACATACAAGGGCAACACAGAAAACAAAAGATAAATATAAGAAGATAAAATATAAATTGATAAAATATGATGCAGCATACAAGAGCTCTACAAAAAATAAAGAGATAGTAGAATTAAAATGTCCAGGCAGTCTAGTGTGCAGGTATACATACAGTTGGTACTGAGTATGAGCTCGGACCTGATTAGTATGAATAACTGCACGTGGAGAAAAAACTCTTTAGGTGATGTGTTGTTTTTGCTTTCACTGCAATGCCAACAAGCTAATAATTTAGAGTGGAATATCACTACATGGTTGGAATTCTTAGAGGGTCATGCCCTGGCTATAAATACTGTCTTCTTTTCTCTTTTTGCATGTTCTAAATGTTCTTTTAAAAAAGGCCTAGTTTTAATAAACATATCATGCAACTGTGTGATATACACTATTTAATAATATTTTTGGAGGGAAGAGTAATAATTCAAGAGGTGAGAAGCCCATTCAGGCTTGCAATACCTCTTGATAAGCAAAGAAAATGAAGAGTAAATGTTAGTCCCAGTCTCTGCCATTTTCTTTGACTGTTTTTCTGAAGCATTTGTTGAAGCATTTGATTAAGCCACTCTACTAGACCATCAGTTTGGGGATGACATACTGAAGTTTTACGATGTTTAATCCATAGCATCTTGGCAACCTTCCTGCATGTATCAGAGGTGAATGGAATATTAATAAGGGTCAGGGAAATTAATGTAAAATGCTCTTAACTAGGAATTTGATGATGTTGGCACTCCAGACAAGATATGCAAAATAGCCAAACCTCTTTGTTGATTCTCAGCCAACAAAACCATAACTGTATAGACTCAAGAATTTTATCTGAGCCCACATGAGTACCAAGGATGTGGCTGTGTGCTAGGTTGCAATTCTCATGATGACAAGGTCATGAGAAGAGAAGATTTTTCCGCAGTTCATCTTGATCATTACAATGGAACACAGTCCTGGTGGTTTGGGATTAGTCAGAGGGTGCCCATCAGTTGACATGACTACATTTTGTGTAGCATTCAAGGAGTCATTGTCGCATTACTTGCATTTATATAACATAGGCATTTTTTATATTGAAAGTGCAGAAGTTGTAAAGGCAAGTCCACTGATGATGAGTCATTTCCGGCTTGTGGTCTACACGTGAGGTCATAGGATCACTCTTGCTACATAAGCCTGCCTCATCACACTGAATGACAACTCCCTTCCCTGCCTTTTTCCTGACATACACAGCACGAAGTTAGCTAAGGATGAATCGGTTTCTGACTAATGATTGGGTGCAGTAAAATGTCCCTGTCTTTATTTTTTGACCAGTCTTGCCTATAGATTACAGCATACAGAGGAGAAGGAAGTTCAGCCACATGCATGGTTTCATTAATGCCTTGGAAGGTAATTTGGCAATTGCTGGTTTGTTACCAGCAGGATTCCCTGTGAATACAAGTTAGACTGGTCAGCTGTTGTGTATAGTGAAGCAATAAATTTAATGGCAAACATCAATGGTAATATTGTTTCCAGAATTGATCAAGCCCAATACCTTGTGTTTGTTTATTATTACTTTACCTGTCGAAGGAAAAAAAGTAGAATAGTTGTATACAGTACCTATCTCCAATTGCCCATCCACCACTGATGGGCTTGTCAAGGTACGGACAATTTGGATCTATATACAGTATACCAGTTCCCCACACTTGTGGAACTGGGTTGAACAGCACATGTTTGACTTCTCTGTGTGGCAGTTCATATCTAGAGGATTGTGGGGGGGTCGAGGTTTTCTTTTATTCTCTTGTTCTTTGACTGCCTGGCCATCTGATGTCATTCTGTCATTTCAATCAAACTCTCCATATTTTTCCACAATTGCCTCCAGATCTGGCACACTAGTTTCTTAGGCAGGGTATGAATTTAAAAGTTTCAGGCTATTATTTCTACTATCAGCTCTACCATATTCTCCACAAATTTGACCCACCAAGTGAAATTACATGTCAAAAGCTTGCAATATGGTGGGTGCTTCAGTGTCAGATACTCAGGAAAAAACATTTCTTCTACCTTCAAAGAAGTCAGTCATAGAGCCCAGATAGAAATGCAGAACATTTCTTTATTTACACAGATAATGCATAAGTGTTTCAATCCATTGAGTGAGCAATCAGTTAATGAATACATCTGCTTTTGCACTTTTCTATTAATATTACCTCATCTAATACATCATATCATATGACTCTTAATAAGCATAGCTTTATTATTTTGTCCAATCAACTAGTGACACCAATATTTTCTGACTCCAGTCAACTCTCCCATTAATCTGAATGCCCCCTTGTATTGGTGCTTTACAGACTCATCTATTGACCTTAGTGCTGCTTCATAGTAGGGGTCTTTGGCTTTTCCATTAGTTTATCCTCACTTTCTAGAAGGGTGTTCAGTACTCATTTACCCCATTCTAACCTTGGAAATTCACGTTTCTGGTTTCTCTATGGTGGGCAGACCTCACATACTTAAGCTTTAAGCTACATTTAGTTAACCCTTGAGTTATCTTCAGTTTGTTTACTTATGTTTAATAATTTATTCTATTATGTCTTTATATTAGTATATACTTGTAATAAATTGTAAAAGATTATATATTAACTGTAAAATATTATACATAAACTAAAAATTCCATATATTTCTCCCCTTTGGAACTTCTTAAAGTTCCACTAAAACTCTATGGCTGATCTAGTTTTTTTAATTTACTTTAACTCTGTTTCTAACTGTATCAGGCATGTGTGTAATATTAGAATTACATGTTTGCCTCTATAAATCTGTGATTTGTGTTCCATAACTTCATAATGTCTAAGTTTGATGATAAAACATTGTAATAAACATTAGCTTTATTAGTTCACAAAAGTGTACCTAGTCCTATATTTTCATCTACGACCAAATCTTTTTATTGTATTATTGGTTGTGACATAGACATCACAATGATTTACTTTAAAAACTTCAAAGTTATTAGGTTATGTTAGTAATGTTGTATAAAATAATGACCAGAGATGACTCCTTAGACACATAACTATGTTTCTATCCTCATGCTCTCATTCACAAAGTTGCACCTACAGTATTTACATCTAGCTGTGGTCTTAAACTGGGTTACCACTTTTGCTGCATTAAAGGAAAGTAATCTTGTTAACAGTAGAAAGATGTCAGCACTACTATCAGTAAAGCAAGTCAATGACTGTTTCTGAAGGTCATAATTTTAAATGGCAAGGGTTGTACCCAAGGTTCCTGTTAATGTCTTCTGCCACCAGCTGGGATCCTTGGTTTGTATCTCGGTTTTTCAATTCACAAACTGCATACTCACCACTCTATGCATTAGACACTCCATCTCTATTGTGCACAATTATTACTTTTTAATATTAATTACAATAATTAATTTTCTATATTACTTAGACCCAAGAAGCCATAATATTATTTGTCCTGTATTGCCATCAGCTATTTCTGTTTATATGGCTCTAAGTATCCCAGTTCCTGAAAATACTGTTTAACACTATCCCACTAACTTAATTTCCTTTAAACTTTGTTCTACTAATTTTAAAAGGTTTATACTAAACCCTATAAATAGTGGTATCTAATTTAGCATGTTTAATTCTAACACCCAATATCGCACAATTTGTATCCTAATGTTGTGTCTAATCCTAATGCAATGTTCCTAATACATTAATATTGACATTTGTTCCATCCTCCTGTATAAATTACTGTTACACAAATAAAATTACCATCCGTCATGAAAAACAATTTTCCAGAGTGCTCCTATTCCCAAAACATTTGTTATATACCATCCCTTAAATGCACTATCATTCCTTTGCCTAGGCAAAGTTGTGCTGCTACCTAGACCTGGAGCTGACAGAGTAAGTTTTCCCACTGACTAAGTCAAAGTTGTTAGGTCTGTTGCTCCAAATTGTTTTTGGTCATTATTCCTGATATAAATCCTGCCAAATACAGCACTGTAACAAAATTATTCCATTCCAGTACCCATTTTTTCATGTGTTTTTCATTTTCTCTTGCTCTCTTATTATTGTTTGGTATCCATTTTCTATTGCATTAGTAATTTTGACCTAGACCCTTGCCCTCAATTAAGAGTGTTTTATGCAATGATTATTGATTGATAATTACTGCTGTCAGGTAGTATGGTTAATTGGGCCATAGCTACTTGAGAGTTCTGTGCAAGGAAAATCATGGCTCAGCACTGTGGCATTAGTAGTCTACCATTGTTTAGTTTTGCTCCATCTTTGTGAGTTACGTGGTCATATATAACTACTTATTTTGGATTTTCTGTTTTTTGACTCTTGTTATTCATCTTGGCTTGTGAATCAAGTTGTTATTTTCTGCTTTGTTGTTTTCTTTCCTTTGTTTTTCATATTTTTCAATTTTGAAACTTTAGACTTTTACTTTGAAATTAGTATGTTTGACTTTTAGATTCTGTTTATAAAATTAAATTCAGTGATTTAAAGTTTTGTTTGAGCAAGGTGGTTTATTGTTTTGATCATCCTTGTTTTAGGGTAAATAAAAAAATAGTTTACTACTCCTCTCCAAAATGTATAATGCATATTGGTTGACAGTAGGGGCATTCATGTAGTCGGAGCCAAAAGAAGGGTCAAAAATGAAATCTATGCAAAAGAAATGAAAAGTGGTGACAGATCAGCATCTCAGAAAAACAGAGTGGATAAATATAAACAGGCTGTAAAGTGTGCTTTATTTAAATTAATGACAATCTAATTCTTGACATTAGCTTCTGTACTTGATCTTCAGTCAGTCAAGAATCTAACCTCTCCTTGTGGTAATAAAGTGGGTGAGCAGTCTTTGTTAGGATTACCTTGACAAGGTCGATGACAACTGAAAGATGAAACTTATTAAGTGGCTGGAGAATACAAAATTAGAAAAATAATTATGATTGCAGGTCCATAGATCACCATGCTGCTTTTTTAAAATTTGTTAAGGTTTGGCTGAAAGAAACTGCAAAAGAAAAGAACACAGCATGGATGAATTAAAAAAAAAAACTGAGTCAGACGCAATAATGATCGTGCAGCTTAAATATACAGTATCTGCCTACCGATTAAATGTTTCTATATTATTAGAAGTGAAGTGTAAAGTGAAGGTGGGAGATTAGGCCTCACACAAACTGTGCATGGCATACTCCATACTGTTTTTTCATGTTTTTCCATGAAAAGAAACAAACTGAACATGCAGTAGGGACCCAGAAAAGATGCATGTATTATGAGTTTTCCAGATGGGAAAGTCATAACAACAGAAACCCACTCAAATCTAATAAAACTTTGAATTATTATTTGAATTTAATTTATTTAACAATAATTAAGATTCCAATAACTATTGATTAACTAAACAAAATTAGACTTAAATTAAGTGTAATTAAAAGAAATTTTTTCTACCTAGAACTTCCTATTGAACAGAGAAACACATAATCAAAAATGAAACACTTAATTAGAACAGATGTAAGGTCTGATAGAGGAATATAATAATGGAACGATAATGTCATTAACAACAAGGGAATAATAACAATATAAGTAAATAAGTAAACATAAAATCAATTCACCATTAACAAAACAGTGTGAAAAACAAGGTGAAATTATAAATGTTGAAAAATGACTTAAAAGTCAAAGAATCTACAAATAGCAGACTCTAAAAGATGAACACTGCTAATACAAAACTAAATGTCTTCAAGGAGACTAGCAATATAAGAAAAACCAAAAGATGTCACAAAAAGAGGCCCAGGAAGCAAAGGATTTGTAAGCTTAGAATCAAATGTTGACTAATTCTGTGGCAAACTAGAGCCTTTTACCATTCCTACAAGTAGCAAGAGTTAGCTTAGACATTAATTGAAAATAATGAACAAGAAGGGGGAAAGGGTGAAGAAGGAAAAACAAATGTTCCCTAAAAACAAAGTTGTAGTGAGACACTGACATTGGCTTAAAAGCATGCAAAATTCACAACCAAACAGAATATATCTGGTTTTATAGTGTGACATAAACAAAATGGAGTAGAATGAAATTAAGGTCTGGTACAGCAGGATGTGAATATCCTAGTTTTTTGGTGATTCCTTTGGATCTGAAGGCAAGGCAATTCAAATTGGAATCTGGAGGCTGGTCTTGTGGAGCCTCAGTTTATGCCTATGATTGCTACATGACTATTTGTATGGTTAGCATATAGTCCTGCAATTATTGTAACTAAAAAATTTCAACTAAAGTATTTAAAGGCTTATTTTCGTAAGCTGATAAGAAATAACATAAACTGTATCAAAAACAATACACCTTCTTTAAATAATCAGCATTTTTTCAAAAGAAAGCCAAGTGCATATAGTCTGCATAACAAATTTAGGGAAGTTGGAGACAATCTTCAGATCCGGGCTCAAAAATTCCAAAAAGCAATAAAAATAAACTAAAAGATCAGTCAAAATGGATAATTAGGAGCATTATTATAAAATTAAAACTGAAAGGATCACTGTACATGAAAACTGAAGAGGGCCAGATAATTGTAACATAGAGGGATACTTGATACTACAGCAAGAGATAAAAAAAAAAGCATATGAAACTTAAGATAAACTGAAATAAAAATTGCTAGTGAAGCCAAGACAAACAGTAAGCAATTTTTTTCAGTACTACTCCAGTAAAAAGTTGATAAATGACAATTTAAGAAACCTTTGAGACATGAATGGAGAAATTATTAAAAATGAGAAGGAACAAGCAAATGAACTGAATAGATTTTCACCCAAGTATTTATAAAAGGAAGAAACAAGTGGAATGCCTCATTCAAAAGTAAAAACAAACTCTGAGTTCATACATGTTAAAATTGAAGAGTCAGGTGTGCTTCAAGCCTACTAAAAAACAACAAAAAGCCTTGGATTACTATGGAGCTAAAAGGTCTCCTGAATGAGAAAAAGAGAGCATTCAAATCTGGTGACACAGAGGCTCTGAAGGATGTACAGTATGTGCTAAAAAAAACTCTGAGTGAAGAAAGGAAGCATACAAAGCCAAATTAGAAAACAAACTCACTCAGAATAACATAAAGCATGTCTGGAATGTACTGGGTATAATTACTGGGCTAATGCTATCCAGGGCTCAGGTGCTATAATGGAATGTGGACAAAGTTAATGCCATGAACCAATTTTTTAATAGATTTTCCCTGTCACTGCCACCTTACGACCAGGACCAGTATCCCAACACTATTCCTACTACATCAACAACTCCTACCACGTCAACTTGAATGGCCAGTGACAAGTCCACCTCTGACTATCAGTGTGGACTGTCCATAACTGAAGATCAAGTAAGGCGACAACTGAGGAAGCTTCACACAGGAAAAGCTGCGGAATCAGATGGACTCAGACCTCAAGCTCCTAAGGCCTGTGCTGAACTTTGTGGTGTCTTCTTTCACCTGTTCAGTCTGTCCCTAAGGCTTCAGAAAGTGCCACTGCTGTGGAAAACATACTGCAATATTCCTTTTCCAAAGTAGACATGCATCCCTCCACCTAATGACTACAGGCCAGTGGTACATCATAAATCATGAGGAGCTTCCAGAGACTGGTTTTGGACTATATGAGGCCTCTTGTAGTAGATGATTCAGTTTGCCTATCGGACAAAGATTGGAACAGAGGATGCAACTAACTATCTGCTCCATAATGCTTATTCTCACCTGGACAAAGCTAGCAGTACTGCAAGGATTATGTTTTTTTGATTTCTCCAGCTCCTTCAATACCATCTAGCCATCCCTGTTAAGGGCAATATAATATAATATAATATAATATAATATAATATAATATAATATAATATAATATAATATAATATAATATAATATTCAGGTGGATGAGCCTTTGTTGTCCTGGATAATAGACTATCTGTAGGGATGTGATATAAAGGGTCTGTGGCTTAGAGGCTGGTGATTAGTTTTTAAATAAATAAATAGCTGGCTCGATCTTTGTGGGTGTGCGTGAAGTTTGTGGAGCAATCAAGATGAGGTGTACCTGCATGTGAGGATGTGGTCATCTTGATTGCTTCATTGGATTCCTATAGTTTGCATTTGAAACATACAAGGGAATGTTGGACAAAAAAGGACAGGGAGAGAAGGTGAAGAGAACATGAAGGTAAAGGCAGTTTGGAAGTGTTGATAAGAAGTGAGTCAGCCAGTGCGGGGGGAGGGGAGGAGGCAGGCAGTCAGGGCCTCACGGATAAACATGCAATCTACATTCTAGGGGCAGATCAGTTCCCATATGAACAGATGAGGAGTAGCGGGGAACAATGGAAACCCCCCTAGGGAATCAGAATGCACCTTTGTCTTTGTGTGTGAGAAAGATGAGAGAGGAGGCTTGTAGAATCACAGCAGATGGATGCAGCAGTGGCTAAAGTTGGCTGCAAGACCTGTGAGGGGTGAGCTGGGGAGACAATGCTGGAATATGTGCTAGAGGGGATGAAGGCAGAATGAGGGGAGAGGCAGGACTGCAACAGGTAGGAGGATGGGTGCTGTAGCAAAGTTACACATGAGGGGTGCAGCACCGATGCCTCACGTCTGTAAATTTTATGAGGGAAACCTGACTTTCCTTTTACATTTAAGTTTTAAACTAATTGTTTTATAGGAATGTTAACATTCACCATGAACACTGGTTTGCTTATATATTGAATTTATTAAATGTGTTTATTTATTTATGGATTTATTTATTGAGGAGAAAAAGTACTGCACTTTCTAATTGTATTTAATGGGGCATTTTGGAATAAAAGCACCTGTACTTTTTACACCCATCATTTTCTGACTGTGTGTATCCTCATTTTCCGTGGCCTATCCCTTGGTTACATTAACAGGCAGTTTGGGGGGTGCGGAGCCAACCTGTACTGCAACACGGGCATAATACAGTTTGTGAGACTCAGGAACTGTTTCTGATATGGATGTGAGCAACTCTAGAGCACCACAAGGAACAGTCCTGCTTCCTTTTTTCTTTAATCTGTACACCTCACACTACAAATATAACACCTGATCATGTCACTTGCTTAAATTCACATATTATTTGGCCTTTATGGGGTGTATTGATAAAGGAGGTGAGACAGAGTATAGGAGTCAGGTGGAAAGGTTTGTTTCTTGGTGCAAACAGAATTGTCTGCATCTTGACATCAGCAAAACCAAGGACCCTGGTTATTGACTTTTGCCACACCAAAGAGCCTCTATGTCAGGTCACTTTTCAAAGAGTTGATGAAGAGGTGGTCCACTCCTACAGGTACAAAGGGGGTCCACATTATTGACAGGTTGGACTGGTCTTGGAACACAGACTAACTATATTATAAAGGGCAGAGCAGGCACTTTTTCCTTATGAGAATGGGGGAAGTGACATCCCTCACATCTTCTATAACTCTGTGTTGGCCGGTACGATTTTCTATGCTGTGGTGTGCTGGGCTGGTAACATCACTACAACAGAGGCCCACCGAATCCATAAGCTAATTAAAAGGTCAAGCTCTGTTATAGGATGCACTCTGCAATCTGGGAAGTAGCAGCGTAGGAGAGAAATAAAACAAAACTAAATGCCATTATGAATAATGCTGCCATCCTCTCTCTAACACACTAACACCGAGTGCGTTCAGCAGAGTCACCAATGAGTTATTCAGCAGAAGAGATGCTACTGGGGCTCCTTTATACCAACAGAAATACATTTGGTTGATGTCTTACTGTGACTGTGACAGCCGTCAGAAGTTTTCTTTCTTTTGAATTTTCTTGTTTTATAGTCATTCCAGCATGTGTTCAGACCAAAGTGTGTGTGTGTGTGTGTATTTATTTATTTATTTACTAGCTATGTAAGCCTATGCTATAAAAAGCCTTGTGTCCCAGAGACTATTGAAATCATCAGAAAAAAATTGAAATGTAGAGATGTCAGGTAATTGACAGGTAACTGCTCCGGGCATCTCTCTCCTAGGAAGACTCATTTTGCTAATGTCCTCGCATCGCTTGTGCATTAGCGGCAGGAGGAAAAGTAAAAGGGAAACTGTTTTGCCGATGTTAGAGGCTATGTGATTTTATCTTTTTTCTGAGGTTTCGTTTTGCTGACATGCTGGCCTTGCTTGTGTTATTAGCGGCTAAGCGAGTTTTCTGTTTCCTCAGAGGTGGAGCCCTTACCCAGACTCCACCTCTTACTTCCAGGCCGGACAGAGAGACACACACACTTCCATGCATAGACGTTTATATATAACATTTACAGTGCATCCAGAAAGTATTCACAGCGCATCACTTTTTCCACATTTTGTTATGTTACAGCCTTATTCCAAAATGGATTAAATTCATTTTTTTCCTCAGAATTCTACACACAACACTCCATAATGACAACATTTACAGTTTACTTTTTTTGCAAATTTATTAAAAATAAAAAACTGAGAAATCACATGTACATAAGGATTCACAGCCTTTGCTCAATACTTTGTCGATGCACCTTTGGCAGCAATTACCGCCTCAAGTCTTTTTGAATATGATGCCACAAGCTTGGCACATCTATCTTTGGCCAGTTTCGCCCATTCCTCTTTGCAGCACCTCTCAAGCTCCATCAGGTTGGATGGGAAGCGTCAGTGCACAGCCATTTTAATATCTCTCCAGAGATGTTCAATCGGATTCAAGTCTGGGCTCTGGCTGGGCCACTCAAGGACATTCACAGCGTTGTCCTGAAGCCACTCCTTTGATATCTTGGCTGTGTGCTTAGGGTCGTTGCCCTGCTGAAAGATGAACCGTCGCCCCAGTCTGAGGTCAAGAGCGCTCTAGAGCAGGTTTTCATCCAGGATGTCTCTGTACATTTCTCCACAGAGGACCTCTGGAGCTCTGACAGAGTGACCATCGGGTCCTTGGTCACCTCCCTGACTAAGGCCTTTCTCCCCTGATCGCTCAGTTTAGATGGCTGGCCAGCTCTAGGAAGAGTCCTGGTGGTTTCAAACTTCTTCCACTTACGGATGATGGAGGCCACTTTGCTCAATGGGTCCTTCAAAGCAGCAGAATTTTTTTGTAACCTTCCCCAGATTTGTGCCTCGATACAATCCTGTCTCAGAGGTCTACAGACAATTCCTTTGACTTCATGCTTGATTTGTGCTCTGACATGAACTGTCAACTGTGGGACCTTATATAGTGTCAGGGATGCCAGGGGCGATGACCCGGCCGGGACACCTTGAGGGGCCAGAAGAGGGTGTACACCCTCCCTGGATCATGTGGGGGCTGCCACCCTGGTTGCTTTGGGGGCCACGGGTAGAGGGCATGGAAGCCCAACCCTGTAGGGACCCATGGTCACTGCCAGGGGCCGCCCCAATGCCTTGGGGACCCTGGACCTCAGCACTTCTGCCACACCAGGAAGTGCTGGGGGGAAGAGAAGCAGGGACGCCCGGAGAGATTCCGGGAGAACAGCCGGCACTTCCGCCACACTGGGGCGTGTCCAGGGATGAGTGCCGGGAAACACCTGGAGCTCATCCGGGATGAAATAAAAGGGGCCGTCTCCCTTCATTCGAGGCTGGAGTCAGGTGGAAGCAGGACAAAGCAGGAGAGAGAGTGGAGGCGGCCCGAAGAGGAAGGCATTGTGTGGCCAGGACTGTGTGGGGGTTTCGTGTGTGCACTGACTTTATTATTGTAAATAGTGTAAAATAAACGTGTGGTGGTGATTAACAACATGTCTGCCTGTCTGTGTCCGGGCCGCGTCCACAATAGACAGATGTGTGCCTTTCCAAATCATGTCCAATCAACTGAATTTACCACAGGTGGACTCCAATTAAGCTGCAGAAACATCTCAAGGATGATCAGGGGAAACACGATGCACCTGAGCTCAATTTTGAGCTTCATGGCAAAGGCTGTGAATACTTATGTACATGTGCTTTCTAAATTTTTTTATTTTTAATAAATTTGCCAAAATCTCAAGTAAACTTTTATCATGTTTTCATTATGGGGTGTTGTGTGTAGAATTCTGAGGAAAAAAAATGAATTTAATCCATTTTGGAATAAGGCATAACAGAATGTGGAAAAAGTGATGCGCTGTGAATACTTTCCAGATGCACTTTATTTATTTATTTATTTATTTAAATAGCTTCTGTCAGAAAAAAAACAATTGTACAGAAAGAAATGAAAGACATCATGTATAAACCCTTATTAGGCATATTTCAGCAGTCACTTCTTCAGAAAGAAGAAGCATCTTAGCATTGAAAAGTTGCAAATTCAAGAATGGAGACAAAATGGATCCTTGTAATTATAGACCAATAAGTCTTAGTTCTGTGCTATGCAAAATAGTGGAAACAATAATCTATACAAAGGCAAAGCCCTCACTCACTCACTCACTCACTCACTCATCACTAATTCTCCAACTTCCCATGTAGGTAGAAGGCTGGAATTTGGCAGGCTTATTCCTTACAACTTACTTACAAAAGTTAAGCAGGTTTCATTTCGAACTTCTACACGTAACGGTCCATAACAGTCGATAATGGTCGACAACGTCCGCCATGTTGAACCTTCTTATTTATGGCCCCATCTTCATGAAATTTGGTAGGAGGCTTCCCTGCACTAACCAAAACTGATGTACATACTTATTTCGATGGTATGACACCACTGTCGGCCGCCATATTGAACTTTCCAACATCACTAATTTTCCAACTTCCCATGTAGGTAGAAGGCTGACCCCATCTTCACGAAATTTGGTAGGTGGCTTCCCTGCACTAACCGAAACCGATGTATGTACTTATTTCGTTGGTATGACGCCACTGTCGGCCGCCATATTGAACTTTCCAACGTCACTAATTCTCCAACTTCCCGTGTAGGTAGAAGGCTGAAATTTGGCAGGCTCATTCCTTACAGCTTACTTACAAAGGTTAAGCAGGTTTCATTTTGAAATCCTACATGTAATGGTCATAACGGTCAACATCGTCCGCCATGTTGAACTTTCTTATTTATGGCCCCATCTTCACGAAATCTGGTAGGTGGCTTCCCTGAGCTAACCGAAACCAATGTACATACTTATTTCGGTGGTATGATGCCACTGTCATCCGCCATATTGAACTTTCCAACGTCACTAATTCTCCAACTTCCCGTGTAGGTAGAAGGCTGAAATTTGGCAGGCTCATTCCTTACAGCTTACTTACAAAAGTTAAGCAGGTTTCATTTCGAAATTCTACGCGTAATGGTCATAACGGTCAACAACGTCCGCCATGTTGAACTTTTTTATTTCTGGCCCCATCTTCACGAAATTTGGTAGGTGGCTACCCTGCGCTAACCAAAACCGATGTACGTACTTATTTCAGTGGTATGATGCCACTGTCGGCCGCCATATTCAAGTTTCCAATGTCACTAATTCTCCAACTTCCCGTGTAGGTAGAAGGCTGAAATTTGGCAGGCTCATTTCTTACAGCTTACTTACAAAAGTTAAGCAGGTTTCATTTCGAAATTCTACGCGTAATGGTCATAACGGTCAACAACGTCCGCCATGTTGAACTTTCTTTTTTATGGCCCCATCTTCACGAAATTGGGTAGGTGGCTTTCCTGTGCTAACCGAAACCAATGTACTTACTTATTTCGGTGGTATGATGCCACTGTCGGCCGCCATATTGAACTTTTCAACGGTCTTTGTTACTTATGGGCCCATCTTCAAGAAATTTGGTACGCGGGTTCCCAACGCTAACTGAATCCTACTTAGGTACATATATACGTCCATAGCCTGCAGCTCGGTCACCGTGTGAGTTGGCGTTGGGTTCCCCATCCCAACGCCTCCCACGTTGTTGGCTGCCTGCCTATATAAGGCCATCCGTCGCTCCAGTCTCTACATTCCCTTCCTTGCTTCGCCACGGGATTCATGTCTCCCTGCTGATAACTACAGCCTTTTTATTTAATCCACGGCTTCTCAGCTGTTTTATTGCTCATTTATTACGATTATAGTTATTGTGTAGGTATTTTAGACTTACTTTACATTGTTCAGGTACCCATTTCCTTTATCATTTCAACCGTACCCCCATTAACATGTCTATCGAGGTGATCACCATCGATCAAAGAACTGTCACTTACCGAGTGGTTTCCACGCCCGGAGATGGCACCTGCCTTTTCCATTCTCTTTGTTACACATTGCACGGCCATATCAGGCTCACTCTTGATATCCGGAGGAACATTGTGTCGTATGTATTGAATGACTGGGACAGGGTCAAGGTGTGGACTGATGACGGTAAAGGAGATAATTATACTACACAGGAGCACTAGAAGAGTGAAATGCTTAAGCCCTTCACCTATGCATCTGCATGTGAGTTGATGGCTGCCGCTGAATTGTTCGGTTGTCGCTTTCAAGTGTACCGAAATGGCCAAATATTTTACACCTTTCGACAACCGCCAATGCCTCTTAAACATCTTAGATTGACAGGTGACGAGTTCAGTAGTGGACACTTTGATTTTTATGAATGTTTAAATTCTCAAAAGCTGGATGTGAAGTTATCGATGAAACCGGTTGTATGCTTACAACGCTTGACAGATGCCGAATGTCTCTTCAACACAAGTCCTACAAATACTGTCGTAATTGAAACAAACCATGAAACTCAAACCGATTATGACAGCAGCAATCCAAGCTGTGAGATTTGAAACAAGATTACTGGTCACATGGCCAACTGTACGTTGCATGCTCAAGAGTAAGCTCAGCGCACAGCTTGATCATATTACAACCGGAGGGCCGAACTCACAATGTGGTATACAAAGAGATCCTTAACAAATAATTATTGGTATATTTTCCCTCAGTTTAAAAAGGTTTAATTTTCTCCTTAATAAAAATTTTAAGGCAGTACTTCGCCACTGTGAAGCGCGGGTATTTTGCTAGTAAGAAATAAATTTAAAAATTAGCTAAATGAAACTAATATTCTAAATAGCAGCCAGCATGGGTTTAGAAGGGGTCCTGTCAAAACCAATCTTTTAGATTTTTTTGAGAAATCACATGCAATAGATGACAAAAACAAAGCATACACCATAATTTACCTAGACTTTCAAAAACCATTTGATACATTCCCAC
This sequence comes from Polypterus bichir lapradei, assembly GCA_026402145.1. Classification (NCBI taxonomy): domain Eukaryota; kingdom Metazoa; phylum Chordata; class Cladistia; order Polypteriformes; family Polypteridae; genus Polypterus; species Polypterus bichir. The sequence continues at coordinate 49,705,854 of JANRMT010062818.1, read as the reverse complement.
ACCAAAGATTAATTCTGAAACTGGAAGCTGTAAGCACAGAGGTAACCTACAAAATTGGATCTCTGGCTGGTTAATCAGCATGATACAAAGAATACAGATAAGAGGAGAATGCTGCACATTGAGCAAGGTCATCAGTGGAGTCCTTCTGGGTTTTGTCTTTGGCATATTACTTTTTCTGATATATATTAATGCCATTAATTCTGGTATAGTTAGTAAACTTGTGATATTTGCAGATGAAACTAAAATTGGGGGGATGACAGAAACTGAGGAGGCAGCAAAAAAATTCAAACACACATGGACAACCTTCAGAACTGGACAAACACCTTGAAAATGCAATTTAATGTACAAAGTGCAAAGTGCTACAAAAGGAACATCAACTATAAATACAAGATGGAAGACACTGTCATACGTTAAGCAACCTCTGAAAAGTATTTACGTGTTTATGTTGACACAATATTTTCATTGACTAAGCAATGTATAGAAGCAGTTAAAAGGGCAAATACAATGTTTGGTTATACCATAAAAGCTGTTAAATTTAAGTTAAGGGAGGTTATGATCAAACCATGTAATGCATATGTGAAGTTTTGTATGCAGATCTTGCCACCAAAGTAGAAAAAGAATTAACAGCACTATAGTATTTCATAATCACGACTTACAATCTTGTAGTTATGAATTAGTATCTGATATGACCTGGTATCTCATTATTACAACTTACTGCATCATACTTATGACTTGCTATCTCATAATTTCGATTTAGACACTCAAAATTATGACTTACTATTCGAGCTTTCATTTGACAAAATGGTGTCACACGATTTAAGCAGTTTTAGAGCAGAGCTTCCATCCTGTAGTATCTTTACTAGTCTTATTGAAGTCTGTTTCTTTTCCCTAAACTGAGTTTTTTCAAATTTTAATTTAACAATTTATCCATTCATCCATCCATTATCCAACCCACTATATACTAATACAGGGTCACGGGAGTCTGCTGGAGCCAATCCCAGCCAACACAGGGCGCAAGGCAGGAACAAATCCCAGGCAGGGCACCAACCTACCACAGGACACGCACACACACACACCCACACACCAAGCACACACTAGGGACAATTTAGGATCGCCAATGCACCTAACCTGCATGTCTTTGGATTGTGGGAGGAAACCAGAGCACCCAGAGGAAACCCACACAGACACAGGGAGAACATGCAAACTCCACGCAGGGAGGACCCGGGAAGCAATCCCAGGTCTCCTAACTGCGAGGCAGCAGTGCTACCACTGCACCACCGTGCCACCCCTTAATGATTTATTGAAAACTCGTTTAAAGAAGAAGTTCCAGAATGCAATAATTTACAAAAGCAATGGATGCAGGGATTTGTAGCATTTTATATTTGTACCAAGCTATTGAACTTGCTACTGATCCTCAGCAAGTAGCATGGCGATCCATCCATTACAATATTGGTCAAGTGCAATATAGAATTATATCAGGTTCTTATATTTTGTCTGTAACAAAATGTGCATTATGATATAAGTATCCACTTATTTTCTTCCTCAGTCACTGAAGCCGTAATTTGGGACGGGATGCTGTAATATTCAAAATGAAATCTTGCTACTAACTCTAATACACATTATTTTGAAAAGTCCGCTTGTTTATGACTCTATTGGCCTCACTGTGATTTTAAATTACATGTATTTTAACATATGTGCATATAAAACATTTAGATATTTAAGGACAGGTGAAATGAGTGTTTACCAAAGGCTGTGTGTGTTGATTTTTAATGGTGAACTTTTGTACTTAATATCAATATATTTTATAAACTTCACTACCAAAATGTTTCTTATTACGCTTTTTAAACATATTAAGATGATGGATGACCTTATCAGTTTCTTGAGGTCAAGAAATTTTTCTGAAGCTTGTTAGAGGAAAATGCACCTGGGCAAGGTAGGCAGAATTAAACAAAATAGCTCTTTTTAAAAAAATATTATTATTTCAGTCCTGCATGTTTTACATACATGATTTTGTTTTTCAAGTTTATTGTGTATGTGTTAGGTTGCACAAATTATGTTCAATAATCAGTTAACAAATCAGAGTGATGCCTTAGAGCATCAAGATCACTTTGCATAAAATGGATGTGCATCTTCACAAGAAAGTAGATAGATAACTAAAAGGAACATTAAATTGATTTTTTTAATAAAAAAATAAAATAAAATATTAACTTGCAGCACTTTTTCCTTTTGTTAGTATGGAAAACAACAATACATTGAATGTGGTAATTATAGATATACTTAAATGCAGTGTACTTAAAAACCTTATATTTAATATAATTAGTTGCGTTAACGTATAAACATCAGAAATGTACTATTTCTCACTTTTTATTTTCAATTAGATTAATTAGCTTTGAGAACATCAGGTTACGTTTTGTTTACATCATCTTGTAATCTCCAAATTTTAGTTATTCATTTTTCTTCTTTGCTTTTATGTGCTGTTATAGAACTACAGTGCTAATATTTGCTAACTACTGTTGCCAGTCTCAGGCATGCAGGTCCACATTGGTGTATGTTTTCAGTGAACTTCTGCTTTCAAGGAGATAATTATTAGATGAGAATAAACACTAGAGCTTCTCATGGATGAGTAGCAAAAAATCTGCAGCCACTGTGGCCTTCTGTGACTGGGATTGTCTGCACTGCTTTGTACTGCCACATAAACAAGAAAAATAAAAATACATTGACAGTTACATGTTAGTGGATTATAAACATTTTAACAGTGATATTATTTAGGAATAAAGAACTCTTAAAATGTTTTTTGTTTAGATTCGTTCATTTTTTTTATTTTTTTTTTGCTGCTAATGACAGAAGTAGATTAACATTATAATATAATATTTGCCATATTATGGTGATTGATTGGCAGTAGTGGGTAGAAGAAAAGACATTCATTCCAATAATCAAAAATCAAAGTTTTTGACCGCCTAAAATCCAAACTGAGTAAAAAACAAAAATATGGTCATCCAGATGATGCACAGCAGCTGACTGTGCAGTCAAAGCATCCTGAAAAGAACATGAGAAAAACAGAGCTTGGGTGGTTGATGTATGACTTTGACAAAGATTATGTCTAAGTTGAGAACAAAAAAGGATGTGGTACTTGAAAAATAATTGTGTCAAAGGAAATCAGAAAGAAAGATTTGATAGAGCAGGCATTGCATTTAGTTTTTCTAAATGAAAATAATCATCATGGAATCATCTCTGATTTTGAGGTGGACTTAAAGAATCATTGGGAAATGTCATTTGAAGAAGATATAACAATTGGAAATCTATATGAAAACACCAAATTACCAACCCTTAGATTCTGTCTCACAACAAAGAAAAAAAATATCAACACAGAAAGTCATAACAAATCAAATTCAATTGATCATTTGCAGAATAGTTCTGTGAATAAAGCATCTCCTTTCACCCCTAGCCCATTAAACAATATTCCACTTAAAGAACTGCCCACCAATTTGGATGTGATCTGCGGTGAGAGTTTCAGAGATGATTAGACTGACAGGACAGACAGTGCACTTCTGTGTTCTGCTTCAGATGACAGGTGACTCTGCAGAGATCTGCTGTTATTACAGAGGAAAGTTTGAATAACAGTAATATTGTGACAACTGATAGTGGAAACTTCTTCGAGATGGATGGACATGTTTGGAAAACAGAGTTGTTTCTTTCTACCCAAATTTCAGATGTGAAATGAACAAAATTTTAGAAAGCAATATGTGGATAATGGACATTGTCTAGTGTCTAAAATCAACTGTACATCCTTAACATAAAAATGAATATGTTTTCCTTCAACTACATCAGCCATGTTATTTATCAGGATAATGTAGCTGGTGAAGAAACTGCTTTTTCTTGTTTGTTCTTAGAGTTTAACATTAATATTAATGCATTATTTGAGTAAAATGTTTAAATACTGTAATTAATATAGATTCAAACCTATATTAATGTAATGTAAATATTTATGATTGTATGTCTTTTTTTGAAACTTGCAAATGTTACCAAATTCTGTGTTACAAATGCTCTGAAAAACAGTTAAATAATGTCAGGATTGGCTACAGTATAAAGTTAGTGCAAACAGGGATAAAATATTGAGAAAATAAAGTTAGCAGAGTTTTGTGGCACTCTTTTTGTCATTACAGGAGCAACTACTGAAAAATCAAACCTTCTTATGCTTGATAAGGCATGTTATCCATTTTAATTTTTTTTGTTCATTAGTGTACTGTGATCCATTAGAACTGTACTTCTCTCTAAAATAATATCCCCCCATCTCATCCATACACATTTCCTCAGCATGAGGAAATATTTCCTAAGCACAGTCAACACTTTAACGGGACTTGGGTACTCGTTGCTAGTCCTTTGGTGTCTGTGAGGCACTGTACTGAGCCTTACTCCCTCATCTTCCTCAGCCACTCTTCGGCCTTTCATGATACTCCTCCAGAAGTGGATGGTTGTTCTTGCTCCCAGGCTTCTCAGCAGAAGCAACCCTCAGTCCCCACTGGAGCATTGACAGTACAATCCCCTCCTGGGGTTTTCTTTCCCAAGTATTTGCCTCCTACTCTACATTGTACCAGCTCCTTTTCAAATGCTGCCGTCTCTTATCATCTCTTTTACCTCTGCCTGGCTCTTCCCCTTTCTTCTTACTATTTCCTCTCTGCAGTGCAGGCTCCTTTTTATCCAGCCTGATTAGATGCAGGTGTTGTGCTTTGCTCAATCTAAAGTGTATGTGGGACACCTGACTGATCTGCTCACATTTTCACATGCTTGCATGATCGGTCAAGCAACCCTGGAGTGAAGTGTGCTTGCACACACCTGCACCCGACTGGAGGCTCCACTTCCAGGGACACAATTATTTATTTAAAAACTGTACTGCTCCACGGATGTCTCTTTACAACATTGTATTTTTACTCAATTAATCTTAAAAAAAAGGCATAGCATTTATTGCAATTGCAAAGATATGAAAATAACTACATTCATCTTTTTTATTTTATGCAGTTTAGTATGGTCTGAAACAGAGCTCTTTATGCATTTTTGTTATAAAGGGTTATAAAGGACCTCATATTGTGGCAAACCTAATCGCTTATTTCTCAGTGGCAAAGTCCAAGACCATACGGCACTCAATCAGTTGCTTTTAGATTATACCTCATTCATAAATTACAATTACATTTCCAAATAACGTTATATCTTTGGCTTTGCATTTACACTTCATGTTGTTTTGGGAGGGAGTCAAGACTAATAGTGCAATTAACCCATGAATAAAAAGACCAAAAGCCATGTGGTTTGTTCAAGTTATTTTAAACGGTTCAACTCAGTTCACTCTGAATCAGTTGCCGAAGTGTAACATATACACTTACCTAAAGGATTATTAGGAACACCTGTTCAATTTCTCATTAATGCAATTATCTAATCAACCAATCACATGGCAGTTGCTTCAATGCATTTAGGGGTGTGGTCCTGGTCAAGACAATCTCCTGAACTCCAAACTGAATGTCAGAATGGGAAAGAAAGGTGATTTAAGCAATTCTGAGCGTGGCATGGTTGTTGGTGCCAGATGGGCTGGTCTGAGTATTTCACAAGCTGCTCAGTTACTGGGATTTTCACGCACAACCATTTCTAGGGTTTACAAAGAATGGTGTGAAAAGGGAAAAACATCCAGTATGCGTCAGTCCTGTGGGCGAAAATGCCTTGTTGATGCTAGAGGTCAGAGGAGAATGGGCCGACTGATTCAAGCTGATAGAAGAGCAACTTTGACTGAAATAACCACTCGTTACAACCGAGGTATGCAGCAAAGCATTTGTGAAGCCCCAACACGCATAACCTTGAGGCGGATAGGCTACAACAGCAGAAGACCCCACCGGGTACCACTCATCTCCACTACAAATAGGAAAAAGAGGCTACAATTTGCACAAGCTCACCAAAATTGGACAGTTGAAGACTGGAAAAATGTTGCCTGGTCTGATGAGTCTCGATTTCTGTTGAGACATTCAAATGGTAGAGTCAGAATTTGGCGTAAACAGAATGAGAACATGGATCCATCATGCCTTGTTACCACTGTGCAGGCTGGTGGTGGTGGTGTAATGGTGTGGGGGATGTTTTCATGGCACACTTTAGGCCCCTTAGTGCCAATTGGGCATCGTTTAAATGCCACGGGCTACCTGAGCATTGTTTCTGACCATGTCCATCCCTTCATGACCACCATGTACCCATCCTCTGATGGCTACTTCGAGCAGGATAATGCACCATGTCACAAAGCTCGAATCATTTCAAATTGGTTTCTTGAACATGACAATGAGTTCACTGTACTAAAATGGCCCCCACAGTCACCAGATCTCAACCCAATAGAGCATCTTTGGGATGTGGTGGAACGGGAGCTTCGTGCCCTGGATGTGCATCCCACAAATCTCCATCAACTGCAAGATGCTATCCTATCAATATGGGCCAACATTTCTAAAGAATGCTTTCAGCATCTTGTTGAATCAATGCCACGTAGAATTAAGGCAGTTCTGAAGGTGAAAGGGGGTCAAACACCGTATTAGTATGGCGTTCCTAATAATCCTTTAGGTGAGTGTACATCATGGGGCATAACCAGATTGTTTTCTGTCATGTGTTTGAGACGGACATTAAACACATCCTCATCACATTGATAGTCCTTAAATACACAATCATCCAGGCACACGTTAACCTCTTCTGGGCCTATGTGGTGTAGGAAGTCTGTTGCTCCATATAACTGAGGAGCTGCATATATTTTGCATGGATGATTATTAGGGGATCATGAGTTTTATAACAACAACAACACTTATTTATATAGCACATTTTCATACAAACAATGTAGCTCAAAGTACTTTACGTACATGATGAAGAAAGAGAAAAAAGACAAAATTAATAAGAATTAAAATTAGGGAACACTAATTAACATAGAATAAAAGTAAGGTTAAAGAGGACAGGAAAAAAAAAAAAACTCCATATGGCTGGAGAAAAAATTAAATCTGCATGGGTTCCAGGCCACAAGACCACCCAGCCCCCTCTAGGCATTATACCTAACATAAATGACCTCAATCAGTTCCCGTTGTATTCAGGGTTCTCATGGAAGAATTTGATGATGACGGTCATGTGGACTTCTGGCCTTTAATCCATCAATGTAGGGACATCACGGTGCTTTGATTAGGTGGTGGTGGCGCAGATCTCCACCACAGAAAACCAGAAAAAGAACAGAGGAGAAAGTAGGGGTTAGTATGGATTTTGGAGCCACCATGAATAACAATAATAATTCATTGAATATACAGAGCATCATGATTAAACTAAGATGAAGCTATGAGAAAGCCAAGTTCAAGTTATGTGTTTTCAGCAGTGTTTTAAAGTGGTCTACTGTATTAGCCTGGCGAATTCCTATTGGTAAGCTATTCCAGATTTTAGGTGCATAACAGCAGAAGGCCATCTCACCACTCCTTTTAAGTTTAGCTCTTGGAATTCTAAGTAGACACTCATTTGAAAATCTAAGGTTACGATTTGGAGTGTAAGGTGTAAGACATTCTGAAATATAGGATGGAGCAAGATTATTTAAGGTTTTGTAAACCATAAGCAGTATTTTAAAGTCAATTCTAAATGACACCGGTAACCAGTGTAGTGACATCAAAACTGGGGTGATGTGCTCAGATTTTCTTTTCCGAGTTAAGATTCTAGCAGATGCATTCTGCACTAGTTGCAATCGATTGATGTCTTTTTTGGGTAGTCCTGAGAGGGGTGTGTTTCAGCATCTTGCAATGTTATAAGAGGTCTAACATTTGCTATATTTCTTAAGTGAAAAAATGCTGTCCTAGTAATCTGATTATTATGTGATTTAAAATTCAGGTCAGAGAATAGTAACCCCTAAATTCTTAACCTCCATCTTGACTTTTAATCCTAATGCATCAAGTTTATTTCTAATAACCTCAATATATCCATTATTGCCAATCACTAAAATTTCTGTTTTCTCTTTATTTAGTTTGAGAAAATTACTACTCATCCATTCAGAAAAAGAAGTGAGACATTGTGTCAATGAATCAAGAGTGTCAGGGTTATCAGGTGCTATTGATAAATACAGCTGTGAGTCATCAGCATAGCTGTGGTAGCTCATGTTATGCCCCGAGATAATCTGACCTAACGGAAGCATGTAAATCAAAAAGAGCAGCGGACCCAGGATAGAGCCTTGTGGAACACCATATAGAATACCATGTGTCTTTGAAGTATAATTACCACAACTAACAAAGAATTTTCTACCTGCCAGGTAAGGGTTGTTGTTGTTGTTGTAAGGGTTATATTTGGTGACAGTACCATTCAGATACCACCTCATTCAGTTCTTCCTATAGAAAAGTTAATATTTCATTAATAAGCTGATATTAGTAGCAGTTTATAATCATTCTATAATGTCTTTATAAATGGGAATAAGTAATTTACTAATAAAAAAAATATACATAATCCTGTTTTAGTGTTGGAAATACCACTAACAGTACCTTTATCTGCTGTATTCAATTTTTAGCATAATTTGACAATAATATTCATGTGTATGTATTTTATGTATGTATAATAAATGTATAGTTGGTAAAGAGACACTGACACATGACCACACATATATGGTGTTCTGAAAACAAAACTGAGTAGGGGGCTTGTCCATAAACGTGTCAGCAAAGTCTCCATCCTTTCTCATGATTTCAGAAAGGTTCATCCAAAACTGAACACATTGCCTTCTCAGTGTAAGTCACCATCTCTCAATACATTTATTGTTGATACTGGGACCAAAAGTCACACTCTCTTCTAACTGACCTGCACAGAGAAACTGTTGTATATTTGCAATATGTATATTCTCAGTCACTAGGTCCATTCTTACACTTTTTGGACAGCCATCATATTCAGCCATCATATTCTCTGTGACCTGCACAGAGAAACTGTTGTATATTTGCAATATGTATATTCTCAGTCACTAGGTCCATTCTTACACTTTTTGGACAGCCATCATATTCAATTACTTAATTTAAAAAGTATCCTACAATAAATTTTGGATCATTGTTTGTTTTGTAAACTTTTTGATTTTCTTGAAAAAACATCATAACAACCATTTATTCTAATTCCATATGATTTCAATTTATTATACCCATCAATATGCCATATGTAATTAGAACTCTACTATTATATATTTCTTGCTCTCACATCTACACCTTCACAATCTAGAATTTGTAAGATAACACACAGAGTCTCTCTGTATGTAATACATTTCCAAAGCTAGTTCTTCCTTAAAATTCACTTAAGACTATGTTGACTTATACAAACCTAAGTATTTTCAAAATCTTTGTGTTTTTAAATCCAAGCCTGAAATATTCTTCAACCTATGTGGATGCCATAGCTGAGCAACCTGCTTTAAGATCTCACCACAACTGGTATCAACCACTGAGTGCTAAGGCATTCCTTAGGTCACCTGAAATAAAACATATACAATAATTATATAAATACACATAAAGTTTAATATATATAAATTTGTACCAATGGGGGGGAAAGCATCTATTTGCAATATGACGTGCAAAATGGGATTCCCATTAATGGGTTAGTAAAATCAGATTGATTTTGTTAAATTATTACTCAAGTGTGTTTAACTGCCTTTCTGTGATTTTTATGTGAAGGATACATTACAAGAAAATAAATATTCTTGTCTGGAGTTGAGACATTTCCAGCAAGTGAGTAAGTCCTTGACATGGACTGATACTCCATCCAAGACTAATTACTGTCTTGTGTTCAGTGCTTCCTGGATAGCAAAAATAGCAAAAATATAATTTTAAAGACAAATTAATTCAGTAGAAAGAAAATCAAAAAAATTAAAGTCAACACCATTGTTAATAAATAGTACTTTGCTGTTTCTGTTTTCTGTCTGAGGACGTTTCTAGGATATTCAGGATTTTGTCCACTGTACGAGTTTCACGTGCCTTCTTAGATGTATATAAATCGAACAGTGGTTTCACCTTAGGGTAGGATGTTGCAAGCATCCGTACACTGAGATAAAATTGATCAGGGACTCCATCATATATGATGGACAAAAAGATTAGAGGCTTAGTGCAACAGATCAGGGGCTTCAGCCCTGACCGGACACTGATGCTTCTATAGTCAATATGACAATTACGTTCTATACATGTGTTTGACTTTTTATTGGTCTTCTACGTCTCTGTAGCACGTTACAATTTATTTTCCTTGCAACTCCAAATTAGATTATGTGGGTTCGAGATTTTGCATTGACTGTATTAATGTCCTGCAATCTCATTTTGAAAGAGCAAGTGATCACAGATCCTATTGAGGATGACCCTAGCAAGAACCTTACCCAGTACAGTGTTATCCCCCTGTAGCTGCCGCAATCCAGGTGATCACTCCTCCATTTCCAGATAGGGACAACAAGTCCCATTTTACAGTCAAGAACCGGAGCAGTCTGGTTTTACACCTACATTTTACCATCGACGGTTTTACCATCGACCACATCCTGGCACTGAGGGTTCTCATGGAGCCCAAATGCAAATATCAGCAGAATTTCTGCTGCCTTTGTTGATTTTCATAATGTGTTCAACTAAGTTGATCGAGTTGCCCTGTGGGACATCATGAGAATTCACAGATCCCCTCAAGGTTGCTGGATATCATGGCTGGCCTGTACACTGATACGGTGAGTGCTGTGCAGAATGGAAGCACAACCTCTATGTTTTTCCCAGTTGATTCTAGAGTCCGTCAGTGGTGAGTTCTTGCTCTTTTTCTGTTCGGTGCTTTCCTGGACTGGGAGACTGAGAAGATTCACTGATCTTGACTTTGCTAACAATGCTGTGATCTTCATGGAATCAAAGAATGTTCTGATAGGGGCTCTCGAGAGACTAAGCGATGAATCTGAATGTCTGAGCTTGCAAGTGTCCTGGATAAAAACTAAGATCTAGGCCTTTAATGACCTTTTAGGCACAGCCATCAGCAGTGTGTCTATCTGCAGAGAGAGTGTCAGCCTTGTTGAGAAGTTACCTACCTCAGCAGTGACATTCATGTACTGTATCTGGTGACTCTTCCTATGAAGTCAGTAGACAGATTGGGAAAGGGGTGTGTGGCGCTCCCGATATCTATGCAAATGGACAAAGGTCGAAGTCTTTAGAGTCATGGTGCTTCCTGTTTTGCTATGTGATTGCAAGACATGGATGCTATCCAGTGACCTGAGAAGACTTGACTGGTACTGTGTCTCTTCAGAAAATCCTTGGATACTGCTGGTTTGACTTTGTGTCAAATGAGCAGTTGCTCACAGAGTCCTGAATGAGGCCATTACCTGCATTGTAAGGAAGTGTCAGTTACGGCACTACAGCCATGTGGTGCAATTTCCTGAAGGTGATCCGGCTAACAGAATCCTCATTGTTGAGGACCCGAGTGACTGGACCAGGCCAAGGGGATGCCCACGTAACACCTGGCTGCGGCAAATAGATGGTAATTTCCGGAGGGTGTGACTGGACCGTGTGTCTGCCTGAGAGGTTGCCAAGCAGGATCTCGAACTGTTTCGTCATGTGGTGAGTGCGACAACATGCTGTACCAGTGCATGCTCCCCAATCTGAGCTGACCAAAATTTTATTCTTTTCACTGCAAACATCGGGTGTATTTATTTGATACATTTTTGTATTAAACTGCGTTTAATTGCAGCATAGGCTCTGGCTCCACACAATACCTACATTAGGACAAGCAGGTAGGCAAAATGGACAAATTATAATTTACTTCATTTGAAACCTTACATTATTTTGCAACCTGTTTGTTCTTGCACATCATGTCAGCTCATGTTGGTAAAATCTGTGCCTTTATAATGGGCGTGCAAAGTGGGAGAATGCTATCACCTTTTTCTCTACTTATACTGACAGGAACAATGAAGGATGAAAATAACCGTGTATATCATAATGCACTTTATGTTACTGAGAAATCAGCGCTGATGAAATTTAAGAATTTTACATAATTCTAAGTAGATAATGCATCATATTTTGCCATTTTATAATGGATGGTTCCCCACACCTCCTGCTGTGGAGCAATAGCAAGTTCAATAGCTTGGTACAAATACAAAATGATACAAATCCCTACATCCAGAACTGGTCAATCCATTAGGCAACAAAAGCGTCCACCTAGGGCAAAGTTTATGAAAGGTAAGGAGTGGGGTACATAGCTGATATGTAAAAGACAAGTTGGCGGGATTGGGGATAAGGGGGAGTGGTTAACTGGGATTAAAAAAAAATACAGAAATAAAAGAAGAAAGTTTGGAGCTGAAAAGTGTCTAATGAATATTTTCTCAGATAGAACATTTTGGCACGTTACCACATCTGAGCCCGTTCCTGAATGTCCGAAAAGAGCCACTGGGGCCCAGGCAGAGATGTTTTCAGTCTTTTAAACTATATTTGGTGGCACTTGATATTCAGGAAATGGTGGATAATAGCAAGAGGGCTCTACTATCGCACTACTTTGGAGTAGAGGGCCAGTGTATTTTCTTTGCAGCATATTTCAGCTCAGGTTGTAGTGTCCTTATGCAATATTTTCATTTTTGTCAAAGAGCTAAGCAACCAGGTGAGTTGATTACTCAGTACATTTCTGCCTTACACAAACTGGCACAGTATTGTAAATTTTGCGCCCTGCAAATCCAAATGATCCGTGACCAAATCTTACAGAAACCAATTGCCATGAGCTATGTGTGAGGTAGCTGCTTGAATCCGATGACCTTACATTAGAGAAAACAGTGCCACTAGGAAAGCAAACAGAAAAGTTAGGGAAGCACACAAAGACTTCAAATCCAATTCCTGTGAACAAAGTCACAGCTGCAATTACATCACAACCCTATTCAAACTGAGGGTCAAATCAGCATAATATGCGGGCAGCCACAGTGATGTCGGCACTGTAATAAGCTTGATCATTTTGCATGCCGGTCAGCTCCTGCACCTATGACTGCACACAAGCCTGCACGTGAGTATCTGCGTGCTCACTTGCCAGAACCTATTAATTGGGTGCAGCAGGACATACTGTTCTTGAAACACTGCATCTGCTTCGTAGGTGGCATGGAAAACCCACTCCTACTGGATACTGGAGTTAGGATACTGCTTTTAAATTAAAAAAAAATCAACAGATTTTTTTCTCATGTGTCCTGTAAAATGTGCAGCTGTTCAACTCACTAGATATGGTCAGTCTCCTATAAATGTCCTGGGCACAGTTACTTTAACTGTGAGTTACAAAAATCATGCCACTTTAGAAGTGTCTTTCCAAATCACAGCAGGGGGAGCTAACAATATAGGGCTTGATCTTTTTCATGCTTTATTATTTACAGTCTCAGACTCTGAGGGTTGCCAAATTATGTAAATTGCAGACTCCTGACTACGGTGATTTCCACCTTTATTCACGGCCTTGGCTGTATTTTTAGTTTTGTCCACAACCTGACAATTAACACAGTGATTCAGCCCTTCCATCAGATTCTGCTGGCCCTGCAAGAGGAGGTTTCTGCAGAGTAGGAAAGGTTGCAGGATGCTGGTCTCATTGAGTCAGTTGATGCATCACCCTGGATATCAAACCTTGTTAACGCATGAATAAAGAATGGCAAAATTCATCTTTGCGTGAACTTCTTCTTCTTCTTCTTCATCTTTTGGCTGCTCCCATTAGGAGTTGCCACAGTAGGTCATCTGTTTCATATTTTCCTGACCTATGCATCTTGCTCTGTCACACCCACCACTTGCATGTCATCTCTCACTACATTCATAAACCACCTCTTAGGCCTTCCTCTTTTCCTCTTGCTTGGCAGCTCTATCCTTAGCATTGCTCTCCCAATATGCCCAGTGTCTCTCCTTTGCACATGTCCAAACCAATGTAATCTCGCCTCTTTGGCTTTGTCTCTAAACCGTCCATTGTGATCTGACCCTATAATGTATTAATTTCTAATCCTGTCCATCTTTGTCACACACAATGCAAATGTTTACATTGTTAACTCTGCCACCTCCAGCTCTATCTCCTGTCTTTTCGTTAGTGCCAGTTTCCAACCCATATAACGTGGCTGGTCTCACTATCATCTTGTAGATCCTCCCTTTCACTCTTGCTGGTATCCTTCTGTCACAAATCACTCCTGACACTCTTCTCCACCCACTACACCTACCTTCCATCTCTTCTTCACCTCTTTTCCACACTCCCCATTACTCTATACTGTTGATCCCAAGTATTTAAACTCATCTACCTTTTTCAACTCTGCTCCCTGCATCCTCACCATTCCTCTGACCTCCCTCTCTCCCTCAAATACATGTATTCTGTCTTGGTCCTACTGGCCTTCATTCCTCTTCTCTCTAGGGTATATCTCCCCCTCTCCAGGGTCTCTTCCACCTACTCCATACTCTTACAGATCACAATGTCATCAGCAAACATCATAGTCCATGGGGACTCCTGTCTAATCTTGTCTGTCAACCTGTCCATCACCATTGCAAATAAGAAAGGGCTCAGAGCCAATCCCCAATGTATTCTCACATCCACTTTGAACGCATCTGTCACTCCTACTGCAGACCTCACCATTGTCACATTTCCCTCGTGCATATCCTGTACCTCTCTTACATACTTCCCTGCTACTCCTTACTTCCTCATATAATACCACAACTACTTTCTAGCCACCCTGTCATTTGCTTTCTCCAAGTCCACAAAGACACAATGCACCTCATTGGTCTTCTCTATACTTCTCCATCAACACCCTCAGAGCAAACATCACACTACTCTTTTCCATAACTTTATGCTGTGGCTGATCAGTTTTAACCCACTGTAGTTACTACAGCTCTGCACATCACCCTCATTCTTAAAAATTAGTATCAGTACACTTCTTCTCCACTCCTCAGACATCCTCTTACTTTCCAAAATTGCATTAAACAATATGGTTAAAAACTCCACTGCCACCTCTCCTAAACACTCCATGCTTCCACAAGTATGTCATCTGGACCAATGGCCTTTCCATTTTTCCTCCTCTTCATAGCTGTCCTTATTCCCTCCTTACTAATCTATTGCACTTCCTGGTTCACTGTCTCCACATCCTCCAACCATCTCTCTCTCTCTCATTCATCAACCTCTCAAAGTACTTTTTCCATCTATTCCTCACATTCTCCTTGCTTGTGAGTATATTTCCATTAAAATCCTTTATCACCCTAACCTGCTGCTCATCTTTCCCAGCTTGGTTCCTCTGCCTAGCCAATCGGTAATGGTCCTTTTCTCACTTGTTAGTGTCTGGCCTCTCATGGAACTCATCATATGCCTTATGTTTAGCCTTTGCCACCTCTCTCTTCACCTTATGCCTTATCTCATTGTACTCCTGTCTTTGGTTATCCCACTGCTTCTTTGAGAACTTCGTCCTCTGTATACTCTTGTGTACTTCCCCATTCTGCCACTAGTTTTCCTTGTCCTCCTTCCTCTTTACAGATGTCACACCAAGCACCTTATAGCTTTTACCCTTACCATTTCTTCTGTAGTTGCCAAGCTATCTGGTAACTCTTCACTGCCACCTTGTGCCTGTCTTAACTTCTCTCTGACCTCCACCTTACAATCTTCCTTTTTGAACTTCTATCATTTGATCCTTGGCTCTGACCTCACTCTACTTCTCTTCTTCATCTCCAGCATCATCCTACCATTCTATTCTACTGAATTACACTTTCCCCTGCCATCACTTTGCAGTCTTCAATTTCCTTCAGACTGTATCTACTGCATAGGATATAATCCACCTCTGTGCATTTTCCTCCATTTTTGTACATCAACCCTGTGTTCCTCCCTCTTTTTAAAATACATATTAACCACAGCCATGACCATTCTTTTTGCAAAATCCACTATTATCTGACCTTCACCATTTCTTTTCTTGACACCATACCTACGCCTCACCTCCTCATTTCCTCTGTTCCCTTCACCAACATGTCCATTGAAATCTGCTCCAGTCACCACTCTCTTTCCCTTGGGTACACTCTCCAGCACTTCCTCCATCTCATACAGAAACCCTCCTTCTCAGGCATCTCACGCCTAACTTGCAGGGCATATGCACTAACAACATTCAATTTCACACCTTTAGTTTCCAGCATCATAATCATCACTCTCTCCAACACACTTTTCACCTCCAAAACACTCTTGACATACTGTTCCTTCAGGATAACCCATACCCCATTTCTCCTCTCATCGACACTATGGCAGAATAATTTGAATCCGCCTCCGATACACCTGGCCTTACCCACCTTCCATCTGGTCTCTTGCATGCACAATATATCAACCTTCCTTCTCTCCATCATCTTGGCTATCTCTCTCTCCCTTTAGGGAAGTTAATCAAGCCATAATCCCTGATAAATATCCATTGCCTACGACAGAGGAGCGTATGACACATTTCCAGTGCTCAGCTGTTTTCACCAAAGTAGACCTTGCACAGGGTTATTTACAAGTGCCACACATGCCACTAGCCGTGACCAGACTGCTTTTGGCTCTCACTTGGAGGTTTCCAGGTTCACACGAATGGCTTTTGGACTAAGCTCAGCTCCAGGCTGATTTCAAAAGATCATGTCACTTTTATTGGCAAACATCCCTGTCGTGTCAATATATCTAGATGACATTGTAGTACAAGGTCCCACTCTAGAACAATATGATATCTGCAAGCAGTAGGTACTGCATCTGCTGGAGCAAAGCCAGTTTATCTTAAATACTGAAAAGTTTATTTTTAGTGCTCCAGAAATTGACTGTTGGTCACAAACTAACACACAATGTCATTCAACCCCTGCTATCCAATGTAGATGCTATTCTATCCTTGCCAGAGTCTAAATCAACTACTGAGTTTTGGGTATGGTAAATTATTACCTTTGTTTCCTACCATGTTATGCTATAACAGCACTACTGAGGTCCCTTTTGAAAAAGGATGCTACATTGGCTTGGACTGCCGCTTGTACATAGGCAATTCATGACATCAAACAACAACTCACAAAGCCACGACACTGGCCTATTTCAGCCTTACTGCCCCTACTTTGATCACAAAGCTGTGGCACTGGGTACTGCTCTCTTCCAGATATTTGAGGATGTGGAACACCCAGTTGCTGTTCCGTCACATGCCCTCACAGAAGCTGAGGAGCAAAAGTACTCATTCGGGGAGAGAAAAATGCTGGTTTACCTGGGTGCCTGTGAATGTTGGCACGTCTGTCTTTATGGTTGGTATTTTACCTTGCTTACTGACTACCCAGCATTAACCACCCTTCTGGACCAGGGATTTTTCAGGTCATAAGCCAATCCTCCAGTGGGCAGATCAGTTAAACCAGTACATCTTCAAACTGTTGCTGATTTACTCTCTAGAGCTGTTTCCTGTTGCCTGAATTCATATGCTACAGGAACCACTTAAGGGCCTAGTTACAATGGAACAATTATATCAAGCCTCCCATGATGATGAACTGCTCTGTCTTGTAAGAAGATATATTGTGGAGGGATGGCCTAAAGCTCTGGGGCCAGTGCTTCTTCCCTTTCACTGGGTGCAAGACAAACTCTTTTCTTAGGAGAAGGTATGTGCAGCAAGGCGACAATGCCCCCTAATTCCTGAATCTCTGGTGGTCAAATATTGACCATGATGTGGAACTACTAGTTAAGGACAATTCAGCATGTCTATTAAGTGGCGAGACATGGAAACCAACTCCAGCTCCTTTGAGAACTGTGGCATGGTCGGAATTACCTTGGGAGCACTTAGAAATAGACATTTGCTGGGAACTCCACGGGGCGCCAGCTCATGCAAGGTATCTTCTGATTATGCATGACTTGTATTCAAAATGGCCTGAGGCCATCATACTAAGCTCCAACACGATACAGTCTATCATAAGCCATTTAAGCCACCTTCTCAGCCAATGGACCCCTGTTTTCATCAACAGAGTTTACTTCTATTCCCAAAGAAAATGGTGTTAAACATATAAGAACAGCAGTGTATCACCTAGAAGCAAATGGTCAGAGGTCAGAGAGACGTTAAGACAGGCACAAGGTGGCAGTGAAGAGTTAGCAGATAGCTTGGCAACTACAGAAGAAATGGTAAAGGCTAGAAGGTGCTTGGTGTGACATCTGTAAAGAGGAAGGAGGACAAGGAAAACTAGTGGCAGAATGGGGAAGTACAGAAGAGTATACAGAGGAAGAGGTTCTCAAAGAAGCAGCGGGATAACCAGAGACATGAAGAAAGTAGACAGGAGTACAATGAGATGAGGCATAAGGTGAAGAAACAAACACTGAAAGAGAGCATCAAAGTATACTTAATTGAAGGCAAGAGTTTTGCTGATGCTCTCTACCTAACACTGCTGCATACACAAGTTTCCCTGCATAATACTACAGGCGTCTCTCCCTTGCTTCTTTAACGACAGGCTGGGAATTAAAATTGCCTTTAAGGTGACTAGCAGCAAAGTTTAAACGTGGGTATAAGACCCAGACATCCACAAAAGCAGCTAAAAAATAATACAAGCTCGGAACAAATGAAAAGTAATTATGATGGAGACAAACATGCAAAGTCATCTAGACTTGCTGTGTCTGAATGGGTAAGAGTAAAGCATGCAAATTACAAGAACAAGCTACAGTCTTACTGGTCGGATCCCATTCAAATTCTAAGGCAAATGGGCCCTGCCACTTTTCAGCTTAGACATTCATCCCACTGGCATTCTAATTGTGTGCAGTACCACCACATTTATCAGCCAGAACCTCTGGAGACTTCTGTCCTCACTTGGCAGTCCCTCTGCCAGAACGTGCTTCTTTGGGGTTATGTTGCCAGACTCCTCCTGCTTCTTTACAGATATCATCGACCCCAAGGAGCTTGGGTTCCCCCATGTTGGCTCAGTGATTATGTAACAGAAGGTTAACTGGAAAGGGGGAAAAATGTTATATCCAGAATTGAATCCTGTGTTTGTTTATGATTTGGGTACATAAGCACTGGGAAGAAAAAATTAAATGCCACTTCTCTTGCGAAACTTTTCAAACCATCCTCTACTGCTTTTAAATTCCTCACCTTCGCCATTCAAAGAAGGATTTTTTCAGCAAATCGCCATGAATTTTCCTGGCTTTCCACCTTTTTTTTTCCACCTCTTCCAGCACTTGAGGCCTCTGCTTGGTTAACATTGAAACTCCTTTTGCAACATCAGCTGCTTTGGTAGGCCCTGTATACACAAACAAAAGAAAATAGGAAACGGAGAGTGGGAAATCATTGGCGCATACGAACGTGTGTAGGGAAACTGGCCGCCAGTGTTTTTTTGCCACCAGAGCATGTGGTCGTGAACAGATGCAAAATTTTGCAAACTTTTTGATTGTAACCCAGTTTGTACATGTTTGGAAATGTTTGTCACCAGAGGTTCTACTGTATATATATACAGTATATATATATATATATATATATATATATAGAGAGAGAGAGAGAGAGAGTCACGAAAAACTTAACTATGGCAGTAGTACTGGATCCCCCATTTCCAGTCATAGTAGGGAGAGACTGTTAGAAAATCAACAGCAGTACAAACACAACTGCTCCTGAGAAAAATTTGGGCTTAATAATGGAGAGTTCATCTACTCCAACTGCCTCCACACCATGTACAATGGTCGCTAGGACCCATATAGGTACTCACTATGAGGAAGTTGATGTCTCATCATCCGCTGCAGGAGCTAGTACAGTTAACGTAGAGGATGTGGTGGCAGAAGCCCCTCCCACTGAAGTCACCAGAGGCCCTATTCAAAATTTATCGGCCCAATTTTTAATTACCCAATCTTCCTTTAAAAGAGAACAATAGAACAATGATTCCTTAAAATTTGCAAGGAATGCAATAGTGTCAACTGAGGGTCATATGTCCCTAGGTCCCATGCCACCGATGCCTTTCTTTGTAATACAAAATGAACTCTTGTATCAAGTGGCAGAACACGGGGGTGAAGTGAGGGCATTGCTCCTAGTACCACATACTTATCAGCAACAAGCATGTGAACTAGTGCATGCCAACCTTCTGGGAGCCCATTTAGGCTCTGAAAAAACACTAGAGAGAATTAAGCTCTGATTTTATTGGCCAGGGATAAATGAGGAGGTCAGACGATTTTGCCCTTCTTTCCCCAAATGCCAGCTTCGTCAGATTCCTAGGAGGGACCATGGTCCTCTTGTCCTTCTTCCCCTTATTGATATACCCTTTGAAAGAGTCTGTATCAACCTCGTAGGACCATTAGAACCCTCGTTGAGAGGTCATAAATATATTTTAGTTCTAGTAGATTATGCCACTCGATTTCCAGAAGCTGTTCCTCTGCACTCAGCTACTTCCAAAAACATTGCACAGGAACTAGTAGGGATATTCACGCGTATAGGGATCCCAAAAAGGGTATTATGGATCAAGGGACTCCCTTCACTTTGGAGACATTCAGGGAGGCGGCTAAATTACTCAAGATAAAACATCTGAAAACATCGGTCTATCATCCTCAGACAGACGGGTTGGTAGAGCGATTTAATCAAACCTTAAAACAGATGTTACGAAAAGTA
This sequence comes from Polypterus bichir lapradei, assembly GCA_026402145.1. Classification (NCBI taxonomy): domain Eukaryota; kingdom Metazoa; phylum Chordata; class Cladistia; order Polypteriformes; family Polypteridae; genus Polypterus; species Polypterus bichir. The sequence continues at coordinate 49,685,330 of JANRMT010062818.1, read as the reverse complement.
GTTAACAAGGATGGGAGAAATTGGGATCATTTACTTCCCCTTGTATTGTTTGCCTCTCTGGAAGTCTCACAGGCCTCTACAGGTTTTTCTCCATTTGAATTATTGTATGGAAGACAACCCTGTGGGCTATTGGATATGTTAAAAGAAGGTTGGGAAGAGGAGGTCCTTCCTACCTCAGCTATATTTGAATATATCGCTCAATTACACAATAGATTGGAAAAAATTAGACCAATACTAAAAGAAAATTTGGAAAAAGCTCAAGCAGGGCAGTCTTGTTATTATAATAGAAACACCACCATTTGGGAATTTGTCCCAGGTCATCATGTAATCATGGGTGATCAGCACATTGGCAAGGCCCTTACGAATTAAGGAAAGAAAAGGACTCATATATTATTTAGTAAAACTGCCAAATCATCAACCGAGTGAGCAAGTATATCATATTAATTTGCTGAAGCTGTGGAAGGACAGGGAAATTGATCCCTCCCCTGGCCAGCCTCGCTCCCTTTACATATCAAAGTCTCGCCTTAATTTCGGACCTGATTTAACCCTGGAACAAAAACAGGACCTAGAGATGGCTAACTTGTCAGTACCTGAAGTAGTAAACGAGCTGCCAGGATGGACTGCACTGATTGAACATGACATCATCACTGACCCGGGGGTAATTGTCAGAGAAAGACCCTACAGGCTCCCGGAGGCAAAGAAGGCGGAAGTAGAGTTGGAAATTAGATGAATGCTAGAATTAGGGGTAACTGAAGAAAGTTATGGTCTACTCCAATTGTCTTAGTTCCTAAGCTTGATGGGTCGTGGAGGTTTTGCAATGACTTCCGACAACTTAATCAGGTCTCTAAATTTGATGCGTATCCAAAGCCGCAATTGGATAATCTGCTCGATTGGCTTGGTAATGCTCAATTCCTAACTATGCTCGATATGACTAAAGGGTATTGGGAAATTCCTTTAACAGCCTCCGCTAAAGAAATAAACGCTTTTAGTACTCCAAGTGGACATTGGCAGTACACCGTTCTCCCTTTTGGTTTGCTCGGGGCACCAGCAACCTTCCAAAGTCTGGTAGATACACTGCTACGGCCCCACAATTCATTTAGTGCCGCCTATCTAGATGACGTGGTCATTTATTCCGGCACATGGGAGGAACATGTATTGCAGGTCAAAACTGTACTTTCCACACTAGCACAAGCCAGATCTTTGCATTAATCCTAAGAAATGTTTCTTTGGATTAAAAGAAGACAAATATTTGGGCTATCTGGTGGGTGGGGGCACTGTTAAACCACAATGCTTCAAAATTGATGCCATCATAAATTGGCCCCCTCCGGTGACTAAGAGGCAAGTACAAGCATTTCTGGGTTTAGAACATTAGAACACTCTAGACGAGAACAGGCTATTCTGCCCAACAAAGCTCGCCAGTCCTATCCACTTGTTTCCTCCAAGAAAACAGCAAGTCGAGTTTTGAAAGTCCCTAACGTCTTACTGTCTACCACACTCCTTGGTAGCTTATTCCAAGTGTCTATCGTTCTTTGTGTAAAGAAAAACTTCCTAATGTTTGTGCGAAATTTACCCTTAACAAGTTTCCAACTGTGTCCCTGTGTTCTTGATGAACTCATTTTAAAATACAAGTCTTGATCCACTGTACTAATTCCCTTTATAATTTTAGACACTTCAATCATGTCACCTCTTAATCTTCTTTTGCTTAAACTGTAAAGGCTGAGCTCTTTTAATCTTTCCTCATAATTCAACCCCTGTAGCCCTGGAATCAGCCTAGTCGCTCTTCTTTGGACCTTTCTATTGCTGCTATGTCCTTTTTGTAGCCTGGAGACCAAAACTGCACACAGTACTCAAGATGAGGCCCCACCAGTGCATTATAAAGGTTGAGCATAACCTCCTTGGACTTGTACTCCACAGATTGTGCTATATAACCTAACATTCTGTTAGCCTTCTTAATGGCTTCTGAACACTGTTGGGAAGTTGATAGCTTAGAGTCCACTATGACTCCTAAATCCTTCTCATAAGGTATACTCTCGATTTTCCGACCGCCCATTGTGTATTCAAACCTAATATTTTTACTTCCTATGTGTAATACTTTACATTTACTGACATAAAATTTCATCTGCCACAAATCTGCCCAAGCATGTATGCTATCCAAGTCCTTCTTTAATGATATAACGGATTCCAAATTATCTGCTAATCCACCTATCTTGGTATCATCTGCAAACTTAACCAGCTTGTTACTTATATTCCTATCTAAATCATTTATATATATTAAAAATAGCAGCAGCCCTAGCACTGACCCCTGTGGAACACCACTCTTAACATCGGCCAGTTCTGATGAGGTTCCTCGTACCATCACCCTCTGCTTCCTGTGTCTGAGCCAATTCTGCACCCATCTAAAAACATCACCCTGAACTCCCACTTCTTTTAACTTGATGCCCAACCTCTCATATGGCACCTTATCAAATGCTTTCTGAAAGTCCAGATAAATAATATCATAAGCTCCACTTTGATCGTATGCTTTTGTTGCAACCTCATAGAATTCCAACATGTTAGTAAAACACGACCTCCCTCTTCTGAACCCATGCTGAATGTTCAGAATAATTCTGTCCTTGCTATGTGTTGCTCAATCTTATCCTTAATAATTCCTTCCATTAATTTTCCTGTGATGCATGTTAAGCTTACTGGCCAATAGTTGCTTGGATCTGCCCTGTCACCCTTTTTATATAATGGGATGATATTTGCCATTTTCCAGTCCTTTGGAATCTCTCCAGTGCTCAGTGACTTCCTAAAAATATGTGTCAAGGGTTTATATATGTACTCACGAGCCTCCTTAAGAACACGAGGATAAATATTATCTGGGCCTGGTGATCTGTTTGATTTCATCTTATTTAATCTGAGCAGCACTTCTCCCTCTACAATTTTCAAATACCTCAGTACCTCCTTAGTAGTTGCTTTTACCTCTGGGAAGTTATCCACTTGCTCACTTGTAAACACCTCAGAAAAATGTAAGTTAAGGGCATCTGCTATTTCATTGTCTGTATCTTTTAATTCCCCTTTACTATTCCTGATGAATTTGACCTCCTTCTTGACTGTTCTTTTACTACTAAAATACTGAAAGAATCTCTTGGGGTCTTCTTTCGTCTTATCTGCTATATTCCTCTCCAACTGTCTTTTAGCCTCCCTGATATCCTTCTTAATGGTTGCCCTCATGTTCTCATATTCGCTACGATTCACTTTGCAGTCATTAGTCTTATATGCCTTATACAGCAGTTTTTTCCTTTGCAACTTCTGTTTTAAATCTTTATTAATCCACCGTGGAGTTTTTTTTAGTTTCCTATTAATTCCAAATTTAGGTATGTATCTGTCCTGCATTACATGTAAAACATTTTTAAACCTGTTCCACTGCTCCTCGACTGTCTCCATATTTAAAAGCTTATCCCAGTCTATCCTACTTAGACTTTGTCGTATCTGCTCAAAATTAGCCCTACCAAAGTTCAACTTAACAATTTTAGTCTTTGCATCTGTACTCTTACAAAATACTGAGAATTGTATTACATTATGGTCACTTGACCCTAGTGGTTCAATCACCTCTACACCCTCAATTCTATCCTGATTATTACAGAATACTAAATCCAGACAGGCTTCACCCGTGTTGGTGCTTTAACATGCTGTGTTAAAAAACAGTCACTGATTACTTCTAAAAACTCCTGCTCATCTGCAAGGTTATCCCAGTTAATATTTGGATAATTAAAGTCCCCCATGACTATAATGTCCCCCTGTAAACTTGCCTTTTTGATATGACTAAAAAGATGTGTGTTGAAATTACTGTCTGAATTGGGTGGTCTATAGCACACTTCTAAAATAAGACCTCTTTCCCTAATATTTTCCTCACTAAGATGGGGCTCATCATCCAACTGAAGATGACTTACATTTAAACCCTGTCTGGCATAAACAGCAACCCCACCTCCTTTTCTGTTCTGTCTATCCTTCCTAAAAAATGTGTATCCCTCTATGTTACACTCATCCCCATCTTTGTTATTTAGCCAGGTTTTTATTATTGCTATAATATCATAATTATGCTCTGCTACATACAACTCCAACTCACTTACCTTATTTTTGATACTTCTAGCATTATGGCAAGCTATTTTTAATGTGTTAATCCTTCTACATGTACGTGTTTGCTTAGAATTTACATTACTATGCATTTTTATTTCTACACCATTGTTTGTTCTTCCATGTATAGATCTAAATCTGGCCCGTCCTAAACTCCCTGTCCCCCCCCCCCATTCCCTAGTTTAAGCAATCCTCGACTAGCCTACACATACACCTCCCCAGTACATTGGTGCCCCTCCGGTTCAGATGTAACCTGTCCCGGCGGAACTGGTCCCATCTGTTCCAAAAGGAGTCCCAATGCCCCATAAACCTATACCCTTCTACCCTGCACCAAGATTTGAGCCACACGTTAAGCCTTCTACTCTCCTCAATCTTACCTGGACTGCCAAAATGGCCACCAAGATGTCACTTCCAGATCCTTTAAAGATGACATCGCTTCTGTCTCCTGATTTTGACGCCATTTCCTGCCAAACACTTCCTTTCCTCAATTCCATATACTATATATAAACGCCATTTTGTTTCATGTAAATTGTCAAATGCTACAATTACAAGTACAGTGATCCCTCGCTATGTCGCGCCTCGACTTTCGCGGCTTCACTCCATTGCGGATTTTAAATGTAAGCATATCTAAATATATATCACGGATTTTTCGCTGGTTCGCGGATTTCTGCGGACAATGGGTCTTTTAATTTATGGTACATGCTTCCTCAGTTGGTTTGCCCAGTTGATTTCATACAAGGGATGCTATTGGCGGATGGCTGAGAAGCTACCCAATCAAAGCATGTATTACGTACTAAATAAAACTCCTCAATGATATATGATATGCTTCCCGCGCAGTGCTTTGCATACTTAAAAGCTCTAACAGCACCTATTGATTTTTGATTGTTTGCTTTTCTCTTTCTCTCTCACCCTCTCTGGCATTCTCTGCTCCTGACAGAGGGGGTGTGAGCAGAGGGGCTGTTTGCACAGAGGCTGTTTGCCTAGAGGATACGGACGCTCCTCTCAAAAAAGCTGAAAGACTACCTTCACATTGCTCCCTTCCTTGCGGCCACTTTATTGTGGTGCTTTGCATACTTAAAAGCCCACCAGCATGTATTGATTTTTAATTGTTTGATTTTCTCTCTCTCTGTCTCTCTTTCTCTCTCTCTGACATTCTCTGCTCCTGACGCGCACTTCTTTGAAGAGGAAGATATGTTTGCTTTCTTTTAATTGTGAGAAAGAACTGTCATCTCTGTCTTGTCATGGAGCACAGTTTAAACTAAAGACTAAAGACTAAGACTAAAGGGTGTTATTTCATGTCTAGTGGGCTCTAATAATGTTAAACAAAACATATTTAGAAGGTCGTAAACAGGTTTTCTATGCTCTAACTGCGAAAATATTAGATTTATAAATAAAGAATCCTACTTCGCGGAAATTCATTTAGCGCGGTAGAGTCTGGAACGGATTAACTGCGATAAATGAGGGTTTACTGTACTTTTGATCATTGCAACCATTTTTGTTGCTTTATTTTGTTCATTGGACAATATACGGGGACGGTCCCCAAAACTTCTTTTTGTGGAGCTTCTTATTCTTTTATATACAAAGCAATTTCCACTATATGTATATATATATATATATATATTTATATATATATACAGTATATATATATATATATATATATATAATTTTGCTAATTATTATTAAATATTCATGTTTAAGTTAGTTTATATTAAATCTTTAAACAATGGTGATAGTACTGTGTGGAAGCCCTGCTTTAATCAGAATCAGAATATCTTTATCGTCATTGTAACAAATGCAATGAAATTAGGTGCAGTCCCTGTGGTGTCAAAAAAATATAAAACAAAAATAAATAAATTTAATTACAAAAAGATAGGAATGGATAAGATAAGAAATGAGGTAGAACAGAAACATTCAACATAAAACCTTATTGCACATGAAACACTATTACACAAGATGTCATCTATTGCACTTGCGGCATGCGGCTAGGGGTGGAGCCCAGCCGGGACGCCCAGGAGGACCGGAGGAGGGCTTGTGCCTCCTCCAGACCACGACGGGGCGACCGCTCTGGTTGTGTTGGGGGCCACGAGTAGAGGGCTTGGAAGCCCAACCCTGTAGGGGCCTGTGGCCACCGCCAGGGGGCGCCCCGGTGCCTGAAGAACCCTGGACCTCAGCACTTCCGCCACACCAGGAAGTGCTGGGGGGGAAGAAGACTGGGGACACCTGGAGGGCTTCCGGGTGCACAGCCGGCATTTCCGCCACACGGGGGTGTGTCCGCAGAAGATTGCCGGGAAGTAGCTGGAGCCCATCCGGGCTGTTATATAAGGGGCCGCCTCCCTTCATTCAGTTGCAAGAGTCGGGTGGAAGAGGACGGAGCTGGAGAGAGGAGTGGTGGTGGCCAGAAGGAAGGCATCAGAGACTGTGAGGCCTGGACTTTGGGGCATCGGTGCTGGAGGCACTGGGTGTGCACTAGTGACTTGTAAATATATTTGTAAATAAAATGAGTGTGTTGGGTGCGAAACCGTTGTCCGTCTGTCTGTGTCCGGGCAGACACACTGTAATTTGCATTGGAGGTGATTAAGTGGCATTCAGTGCCCTAATAGCAACGGGGTAGAAACTGTTATTCAGTCTATTTATCTTTGTTTTGATGCTCCTATATCTTTTGCCTGATGGCAACAGTTGGAACATGTCATGAGTGGGTGTGAGGAGTCTTTCAAGATGTTTTCTGTTTTCCTGAGGCAGCGAGAGCTGTGCAGTTTATCCAGAGAGGGTAAAGAACAGCCAATGATCTGCTGGGCAGTCTTTATGATCCGCTGAAGTGTTTTCCTGTTGTGTAGCTGGAAAACCACACGCAGAAGCAGTAGCACAGGATACTCTCAATAGAGCAGCGATAGGACACCAGCAGTTTTTATTTTTCCTGAGGACTCTCAGAAAATAGAGTCTCTGCTGAGCCTTCTTTGCCAGCTCTGCTGTGTTCACACCCCAGGACAGGTCTTCCATGATGTGGACTCCCAGGAAGCGGAAGTCTGACACCCTCTCCACACAATCCCCTCTGATATACTGTATAGTGGTTTGATGTCTGTTTTCTTTTTCCTGAAGTCCACAAAGAGTTCCTTGGTCTTAATTGTGTTCAGGTGCAGGTTGTTGTCAGTGCACCACGCTGTCAGCTGCTCCACTTCGTCCCTGTAGGCGGACTCATCCTCCCCAGAGATGAGCCGCACCACAGTGGTGTCGTCTACAAATTTGACGATGGTGTTGCTGCTCAAATCAAAGATGATGTCGCTTCCATCTCCTGATTTTGACACCATTTCCTGCCAAACACTTCATACTATTTTTTCCAATGAAAATTCAAATAGTAAGTCATAATTTCAAGACAGTAAGTCATCACAATGAATTAGAATCTCAAAATTATCACTATGAGTATAAGTCATAATCACTGTATACTTTGTGATGGTGTGGATCCTGTTTCATGCTCCCTCTTCTAAATCAGGAGTCTCTTGAACCCAACACTCATAACCGGGATAAGCTGAACAAATGAGGACACAACATGAAGCAAGGGGAAGGTGCCAAGTGCAAAAGTGCTTTTATTAAAGTAAATCAAAACAGTGTTCAAATAAATAGTGCAGTGCTCAAAGATAATCCATAAATAAATAATCCATAAAATCAGGTGAAAAGTGGAGGTTAAAATCACAATAAATAAATCTTTTAAAACGAGGTTAAAACCATGTCATTCATTTTTGTGAATGAAAACAGAGAGGTCATTTAAGTTTTACAAACAAAATATTTTGCATTTCTTTCCATGCTCTTCCTTATTTCTGATGTCTGAGGCTGAGTTTAATCTCTTTGGTTGAATTTAAATGATGTTCTTGCAATGTCAGAAAATAATGTTATCTAATTCAACCATGTGATCAAATATGAATGGGGCAGGTTCTGAATAAACAAGACATGCAGTGGGTGGGACATAATTCATAATAAAATTAAATAATTTATTCTGTGTTTCCCACTTCAAATTCAGAAGCCATATGTTAGAGTTCACAATGAGATAATTAAATAATTCAATAATTCACTCTACAGTTGATGTTTATATAGTTAAAGCTTAGAAACAAGATGAAAGAGGGTGTTCCCAGAGCTGGCTTTACTCTCTCCCCAACTCTCTGATGCCATCTACTGCTACTGTCAACACACTAAGACCTTCAAGGGGGACCCCCCTCAATTCTTAGTTTCCATATAGTAATAATATCAATGCACTCTTACCTTTAAGGGACAACATAAAGTACCACCAAAAATTATTAGAAAGAGGCAAAATGTTTAGAGAGTGTGCCCTTAGCTGATGTGACCTGGGGTACCATAAACAACTGAGCCAGCCCTAGGTGTTCTTCTTCAATGACTTGAACAAATAGGGTAGGTGCAGAGACACCCCTTCCTATACGCATATATTCCACAATTGAAGGTCCTACAGGGGAGGAGCCCAGCTAATGGTAACTTGTTGTAATGATGAGTTGTTCTATAAGACACTTCACATAAAATTTTTGTTGATCAGTACATTTCAACATCAGGCTTCTTAATTATTATATAAAATAAGTGTAAAGAAAGCCAGTAGCTCATCATAACTAATGTAAGAGCCCATGAGCATTCTGGAATTTGCTTTTAGCATGCACTGGATTAGTTAGGCTCAGTCACAGTTATATCTAACATGCTATATTTTGTGAGAAGACTGATGGTAAAAGCCATGGTGCTAAAAGTAAAAACAAAGTTCCCTTTGTATGACATGACACCTGATTTACTTTTCATGTGTATGTCAGCAAGATACAGATCTGTCGTTTCCTCTTTTGATGGGGTTGGACTTTCTACATTTAACTTCAACTATTCTGGAACAGGGGAAATCAAAACATGGTAAAAAGAAAAACAAAAATGTGGTATTTCACCCATTTCTAACCAACATGTCTTCTACAAGTTTGGTAAAACAAGATTTTCCTGCTTCCCTTTATTGAGCTGTTCCTACTGAGCAATACCTCACATCTTAGCCAGTATTACTGGGCAAAGAAAAATGATAACTATGGGAAGATCACCCTATAAGGTGATGTACTTTCTCTTCTCTACTTATACTTCGGTATGTTTGGGGGTAAGAGGTTGAACCCAGGTGACAACTCATGTAATAAGGAAAATGGATGAGGTACCTGTTAAGTCTCGCACCTATCAAGTTTCCCCTCTCAAAAGAGAAATAATAAGGAAACAAAGCGAGCAGATGCTGGAAGAAGACATCACAGAGCCATCATCATCTGCTTGGGCGGCACCTGCTGTTATTGTGAACAAAACAGACAACACTTATTATTTCTGTGTTGATTATAGTGGTGTAAATGGTAAAACGCTGCTTGATACCTACCATGTGCTGCTAATTCACAAAATTTTTAAATCCATGCAACATACTTCAGTACTTTAGACCTACAATCAGGATATTGACAAGTGCCAATGGATCCAGATAGTAAAGCCAAGACTGCAGTCACCACCCCATTTTGCCTTTTCCAATTAAAAGTAATGCCATTTGGATTGAAGAATACTGCAGCCTCTTTTCACACCTTATGGAGAGAGTTTTAGGTGAACTGCACGGACGTGCAGTCAAGGGAGGCAGGTGAGGCTCATCATGGAAAGTTAAAAAAGCTAATAATGATAACATAAAATAAATGTGTCCACTGGTCTGTATTATAAATATGTTTTCAGTGTGATTCCAATAATTTTGATCATTTTTATAGTCAAAATCGCTGAATTGATACATTTCCAGTTCAAATACAGAGGAGAAACGCGAGGAGGAACAGCAGTGACAATTGGAGCCTCACCTCGGGCTGCGCTATTCCTCACACACTGGGTTGATGCATGTAATTGGCATGTGCCTGTTGCTGTCCCTCTGTGTGTCATCAATATTATGTTTGCAGACATGTTTATTATACACCCTGATTTTCCACAGTCTGGCTAATATCTTTAATGAACGTGTGTGACATATTTAGTCTGCTGATCGGACTTAAAACCGCAGTGAAAAGGCACAAGGTGAGGCAGACAGTACCGTGCCACACCGAAAGGGGTGCATGTGAGCCCAACAGGTGCTTGTTGCTGCTGCTCTTCTACACAGAGGCACCAATTAGTTAGCAATATCAGAAAGTCAAGTGCACTACAGCGGTCTATTTATTTTTATTTTTGTTCTCACTGACTTCCAAAATGGAAGATTAAGATTTTTAAAACTAAAAGGAAAATAAGGAGGTCTTTTACAAGAAAGTGACAAAGATTTTCGTGGAGAAGGATATGTGCATAGACTTCATTTACAAATAAAGGTAAGACCATAAACGGTGTTCAATTTTACAAAAAAATGGGATCAGGCAAAGAAAAAAACAATCCAATATTTAAAAACTACATTTTTGTTTTTGTTTGTTTTTCTTGTTATCCATTTATTGAACAGTCTGTATTAAAATTGATTAAAGCATCAGAATTAAAAGCTTTTAAAAACAAGGTCAAAAAGTTGAGGTAAAAACTGAAATCCATTTTTTTTTGTACACCTCTCAATACTTTCATTTGTATTGAATGAGTATGAATTGTGGAATTGCAACGGCAAATTTAGAACACATGGAGGGTGCAGAGCAAATGCACTCTTTCCGCTCTCTCTCTCTGCTATAAATGTAACGTACTTTCGTAGGTCAAATATGTGCCTTACCTATCTGTTTGTAAAGAATGCTGATGAGATGAGAAACATAACTAGTAGTCAATGTGCATGCTGCCAACTGAATAGTGAATAGGCTACTCTTTTGTGTTCATATATTTGTAAATTGGACTCTGAAGGAGTCAGTGCCTCACCAGCCATCAACTACATAGCACGTCACTGGTAAACTGTGAGAGAAAATCTGTTACATATATATTGATGATATTATTGTATTCTCCCCTTCTCTATCCAACACCTGAAGAAACTAACCTATCCCTGAACTTAAAAAAATGTGTCTTTCTTAAAAAGTAACTTACATTTTTAGGTCATGTGGTCTGTGAAGAAGGAGTATCTGTTGATCTTGAAAAACTTAAACCAGTTACTCACTATCCTGTCCCTTAAGATCTTAAGTCACTACAAAGATTTCTAGGTATGATGGGATGGTACCACAAGTTTATACCCCACTTTGTAAACCTTGCCGCTCCACTAAATCACCTCAAAAAGAAAGGAGTTCAATGGAAGTGGACTCCAGAGTGTGAGAACAGCTTCCTTAAACTTGAGGAAGCATTGCCATATCCACCAGTATTGTCTCAACCAGATCCCGATCTTAATCTTTCAGGTACAAACTGATGTGAGTGGCATTGGACTTGGAGTTGTGCTAACACAGCAAAAACAGAGCACAGAAAAGGTAATTGCATGTGCTTCCAGAGCAATGAAAGGAACAGAAATAAATTACTCCACCTCTGAGAAAGAATGTCTAGCAGTTGTTTAAGCAGTGGAAACATGTAAGGATTAAAGTTTCAGGTCATTATAGACCATGCTGCCTTAACCTGGGCCTTCAACTGTCCTAAAACATCATCTTGGCTTACTTGCTGGATACTGAGGCTGCAACAATTTGACTTTTTTTATAATGAATTATGCTTCCTGGATGTTCTCAGACTGTAGAAAAAGAAAAAACAACCAGCATTGGATGACTGAGATCAAACATAATTCATAAAGAAAACAGAGACTATTCCCTTGCTTGGTGGGACATACACATTTTTCTTTAGTTTATTCTAACCTTTTTTCTTATATATATTGCTGCACCTGTATTTGTTTATAATACTTCCATCCATCCATTAATTATCCAATCCACTATATCCTAACTACAGGGTCACAGGGGTATGCTGGAGCCAATCCCAGCCAACACAGGAAACAAACCCTGGGCAGGGCGTCAGCCCACCGCAGGGCACACACACTAGGGGCAATTTAGAATCGGCAATGCACCTAACCTGCATGTCTTTGGACTGTGGGAGGAAACCAGAGCATCCGGAGGAAACCCACGCAGACACAGGGAGAACATGCAAACTCCACGCAGGGAGGACCCAGGAAGTGAACCCGGGTCTCCTAACTGTGAGGCAGCAATGCTACCCACTGCGCCACCCCATTCAGAAGCTGCTTAATTGAAGTTTAGGATTATCAAAACTTTTCTCTGTGCTGGCCATCAAATAACACATATATTTATTTATAACCATTTTAAAATAACCAATCAATCTAGCATGCTTGTTATAGGGATCGAAACCAGAATACCCTGAGAAAAGCCCATGTAGATGCAAGGACAAGATGTAAACTTAAAACAGACAGGGTCAGTGTGCTATGAGCTCTGGATGATCTTGATCTTGAAATAAAGAAGCAAAACAAATCTAGATGCAGATTAGTTAAACTTGGTTAAGATCTTGATTCACTGTTCACTGCAACAGCACATTGACCTGAGGATCATCTCTTCTTAATAGCTACTATGTTGTCTAGTCTTGATCCACAGTTAGTATGGCACTATCTCAGGTACACTGCAACTGACTTACAGTGACTAGAACAAGATTTGAGCTGTGATGCAGCATTACCATTCAAACATGTCAGTTAATTCTTAGTATTGCAATAAGGAAACAAGCCATCATCATAAGTATAGATAGATAGATAGATAGATAGATAGATAGATAGATAGATAGATAGATAGATAGATAGATAGATACTTTATTAATCTCAAGGGGAAATTGATAGTTGGAGATAAAGGTAATGGGTGCACGAAGGAATCATTTAACACAACTCAACTTTTCCCTATAAGGAAGCATCATTAGGATTTATTAGTCCCATATGATATTCAGCATATTAATGATTTATTTAATTTCATTGGGTTATTTGCCTTTATGTGGGTTTATTGTTGACTAAGGCATATTTTGGTAAAACAGCTTGCCTTATTTTTTAATCTAGTTGTGAAAATTCCTAGATGAAGTAGTAGTTAGTGCCTTTTGACTTTGAATAGTTTTAACAGTGATGCTTAATTTTAAATTAAAAAACAAACCAAGGAAGCCTTAAAATTAATAAATCTATACTAATAAAAGGCAAAGCCCTCACTGACTCACTCACTCACTCACTCACTCACTCACTCACTCACTGACTCATCACTAATTCTCCAACTTCCCGTGTAGGTAGAAGGCTGAAATTTGGCAGGCTCATTCCTTGTAAGCTTACTTACAAAAGTTGGGCAGGTTTCATTTTGAAATTCCACACGTAATGGTCATAACTGGAACCTATTTTTTCGTCCATAGACTATAATAGACTTCTGCTCGATGCCCGTGGGAGGCGGAGTTACGCCTCCCACGTAATTTAGTGCCTGCCCATATAAGGCCGTCCGTCAGCAGCAATCAAATAGAAACACTGCCACTAAATATTCACGGGTGAAGGACTGTGCTTATGCAGAGGAAGATGAGATGGTCAGGGTGGTGTTTGGCACAAACTCGGCGAAACTGCGAGAGAAACTTTTAAGTGCCGGGTCTTAGCTAACATAATACAGCCATGGACATCGCATGAGATAGCACCAGCACAGCTAAGAAGCTTCGATGCATGTACACTGAGCGACTCACGTGAAATGACGCAGTGCACAGACAAAAAGCAACAGTTCCAAAGAGTGCTGAACAAAAACCGAATTACACAATTGAGAAGGCAGCAAAAAAATATGAAGCGTGTGATACATACAAGCATATTCATAAGTGCAGCTACTGCGGAAACAAAGCACACGGTGCAAAAAGTCAATGTCCTGCTAAAGGAAGAGAGTGTAAAAATAAACCCATGCATGCAGTGTGTCACGTCTCAGATAAAGAGGAAGACGAGCTGTTTATTGATGCAGTAAGAAATGAATCGATGAATGAAACCTGTTATCTTTACAACGATTGACAAACACGGAATGTAACTTGAACACAGCACATCCTACAAATACGAACCTGATTGAAAGAAATAATGATAATCAAATCCTTGATGACAGCAACACTCATAACAGTCACAAAACAATTACTGTATATTGACAATCATGTTACGTTATTTTTAAAATGTTCCCTTTTCTTTTTCATAACTTCTTTAACACAGTATATATATATATATATATATATATATATATATATATATATATACCCTGATCTACATACTTTCAAATAGACAAACCACATGCCGTGGCGCAATGGTAGAGGCTTCGCCTCTAATGCTGACAACCGAGGTTTGATTCCCGAGAGGGGGTACACTGATTATGGACGCGCGTTTCCCGATTCATTTTACTCTCGCATCCCCTTGGTTTGAGACGTATGAAAAAATATGCGGTTAACGCAAAAAGACAGATCACCAATTGAAGCTTTATGAATAATGGATACTTTATTCGCAATCAATGATTGTTTTGGTAAAGCCATACTCAGTGTATTCATTAGATGAACGGTAAAAAAGTAAGAGCGAGGGGAGGGTCACTTATTGAGGCACGCAGGCGAAACCACAATAGCACGCGGGCTCGATGCGTCGTGCACGTCAACTCGATCTGAATTGCGCAATCACATTCGAAAAAAAATCTTTTCAAGTTCTATTTAGTTGACACAAATATCTTTGGTTGGAATGTAAGGCGAATTTACTCTTTACATTTGTATGGTGAAGAAAAATTTATGCAATGATGACTAAATTTAACTATATAAAGTCAAAACTTGATTATATAAAGTCACTGTCAGAATAAATAAAGTCAAAACTTGTTTCTGAATATATAAAGTAAAAACTTGAATATATAAAGTCAGCGCTGGAATATATAAAGTCAAAACTTGAATATGTAAAGTCATTCCCAAATATATAAAGTCAAACCCCGAGTATATAAAGACGGCGTTGGAATATTTAAAGTTAAAACTTGAATATATAAAGTCAGCGTCGGAATATATAAAGTAAGCGCTGAAATATATAAAGACAAAACTTAAATATATAAAGTCAGCGCTGGAATATCCTTCCATTCCCCAACCTGTTGAATCCGACCACATGGTCACGGGGGTCTGCTGGAGCCAATCCCAGCCAACACTGGGCGCAAGGCAGGAAAAAATCCTGGGCAGGGCACATGCATCATTTTCAAAACATTAACCGAACAGTGTTTTTTAATATATTTTTCTGAATACGTTTTTATTAACTTATATAATCAGGAATGACTTTATAAATTCCGACGCTGACTTTATATATTCAGGTTTTGACTTTATATATTCCAGCGCTGACTTTATATATTCTGATGCTGACTTTATATATTCAGGTTTTGACTTTATATATTCCAGCGATGACTTTATATATTCAACTTTTGACTTTATATATTCAGAAACAAGTTTGACTTTATATATACCGACGCTGACTTTATATATTCAAGTTTTGACTTTATATATTCCAGCAATGACTTTATATATTCAAGTTTTGACTTTATATATTCAGAAAAAAGTTTTGACTTTATACAGTATATACCGACGCTGACTTTATATATTCAACTTTTGACTTTATATATATATATCAGCAACACTCATGACAATGACAAAACAATTACATTGTCAATCATGTTACGTTATTATTAAAATGTTTCCTTTTCTTTTTACTTCTCCGCTGCGAAGCGCGGGTATTTTGCTATATATATATATATAGATAGATATATATAGAGATATAGATATAGATATATATATATATATAGAGAGAGAGAGAGATATAGATATATATATATAGATATGACAACAACACTCATATCAATGACAAGTCAATTACATTAACAATCATGTTACTTTATTTTTAAAATTTTTCCTTTTCTTTTTCATAACTTCTTTAACACACTACTTCTCCGCTGCGAAGCGCGGGTATTCTGCTAGTTCTAATATATACAACACTTAATGCAGACTACTAAAATGCTAAAAGATAACACAATGATCTCTTTATTTACATAAGAGTAGAATGAAGAGTAGAAGAACTACTATGAGTGTTCTAGCTGCCACATGGTAGTCATTGTAAGCACTCTATTTGCTAGTAAATGATTTCAACATAACCTTAAAGCCTCCATATCATAACAGATATTAAAAAAAAAAACCTAGCCGTTTCTGGCAAGTGTGAAACACCTTAATAATAACAGCACTTCAAGGCGGATAAAGCAGCTTTTATAAAAATAGAAAGTTATTTGAAAACCACATATTATTTAAAACAATAAATATTATGGCATAAATGAGAAACAGCAAAATTGAAATTGCAAGTTTACTAGTTTTATGTTGGCTGAGAATATTAAACATTAAAATAAAGCATTCTTCTAAGTTCCACTTATTCATGAAAGTAGTGAATATTTGGAAAACCAATCCAAGAAACTTTAAATATTGTTGGGATTCCAGGGGGTCAAAAAGAAGTGCAGGGATAGACTCTTCATTATCATCATGAAATAAATGATGCCCCTAGATCACTTGCTCCAGAACTGGGTTTGAGGTGAAAACTGAGAACATTTACTATTCTCTTCTGACATTCCGGAGGCAGCAAGGCAATTCATTACAATCTCAGAAACAAGGCTCAACTGATGTAACAAAATATAAAAGTTTCTCCGTCTTAGTGCTGTTTTGCCATGCAATATAAACTACATTTCTTAACATTAAATGAATTTGGTAGTAACTACTATATCTAAACGGTCTCAGGGTCAGGGAAAATTGGGGATACATTTCTTCACTAACTCCTGACAGAGCGAAGATTTTTTTTAAATATTCTCATACTCTAAACAAAAACCAGAATTTCATGGATGGTGATTTTTTAAATCATTGTCCTACTCCTTGCACCATACTGGTAGAAGTTAGTGATAGAATACCTCTGGATTTCCTAAATTAATTCTGCTTTGTATTACAAAATCCAAGGAAAAGTATTGAATGAAGAACGGCTATAGCTAAAATACATGACAGATCAGAGATCGTGAAAGAACTATTATTAAGCTCTACTGCATATTGTACTTTCCTTGGAAAACTACATTGTATTTTAAGTGTATGTGCTGTTGTTAAACCATGCTGAACTTCTTTATGGGTTAATTAATTTTGTTACATCTAAATTATTTACCTTGATTTTTGATATTAAGGGATCAAGTTTAATTCTAATGCCCTTATTATTTCCATTTTTACTAACAACTAAGAACTTTTTTGTTTAGCTTAAAGGGAAATTACTCCTCTCTTCATAAATATAAGACAGATAAGTAAAGCTGCATGTCAGCTGAGTTGTGATTTGATATAATCTGGCCTAATGCAAGTGCAATCTGTAAGCCACACTCACCACAACTAACAAAGAATTTCCTACCTGTTAAAGAAGACTGCAACCAGTTTAAGACACTACAAGAGAGGCCCACATATTGACTAAAGTGATTTATTAACACACTGTGATCAATGGCATGAAATTCTGCACTCAGATCCAGTAAAACACATACAGCGACACAACCTGTTTTGTATAGCTATCTTCCCTGAGTGCAGACACAGAACACCGTCAACAATTCTTAGTAAAAATACAAATATAGATTATACTAATTACTAAATACACAACTAGTACACATAAAAATACAGATTTGTTAAAACACACAGAGAACAAGGTAAAACTGATTATCAGAAATGGAAGCCAACAATTTCTGTTCATTAATTAATTAATTAATTGAAGAACTATGGCCAGTTGACAAGATTAACAGAGGAGATTGTAAAAGCGAAAGTCAAAAATAAAGTGAGGCGCACTCACAGTTCTGAAGATTGTGGCCAATTAGCTGCCTACCCACTCTCCTGCCCATTCTATAGTGGAGTATGTGCTGGGCCGTCCATGGTCCTTTATCCAAAACAACTTTTTCATTTGCAGGAGAGCAGACTGGCAGTAGAGCAGCGACACCAAGAAGAAAAATAGGATAGAGGGTTTTTAAGCAATGATTTATAAATATTGCATTACTTATATTTCTGTGTAAATGACTAACAAACAGAGATAAAGTATGCACAGCTCATCAGCAGCTCTAATCAGGGTATATAAGACTAAAGTAGTGTGTCTTCAGCCTGGATTTAAAAATTGAGATTGAAGAGACATCTCCTATATTAGAAGGCAGAACATTCCACAGATTCAGAGCCCTGTAACTAAAAGGTCAACTCTCCACTGTTATTTTATTAATCCATGAATTATTAAGTAGACAGGCACCTTGAGATCTCAATATGCACTCTGGTTTGTAAGTAAAAATAAGTTTGTATTAGTAAAGCAGGACTTTAGCTATTTAACACTTTATATGCTAAAAGGAGGATTTTGAAGTCAGTCCTTACCTTATTTGAGTGCCAGTGCAAGGACTTCAGAAACTGACTTATGTTTGTATTTTCTGGTTCGTGTAATAATTCTTGCAGCAGCAAATTGACTTAATTGGAAGCTTCATGAAGAACGATTACAAGAGCCAGTGAATAACGCATTACAGCAGTCAATCCTACTAGCAATAAATGCATAAATGAATTTCTCACTATCTTGCATATTTAGAAAACATCTTATTCTTTCAATAGTTTTTAAGATTAAAAAACACATGTTTGGGATAGTTTTATAATATGTGTTTTAAATAACACACTAGTGCCAAAAATTACCCCTTAATTGTGTGCTGATTCAGTAAAGCTAAGGTGATACCAGTTGAATGTTGTTGCAATCATCATTATTCCCTCCAATAACTAACTGTATTTAGAGACAAACAGTTCTCATACATCCACTCCTTTAACTCACAATTAATTAAGTACAGCATCACAGAAATGTCATTTGGTTTAAAAGAAAGGTATAACTGGGTGTCATCTGCATATAAGTGAAAATTAAAGTTATGTTTTCTAATGATAGTTCCAAATTGAAGCAAAGAGAAAACATTAAAGGTCCTAGTACTCAGTCCTTTGAAACACTATATTTGATTTCTGAGTATAATGATGGAGTACTGTCAGCACATTTCTGTACATACTGAAATCAATTTTATGAACAAGTACTAAACTAGGCAAGCACAGTGCCTGTGAGCACTGTGTAGTTTTCCAGCCTGCAAAGTAAAATGGAATGCTTAATGGTGCCAAACATCGTACTCAAATCAAATAGCATAATTACTGTGGAATTTCCTTCATCAGAGGATATCAGAATGTCATTTACAACATGTTTAGTATTGTTTCTGTACTATGACCAATACGGAAGCCAAATAAATTGAGATGTGTAAGGTGGGACTGAACCTGCATGGCAACTGCTTTTTCAATTATTTTGGAGAGAAAGTGTAAATTTGAAATAGGTCTAAAATTATAAAGCATGTGTGGGTCTAGCTCTGGCTTTTTAAGTAATGATCTGATAACTGACACTTTTAGTGTATCAGGGACTGTGTGGATCAGTGCTAAACTATTGATAATGCTAAGGATGCTGCCAGAATATCAATTGGACTTTTTTCTGTTGTAGTTTAGTTGGGCCTGGATCTAAGGAACAAGAAGGTTTCATTTTGTACACTAAAGTTAAGATTTTCTGTTCTGTTACAAATGTAATATTTCTGAAGTGGAGAATGCAAGACAAGACAGAGTTTGCTAATCTAGTAATACATTTACAAAGTGACGCTGAAATCAGGGATCTTTTTTTGTTGAATTCCTCATTAAAGACACACATCAAGTCTGCAATGCTAATGTCTGTAGGCATTTGGCATTGTAGTTCTGAATTATTTGTTTGATTACCCACTGATCTAAACAGCTCACAAAGATTATTGTTGTTGCTATGTTTTAATCTAGAATAGTAATCAGATGGCTATAAAGAGAGCTTGTTATGTTTTTTAACACTCTCCATCCATGTGTTTTGGAAGACCTGCAGCTTTGTTGCCCTCCAGCTACACTCCAGTTTTTGACATTTTAATGGCTTGAATACTCTCATTAAACCAGGGTAAGCTTCTATGCACTTTGATTACATTTGTTTTGATGGGATCTACTGTATCCAAAGAAACTTTCAAAGTCACATTTTAATTTTTTAGTTGATCCAGATTCCTTTCCACCATTATGCTTGAGTTTCTCAAAGTATCTTACAAATTGTAATTCTTTTGCATTTATATAGTGCTTTTTCTCACTATTCAAAGTGCTCAGCAATTGCAGGTTAAGGGCCTTGCTCAAGGGCCCAACAGACAGAGTCCCTTTTGGCATTTCCAGGATTTGAACCGGCAACCTTCCGATTACCAGTGCAGATCCCTAGCCTCAGAGCCACCACTCCACGCTTAACTGCAGAGTTACAGTCTACAGTAGATGTTGCACTGTTGTTAATTTGCTCTGCGAGTATACTGGTAACAGAAGAACCAAATCTTTGTATATAATATTCTACTGTGGCTGTGTGTTTGTCTGTCCAGGATTTTAAACCACCTGTAGCTCGCAAAGCGTTTGATCTTTTAACCTGAAATTTGGTAAACATATACTAAATAACGTCTACTAACCACTTTTGGGGTGATGATTGACCTCCAAGTTTACTCCTCTTTTTATTTTTGTTTTATTTTATTGTAGAATCAACTCTCTGCAGCGGCAAGCAGGACGGCCATGTGCCACATGCGTAAGGGCGCCGTTCTCATCCCTAACCTCCTTTGACGTCACTTCCCCTACCTCTTCATATCTTAAATCATTCTTCAGGCAGATAGAAGACTTAAGTGCCAGCTTAAGTGAAAAATTAAGCAGAAACATACTAAGTAATTGCAACACAAACACTGACTTAATTAGTTTTAACGCGAAAAGATGCCGACAAAAGAAGAGAAGTGGGCCGATAGGGTGGAGAAAAGAAGAGTTGCTCAGGAAGCAGCAAGTGCATCAACCTCTGAGCAAATAAATGCTAAATGTGCAGAGAAAGAGTATGAAAACTATGAAAGTCAAGTTTATTCACTGCGCCATTACTGGTCTAACATAATTAGGTAGTGATCAGAAATAATTTTAATTGAAAGTTGTAATATTTAAATTTTTAAGAACATTAAGACGATTGAATAGCCCCAAAGTTAAAGAACTATTTACATTATATCGCTTAAGGGGATTTTGGAATTATAAGGAGGGCAATATTAGAAGCTCACAACAGTCTAAATGGCAATAAGTGTAGATAAATGTTCTTTATATATCATTAGCAGAGTTATATTTGGCAGGAACTCATTGCAGATGAGCTAGCCGAAGTGTAATATGATCATAGAGTTTTGTACAGGTGAAGACCACATCGGCATGGAACTTGCTGCAGTCTGTGGATGTTTGATGCAGGGAGTAAAACATAACACAACATTCTCAAACCTACTTCATCCAACTCAGGGTTGCATCGGAGTAGCACCTAACTCATTGGTCCTGAAGGGCGTCAGTCCATAGTATGTCTTCTGGTTTGTTTTAGAAAAATCATAGTAACCATGGTAAAACACATGCAGACACATAAAACATATGTAAACACCACATGGGCAGTGACTAGGCATGAGAAAGCATTCATAAAAATTTGAATTGCAGTAATCCAACTATAAAATGTGAAAATGCTTAATCAAGTGGTTTTTGGACATACTTTTTACTCAGCAATGTCTAGCTAACACTGCTCATTGAGTAGATCTGTATTTTTATGTTAAACAAATTCAGATATAATAAGACGGTGTGGAACGGGACCCGGACACAGACAGACAGACAACGGTTTATCACCCAGCACACCCATTTATTCACCACAACTATATACAATATTTACAAGTTTAGTGCACGTCCCAGTGCCTCCAGCACCAATTCCCCCAAAGTCCGGGCCTCTCACAGTCTTTCGTGCCCTTCTTCTGGCCGCCTCCAGTCCTCTCTCCAGCTCCGTCCTCTTCCACCCGACTTCCGCTCTCGAATGCAGGGAGGCGGTCCCTTTTATACCACCCTGGATGGGCTCCAGCTTTTTCCCGGCACTCCTCCTTGGACACGCCCCCGTGTGGCGGAAGTGCCGGCTGCGCACCCAGAAGCCCTCCGGGTGTCCCCCTTCTTCTTCTCCCCAGCACTTCCTGGTGTGGCGGAAGTGCTGGGCTCCAGGGTTTTTCTGAAGCATGTGCTTCTATGAAATCATTTGTTTTAAGATATTTATATCTAAAATAAAAAATGACATATTCTAAAAGGCAAACAATGAATAATACACCTTACAGTTTATTTCTATCATTATTCATTTTATAACTGTTTTTGTTTATTCTTAGTTCTGACTTTACACGCACATTCATACCTACATTATAAGAGAACATTCTCCTTGCCCATGGGTTTGCTCATCTCACATACTGAGTAATGGCATTCTTTGGTCCAGGTTTATCAGATAGTTGTAATGATGGTGCAAAAAAGACAATTGCAGTTTATATTATTTTGTTTAAGCTTAGCTGGAAGACCCAAAATCAATGATTAGGGCATTGACTTTAAATTTCTGAGTGGCAGTTGTTTATGATATTAGTAGCAGCAGAGGAAACAATCTATTGTAGAAGTATTTATGTAAAAAATAAAACAAATTAGTAATGTTGTCATTTTGTATAAATGTGCAAAGAATTTGTTCCTCTACCAATCAAAAACTATTTTCACCATTAAGGAATTTCTGCAGCATTGTACTGTATACAGGCCAAAAATATTTTCTTCTTTAAAAATCCAGAACTTTGGCAAAATAGTGTCATACTGCTTAAGTGTACACTTGCACTTTAATTTTGACAGCTACACAGCATAATATTTCGACATAAATTAAGCGTCAAAGTTTGTAAAATGTTTACCCCACTTTTAATGCTTGACTATCTGTAGTAGATTGTGCAGTAGACAAACTCAAGCATCTGATCTGAGATTTTTTATTTGTTTTTGAAAGAGTCTGGCTTATTGGGAAAGGTCGTGGTAACTGCCATAAAACATTGAATATGGTTAAAAATTACCATTGCAATCTCAAACCTGCATATTCCAATTTTGCCATGTGGAAGTTAATATGAAAAATTACCTATTTGCAAAGTGATAAAGTTTCAAAGAATCATTTTACGGTATAATAATTAATCATGATATGACTTCAGATATGATTAAACAATACAAAATAAACATTTTTTAAAAATTCCCTTTTTCCATGCTTCCATTGGCTAGCAATTTTGTCTTTTTCAAATTATTAGGCTGCCTAATAGTGAATCCACCCTGGAGTTCTAGCGCTACCTAGTCCAGCACTGCTGCCTTTTTGAGTTAAGTAAAAATAAATAAATGTCCATTTAAGTCACTTAGTTGTTTATGTGGAGTATTTAATAATGCATGCATAATAATTCAAATGAGTATGCCACAAATTGTACTTGTGGGGGTGGTTGCAGTGATGAATATAACATAAACACAACATACTTCCTTATGATGCACATTACACTCTTTTCAGCCATACTATATTCAAAATCACTTGTTAATTTTTTTTCTGAATTGTAAGTTAAAGTTGGTAACAACTTAATAGCTCATTTAGTGCATTTTGTAATTCCTGGCAACAGGCAGAATTTATAATAAAACATCTGTGCTTTATTATCTATAATTCTGCAAAAAGTTCTTTATGCCTTCAAAGTGGAAAAATATTCAGGCCATGTAGCAAACTATATTGTAAACTGAAGTTAGTGATATTCAGAAAGCAAAAAAACTCCATTTTAGGTTTTTTTAGCAGGCAGATCTTTGGCATATTGAGGCATGTTCCAGCTAATACACGATTGCTTATACTGTATGGGTAACCATACAAATCATTAAAATGTTCATTTTCAGAAAGCAACAAAGTATTTCATTGAAGGCCATGCTAAAAGCAACACTCATTAGTTTTCATTCCTTATGTTATATGAATAATTTTAATTATTATACTCTATTTTTAAAGATTTTTTCCTTTTTTATTATAATGTTCTATTATACAAACTGTCTTAAAATAAGAGATGGTAGAATAAGTGAAAACACTATTTTGATAATTATATTCAATTAGAATAAGTCCCAGAATCTCTAAAGAATGTTATGTTAATTATCTTATTATGAAAAGTGCTAATTGGTTAAATATTAAGGTGTAAAAACAGAAATAAAATATTTTTCATAAAAAGACATAACTTGAATTGCCACATAAACACTATATCCCTTATGATTATTCTGAATTGTTGTAATTCCCCTCAAGATTAAATGTTTGCAGAAAGACAAAAAACTACACAGATGTCATGTCCTTTTCAGGCTGGAGCCTATATCATCAAGCACAGGGCAAAAGGCAGAAAAGAACCATGGACAGGACACCAGTACATTGCAGACATGCATACACTCACACACACGCACGCACACACACATTAGAGACAATTTTGCATCACTAATTCACCCAGCTTTCATGTCTTTGGACAGTGGGATGAAAATAGAGCACCGGGAGGAAGCCCATGCAGACACAGGCAGAATATGCCAACCCAACAGAGGGAGGACCCAAGACATGAAGCCTGGTCTTCTTACTGCAAGACAGCAGTGCTATCAGTGCACTACTATGCCGCCCAGGTACATAGATGGCAGTGCAAAATGATTTTGCTATTTTAAAAAAAAGCCAGTTTTCAGAATAAAAGCACTATTTTCAGTCTTCTTTCTAATTCCTTTTTTTAACAAAAATCAGAGATAAATTAATTAGAAAGTGCAAAGCAATGTAAGAACATTTAGCTTGAGTAAATATAAGTTTTATATCATTGGTTGAGTTCAAAGTACAAAAATATATGTTAATATATATTAAAACAGAATGATTTAGGTACAAGAGGCAGAGAAGTGACACCAGTGATACTGGAAGCCCATCACAAGCTTAAACTGTAGCATACCCAATTTGGATAGGTCTCTAGAACTGTAATTGTGTGATTTTGTGTTATAGCATACATGAGGGCCCCAGAGATTTATTTTCTCTAAAGATGCTGTTTACAGGAGTTTTTGTTTTCTACTCCTCCGTTGTGAAATGGGTATATCTAAACAATAATATTAATGAATATATAGGATACTTTATATTCACCTTCTGACACATACCCTCCAATGAGAAGTAGTAAATATTAATTAAGGTAAAACAAAAAGAGAAGGGGGCAGCAGTCCAACAGTTTGCTCTCAAATAGATGGCACTGTAGAATATTGGAAAAAGACAAAAAAAAAGTGATTTCCTAGAAAATAACAGTGCCTTACACTTAAATAAATCAGCTAGGGAAAGACTACTGTATGTTTTTAATTGTAG
The DNA here is from genome assembly GCA_026402145.1 of Polypterus bichir lapradei. Classification (NCBI taxonomy): domain Eukaryota; kingdom Metazoa; phylum Chordata; class Cladistia; order Polypteriformes; family Polypteridae; genus Polypterus; species Polypterus bichir. Next base: position 49,660,057 of record JANRMT010062818.1, on the reverse strand, counting down.
GACATCAGAGCTTTTCAGAAAGTGGTACACTAAACTACAGATAACAATGATTGATCTTCTTTACCTACATCCTAGTAGCAACATTATTAAAGATTTAAAATTTTCCTGATGGTTGTGAACTTTTTAGTTGAATAGGATCTGTGATCACTTGCTCACCTGCCAGTGACTGGGGCAGTCTGGTTTTACTCCTAAGAAGTCTACCATTGACCGCTTCCTGACACTAAGGGTTCTCATTGAGCAGAAATGTAAATATCAGCAGAGTTTCTTTGCAGCTTTTATTGATTTTCATAAAACGTTTGACTCAATTGATCAAGCTGCCCTGTGGGACATCGCGAGACTTCGTGGGATTCCCCCCAAAGTTGCTGGATATCATGGCCAGCCTGTACAATGGTACTGAGGGATGTGCAGAGTGGAGTCAGATCCTCCGTGTTTTTCCCAGTTGATTCTGGGGTTCATCAGGGGTGTGTTCTTGCTCCTACACAGTTCAATGCTTGCATGGACTGGGTATTGTGCAGAGTCTTGGGGTCCAGCAGCTGCAGAACATCTTTTGGTGAAGAAAGATTCACTGATCTTGAATTTGCTGATGATGCTGTGATCTTTGCAAATTCAATGAAGGATCAGATCGGGCCTCTTGAGAAACTTAGTGAGGAGTCAGAATGTCTGGGCTTGCAATTGTTCTCGATAAAAACCAAGATCCATGCCTTTAATGACCTCTTAGGCACAGTCATCAGCACTGTGTCTGTCTGAGGACACCAGTCTTTGGTGACTCTTCCTAAGAAGTCAGTAGACTGACTGAGAAAGCATGGGAGGTCACGAGTTTGCTGGAAAGGGATGTGTGGCGTGCCCGATATCTTTGTAAAAAGACAAAGGTCCAAGTCTTTAGAGTCCTGGTGCTTCATTTTCTGCTATATAGTTGTGAGACATGTTATTGTTGAAGACCTGAGTGGCTGGACCAGGCCAAGGAGATGCTCACCTAACACCTGCCTGTGCCAGATCATGTCTAGAGGGTGGGACTAGACCATGTTTCTGCCTGGAGGGTTGCCAACCAGGATCCCAAGCTGTTTCGTCATTTGGTGAGTGTGGCAACACACAGTATCAGTGCATGCTCCCAACCTCTCTCTCCCGCTCTCTGTTTCTCTCTAGAATGAGTAAAGCCTCTGAAAATCGATGGAGGTCACATTAGTAATGTAGTGTATATGTAGAATCCTGTATAAAATAGTCAATTTAATATTTAATATTGTGTATAAATTTCTTAATTATAGCAAGCTTCTTTTTTTCATTAAGTGGTTCAGGAACTCCCCTGGCTGAAAACGCCTGCCATAGGATAGATTGAATATGTAAGGGATGAATGCATTTTTGGCCCAGTGTGAGAGATGACCAACTTTCTTTTTACAAAAACATTCAACAGTTTCAGTGCCAAGATAAAACTGTATATAACATCTGAATTATTTTAAAAAAGCTGGAAGTTGTATCTACAATATAAACTTCTAAAATATTTAATAGGAACCTAAAGTATCAACTAAACATAAAAACAGACAATGAATTGTAGTTGCTGTTTTCGCCTTGACTATACTGGATTTTTCCCATTACAATCATTTAAGATAGCTTGCCCGCATGCTTGCTACAAACACAGTGCCTCAGGTACCCCATTGTGCTATCCTTGTATTGTATGAGGGTAAATCAAAAAGTAAAGGCAATCTGAAAATTGTGCAGTAAACGCAACAGATAGATGCTGATGCAATACAAAACGTTGCAATGGATTATGTGTAGTTCAATGAATTTTATCTTATTTCAATCCCTGTGCCCAAAGAAATTTCACTATGGCACATTATTCAACATTGGTGTGACCTAACAGCAGAGGGTCCATGCTCACTTGACCTTGGCTTCAACTAGATTAATGGCACAGTAGTGCACTGTGTGTGTTCGAACTATCCATAAGCCTTTGCAAATGTGTTGTATTGGGTCAGCTTCTATCCATTGCAGTTACCACATCATTTTCAAATTGCCTTTACTTTTTGTATTACCCTCTTGCATCAAGAAACATAAATGACTGGAACAGTCTTCTATTTATTGTTGTTTGATTCTTTATTTGAGTATATGTAAATACAATATATTGCAAACCCCCAGATATCTATATGATGTTTATTCAGGGTACTGCACAGATGTGTGGATTACATTAACCATTGGTAATCCAATTAACCACTGGTAATCCAAATTGGCCTTGTGTGAGAGTGTGAATGACTGGGCCCTAGGCTGGTTCTTGACTTGTGCTTGATGCTACCATGTCATTCCATGGCCTCCTGCACCTTGATTATAAGGGTTTCAGAAATAATAACATTGAACTGGTAATACAAGGCAGTTAAATATTGCTCACATAATTGAAACAACTTAGCTATTTATTTTCCACTGTCTGAAGGGAATGATACGTCCTCCTGTGCTTTGACTGTAGTAGCTCCAGACTGCATGATATGTTTTTATATTAGACTTTATACATTATTTACATTAAACATTTTTGTATTGTTGGCCAAAAATTCTTAACAGGTTGTTATGTTCTGTTAAGTACATACCATCTGTTAATCAGCTTAGTTTAATGTTATTTGAAACTTAAATAATGTGTTATTTCCTACATACTTTTGTATAAATCATTTTATATGTTTTTAAACAAATATTTTAAATTCTTTGAAAACTTACATTTAACAACAATTGAAAACAAATTTTCTTTTTTCTGCACAAAATTTCTTTAATTTTGCCTCTTCTTTACTGATTGTTCTCTCAGTGGCTATTGCATTAAAAAGCTTTTTGAAAGCCATAGTATCTAATACTTTAAGATCAGTCTGAATTATATGTCACTTCAACCCTGTACTGGAATAAGTAGTTTCAATAAGAAAGATGGATCTAATAGTGAACTATTGTTCATTAAAAATACAAATCCAGCATATATATTAAAAGTAAACCCTTTACATTTAGCCTATGTCAACAGTGTAGTAACATACCTGAATAAATCTATGCACTCTATTATCTATTAATTTTAGACTGTCCTTTCTAATACTGGACTAAGGATGCTGGAGTTTTCTCTGACAGTATTCAGCTATAGTCAATACACCAGTCCTTCCAAGGGCAAAACAAGTCTCTGAAGTGAAAGTGAAATTGCCTGCAAATACCGTGAAAACATACAAGGTCTATACAGAATACACCCTAGGCTTTAATTAATCTGGGTTTCAATCACTGATGACCAATATCAGGATTTCTGAAAACAGAAGAAAGGAAAATCAGAAAAAAAAAATTCAGTGTCAGCTTTCAATCTTTTTTTTTAAAGCATCAGACTGCTGTTTGATAAGTCACAGGTTTACAAAATAACCACAACTTCTATTAAAGGATACGTATAAATGTATTACAATTTAAAAGGGACAAAAGTAAATAGATTGGCTTTATGCCCCTCCTTGACTTCTACCCAGGCCACTATATCAGCTCCTTGGATAATTGCTTGCAGTATGAAAGCAAACCAATTATTTTAAAAAAAGACAATAAAAAAGTGAAACATAGAGTTCTTCTGCCCTTTCCACCTTCATATTTAAATGCTTTTACTATTGCCAACATCTTTGAGTAGCTGGCCAGGTTTGGCCCTACTTACCTAAAACCTTTACAAATGAGTGAAATGAGATTATTGCATGTTGGATCCATATCAGCAAGGAGATAAGTGAAAGGTAAAACTACAAAAACAACAAAGCCAGAAAAAGGCATTATATGAAGTATGGGGGCATCTAGATATTGTAAACCACTAAAAACACTTTTTAATTGTATTAGTCTTGTAACTTACTATCACAGCCCAACCTTTACAGAGAGTTAAGTCACATATAAAGAGAGTATTCATTGAAAGTAACCACACTTCTTACTCCACTATTTTCATTTATTCCAAAATGATTGCTCTGTTAACTGTAGCAATATCATCTTTTCAACTAAAACTAGTGGGTCATTGAACTATTGAAAAATACCACGCACAAAACAGAAATAATTCTTTAGAAAGCCAACGTTGAGTTAAAAATTTCAAAGAGAAAAACACTGCACTAAGTTACGATTTTAATAACTTTTGCAAAGAAATTCTGCATTAAATGAAAAACAGAGACGAATCACTTTGCATTGAGTTCTCTTCAGCGTAGAGGACTCAATTGCATGAATGAGGGGCTAATACCTCCTCTACCCAACAGTGGTGATTGATTGAGAAGTTCATTACAAAGTGTTGGAAATGACCACTTTAATAGGGATCCATCACTCCTCTCACAGACAGCGTTCTCTCCTAAAGGGAGATAAATCACTACTGTTCTCATTAACACAAATCTCACCATTTCTACAATTTACTGCAGTGATTGGCCAATAAAAAACGCCATTTATCTAAATCACAGAGGTCTGTTTTTTCTGAATACAAAAGGCAAGTCTACCAAATGACCTACAAAAGGAAAGAAACATTTTTTTTCCTTTCCTTTCTCTGTGATAACATATTTTTTCATGACAATATGATGCAACATAAGGTCTATCAAAGTTTTTTTTTTTTATTTATTTTTAAGAAGACAAAAATTACGAGTTATTAAAGTATGCCATTCAGGTAGGATTAGTGTTTTCATAATAAAATAAACAGAAATGGATTTGTAGATTGTTCACATTTTATCATATATGGAAGGGTTATTTTGTTAAAGTTATTTAAAGGCATCAAATAAAAACAAACTTGGCAACACACTGTAAGTTTCTGCCTGCTGAATATTACTATATGTTTAATCATTGTATTCCAATCTGTGGAATAAAAAAGAATATTCTAAAACAATACCTAATGAGGGTGCATCAGGTGGAATTTGTATTTTTTTTTAAATTATATTACAAAAATATGACACAGAACAATCAACTATACAATGGGTAATAACATGTTTTATATCAAAATTAGTTTCAAAACTATCCCTAAACTATATATAGAATTACAAAATCAGATAACACATTCTGTAGTTGTCAGATAAATATACTGAAACAATTATAAAGTTTACTGACACCTAGCATGGTTACTTAACAACAAAATTAATAAGATTTTTACCAAATATGAAAGATGCTTAGGAGAGTTCATCAAGTAAAAAACATAATTATTTTCTAATTTTAGAATATGGCATATTTTCCCACAGCGTTGTAGAAATTTAACTTTTACAGAAGCTAATGAGTTATAGAAATATTATAAGTAAAACATTCTCCTCCTCAAAAACACACAAAATTGCAAAAAAGAAAAAACAAACGTCTGACTTGGCTATTGATAAGAGGGCAGTGAGGCATTAAAAAACTTATATTGCCATAACTACAAAGGAGCCCCAGTAGCATTTCTTGACACATGTCTGCTGAAAAATTTGTTGGCTAAAAGTACTCAATGCTGGTCTGTCATAGAGAGGATGTGCAGCATTGATTATAATGGCCATCAGTTTTGCATTCATTCTGTCCTCCACTACTACCTGCAGCAGGTTTAAAGTGCATCCCATTACTGAACCTGCCTCCTTAATTAGTTTGTTGATTCAGTGGGCCTTTCTTGAAGAGATGTCACTGGCTCAGCACACTACAGCATATAAAATTGCTTTGCCTATCACAGACTTATACAACATGTAAAGGATGTCACTATCCAGTTTAAAAGAACACAGTGTGCTAAGACAAAGGGTCTTTTTTTATAGAGCTGCTCTATATTACTAGATTAGGTCAGATGTCATTGATGTGGACCCCAAAATGTGTGTAGTGGTGTACCACCTCTGCATCCACTCACTGAATAGTTCTTTGGTTTTGCTGATGTTAAGGTGTAAATAAATCTCTGCACCAGGGACAGAATTCTGCACTTAACCCCAGTGCTCTGTTTCACCTCCTCAATGTAACCCATTTGTACAGCATCATTTGGAGAATTTCTAAAGGTGACATGAGCCACTGTTAAATCTATAGCCCAAGGTTTACAGTATGAACAGAAAAGGTGACTGTACAGTTTCTTTGTAGAATTCCAATCACATCACATTTGAGACCCTGTTTCTGAGCCTCCAAAACTACAGTTTTGATGGACAGAGAGAGCTCATTATCCAGGAAACCATGATTTTGAGCAAAAGGGCAACTTGTCTGGTCATTAGGTGAAGAGGCACCTGTCTTCTCTGGAACTGGTAAAATACAAGATGCTTTCCGCAGCCTTTGCAAATTCTGGAGCCTTAGTAACATACTGAATAAGTAACAGAGGATATCATAAAGTTGTTCAGCATAGACCTTAAGTACTTGAAGATTGACTGTATCTGCTCCTACAGCTTTTTTTTGTTTGTAACCTTCTCAGTTGTCTACTCATTTGCCCATCAGTTATAACCAGCCTATTCTGATGGTCAAAGGTGAACTCTTCATTGGCCATGCTACTCGTATTTTAAGTGGTATGAAAAAAATATACAGGAAATTGATGATGCAGTATAGATGATGTACACAGATTGGTGAAGGGTTGCTGGGATGGAAGTCTATTAAAAATGATTTCAGTGTATCTGAGCCCTGGATTACTAGAGTCCAGAAATTATGTCCATTCCATTCTTAACATCTTTCATGTTACTCTGAGTGAGTTTGTTTTCTATTTCAGCTTGGTACGGTTCAATCCCTTCACTCAGCTCTTTTTCTTCAACACTTTCTACATGCCCTTTAGAGCCTCTTTGATACCTATTTGAATGCTCTGTTCTTATAATTCAGAAGACTTTTTAGCTCCTTACTAATCCAGAGCTTGTTGTCTGGGAGGTTTTGCACTGTTTTTGAGGAAATAGTTGTGTCAACACAAGTTACAATAGTCTGTGAGTGAGTCCCTTGATATTGTGCCCATGTGACTTGTACATTACTTCCAAGGCTGTCCTTTGAAAACAGTCATTCAGAACGATTTCAACCGTCAGGGTCCACTTCCTCAGTATTGTGGTGGTAACAGGTTGTTGTCTAATAACAGGGCTGTAGATGGTAGTAAGATGGCCCTGATTGTGAAACATGTTTGTTTCTGAGTCCCTATTTGCAGAAAGAAGACTACAAACATAAATGATATAACTTATCTCACTCTGCAGATAACATGGATAATTTCCTCTACCAGTATTTCTATGTCTGGATCACAAATTTCAGTTTTAATTGTAATGTGCTCCACTTTTTCTCACTCTGCTTCAGGTCTCTGTCTGTATTAATATTTCAAATTTATCAATCATTAAAACAGTGTCAGGTATATTAGGTTTAAGACAGCTGTCTCTAATACACCAAATACCTAAACTTGCTTTAACTTGTTATGAGAGCTAAAAATGAATCCATTTTATTTGAGTGTTTGAACTTTGCTAGTTATAGGGGCACAAGCTCTTTGCCCTCTCCTTCATCTATCTATCAGTCTCTGTGGAAGGATGAAACGGTAGTGATTAGGTGCTCAGGATAACAATGCTCGCAGTTGATTATGGGAATATGGGAGGCACCATTTTGTTTCATGGCTGTCATCATTATTGAGCTTTTTCTTGTCAGCAACAAGTGTATGCACTATTGTTAGAGCACAAATTTGTGTATATTTCAGATGACTTAACATGCATAAATAGCAGGTAAATAGTTTCAGGGATTAAGGGATTTTTCTTCATTGTTTTTTGTTTTGAGTTTGAATAATATATTGGGTTTTAGTAAATCAGTCTTTTGACTTCCCACCTTTGCTTTTGTGACCATTTTCTACCACCTTGGAAGAGCAATAATATTTTATATCTCAGATTTATTCAGCGTAATAAATAAAAGTCCCATTTGACCCTGTCAAAGTTATTTTTAGCATCAACAGATGGCAAGACCTCAATGCATGCAGAAGAATATATAAAATTGAACATTTGTTGATGATTTGTTTGAAATTATCTGTCTTCCTTTACCAAATTATGTTTAAAAAATCCCTTGAAAATTACAGATAAGAGCTTTTGCATTCTTATTAACAAAATCTTTTATCATTGCTCATTAATGATTTTTTCTGTAGGATGTCCTTTCTACTGGGTTTCTTAATTTTTTTATTTTTGGAAAAAATAAACAGACTTCATAAATACTTTTAAAATTAAAAAATGTGTCAATATTTTTATTACAGATTTATCTGTGCATGTAATAGTATTGTGACTTAAGTGTTAATTGTTCAAATTTTCTTGTGGTCAGTAAGATGAATTCTGTTTACTATATTTATAAAGTCCAGTATTAGTGGATTTTGAGTATTCATCATCCGTGTTAGAGACGTCAGTAAATAATTCTGATGCCTTCAAGGCTTGTAATTTGTTTTTATTTGAATATAGAATTACAAGTCAGAATACAAAGCTGGGTTTGTTTATTTTTTTTTTTTTGTATTTTTTGCCAAAAAAAATTCACTAATTAGACATTTCACCTAAACTCAAAATACTAAACAAAGCTCTTAAATCTGGAAAAAATGCAAAAGATATTTTCCCTAATTTTAAACTGAGTTACCATTAACAATGCATATGTTTTTGTAGTTTATCCAAATTCACAAATGATTTGAAACTGTGTGACTCCTACCTTTATACTGCCACCTATGTGACATCATAAGTAGCAACAGGGCAAGCAGCCAGAAGAAAACCCACAACGATGGCATTAGCCACAAGAAAACAGATCATAGCATGCCAAAACGTTTAGTACTTCAAAACAACTTTTAAAGTGAAAAATAATGCAGAAATGTATTCCTTATATTAAAAAACAAAACATGAAAACAAAGAAAGATAAAAAAAAACATGAAACTAAGTTTGACAAATATTCAGAAGTAAAAGAGGAAGACCACATTCACAACATCATGATATGAGAAGGATGATCAACATGATCAAAAGTAACAGTGACATTATAAGGACGTGACCAAGAGAAACAGGTTGCAAATGATAAAACGTAATTAATAGATGTGATGCACTGAAGAAAAAAAATATATTATCCATGGGTTAAGAATTTTTCATAAGACATACAAGTTATGGCCATTGATAAATCATGAAATTGTCAAAGAAGTCTTAGGCATTTATTGGAAATTATCAATGCAAGATAGGATTTAATGCACAATTAAACTTTTTCACTATTACAGTATGATCTTCTGAATGTTCATATTAGGGTTTAAAGGGAGATTTTACTTAGCATTGTGTACTGTCCCAATTTAGTGTGCATATGTTATCTAAGATTCAGTTATTTAAGTAATTCTCCCAATCTCTAGAGCTTCCCTTAAAACTGGATTCATTAAGCAGTTGCTTTATTTATCAGATTTTCAAATCCAGTATCCTATGGTGGGAGCGAAATCTGGCCAACATAATCACTTTTCTGCTGAGATTGATTTTTTGAATTCATGTTTGAGGTCTTTAATGTTCCAGTTGACGTTTTAATTTATGATTATTGATTTTATCATGTTATCAAGTTTCTTTTATGATAGAATTCATATTCCTAAACAAAAGGGGAAAAAATACAAGTATAATTTGTTTTTGCTTAAAATAATGAAATATTTCAGGTCTTGAGCCCTGCAACCAGTGATGCTAGAGTAGCTATCTTGGAATTAAATAAAATAAATGTCTCTTTTTCATTTCTCTTCCTATTCCCTGACCGACATCACTCTCATCCCTCCACTGAGCATTCTATTGCAACAAATGCACTGATTTTGGTAGAACACAATAAAGCCTTGACATTGGTTCAGTTATTGATAATGATACATTCATTTAAGGAACTGTTTAAAGGGCACAAGATATAACTTGATCAGTGTCAGTGTAAGTGTTAATAAAATAGACATATTTGTTTTCTTATTTGTTTAGGTTATAAAAGGCCCTAATGATAGAAGTATGCATAAGGAAATAGTGATACATATTATACATTAAGCTAAGATTCTAGTCAGGGCAGTTGGGTGGATAGTGCAAAAAAAGAAAAATGCCATACAGCCTAGACAGGTCCAAATGAAAATAAATTTTTGAGTGGCTGTGTGCCTTAGAAAAAAAAATGTGTCAAATTATAAAAGATTTGGAGTTGCTGGCTACTCCTTGGGCATGCTTTAATGTACTGTATGACAACCCAGGCTAGTGTGAATGCTTTTGAAAACAGTACTTTAAATAATGTTGCTTACGAGCATGCATGTTAGTAAATCTTTGCCTAAGAATTTAATTTCCTTCCCAGTTTAAAGAAGCAAGGTAAAGATTTAAAAAAAAAAAATCTGGGTTGTTGACGTGCTGCACCTTTTTGTAAGAAAGATAATTTGTAAACACACAATAAAATAAATGTTTGCTTCTGGCTTGATCTACATTATAACTATTTAAGTCACACAATACTTCAGAATAGTTTGTAAAGTCAGTAACTGTAATGTTCTATTAAAATTAGGCTAGAGTATGCATTGTACCAAGGCTGGAGTGTCTAAACCACCTATTAAAGTAGAGCAGTCACGAAAGAGAAAGAGTAACAAGCTAGTTAGCAACACTTACTGTGCATTGAGAAACACGCTTTTAATTGAAAATGATAGAAATAGTTACTTGGTATATTTACCAATTTGCTCTATAAACTGTTAATTTTGTGACAATTTGTGGTTGCAGATGCCACAGTGGTAGCACTGATGCTTTGCAATAAGGAGATCATGGGATTGTGTCCTGGTTCCTCCCTGCTCAGAGAGTACTTTGAGTAGTGAGAAAAGTGTTATATAAATATAAAGAATTGTTATTATTGTGGAATTATTTGAGAACAACAGAAAATGTTGTACAATTTTTAAATTCTGCATTAGGAGGGAATAATGTAACACCTAGGAAAGTTTATTTTGGGTGTTTTGATATAAATATGTTAAAGAAGACAATAAGAATAAAACCAATTAGAATAAGAACTTTATGTGCTACAAATAGCAATATGTAATAGTTAATAGCAATTTTGTTAACAAAGATGCCACTCATTCACTTAAGTATGTCATCATTTTGCATTTTTCTGATCTTGAGAAATATTAACCCTACACTATGCAGAAAACCTTATGCATTGCACAGAATTTGTGATGAATCGTGGAATACATGGGATAAAGTTTAAAATATTGGCCACAAATCAAAGAAATGCAACTGTATGAAGGTTTGATAATTAAAAGCACTGAAAACGGTAACAAGAAACACTTCCTTTATAAGTGAATTGTCTCTGGCATAAATGGCAATACTGATGCAAGGCCAATATTCAAACTATTTTGAATGTCTTATGAAAACTACACAATGTGAATATATACATACCAACATATTGTAACAGAGGCTTTTAAAATCAATAAGTTCTTCTGTGAAGGCCTGGCATCACTTTTCACAAAAACTGAATCCACTCACAGAGCTCCAGTCAAACATACTAAATATTAGTGTGCATTAGCATTTAGAGGGCCGCAATACTTAGGCCACAGTTAGTTTGTAGTTTACAAAATGTGCATCATAATTTCCTGACCTATATTCCTCACGTGATATTAGAAGGTAAATGGTGAGTTTGAGGGTCATAGTTCAAAAGGCATGGATGCAGTTATTTTAAATAAATACTGCATGATGGAAGAAAAGAGGGAGATGAGAGAGAGAATTAAAAACAGTAACAATAAAATGCCATATAAATTCATGACTTTGCCCCTAAAAAAAGAAATTAAAATACTTGTAGCTGTTATATAATTTCAATGCAGCTGTGATTAATAATTTTCGACTTTGTTAAATAAACAATTGATCACAAATAATTAATGTTTTTCCTCACAGGATTAAAAACTAACTGCATAACCAAAGAGAATTTCTCTTGACCTAAACATAAAGAATCAAATTATTGTCTAAAAAGAGAGAAAACCCGTCTGAGAACTCTCGGAAATAAGATTGTTATCGAGGTTGCCTCATTTTACTGATTTTAGTTATTTTTCTGCACTCCGAGTTTGCCCAGCTTAAACAAGCGTCGAGTATGAGAGTCAGTGGACCCCCTCCGTGGCTTATTTTCCAGTCCAGGTTTGATTCCAGCTGCTACTGGCAGGAGCTCCGTCGGCCTGTGACAATGAATTTGGATTAAGTGGCCAAGAAAAATGGATGGATTATTAGGTTATTTTAACCGTGTGACGTAAAATTATCATATCAATAAAACGACTCAGAGATGTGCCTTTTTTAAACAAAGTGAGCAGTGGATGTTCCCATTGTGAAGGTGGGTACCATTTACATGCGTCCACAGGAGCAGAATTACTCGCACTTCCGAAAATACCACAAATATACAAGGCATATTGAATCAAATAACAGCCGATGTTTAGTGTACCTAAAAGCAATGCAGAACGAAAGACGCATACTTTGTTAGAAAATAATTTATTGAAACCACAAATGGAAACTTATTTTACATTGAAATGTGTGTGAATAACCTTTTCAAATTCTATGTACAGCCAATCGTTTCTCCAATTCTCTTTTTTGCTAGAGTACACCTATAGTTCTTGTCACATCAGTTTCCGAGCACGTGTCCACCTGTCCTGTAAACGATAGCGAAGAGGTTTTAAATTACATGCTTACCACTTAAAAATGATACGGAAATAAACCTAACTTGACTCACCACAGTATATAATATACTGTATTTATATAAAAAAGAGGGAAATCATTAAAAACAGCTTTTACAATTAAGCGAGCATGCACCAAATTCACAAAATTTACACAGAAAACATTTCAGAAGAGAAACAAAAAATATCCGTGGCATTGTCGCCACACTTCAACATATAAATATTTTAAAAGACTGTATACATTTTCATTTTATAGTGCACTGTTGGTGTCATGGACCAACACACTCGATTATTTACAAATGTACAAAATGTTTAATAACAGCAATAATAAAATAAATAAATTAACATTTACTTGTCCCCGAAACATTGCGGTAGAATAGGTTTACCGTTTGATTTAAAATGCATCAATTCAACAGGTACGGGTGTCATTCTAGACGTTTAGTGCAGTCAGTTGGGAAAGAAATTAAACATTCAGTTCGTTTGCTCATATGTTCGTTATTTCAGGATTTCAAGAGTTTGACAGAAGGCAGATGTTTGTCTTGGTTAGATCGCATTGATAAATTTATTCAAACATGTAAACAAATCAGAAATATACTTAGAATAAATCTCAGTAAACTTCTTGTATACACAATTCGGACTTTTCCTGCATTCGTCCTAGCCCGTATGGATTTTTTTTTTCTTGTAACCAGTCATATTTTTGAGAAAACAGTTTAAATTACACAATATTTGGTCCTCAAAGGCTTACAGGACCTTCATGGATAAATGAATTATAACTTAGTTAAACTATGTTAAGACCCATCTCTGTAATGTTTTGGGTACTTTTTTTGGAGCCTGCGAATGATTTCAAGCCTGTTGTCTTTGTTATTAAACTAGTCTCCAATCATATACACATATTGTAGAAAAAAATGTCCAGGAGCGTGCAATACTTCTGCGCATCCTTATGGTCTAGTTTGTTCAATTTGCTGATGCTGGCTCCTGACTGCGAACCTGTTGACATGTACTGGAATGGGCACCACGATTTTGGGATTCCTAACTGGCTCCCCTGATCGGTTGTTAACGTTGCCGGCTTTAATCCTTTTCCACTTCGCTCTTCGATTTTGAAACCAGATTTTGACCTGCACTTCGCTGAGTTTGAGTGCATGCGCGATCTGGGAGCGCTCGGTGAGGGACAGGTATTTTTTACAGTGAAACTCCTTCTCCAGCTCCAGGAGTTGCTCGCTAGTGAATGCGGTCCGCCTTCGCCGACTTTTTCCACTGGAGTTGCCAGGAGGAAGAGGCTCTTGAGAGCCCGACTTCAGTTGACTCTTCCTTGATAATGAACTGCAGTTATTGCCGTCTGAAACGCTTTCGTTCTCGCTGTCAACGGAGCTGTCTTCTTCTCTGTCGCTGCAAGGAGTTTCTGCCGATTTCACGTCCAGTTTCTCATCATCCGAACTATATAATTTTGTTTCGCCTAAAACAAAAAAGGAATAAAACAGGTTAGTTCAGCCTTTAAACATCAAGAGAGTTTTGTGAGATAACTATTTTCCTAACATTATTTGACAATTAAGTCCCCCAATTATCTATTTGAGGGAAAGTTGTGCCATATTCATTCAAAAGCACAAAACCCACTTGTATCGCATTATAGAACAGAACAACAACAACAATAAAACAGGTTAAGGAAAAAATTGTTTGAAATAATTTACATAACATGAACAAAGCATCCGAAATACTTTATATTAAAGGCTATTACCGTAGGCACTTCGTCTAAAGGGACTTTTAATAAATTCCATGTATCAATGCAAATCTGAACATCATGTAATGTTCAATCCAAGCAATGCAGTATTTTAAAGGATTTCAAATTAACTTAATGCCGCCGTAAACATGCATCAACTTATTATAGGTTGTCTAAATTAAACACCCACCTAAACAGGCATTTGTCGCATGTATTTATTCTTTTTCCAAATATTAAAATACTTAGAAGTCATTTTAATTCATATTAAAAAAATCAAAGTATATGTAAAAACTGATCATAATATTAAATACTAGACGATCTGTCAAAGCTTCTTTTCAATTTGGAGCTCTTAAGTACTCATGTTCAAGGTCATAGAAAGTATATTATTATTATTGTTATTATTACTATTTTGATTTTTAAAGAATTGTCTTTAATAACAATCTGCTCTTTATAATCATACCAGTAACCTATGAAAAGTCTTTACCCAGTAGGGGTTCATTAAAATGTTTTAACAACGAAACTGCTGTAATGTGTAAACTCCTGACTAAACTTTGCTTTTCTCAATAAACGTTATCAGAATGTCAACTTTTTCAATAGAAAAGGCGAATGATCTTAATAAAATGTGCAGTTAGTTGATATTACTTGACTAGTTTGCAATTAGCATTTTTGTTATACTATGGCGATAGTATAAACGTTTCAGTGCCTTTTTAGTTTTCTCTGCTTAGTAATAAAACTAAATTAAAAGTAAGAGTTAATCGAGAAAAAAGAGAATAAGAAATTAGGTTCATTTACCAACAATGTCAACATACCGAAATCAGACGTTTTTGCTTATATTGCAAAGTCGTTTGAATTGCTTGAAAAACATTTTCATGCGAATGTCTCCTCATATCTTTGTTTTCCCCAGTATGAACGTTTGAAAGAAGAATTACCAGAAATGTGAATCGTGTTGAAATTACACTAAATGCCCATCTATTAAGAAATTCTAGAGTAACTCAATAGGTATTGTTATTTTCGTAGCGGGAAGCCAACATAATTTGCTATTTGCAGTATTGTATCTTTGCCAATGAATCGACATCATCAGGTTGTCAAAATATTTTACCGGATGGCGGTTTGTGGGGTTTCCTGGAGATTACAATGTTTTCAAACATCCGCTTGTCAAACAGCTCTATAGAATGATGCTGAACGGCGATTAGTTTTAGGCCAGAAAAGAGTGCGAGCATCCAAGAATGTATCGAATACATTTTATGAAACAGATTATATTAATTAAAAACGGAAACATTGAAAGATTTATTAGCAGTGATATTAAATATATCTTTTTGATATAGTATCAATACAAATAGTCTAGCCAGAGTTTAGCAGTTATTAGCATGGACATGTGGAATATCCGAATTACTAAATTATCCGTGAAACTTCCAACCAGTGAGGCAGCGGGATATGAGTACAACTCTAAGTAACATCAAACATCGAACACCGATTTTAAGATAAAAAGGGTTACCATTATTGGTTGTTTCTATCAAAATGTGAAATTACCCTTAATAATATTCGGTTATAACGAGAAAGATAGAGTCTGTAAAAATGCTGATAGCATGCAAGGAAAAACTGATAATATGCCCCAACTACCAGTTGACTTACCTGTAATAGTTTGAAAAGTTTCCGAAAAGCTAAGGAGTTCCGAAACTTTATCACGCGCTGGTAGCTCCTCTGAATCTGGACTCTCTTGTCTCCTTCCAGTGGGATCTGTCGTTATTCTGGGTCCAGGCAGTTCTTGAGGAGGATAGAAGCTATCCGGGGGGTCGGAGAAACTAGGCAAGGCGGTAGTGAGCGCTACCATTGATGGTACTCCTTGCCCCAAACTGGCACAAAATGTGTTGGTGAGACGTCCGGCAAAGGAAGCTAGTGGAGCCAACGGAGGGATACCGGACTGCAGGGGAGAGTGGGACAGAGCTTGAGGAATAACAAGAGGTCTGTAAGGCATAAACATTGGGTAGCCGGTGTACAGGAGGTGCCCAGATCGGGGTTGTGGTGTCCCTATTAAGGAGTCGATAGAAAAAGCGGTCCCTTGGCCACTGGGTCTCTGCATGTCGGCGGTGTACAAAATGTTATTCAGCGAGTAAGCAAAGAAATCAAGTACTCCTCCACCCCCCCTCCTCTTCCTCCAGGGAAGAAATCCTCGCTTTGCTCCAACGAAGTCAGTTCCCTCTGTTTTTCCCGTCTTTGTTATCCTTAGCATGTACAGAATTAGGAATCTTTTGGTGTCTGTGGTTGTCCCGTTACCGATAAGCCAGCGTGTTGCATGCGTCCTGACTCCCTTCCTATTACTCTGCCTCTCACACACTCACTAGGTTCATCATGCGAGGGAGAGAAGGGATGGGAGGGGGTGTTACCCTCAAGACTCATCCATCTTCCTCAAATTACGCTTCATTTCCTTATTCAGCTCCCGACTTTTTTGGCTGCAAGAGAAGCGGCAGGTTCCCAATGGATACAATTGGATACAAGGAGGACCCAGCCCCCTTTATTTTGGTGTAGGGTGATTGGAAGCTGTGTAAGAGATCACTTACTCCCTTCCCCTTTCCTAATCTTTGACCACACCAGCCTAATCAACTATTATTAATTTTGATTGATGATTAGTAATTACTTAGGCTGGGGGGATGGGGATGTCGAAGTCATAAAACAAGGGTCCTTTTGTTTACATGTTGGGGCGATGGGACAGAAGCTTAAAAAAAGAGGGTAGGCAGATGTTTTTCCTATTTCACATTTCAAAAAAAAAAAAAAAAAAAAAGCAGAAGAAGAAGAGAGCGCGCATCCTTTTTTTTCTTCTGTCGGTACACAATGAAGTCGTTTGCACTAGCAGCACAGTTAATGATCCTTCGGAGAAGTGTAGATTTCAGAAGAGACAAATTCAACTAAAGTCAAAAGCGCTGGAGACTCAGAAAAACTATACAACTCCGAAAAGATTTACTTTGTAGGTTTGTGAACAGTTTGCCGGCAGATACTTAATCCACGTGCTTGGAATAGGAAAATGTTTGTATTTTCAATACGCAGTGAGTTAACAGATAGCTATTTACTATATATATATATATATATATATATATATATATATATATATATATACACACACACACACGTATATACATATGGATGACTAGTTTGGCCCTAAACTCGATTTTTGATAACTCTGTTTAGTTATGTTCAGACGGCTTTCAAGAGTATGAAGCTATTATTTAGGAGATATACATTTAAATATTTGATAAGGTAGTCAGTATTGTGTTGCGAAACGTGGTCTGAATGTATTTTATACATAGCCCCTAAACAACTTCTTCTAAACTGAAATGAAACTAATGAAATTAGTCTTCTACACTGAAATTTCAACGTGTAGGTTAGTAGGTACCTACCCTATTAAAAAGACAGATTTGGGTGGCTGGATAATCATAACAACTTCAAAAGTTCTTATATTTCTAAAGACTCTTGAGGTCATGGTAAATCCAGCTCTCCCCAAGTATCACGTATAAGGTATTTCAAATACAATCTCTCTCTCTCCCTCTCTCTCTCTTTTTTATGTAAAATGAATATTCACGACATTTTCTTGTCTTGTCTCATTTTTCCGGATCGTGTTAATTTGAGCTGATTTTTTTCGTATGTAGTTGATGATGATTAGTCTCTATTGAGCCCTGGGGGGCGCAGAGCGCTCTTGAACTGCCCCCTCTGATTGCAGTAAGATATCAGGATATCAGTTTGAGCTCTGATTAGCAATAGAGGGCCAGGGATGCTAATTATTCTTATAATTGCAAATGACTCCATTCAACATGACGTCTCTTTGATCTATTGAAACCAGCATCCACCATCCGAAGCGCCACCCCTCCTCCCCCCGTGAGTGGACTATGAGTACAGCTATCAGACTCCAATCAGCCTATTTCTTACACCGAGAGCAGCATGACAAACAAACGGGTGAAATTTAAACCAAACTGTATGATAACAGTCGTTTTTATATCGATTCAAAGTAATGTTTAAAACTTTCAACATATATATTTTTAAGTCGTGCATCTAAAGACTGTGATATCAATTTTAGAGAGGAAGAAAATAAAATGCATTTTAAACTAAGTCTTACATTAATCAATAATGATTCTTTTGTCAGTCTTGAATTGAGGATTGAAAATCTACACTGTTAAAAATATTTTGTTTAAATCGAGCGTAACTGTCATTTTTATAGTTTAAAAACAAGGCAACGCCATTTATTAATTCTAAAGAACTGCTGCATTTTAACCCAAACGCACTCAATGAAGTGTTAATAGATTCTCGAGGAACATGACATTCAGTTCAACTCCTTATTCTTTTTCGTTACTTCCTTAGCTTCTGACACGGAAACTGTACAACAAATCCATATTCACCCTCTTGATCAATTCATACCATTTTGACACGTGCACTTCATTTACGAATAAGGAAAGGTGTATTACATACAGAAATGGTTGCGCACTCCTGTTATAAGTGGCTCTTTGCTGTGTTGAAAAGTGGGGGAAGCTTTTATTGTTGTAACAGGTATTGGGATTAGTTTCATAATCTACAGATCGACCAGATGAGTGTAATTGACAAAGACAAACATATTAAAGTAATTGCATTGTTGCCATTTTTAAGCTCACTTATTATTTTTCGCGAATAATTGACGTGAAATGCAAATTATTCATTATAAAAGAACCGATGCATTTGAGGGATGAATTGATTTCAGGACCCTCAGTTTGTTGATTTTAATTTTGTATTTTGCTCGCTTTCCTCCTTTCTTTTTTATTTATATCTTCAAATATTCTTCCATAAGTTATGTAATTTTTTAGAGTATATTGTCCGTCACACATTATTTGATCGAAGTTCATTGCCATTTATGTGCGATTGTGCAACTGTACACTGAAAAGTCGTAATTTAAAAATGTTAACACGCACTTCACTCGATATCATTGAAGTTCACAAGTTTACATCACATTCAAAGGGTAAAAGTGTTCCTAATAAAGTTTGTGACGATCCTGTACATTTGAAAATAAATGGTAATTGCCAGAATACAGAAATGTAGGATAATTGTCAAGGCACCTTAGGAGTTTATGGTTTTAAAACGGAAGTAATTAAATAACCACGCTCACGCGTAAAAAAAATATTACTAATTTTCACTTAAAATCGTCATTCCTATTTTAATTCTGTAGCAACAGTATACTACAGTCATCCTTCAGAGAGCACTGTGCTTTCTGATTTTTCTGAAAAAACTAATGTAAGTAATGCACAAGACATTTGCAAATAAAGAAAACATCGCATCCACACAATCTGATGATTACAGAGAATTTAAATGGACTCAAAACCCATTTCTTTGAAGAGGTTTACAGCTTTGCTAATGAAACGAATAACAGCAATATAATCTGATCTTGAATATAATGAAAGTAATAGTTTCTATTAATAATATGAATAAAACTACCGTTTAAAAATGTTATGAACAAGCTACTGTTTAAGTCATTGTTGCTATAACATGCAAAACGTTGTAAACGAACAAAAGAACTAGAAATCCATTTATATTGGTAAAATTAGGTTCAGTTTATCTTTTTTTTTTCTTAGATGAATGGACGTTCCGTCCAGGAATGGTTCCCCTCATGCGCCTCTGTCTCCCTGATAGAATAAACAAGGGAAGAACGCGGGTGAGTGTGGGTCGATTAACGGACGGACAATTCACTGAATTACTCTTCAGACTAAGGTATATACAGTATTAGAATCCAAGAGTTTCACGGATCGACTAAATCTGTAACAATAAATTCAGACATAATGTGCTATCTATCTATCTATCTATCTATCTATCTATCTATCTATCTATCTATCTATCTATCTATCTATC
>JANRMT010062818.1:49580912-49639990 GCA_026402145.1 Polypterus bichir lapradei | reverse complement strand
ATCTATCTATCTATCTATCTATCTATCTATCTATCTATCTATCTATCACAGCAGAACTGCTTTCAAGCAAGGAAAAATGAAATGAAGCGCTTCGTAAGGAGCGCGTGCGTCAAAGTATGGATTAAGAACAGTTATTGGATGTTGTAGGTTATGAACAGAATCTGTTCAGCGCTGAGGATATCTTACACCCAAGTTTGGTGTTCGGGATAGACTCGTATGTGTGCACGTCTGTTTACAGAATTGAGAAGAAGGTTAGAATAATCCTCCTTGTTCAAACAGTTGCGTTGATCACTGGAGCAAGCATTCACTGTCTGATGGTAGGCAGACTTCAACTAATCTGTAATGATTAGCAAAGCCTATGCACAAATTAACTTTAAATTACGATTTTTTCCAGGCTATCTTGTCTAAAGGTGAGCCTTCATTTCTTAGATGTTCTCTATAGACAAGTAACAAGTATTACATGTTTTTAATCGATTTTAGTTTTAATAAAATGAACTTGCACATTTATCAAAATTCTGCTTAGACATCTTTCCGATCTTCCGCTTCTGTTTGGACATTAAGTTTTTTTCCACAGACCTTTTGTATAAAAATAGAAGTTATGACTCAACTTTTACTCTATATCTTTAATAATATCAAACTATGATTTTTTTTTATTTTAAATCAGTTGTATTCTTTTGGATTTATACACCTGTCGTGGGATCCCTTAATTAATATTTACTATGGTAATAATGGCGAATAGAGATACATTATATAATAGGATGGGTAAATATTTACATATTACGACAAAATATCAGTCACACACTGCAGACATTCATATTTCTAAAGGACTGATGAGAGTCACAGTGTTACTTGTTTTCAGTATTATTGGTATCATTATTGCAAATTGCTTTTGTACGTAGTTACCGTTACAACATGTAATTCATTTAATCGCAAATTCTCAATAGTTTTCTGTTCATTTCCAGGTTCATCAATGAGAAATTCCAGTATCCTAAAATACGCGAATTTGATACATTTTTCTGGGATTCACGTCGAAAAGAAAGTGCAGCATCTTCTTGCCTAAAAATAACCATTGCTTATAGGTTTAAGTTATAGGTCTCGTTTAATCAGTTACTAAATTATTAAAACATGCAATTTATATATTTCTGTAGGTGCAACATCTGTATTCAGTTAATATAAGGGCTAGTTTATGTACAATTGCTTAGAAATAGACAGAATTTAGGGAAACAATCTTTATTACAGCGTAATATAAAATAGCTCGAATTTACGGAGGATGCCTTAGAACATATTTTTTACTTAAAGCATTTCACAGAATACAGTACAATGTAACTTAGTTTTGTATCATTTTAGTGTTAAAGTTTAATGTAAGACAGACTTTGCAAAGATATCTACCAGCTTTAATTGCTACTGAAGGGAGTCAATGCTTATCAAGAATTGTCATTATGGTCTATAGCCTTTTTAATACATCAAAAACTTAACTTTGATTGGAATTCATGTTTACTATATGATATGAAACACACCCACACATAAACACTAAATAAATAAGTAAATAAATAAATAAACATAGACATGCAGTTGTAACCTTTATTGGAAGAAACCACTTTGGCTTTGACATTGCTTTTACCTTGGATGATCTAAACATCTGAATTCTACAGTAACTATCTGGTTATCAAACAAATCTGGTGCAATCTTAAAAAAAGAGAGATTGAACTATCAGGTTATTTCAAAACACTCACCCTTTCCCTTTTACAAGGCATTACATTTACAAGACATTCTTCTCTGTATTAATGACACAGACTTTGTTTTTCCTTTAAAGTTTTGTGTTATAATTTTGTATTTGCCTAATTCACAAAATATGCAAGTTTCATTTTTGTTATATGCCTGTTTTACAATTCCATCTTAAAATTTACTTTGCAATGTTTTCTCTATAAAATGTAGGAACAGCTTCAACAGACATTTACAGAAACATAAAAGAATTATTAAAAATTGTTGAGATTTACTGGAGGAATGACTGCTGGACTGCCATTTGGATTGCTTGTGTTTTTGTTAGCCTATTCGATTAATTATTTTCAGTAACAGTAAAAGAAATGATTTCTACTTTCTTTGTGATTATTACATTCTCTATAAGACAGCATTTGCATCAGGTTAATGGATATTGAGTGCAAAAAACAGTTCTTCCTAATTTGCCTGTTAATTTTTCTGATGGCTTTAATGTGTCTTACAATCCTGCATTAGTTTTTCACATTAGAACACGTGTACTGCTATATAATACAGTCAGAGAAGATATTACAGTCCCATCTTTCTTTCCACCTATATTTCTTTATTGCTCATCATTCAAGTTTAATAATAAAATATATCTAGATGAAATGTAGACATGGCCATACAGCAGCCTAGCTATTGATGATTATAGTGCAAAGTTTTTGTAATTGTAATTTTTTTTTTGTACTATTCAGGAAAATGCAATTCAGCTGTACTTTTCACATTTTTTACAAACAGATATACAAATCATATCAATTCTTCTGAAGCAGTATTTGTGTTTATGTAAAATACAATCCACTAAGTGGATAGTTATTCACTTAGATTACTTTTACATGAATATGTGAAAAGTTAAAGAATAATTTGAACATTTTAAAGTTAGTAAAGGAGACACAGAACACTTCTGAATACATCAGTATATAAAGTAGCATAAAAAGGACAAACTAAATGCAGACGATGATACTGTTGCAGTGATCAAGAGTAATCAGTGACTTGCTGCCTGCAGCACCATCTTGTGGACAATGTGTAAAGTGCGGCTAGTTTGTGCCATACAAGTGAAACAGAGTTGCAGTATCCCACAGAATAATTCAACAAATCATTTGAGTTTTTGTTTTTTCAATGATATTCTCAGTTTAATTGAAAAATTCAATTAACCTACATATTTTCCTATTGTTATTCTGAGATTATAATATGCATTATTTCCCTGAACTGGAAAAAGACCAACAGTATTGAAATTATTCATTTCCTGCTCAGGTAATTTCATTTTTTTTTTCTTTTAGCCAGTACTTATTTGCCATGTGAGGTTAAATAAACCAATATTTGTTCATAAATGAAAGAAGTGTACCCATGCGATTTTGGGATAATAACCTTTGGGTTGTTATCCCCTACCCCAACTCTAAACCTAATTATTTAAAAAAGTCTAAACTTAATTTTGTTTGAATTTCTATTTTTAGTTGAGTATAGTATTTTCCTTTTGTTTGTTTTATTAATCGTGGCAATTTGTTTTTCTCAGTCTCCTTTTTCTGTCTCTTCTTTAAACTATGAATTAATTTCCCTCACAGGTGCATCTTGAGCTCTTCTAATTTAATCACTTCTCCTTCTGCAAAGCTGTCGTCCACTTTGATCAGGCTTCATGTCTTTCACTTGATTTTTACTTCAGCTCCAACATAGGTATCTTCTGTTCATGTACGTTTTGACAAAATCAGTTAACTCCAGGAATTTGGGTTTTGTCACATTGGCCCCTCATTCTGTTATGTTTTCTTGGTCTCTTCCTCCTTTTAGATTACAAGCTATCGATACAGAGCCTGGTTAAAAAGAAGGTGACATGCCATGAGCAAAATTACATGATGCTGTTTTGGAGGACATTGAATCTACCGCAGGTGTCCAGTCAGAGACAAAAAGATAATGCAAAGTCTTGGAAGTTGCCCATATTGTTTCACACTCAAGTTCCACTTCCAAGAACATAGCTGTTATTAGTGGATTACAACTCTTTGTGTAGCTGGATTTGAATGTGTATGTGTTCATATATTTTTAAGAGGAAAAAATAAACTTCTTTAAGTTGTCATAATGAATGAACACTACAAATAATAACATTAATAATAGGTTTTACATATATATTACAAAACTGACTATGTAGCTGCTAAAAGGCAGGAACTGATCAAATACACTCAACAACTCTTAAAGAAAGCACCTTGTCCTGCCTGAGCTATGCATGGGTGTATCCACTGAAACATTTACATTCAACATATTCTATTAACAAACTAATAATGCCTTCAAACTCAGATTGACTGAATTATATTAAAACATATAATACATTCAAATTCAACGTCATCTGGCACTAATTATAAATACATACTTTGTGCCTTCTGCACAGCTTTGGTAGTTCAATTTATGTTTTGAAATGATCCTGTCTAATGGAAACAAGTATAATGAGAATAACAAGGGGCCCAAAATAGATCCCAGTGACACATCATAAATAATATCATCATTATCTGATGTATAGTCACTGCAAGTTGCAAAGAATAATAATAATAACAATGATAATAATAATTATTTACATTTATATAGCACTTTTCTCACTACTCAAAGTGCTTCAGTGAGTGAGGAGCCATTTCAACCACCATGTGTAGCCTCCACCCTGGACAATGTGACAGCAGCCATTTTTGTACCAGTACGCTCACCACATGTTAGATGTTTAAATTTTGAGAGGGAGAGTTAATTAGTGACAGAAGATGATTAGAAGGCCAGAATGACTATGTCATTGTGGGCAATTTAGCCTAGACATCGGGATACAACCTACTCTTTATAAAGGATGTCCAGGGATCTTTTATGACCACAGAGAGTAGGGACCTCTGTTTTATGTCTCATCCAAAGGACAGTGACATTTTTACAGCACAGTGTCCCCATCACTGCACTGGGGCATTGGGTTCCACATTCAGGCCACAGGGTAGCACCAATACTTCTTCCAGCAGCAACCCAAGCTTTTCCTAGATGGTCTCCCATCCAAGTACTGGCTGGACCCAAACATACAGTAGCTTCAGGTGGACTGACCTGTTCTGAAGTGCATATGGTATGTGGTATCATTCTTTTATATAGGATTTACTCAATGCCAGAAGGGCCCTTCTACTATCTGAGGTAGTTAATATAAATGCTGTACTCAAAACAAATGCTGATAAATTATCTGTATCAGCATTAGAATGCAAGAAACAAATATTATTGTCTATTTACTGTACTATATGGAAGATATGAAGAAATGTATTTTTAGCTGTTTTTTATACTTTCAAGTTTTTCATTGTTTTTAAAATGCTTTCCCTATAGTTTTGTTGCCACACTGGCAAGTTGAACTCAAAACCTTAACCAAAAGCTGTGACCACAATATTATTACAAGTCCAAGCTTCATACAGAAACTATTTGCTAAGTAGGAACAGAGGAAGCCCAAATCCTTCCTGCTTAGTTAAGACAGTTGAAATAAAATAAAAACTTAGCTTTCTTCTGGTTACTTTGTAAGTGGCTTGTAAAATATAACTGTAGAACTCTGCTGATGAATTTGCCACCCCTTTCACTTTCCAGGTTTCCTACATCTAGACACAGTTACACACAACCTAAGTATAGTTCAGCTAAGTATCTACGATTTTTTCTCTCGTCTGTAGTCTCTCATAATTGAATTAAATTTAATAACTACTGTTTACTCACTCACTATTTAAACACATTTCATTTAGAGTCTAAACTAAATATGTGTCATAAATACCTTGTCTTTCCCTTTTCACACTATTCTGATTTAGTTTTCCTGACGACTACAGAAAGGCACATATGATCATCATCCTAAAAAAACTGAGATGTACTATTCTGTTGATAAACTATTTTCTACTATTTATTAATTGCATGCTCTCCTCATTCAGTTTGACATTGACCTGCAAGATCCTCTGAAGTTTGAATCACACAGAGTACTTCTAGGTATGATCTTGTAATTCTAGAATCAAATAGCTTCTTGGCTTTCTATTGGCTTACATCAAGTGAGTATTCTAGGCCTTTTGACTAAGATCATGAGGGTAGGCTGAGACTATGTCCACAATAGTATGTTTTCATTTAAAAGCAGCATTTTTAAACAGAAATGATCTCACTCCACACTATTGCTTTCGTACTGTTTATGAAGGTATCTTTGTCCACACAAAACAACAGAAAATATACATCATGTAGTTGTTCCACCTAATTGGGCATGTGCACATTGGTGCAAACAGGAAGAGAAAGTGTCCTCATTAGACATTCATTTGAAACTTACGTTTACAAACGGAAAAAAGCAATGGTGAATATGAAAAACAAAAAAGCAGATTGTTTTGTTTGGACTGATGAGGAAGTGTAATTGTTATTGAGAAAATGTAATGGACAGGATGCAATCAGGGAAAGGCTGCATAATAAACATTAACTAACCAGAGTTTGATTAGTGTCTGTGTTTTCAAAACTCTCCGTTTTCACCTATTTACATTGCAGCACTGAGTCGGCTCTTTAAAAATATATAGATTTCAGAAATATACAATGTTTTCAGAAATATGCAGAGTTTTCAAAAGTCTTCCTTTTTGAGTGTTAAAAACATTTATAAGAGGCAAAAGCAGAATGTAATGACTGTGTTTTGAAATGAAAATGTAGTAGTGTGGACATAGCCTGAGTCCACTGCTTTTTTAAAGTAAAGTTTATCTCAGAAGTGTTTTTAACAGCTGAGGTGAAACCTTGCACTCATTCTGATAAGGGTAGCTGAAGACTGATCTGCATAGATTAGCAAACAACTGGAGAATGCTCAAAGGAAGTTGACAAACTCTGAATCTCTGAAATTTCTTCCAGGCAAAGAGAGGCCAAAGATAAAAAATGGTGCAGGGATTCAGATGGCTGCAAAATGATCTGCATTCCCTGCTAGACTACCAGTGCATGTGGGATATAAGACTGGAGGATACTAAAGATTGTGTGAAAAAGTTATTTGAGGAAGTATGAAAGTGCACACTATTCTGTATAAATGTGCAGTACCTGGGGACAGATCTGTGAGATGAGGCTAAGAGTGTGGGAAATGCGAGTAGACTACTACATCAGTTTCTATTTTTAAACACAGCTGAGGCAGACTCAGCTGACAAATTCCTAGCAGGTTTCACTAACATTTTGGACCCTATGGGTTAGTCAATCATGGGCACTTGTTTGATGTTTGGAGAGCTACACTCACAGTTAGATCATTTAGACCTTGTGGTAACCCAGCCAGTGAACTACTCTACCACTAATAATAATAATAATAATAATAATAATAATAATAATAATAAATGTTATGTATATAGACTCTTTCACATGCTAAAGACACTTCAAAAATATTCAGAAAGGTTAAGTAGGAGTAGAAGCATAGAAAAGCTCTATAAATAACACTGGGCATAAATCAGAATCAAAGCATTAAACACCAAATAAAAGATGCAATTACATTATGGATGCCTTTCCAGATCTTGGTGTGACACAGCTGAAAATTTTTTCATGCTTAGAGAACGAGTTAGTTTGGGTCACAACAAGACTGGCAGCATCAGTAAACTAGTAGGCAAGCAGAACTATAGTCTTTCAGAAAGTTGCTAATGCAGTGCCCATATTAATAATTTTAGCTCATTAACAGGATATTGTATTCAATCTTACAAAACTCAGGGAGCTAGCAAAGAGTGAACAGAAGAAGACTTACAGTATGTTCTCACTGCTGTGGGTCTGAGCTCTACAGCATAGACAAGCTTTTTGGAAAAGCTTGGGAAAGGACAGAATATTTTGTAAAGGTGTAAGTAAAAAACTTTTTAAATGTGTTTTATGTGAGTTGAATAAGAAAGGAAGGAATCACAATTGACTCCAAGATTTCTTGCAGAAGGTGATGGTATATTAGTATATGGTATAGCTAATTTTCTTAAGCTGGGCTTTAATGTTAATTATCATGAGTTTTCACTTGTTGCAGTTTAATTGTAAATAGTTGAGCTTCATCCAGCATTTAATTTCTTCAAGGCAAGCTTTAAGCAAGGAACACCCATTTAAATTTTATGCAAAGGAGAGCAGCAGCAAACATGCACTTGTGTACTCTTCCTACAAGTGAGTCTAGTGCTCTTGCACCTGAATGTCCTTAACCGTGTGAAAAAGGGTGATCAAAATCTTGCAAAAATAGAAAGAGAAATATATAACATGAAAAACTGGTGTCACTTTCTTCCCTCCTGAATGCAGTACCCCTGGACTGCAAGATCCTTGCCAAGGCAGTAGTCAGTTTTGTAAAGCCAATGACTAGGTCGTTCGCAAATATTTTCTTAGAACTTAACTATTAATTGTTAGCAGAAAGCGCAAATATCCTACGCAAATTTTTATGGCTTTTTTTGTGGCAATACTGTGCTTTAGAGAGAACAGGAAGCAACCGCTGATGGAAACGCAGTTTGGGATGATGAAAGTAGCCAATCTGACAGCGTTATTCATTTCTCCTTGCTGCAGATTAACTGATGCCATGTGACGCGCCTCCTGGTGAGTGGGTTTCTGTGATAGTGCCAAAAAGGTAATGACCGTAAGTAATAAAAATATCGTCAGGATGGAATCTGCCTTGGCACTGTGGATCACCGACTACACGAAGAACATCCCCTTGGACGGTAACATCATCCGTGAGAAAGCACGGAAATTGTACCAGCAGTTTGCAACAGGAGACAATGTAGCAATTTCCTATCACAATGTTCCTTAAACCTATAAAAAAAAAGCCAGCACGAAATCCCACCAGAAGAAGACCCGTACATCATACTGCACAGCTACTTCATCATCATCATCATCATCAATATCATTCATCATTGGTGAGTACCGGTACATTTTACTGTAATTTAATTAAATGAAATTATTATATATTTACTCTACTTATAACAAAGAAAACTACAGCGTATACCAAAGAAAACCCGCTTGCATGAATTACAGTACGTTTGGTGATAACATTGGTATTTTAGATTCTAGCACCATGGGAGACATAACATTACAGTACTGTACAGTATACAGGTTTACCTTTACATTCTGTTTTTAGGTAATGTATTAAGGTAATTTTTTAATTAATGTATCAAGCTGACTTTGCCATGAAATTAAAGTGCTTTGGCGGTATACTGTATTTAGGGTTGAAACTATAAAAATAGGCATTTAAAAGGTATTTTTTAACCACATCCAAAAGTTGCGGTTTTTCACAATTTTGCAGGTGCTCTAGGAATGTAACCCACAAGAATTTTGGGGTTGTACTGTAATGGTTTTTTAATGGCTTTTTCCTCTTATCCCTCTGTAAAAGGCATGGCTGGGACAAGTGAGACAGATACTAACTTTGTATTTGAGACAGCACAGGTTTCAACCTACACATTGCCAAAAGTTGTCAGCTCTCATGCCGACAAGCACTTCCATATGACTTAAGAGAAAATCAAATCTGTTTGATTTTGCCAGAGTGCATCATGGACTAGCTGGAATGAGAGATTCATTGGGTATATTACATTACGTAACTGTTTCAAGGGAGTATTCCACCAACTGCCTCAGACCTGCTAAGAATTTGTAAATGATGGCTATGACTGACACACCTCTGGAAAAGTTGTCAGATATGACATGGCCTTAAGACATCTTGCTCTCTGGACCATCCTACACAACAGTAACTTGGGCAAATGCAGGCACTGTAGTGCATAATACAGGAAGAGATAGCCCTACACATCATCTGGAAATACCCTGTTGCATAGGACCTGCTGGATGCATTGAAACAAGAAATAAGAGAATGTGTGCCCAAGAACATCTTTTTATACCACTGATGACTTTATGGGTCATTTCCTTCTACGCACACTCAAGGCAACCCAGGAGGATTGGTGTCCTTTGTGCTTTCTAACTTGGTAGGCACAGCCTCATGATATGAAGGCAGAGAACTTTGACTTGTAATTGTTGCAGGCTCCCCTACAGACTGATCAGAGGCTAGGTCTGATTCACCTCCCCTTTCCCACTTGCCTCCCTATGTTACAGTTTTGCCAGTATCCCATTATTGGGAATATCTTCTTTTTGTGGTAAATCTTAACTTTAAAACTTTTAAGTTTATTGACGTTTTTTGTTTATTATTATGACAGCAACATCACCTTGGCAGCAGAAACAAATAAAACAAGGACACAGACTCACAGGACAGCCAATCAATCAATAATTCAATCAATCAGTAAATAAATAAATAAATAAATAAATAAAAGTATATTTACAGAACTTTTTAAATGAACTTAGAGTATGTTGAGTGGAAGCAATAAATTGCCTCATAGCAGTGGGCAGAAAAGACCCCCAAAGGCACTTCTTAGCTCACTCTAATACAATGAGCCTGTTGTTAAAAGTTCTCCAAGAGAACTCAAAGAGATTTTTCATGATGGCATCCAATTTTGCCACCATCCTCTTTTCCAAAATAGCTTCTAGAGTGTTCAGGTTGAGCCCTGTGATGAAGCAGGCTTTCCTCATAAGTCTGTTTAGATATTGTTCTTCTTTTCAACTCAACTTGCTTCCTCAGGAGACTGCAGTATACAACAAGACACTGGCTACTATGGACTGATAGAACATTTCCAACAGATTGCTGCATACATCAAAAGACCTGAGTTTCTTTAAGAATTAGTCTGGTCTGGCCATTCTTGTACAATGCCACTGTCTTGTCAGGCCAATCCAGTTTAATGTTTATGTGAGACCCCAGGTATCTGTTGCTCTGCATTAATTCCCTGTCCTATTCCTGAATGGTGTTTGGTCTCAGAGGCTCCTTGGAATGACCACCACCTTTCTTTTGTCTGGCTGAAGTTGAGTTGCAAGTTATTGTCCCTGCACCACAGCACAAAGTCCTCCACAACTTTCCTGTACTGTGTCTCCATTATTAATGCAGCCTATGATGGAGGAGTCACCTGAAAATATCTGTAGGTGGCAAGCACTGGAATTGTACTGGAAGTCTGTTGTGTAGAGGATAAACAGGAAGGGTGGTCAGGACTGTTCCCTGTGGTGCTCCAGTATTGTACACAGTTCCGTAGCCTTACAAGCTGCTGCTGTCTGTTGGTCAGGCAGTCCATGATCCAGGAGATTATTGGGGCACCAAGATGCAAAGTCCGGAGCTTTTTTCCCAGTCAATGAGGCAGAATGGTGTTAATAGCACTGGGAAAATCGATAACATTATCCTGACTGTGGTGGCAGCTTTGTTCAAGTATTAGTAGGTTCTGTGGAGAACGTAGATCAGAGCATTCTCCACCTGTATGTCACTGATAGAAAAACTGCAGAGGATCTAGATGTTCTGAAACCGTGAATTGTAGCTGCTTTAGGACCAGGCTCTCATAATTTTCATGATGGTGAAGTAAGAAAAACTGGTCTAGTGTCCTTAGGATCACCAGAATCTCCTTTCTTTGGCAATGGGAACCACAGAGTTTTCTGCAGCTGGGGAACTGTCTGCAAATTCAGGGAAAGGGAGAACCAGTGTTGAAGGACCCCGCAGAGCTGGCTGGCACATGTATTCGGCTCCCTGGGGCTAATTCCATCTGGCTCTGAAGCATTGTTTATGCAGAGTTTTCCCAGCTCTTTCCTCACTTGATCAGCAGAGACAGAGAGTCCAGGAAGTGGAGGTGTACAGGTGTGATGTCATTATAGGGGAAGGACATACAGGGTGCAGATGGCAATTGGGATTCCAGAACCTTCTCACCTTGCAAAAAGAGACTAGCAGTGTTAGAGAAGGCTGTACTTACAAGAATAAGTCAAACCTGTTGAAGAACTGATTCAGTTCATCAGCTCTTTTCTTGTTCCCTTTCTCTGCACGTTTTACTGCCTGCTTATACCCAGTAATGCTGCAGTTCTCATCCTGTTCCACACTTCATTCATATTGTTCTGTTTTAAGTTTTGTTTAAGTTTTTTCTCTAAAGTGGTCTTTTCCCTCACAAACTTGCTTTTTCCGTTCTGACTGCAACCACTTGATTTCATCCTTATCTCAGATATGAGACCAAAGTTCATTTCTTTTTTTAGAAGATTCTTTTTTCAAAGGTAAGTGTAAGATTTAATACTAATGGTAAATTCAGTAACTTTTTGCTTAGTTTTAATAAAGTAGAATTTAGATTTCACAAGAAAAACTGAAGATTTTGTTTTACCCACATAAGCCTAAAAGTTAATAGAATGTTCTTAATGTTCAGCTATATCCCTGTCTGACAACAGAATGTCCACAGATAACATATAGAATCGTTAAATGTAACCTAAATATTCAAGCTTTAAATGCAGAGTGAAACATAATGCATCTCATGTTGTTCACCTGAGTTTAAATCATGTATATCAGGTAGGATATGATTACATTATTCCTCTTTTGAGTTTCACAGACATTCAAAACCACTAAGGCATGATTTTTTTTACCCTCTTTATTTTCCTGCTTTGCTTATAATACAATTAAAATATCAAAAGGAAGAAAAACATTATTCAGTTATTTACTACCTATAAAACATCTTAAATTATCATATAATTTATTTTACATTTAGATTTAAAATTAACAAAATTTAAAATTTTTAAACCATAAGATGATTTTGGATTTATTTTTAGTTGAACTTTATAGCATGGTATTCCTACGTTCATAGGTAATACACATGAACCTTAAAAACAAAGAAAGAGCAACAATACAGCAGTAATTTCATATTGACATCTACACTTCAAGCAGTGTGACATAAATGTGAGCATCAAGACAGTTTTTAACCAGTGCTACA
This sequence comes from Polypterus bichir lapradei, assembly GCA_026402145.1. NCBI lineage: Eukaryota > Metazoa > Chordata > Cladistia > Polypteriformes > Polypteridae > Polypterus > Polypterus bichir. Next base: position 49,627,514 of record JANRMT010062818.1, on the reverse strand, counting down.
GGGCACACCTGAGACCTAACAAGATTCTGAAATCTTTGAAGGAAGGCAGTAGGAAATGACCACTAACAGTTTTGGCTATGATATATGGGCTTCTCTTAGTTACTGAGTAGGACAACCTACTTAGAGTTTACATGCTCTTCTTAAGGTTGGTCAGGGCACAAACGTGCAGAAACACCAGGGGCCTTATGTATAAAACGGTGCGTACACACATAGAGCACATAGAAGAATACATACATTACAAATCATTTAACGTGCTACTTTAGTTACGATGGTATTTAAAAAACTAGTAAATTAAGTGATTTTAAGATGAAGTTTATGATGTTCTACTTTAATGACAAAATAAACTATGTGATTAAAGTGGAAATTTTGAGATTAAAGTTGACATTTCGTGGTTTTTTTTGCCACTGTGTGTCAATTTTTTGTCTTTTCTCTGTACCATAATAAGCTTCCATATGACTCTCAGATGGTGGGCTACAACTCACCTTTTCACGGCGACTTTGATATCTGACAACTTCTTTTTTATTTCGGGCACTGTGCGACTTTGTGAACTTAAACTTTCGAGTTTCTCCGACACTCTATGTCACTCGATCAACTTCCTTTTGTTTTTTATACCACTGTTTAAACCAACAAGTAGTATGTTTTTCCTTGCCTCCACTTGGTATTCTCTGAAATTCTTCTATTTTCCCCCATGATTTTGCCATTGTCTTTTCAGAGAACGCTGATCTTAAGGGCTATTTATATTGATTTGCATATTCAAAGAGGCTTAATTCTGGGAGGAATTGGGGAGTGGTGGCAGGCGCGTGCATTTGTGTTACTTTTCACTCTGACCGGGATTTATGTAGCGGAAGAACGTGGAAGTTGGCGTACGCATAGATTCATGCATCTGGACTTTTTTGTGCGTACGCACATTTCCGTTTTTGTCTGTACATCATTTTTTAGTGTGAATTCTATGCACAGCGCTATGCGTGAGGCCCCAGAGCTGCAGGAAGGAGCTGTAAGCATACAGCTCTAGGACTTTTACATTTTATATGGGACACCAGGGGCCTCATGTATAAACGGTTCGTACGCACAATGCTCAAATCGTGATGTATAAAACCTAAACTTGGTGTAAAGCCATGCTCCAACCCTGGCGTATGCCAGTTCTCTGCTCGGTTTTGCAAACTGCCAGCACCCAGCATCAAAGCAGTGCTACAGTTCCAGTGTGGTTACCTTTACTTTTTTAGATCCACATCCCTGATGCGGCATTATAAATACATTGAAATACACTGAAATTAACCACATACGGTTTATTAGTTTAATGCATCTGATTGTAATTAATCTGTAAAAATATAATGGTCCACAGAATGTTGAGACTATTCCAAATACCATAGCTGCTTTAGCGTTTTTACTCTCACTGCACCTTCTTCTTCTTCTTTCAGCTGTTCCCGTTAGGGGTTGCCACAGTGGATCATCTTTTTCCATATTACTCTCACTGCACCACTCGGAGTATTTATATCAATGTATCTGAGTGGGGAATCACTGCTCTACAGCTGCTGACTGGAAAGAGAATTATTGGTATACAGCATCAAACACACGCTGCCTCAGCCATGCTGTCTATTGAACTGCAAACGTTTCAGAGCCTTTCCTCGTGGTTCAGAAACAGTTTCACCCCAAGAACTATAAACACACTCAATCAGTCAATCAAGTGCTCCTAGTAGAACACTTTGTACTTATAATTACAATTACCTCACTGTAAACTTGTGATACAGTTATAATATTGCACAACCTGAGCCACTTTATAAAGCACGTATTTACATAAGATGAAAATATCATTTTTAAGATGAAATGCAGCAAAATATGTTTATTATATTATACAGATAAAACTTTAAGTTAATTTAAAGAATACATATTGTTAATAATTAAACATGTGAGGACATAGTGCCGCATCTCTAACAATGTTCCTGCCTTGCTCTGTATTCTTGCTGGGGCTGGCGCGACACTGGAAGGATAGATGAATTGAATAATTAAACATGTACTACGAAGATATTTCAATTTTCCTTAAAAGTTTTGAAGAATCGGCATTCTAAGCTTACAGATGGCTTAACGTCTATTACAGAGCTGATTGTGTGGCGATTGGGTATTTGGAGAAAGAAAAGTAAGGACAGGAATTGGGGGTTAGTACGTTTGAAAGAGACAGTACTGCTACAATAAAGTATTTCATCGAAGGTCGCGCATGGTGCAGCAAGCATCTTGCATGAGACATGAACAATCATTGCTCCACCATGTTCCCATGTTTAATAACATGCTTTAATTCCTATCATCATGAAAATGATATCAAGTATACATCTCAGTATTTTAATTATTCAGAGGGCTGTAATATCACGAATGTAATGGATTTTATGTCCTGTCGTCGGAAGAGAAAGCCTGTTTAAGAAGCATGTACTGATTTACACACATAGAGCACATAGAAGATCAAATGCAAAACAAAGCATTTAACGTGCTACTTTAGTTACGATGGGATTTGAGAACTAGTAAATTAAATGATTTAAAGATGAAGTTTATGATGTTCTAGTAGCTTATGGGCTATTTATGTTGATTTGCATATTCTAAAAGGCATAATTCTGGGATGAGTTGGGGTGGGGCAGCAGGCACGTGCACGTGCATTACTTTTCACGCTGACCGGGATTTATGAAGTGGAAGAATGTGGAAGTTGGCATTCGCACCTATTTATGCATCTAGATTTTTTTGTGCATAAGCACATTTCCACTTTTGTCCGTACGCCATGGTATAGTGTGAATTCTATGCACAGCATTATACATGAGGTCCCAGATGTGTCATGAATCCATCTAAAATATCTGGCATCCAGGGCAGATCCTCCCTTTGATTCACTACATAAACAATTTTAAATTTTAAATGTAAGTAATAAGGAAACAAATATTATGTTTGCAAGCATATTTTTAAACAGTTTAGTACGTTCATAAGCAAACTGGAAAAAATGCAGGACAATTAAATTCAGGGAACAGGCACTGTATCACTATATTTTAAATACAAGGACATTTGTTCACAGATTCACAGATAAAAAAGGAGGATTTGCAGTGTCTGCTTTCAAGTCTTCATTTCTGTAAAATGGTCAACAACCTCATCAAAATTCCTCACCTTTATACATTCATGTTCATTTGAAGTAAAGCTTGAAAAAAAATTAACGTCAATCATTTTGGAATCTTTTTGGTCATGAAGCAATAGACACACTGATACTCATGAAGGACCTTAAAGAAAAGAAATAAAGGACTTCAAGAAAAATGTTTACTAAAATATTGATAAATTTATTTTAATAAAGAATTTCTTTAAAATCAGTTTTTGTTTGCCAAACATTTAATTTTTATGTATGAGGATGACAACTTAAACTTAAAATTAAAATACTATATAAAATATTTGCCAGTTATTTATGTATTTATTTATTTAATTGAGTGGACATTTAATGCAAAGTAATTTAAAGCTGCTGCTACATTGATTTTTTTTTTTATTGAGAAGGTATCTCAAGAGAAGTGGACGTTTTATATGCTATTTTCATTAATATGTATAAGTAATATTAATGACAGAAGGCATACCGTGCTATACGTCGTCAATTTATTATTTTATAAATTTATAAAAATGTTACTGTAATAGGCGGCACGGTGGCGCAGTGGGTAGCGCTGCTGCCTTGCAGTAAGGAGACCTGGGTTCGCTTCTCGGGTCCTCCCTGCATGGAGTTTGCATGTTCTCCCCATGTCTGCATGGGTTTCCTCCGGGTGCTCCGGTTTCCTCCCACACTCCAAAGACATGCAGGTTAGGTGCATTGGTAATCCTAAATTGTCCCTAGTGTGCGCTTGGTGTGTGGGTGTATGTGTGCGTGCCCTGCAGTGGGCTGACGCCCTGTCTGGGGTTTGTTTCCTGCCTTGCGCCCTGTGTTGGCTGGGATTGGCTCCAGCAGACCCTTGTGACCCTGTAGTTAGGATATAGCGGGTTGGATGGATGGATGGCTATGGTAATATCACAGAAATAAACCTGAAAATACTTGTTAATTATAATCTTATATTAATGTTCACAATTGATAAATTGTTCTTATAAATGCTAGTCATATAAGAAATTTAATTATACAGACACATTAAGTAAGTTTTCTTTCTTGATTACTTTTTGTCAAATTCCTTGACAAGACGTTTTATGTTTAGTTTTTTAGCTCTTACTTTTTAAATAGAGAGAATTGCTAAACCTAATAGTCTCACCTGTGACATAGATAATCTCTAATTTTTTTTTTTATCAATCACGGTTTTCTAAATATTCTTTTATCTGTTGCTGCTGTTACAGGTATTGTCAAAAACTAAATACCTGTAGTAGAAATAACAGGCAAACTTGAAGCTAGTGCAAATACATGAACAGAATTTATCTTACCTTTCATTTACAGCTTCAATTACTAGAAGCAATACATACATACAATCCTACCCATAGATTCACCTCGTTCTGAGTTTTGCTATCTTTCATGAATAATAGATATAGTGTTCAGAAATTTAATTGTTGCTTTCCAACACTCCTGATATGTTCCATAAAAGCACTCCCTATAACATTTTTTCATGTCTTAGGTGACAAATGCACTACTATTCATAATATTTTGTAGAAGACTAGCCTCAATGTAAAAGAAAAATCACTTTTGTTTTATATTCTGCATTGCACATGCAACTGACTTGTTAACCGCATTTTCACATGTTGTTGCTCGGCTTGCTGCCCAGTCACTTACGCTACTACCCAGCTACCCCACCCCTCATTTCAAGAACAGGGTTGCAACTGACAATTTAAAAGTGTTCGGGTTTCAAACAGTATGACCAATGACAACTGCTATCCTGATCACATGCACTTAGGGCTATGCAGTTGCTATGCCACTCCATCAGACCACAAACGCACCCTTAAGTTGGTTTCAGTATGTATTGCTAGATTAGGTTCTTTGCTTGTATGCTGTGCTCAGTCATAATTACAGTACATCTCATATACTGTTATTTATAAACAGATTAAAAATTCTCTATAGGATAATTTACATCTGACACACCTGTCTTGCACTCTGGAGATCAATAAATGGCAGCAATGAAAGTTGTCCAACATTTTCATTACACTATACACATTCAGAAGTGGCATCCGAGTATACCGTTTGTGCCTAATCATAACCTTTGTATATTTCACACTAGAACTAGATGCTATTATGCTGTCACTGGCTATTCCCAAAGAACGGTCACTATTTAATACACATCATATCACTTTCTTCTTCATGCACTTTACATTCTGACAGCTTGTATTAAGCTCCCCTATTCTACTTCTAATGTGATTTCAACAGCTGCCCACCTAGGGGTTGACTGTGTGCACTGTGATGGACAAGTTATACGGTAATGATGAAGGGGTTAAAGAGGACTCAATTAGTAAGTCAGGTGGCAGGAAAATTTCTTTAAAAAACATGGGATAAATATTTTTTAATGTGTATTTTTCACACGTATCTGTTCTTGTTTTATGAGACCTGAGCACTGCATTTGACACCATAGACCATTGTATTCTAATAAATGGCCCTTGTCAATGGGTGGGCCACTTGGGCAATGTCTTAAATTGGATTTAGTCTTATTTCACAGGTAGAAAATTCTTTGTTAGTTCTGGTGCAGTTCAGACATCCATGATATTGTACAGTATATGAACTACAAAGTACTTCAAAGATCTATTCTGGACTTGTTGTTATTTTCAATCTATATGCTTCAATTAGGCAGGATTATTTTAAAACACAAAGTGAACTACCACAGCTATCCATATGATACTCAGCTTTAACTGTGCACAGCACCTGAATCCTGATGCTTTGGGTTCTCTGAACCATTATCTATCTTGTATTTCTGAATGGACAAGTAGTAATTTCCTCAAGCTAAATAATAAAAAACTAAAATGTGCAGAGAGCTTATTTCTTTCTTTCACAAGGCAGGAACAAACCCAGGATAGGGCACCAATCCATTGCAGGGTGAACACAAACACACCCCAAACACACATCACCAATCCCCCTAACCTGCATACCTTTGGACAGGGGGAGAAAACTGGAAAAGGCAGAGGAAACACATGCTGATATAAGTGACTGGAATCTATCTTACTCCTCTTTGTGTCAGAAAGAAGTCAACTAAGAGGCGGTGGAATGGAATTTTATTTTCTTGTCCCTTTCCAGAAACAAAAAAAAAAAAAAAAAAACAGAATTTCATACAAATAGTTTTTTGCCAATGCCCCTACAGCATCCACTAATCATCTGGTGGCTTAACAGAGAAGCCCAGTGCAAACGGTCTGTGGGGTGTAACATTAATTAGCACCCATACTACAAAATATGATTGGTATGTTACTAACTACATACAGAAACATTTGATTTTTCACACTTTCATAACTAAAAGCTACAAAAAATTACAAAGACAGATTACACTTTGCTACTTTGAAACAAGGAGAACAACGCCACACAGGGAGAACCCAGGACATAAATCCTGTTCTCCTTACTTCAAGTCAGCAGTAGTACCACTGCCCATTCATGAAACACAAAATAATATTTACAAATTTCCATATTTAGCTAGTGGGAAAAATTCTAATTTATATTGTACATTAGTTTCTGATGTTATTCGTGATAATGATGATGACTATACCAAAAGAGCAAGAGTTCCACATTTATTCATTCATTAAAATGTATCACAAAAAGTCAACCAATAGGCAGGTTGATCTAAAAGGCAAAGCTCTTGATTTACCGGTCAGTCTACATTCCTCACCTATGGTCATGAGCTTTGAGTAGTGACCGGAAAAACTTGGATCATGAATACAAGAAGCAGTAACAAACTTCCTTCACAGGGTGCCTGTGCTCAGCTTTAGAAATAACCTCTTGGGAGGTGTTTCAGTCATGTATAACTGAGAGGAGACCTTGGAGCAGACCTAGGACACGCTGGAGATATTGTATCTCTCAACTGTTGTAGGAATGCCTTGGTATCCCCCAGGAGGAGCTGGAGGAGGTGGCAGGGAAAAGGTATGTCTAGGCATCTTTGGTCTGACTGCTGTGTCCATGACCCAGATAAGTAGCAGAAAATGGATTGATGTTAGGTTTAGCAAGAAATATTTAAGCAAACAGAAGCTAAGCAGATATGGTCTAATTGTGAATTTAAAATTGAATTAGACACAGTGTATTGCTGTTTTAAAGGGTTCCAGACAATTGAAATGTGAAATACTTGTCTATACTATGTCTCTGTCACATGTTGTCTAATTTATGGGCTACTTTTTACAACTAAGTCTAGTATTTGTATAGGGTAGACAGATCATACTCCTGTTTACCTACAAATAGAAGGTTGGAAGCAAAAAAGATGGTGTGCAAATAGTACTATTCAACAAAAACATTTCTTTATACAGCACACTTTCATGCGAAAAATGTAACTCTAAGTGCTTTACAAGATGTAAAGGAGAAAGTTTCAACAAAACAAAAAGCAAGTAAGATTAGGTAAGATATTAATGAATAAATATATATATATATATATTTAGTAGAAAGGTAGCGTATGTACAATATCATAATTATTTCTCTATGTATGTCTCTAAAAATTATATGGTCAGATAGCTGGGACGACAGAATAAACAAAAAAACTCCAATTATCTGGAGAAAAAAAAAAGCAAAATCTGCAGGGTTTCCAAGGCCGAATGACTGCACAGCCCCTTCTGGGCATTCTACCTAATATAAATGTGCTTAAATCATTCCTCTTTGTTCCCAGGCTTGGCCTGAGAGGATTTGATGCAGTTGGTTTTGTGGTCAGCTGGGACACCCGTATTCATTCCAACATCACTCAGCCAGGCACAGAAGAACCAGAAAAGAGAGTAGAGAAAAGTAGAGATTGGCAAATATTGCAAATGACAGTATGACTGGTAAAGGGAGAGAGTTAGCCAATATGATGTAGAGAACAAAGAATGATATATTGTGTGAGGAAGAAACCAGTTAGAAGGAGAGTAAAGCCAGGTGTATCAGAGACAGGTTCAAATTATTCTACCATGGTGTGGATGGGAGGAGAAATGGATTAGGGGTTATACTGAAGGAACAGTATGTTGAGTGTTTTGGAGGTGAAAAGAGTGTCAGACAGAGTGTTGTCTAAGAATCTGGAAATTGAAGGTGTGATGATGACTGTCATTATTGCATGTGCCCCACAAGTTGGGTGTGAAAGATGGATGAGAAAGAAGATTTCTGGAGTAAGCTGGCTGAAGTGGTGATTGAAGTGGATTTCAATGGACATGTTGGTGAATGTGAAAGAGGGGATGATGAGGTGATGGGTATGTATGGTGTCAAGGAGAGGAAAGAAGAAGGTCAGATGGTAGTGGATTTTGTGAATAGGACGGACATGACTGTGGTGAATACACATTTTAAGAAAAGAGAGGAACACAGGGTGATGTACAAGAGTGGAGGAAGATGTACATAGGTGGATTATATCCTGTGTAGAAGTGTCAGTCTTAAGGAGACTGCAAAGTGGAGGTAGGGGAAAGCATAGTTAGGCAGAATAGGATAGTGGTCTGTAGGATGAAGTTGGAGTACAAGAAGAGGAGGGGAGTGAGGACAGAGCCAAGGATCAAATGGTGGAAGTCAAAAAAGGAAGACTGTAAGGTGTCTGGTGAAAAGAATATATCTCCACAGGTGCAATAGGGGTCATGGTATTTGAGGATGTGTGGAAGCCTTATTTTGATTTGAGTTATTGCATTTTTTTTCTTATTGTTTATTCACGTTTTGTTGATGATGACGATGATGATGATGACGATGATGGTGATATAATTTTAATGTCATTTTCTGTGGTTTTATGCTACCATTTTGTGGCATTTTCTGATACATGTGACCATGTTGTTTATGACAGTATTAACATAGGTTTGGTACAAGCCATCATATATGCACGGTGCACTGCAAAGCTTAATTTTAGTTAGAAAAAAGTAAAACAGAACAGTTTTAGGACATTTGCCTTTATAATTCTGGTCATGGTTTCTGTTTCAGTGCATTAAGTTTGACATTTAGTTTGGTTAATTCTACTGCTATTTTTGACATCTGTTAGTTTAAAAGCAACACTCTTGCATCCTCTTCCTCCTCCTCATCCTTCCTCCGTTCCTGGTTTAATTTCTATCTCTAGTACAAGAAATATTACTCCTGTAATCTCTCTACCCTTTTTGAGAGGTCAGAACAGAAGATAGACCCAGACATAATTGGGTTTCTACATTGTTGGTTTTGTGAGCTTACTTTGTCCTTGCTAAAAGGAACTAATATTGACTTACTGTGACAGTATATTTTATTATTCCAACTCAATGACATCCCTTATTAATCATATCATAATCATTATTTATGAGGTAGAGCATTAAAAAGAAAAAAACACTTCCCAATAGCAAAGGACATAAGTGCATAATTGCTTAGGACAAATAAATCTCAGAGACAATACCGTATATAATCCTGAACACCTGAAAGTCTTTCATTTCTTTTTCTAACACACTTAATCCAGACCAGAGTCATTAGGGTTGGGGAAACAGACCCTGAACAGGATGCTGGGTATTCATAGGCAGGTCTTTATATGTCTCCACACATTCATTCAAACTGTTGGCAACCAAGCCTCCTCTAGGATTTCCTTAAGGGTCTTTAGCTTACGTAGGTGACCACTGAATAGACTATCATGGAAATAAGTTATGAACCTTGGAATAACTGCCTCAGAACAACAAGTTATATTTAACAATCCCTGAATTAAAATAGGACACACAATGATACAAGACAGTTTGGAGTTCCTTTACTAGATGTGACTCTTTCTTGACTCAGTATCCTTCCTCATTTCGTAACAAACAGGACAAATGCCCTGCAAACTGAGATACAGACTTTGATCTCAACCCAGAGGAATGCAACCAGAACCACATTACTACAAACCTACTCTGAAAGAAAACTGTTTGAGATAAAGAACCCACCTGGTCTCCCAAGACTATATCCTTGTCAGAGCATGGTAGTCCATGTATGGTACTCCCTTGAGGTAACAAGGCAATTTATCTTTTCCCTACACAACTTCCTAATATTGCTTCTCTGAAATGGAGCAGTAGATCTTGTGGTCGCTAAAGTGTAGGCAGTTCTTCTTCCCTGTCCTTGTACTTTGTGGGAATAGCTCAGAGACCCATATCTGTATGGACTGAATGTTTACAGTGGGTTGGGCAATGCCAAAACTGAATGTGTACCCAGATCTTCTTTCAAGTGTTCCAAGGCATCTTGGCACACCAATGACCACTGCCACAAAGTTCCCGTCCTAAACAGTTGATGTAATAGTTTTGTAATAGTTGTGTGGTGTCAGGAAATCTTGGAACAAACTTCTGGAACCCCACCCCCCCATTAATAGAAGGGCTGCAGAGCTTTGATGTTTTATGGTGGGAAGTAGTCCACAAGAGTGACAATCTTCTCTGGGTCCATTTTTATACCTTTAGCTGACACTACATGCCCCAGGAAGGTCAGTTAAAGTTTCATGACACTTTTCATCCTACTGTTTAATAAGCTTTCTCTGCATTGGAGATACTCCATATGCTCAATGATGACCAGATACCTCATGGATGGTCTAAATGTGAAGATTTAGTACAGCGATATGATCAAGTTTATATTTCCATACTTTCTCATCTCTGCATTAAGAGTTGTACCATGGTATGCTGCGACTAGTTTTTTACTATTAACAGGACTGATATTTTCAACTGGCATTGCTAAATAATAATTTAAAGGCCATCTTAACTTATCTAGACCCTTTCTTTGAACCTAAATGCCCCCAACTCAGGCAATGTTTATTCCCTAATTCCTTGGTGCACGATGATGTCTGTTGCTATGATCGAATCAAGGCCCAGGAGCAGTGACATGGCCAAGGATGCATTCTACAGCACATGGACTTTGACTTTGCAAGTGCTATCCTGAAGCACAAAACACACACATCGGAGCTTTCCTGCTATTCCCTTTTGCTGTCAGAAAATGGTTGATTGTACCACCCCTCTTCAGCAGCTCATCAGGCAATTTTATTTTTTCCCTTGGGTCTGATAATAGTGCTGCTAGTGTCTATGACAACATCCCTGGAGAGAAAATCAAAAAACAGCATATTTAAAAACACTTATAAAAAAATCCACACCAAAAAAAAAAACACATACACACAAAAAGAAAATAATCTTTAATGAAATGAAAAATGATTATTTAAAAACTCAAAAAAGGTCAAGTATCAATACTGATAATATGAGAAATAGTTGTTCATCCAGATAATAAAGATTGTAAACCAGTTTACCAGGCTTCACTTCTTCGAAATAAACAATCATAACTAGTGGTGGTCTTCTTTTCAGCCAAAATGTGGTGAGCTGTTTCCTCATTCTGATTAGGGCTTCTACTGCTCTTTCCTAAATGCCATTTTTTCCTTCTCCATACAACTGTCATTAAAATTTTCCTTCCTGAATGGAACCATCTCCTTACAGCAAACCAGTGATTTCAGTTGGCCCTTTTACTTATCATTATTCCCACTGATAATGGTGATATTACAACCTTCTTCACAAACAAACACAAACACATTTTAGCACACTATATTAATGAACAGACTTTAGAACATTTACAAAAAGGAAACAACCAACGAGTACAGTCAAACAATGAAATGGATGACATGACAATTCCTCTTGGCAGAACATTTCAATTATCGTACATTCATCAACAAAACCTAATGATGGTTTGACTATTGTTTCATTAATAGCTTCAATGAGTTAAAACATTGCATGAGTGATGGTACATGTCCATTAAGCAGGAAAGAGTAACACAATACCATCAGCTCTTAAATTGGAAAGTCTGATTATTCATTTTGCTGAATCTGTGCCTAATTTCGGTTTTCTCTACGATACTGATCTATCGCACAATGTAATACTGATCAATCCATGGCCTGCATTTTCCAGCTCAGCCAAGACATGTAGAAAATTTAATTCATTTTCTTACCATACAGGAGACAGAAACATTAATTAATGTATTGATTTCTAAATATGATGGGTTATTGTAATACTTCTTTCACATTGTTCAATGCTTTGTTTAAAGGTTTGAATTTCCAGCCACTAGTTAACTTGAAATGTTGCAATATGAATTTTGACAAGTAAGAAGTGTGATCTTTAAACTATTTTCTTAATCTTCTGCACAGGTTTATTGTTAGGTTTTGGTCAGATTTTAAAATCATCACTCCCAATTGCTTTCAAAACCTTTTTAAACACAGTGTATCATGGGAAATATTTCTGAATATTCTTTTTGACTGTATTGTGCATGCTTCCTTAATAATTCCATGGAGAAGTAAAGCAACTTTAATAGGTAGAATCTTTAGTTTTGGAATGCATGCACAATGGAATGATTTTCCTACTACTGTAAGCATGCACCACTGTTTTAATATTTAAAGTTAATAAGGCTGACCCACAACTTTAGCATGGTTAAAGCTGCTAACTAGGCTGTTCACACTGCTTAATGTCTATTTTACTATTTGTCTTAAATAAAGAATAAGAATTCTGTACAGTGATTAGTTCCAATTACATATTTTCTTTTTGTTTTTAAAATTCTACGTTGGTGCTACTAATTCAATCAAGCTGCTGCTCTTGGCAACTAAATTGTTCATAGCTGTGGCTGTGAGCATAGGTGTTGCAAAGAGGTCACTGCAATACATTTACAGGGAGAAAACAACTCCAAAATTAAAAACGCTGAATTCATTGCATGGGTCACCTAAATCTGCAGTCTATATATGTTCCAGCTGTTGTAATAAGTTAAAGTAAAACAATTCATTGTTATAACTTTATTGACTGACTATGGTCTTCAGGGTAAAGCCATCCATCCATCCATCCATTTTCCAACCCGCTGAATCCGAATACAGGATCACGGGGGTCTGCTGGAGCCAATCCCAGCCAACACAGGGTGCAAGGCAGGAACCAATACGGAAGGAAACCGGAGCACCTGGAGGAAACCCACGCAGACATGGGAAGAACATGCAAACTCCACACAGGGAGGACCTGGGAAGCAAACCCAGGTCTCCTTACTGCGAGGCAGCAGCACTAACAATGTGCCACCTTGCCGCCCGGGGTAAAGCCATATTAATAAAATAAAAAAATGAATTACAAGAAAAAGAAAAAAGAATCTTAAATATACAACTGATGAAACACAAATGCATGAGTGAATAATGTAAATAAATAAAAATCATGAATATCTGATAATGATAATAGTGAAAATAATAATAATATTATAGTACCGCACGCCCCTGCACACCAGGTGAATATATGACTGGTGATGCACTCGAAAAACACATTCTTCAGTAAATGAAGTAAAAACCCACACCTGAAGCTTTCTACAGTTCTGTGATAGGTCCAGTACGTAGTGTGCATTGCAAGGGTATTCCTGGCCTCTGTATGATACTGGCCGCACCACTTCCACTCCAGACTCTTTATTAGTACTCTTCCTTGGAGGAGCAAGCAAGAGTGATTAATTAATCTTTTTTTGATCAATTAAGTGCCTGTGAGAGGCTAAAATTGGTTGACAATTTAATAAGCTGCTAACAAAGACCCTAAATAGCTGACATTGTCCCTTGATTGACTACCACTAAATATATGTGTATATATATATATATATATATATATATATATATATATATATTCAAATCATATGACAGTTGACCAGGGACAAATTAACTAACTTAGGGGCTGATAGGGCTAGCTTCGGGCACCCATGACCTTTTTGTTAATACAAATGTGCCAACTCTCTGTACCCTGTCTTCCGGTAGTGACCTCCAAGCATGAAATGGAAATTATTGTCTGACACGTGACGCACACAACTTTGCTATTAACAATATATTAATAGGCCATAGACATATGCACTATGAAACACTACACTGGTCCCAGTGCTGTCTGGCCAGTCAGACTGCAACATCCACAAAACCTTAGGTAAATGCAAAACACAAAGTTGGAAAATACTAAAATACAACACGTTACTATCTGCATATGCTTTTATTCTAGTATTCTTAGTGAAATTCTGTTGTTGAAGGATCTTAATTTCAAGAGGCATCAGTGTTAAACTGAGTCTTTCCAGTTGTACTATAGACCTCAGTCTATTTCTTGCGATTGCCTGCTTTGATAGCGAGTGCTCTTCATTGGCCTTAGTAACAGATAATCAAGGATGGATTGACATAAGAAACTGCTTTTGGACTTCAGACGGGCATGCCACAATTGACCAGACACCAACTATTCTTGCACACATCAATGCACACACATGCAGTATACACTGTAAGAAAACAAAGGGAAAAAGATACAGGTTTGGGGGGATCCGTCCCATATATTGTCAGGATTGCTGTAAGGCAAAATATGTTTGATTAGAAAAGAGAATTGTCTTTTCATACTGAAGAACAGGAGGATTGTTGGGTTTATATGTTGGAGAGGGAGGAAGAGGCCGGTTGTCAATGGGAGTGATGTCATCCCAGAGGTGGTCTTATGCTGAAACAGGAGGTAGAGGTCTTAATTGTACCTGCAAAGAATGAGAGATGGTATTAGTGCACATAATCAGTCCCATGCGACGCTTCAACAATAACTAGACCCTGCTGCTGTCCCCGATGTGAGTGTGTGTGACAACACTATCATTCCCTATTGAGTTATAATTTAAACAGTGCAGTACACTCAGTTTCTCAAGTTCAGCCGTGCACCTCCAAGCTGCAGGTTTTTGTTTGAACCAGTTTCACAATCAGTAAATCACATCTACCAATTATTGATCTCATGGATTGAATTATCTGGCCATTATTTGTTCTCTTTTTTGCATTAACATAGGTATGGTTATGTCATAGACACATGTACTGTGTGAAAAGTTAACAAAGTTTTATTTTTACTATATCTTTAAAGGTTTATCTTTGTTTTGTAATTTTTTTCTAACTCTGTGGGTTTGTTCTTTAAATTTTATCCAAATACTTAGAACTGATCATAAGCAAGGTGACCCCACGGCCAACAACAATGAATGACAGGTGACAGCTATTTCAGGGCAATCCACTTATTAGTAAAAATTGGTTTAAATAACCCGGACATTATAAAGAACAAAATATTATTAATTTAAAAAAAAATATTCGTCTCAAACACAAATTTTTGCTTCGTTTAGTAAAGATTAGTGTAACCAGCTTGAAATTTCTGGATACCAAGAAGACAGAAATGTGTAAATAATAGCTTACTTAGCAGTATAAATCCAGTTAAAAGAAGCTGGCTTGGAGAAAATCCTGCACCACAGAAAATCCAAGAAGGACTAATTTGGGAATCCCTGGTATGGAGAATTAATTGCCATAAAGGCACAGTTTGTGACCCTCTGCCTTTCTTACACTCCAGCAGGTCCTCCTTCATCTCAGCAACTCTGCTCTGTTCCATTACAGATGCTGCACTTGGATATTGGATGATGGTCTAACATGGACAAAGTGAGGTTTAAGTCCAAACTAAATGTCTGTTTGTGGCTTGCTAGCTATGGTTAACTCCATACGACATGATTAAAACTTGATGTCCTCATAAATTAAAGCATAAAACAGTTTAGACACAAGGGGAGAAAATTAAATCAATGAGTAATCATCTGAGAGTTGTGTTGTCTGTTTAACACCAGATATCCATAATCTTTCAATTTACCATTCACTACTGTGGTTGCTGATTAATAAATTATTTACTGTATGCAAGCAATTTTTTGTATTGTATTTCTGTCAATTGTTCTGAGAAGATGTCAGTCAGTCAGTCATCGTCCAACCTGCCATATCCTAACATTGGGTCACGGAGGTCTGCTGGAGCCAATTCCAGCCAACACAGGGCGCAAGGCAAGAACAAATCCTGAGCAGGGCGCCAGCCCACCACAGGACACACACACACACCCAGACAGCAAGCACAATTTAGGATCGCCAATGCACCTCACCTGCATGTCTTTGGACTGTAGAAGGTAACTAGAGCACCTGGAGGAAACCCACGCAGACATGGGAAGAACATGTAAACTCATGTTCCCAGTGAACCCAGGTCTTCTTACTGCGAGGCAGCAGCGCCCCTGAGAAGATGTGCAAGGATGAAATTCATTGTACTGACCTCTACATGCTGACCCTGCTGCAGTTCCTCGCACAAAAATCACTAATTTATTTAACTGTAAAAAATAATGTTTTGTATCTCTGTTTGCCTCTCAAGATTTTTTCTTGTTTGAATTGGTGAGGGGTGACCCAGAGTTAACATGATCCCATGATTTAACAGGGGCCTGGAGGAGGTAGCTCGGAGCAATTTACATTGCTCTTTCTCTCTCTTTCTCTAGATACCTACAAATTGTGGCTCGACTGCACAGTAAAGAGAGAAAGCATGGCAGGGTTTGTTCCATTAGTGCCAATGGCCTGTCGATCTATGTACTGAAATGTAACGTACAGTATGTTTATAAAGTAATGACATTTTCATTTTCCAAAGAAGTTATAGAACTGCCATAAAAGAACTTAATCAAATGACTCCACTCCCCCCAAGGTGGGGCCCTACAGTCAGGCAGAAGCCCCTGGGCCAGGCATGTCAAACTCACTACCATTGGTGGGCCGCTTCGACAGCTATACGTGCGTCAGTGGGCCGCACTGTAATAAATACTATTATACCATTATACAAAGTTACTGTAGCTTTCTTTCCATTACTGAAAACTTTAAAAAATGTAACACTTAAAGTTTAAAGTTTAAAGAAAAGCAATTTATTTCCATACAATCTCCATACAACAGCATTCAATTAGAGTCTTAGCCTCTTAGCTAGGTCCTTATATAGCAGTCTGAGATCGATTTCTTTTGTCCCGACACTTGGCAACTCTTGTTAATAACCAGTTTGTAAATATCAGGCTTGAAATCTTGTGCAGCTGCAACTTTTATGAGGGATGAAAGGTGCTCGACAGTAAGTCTTGAGCGATGTGGTGTTTTGGTATCTTTCATTGACAAAAACAATTGCTCACAAAGGTAAGTGCTTCTGAACATAGACAGTACTCTCTATGCCAATTTACGGATCTGCACATCTGAGTGTGGCAGGTAGGCATACAAGCCTGGCACACCAACTTCGTTGTATTTTGCCTTCAGAATAGAATCTGACTGCAGTTCAATCAATTCCATTTGGATATTCTCAGGTGCATTCTCAACGGTGTAAGAGTAGGTGACATAAACAGTGCAAAGTCCTGTTCGTGTGAACTGAAATCACGAAAACGCTCACTGAATTCATTGCTCAGTAATTCAAGTTGGAAAACAAATCCTCCAAAAATCTAATTTTACTTTACTAAGTTTATTTCAAAGTTTATATTGTAAAATAAGCTGATATGCTGATAAGCTGATATGCAAAAAGCCCCCTGACATTAATTTTACAAACTCAAAATCACAAAAATTTGTTAATAAACAACTCAACTTCTCGCGTCCACTTCAGATCTTCAGCTGTAGTCTACACTGTTCGTTACAATACTAGCACAAAATTACATAAAACTAGAGCAAAAAACGTTAAAATATCCAGCCGTCCTCCATCCTCTTTCACTTATCCAAGATCGGGTCGCGGGGGCAGCAGCTTGAGCAGAGATGCCCATAGTTCCCTCTCCCCGGCTACTTCTTTAAGCTCTTCCAGGGGAATCCCGAGGCATTCCCAGGCCAGCCGAGAGGCATAATCCCTCCAGCGTGTCCTGGGTCTTTCCCGGGGCCTCCTCCTGGTGAGACGTGACTAGAACACCTCACCAGGGAGGCATCTAGGAGGCATCCTGATCAGATGCCCGAGCCAACTCATCTGACTCCTCTTGATGTAGAGGAGCAGTGGCTCTACTCTGAGTTCCTCCCGGATGACTGAGCTTCTCACCCTATCTTTAAAGGAAAGCCCAGACACCCTGCAGAGGAAACTCATTTCAGCCGCTTGTATTCGCGATCTCGTTCTTTCAGTCACTACCCACAGCTCATGACCATAGGTGAGGGTAGGAACGTAGATCATCTGGTAAATTGAGAGCTTTGCCTTACGGCTCAGCTCCTTTTTCACCATGACAGACTGATGCTGAGCCTGACGCCACACCGATCCGCCTGTCGATCTCCCGCTCCATTACGTGAAAATATGTGAGCTATTACTACTCGTAATGGTCAGTTCTGCCCAGTAGTCAGTCTCAGCAGCTAGCCAGTAGTGTAGCCTGCCAGGTTGCTGCAGCCTAGCACTTCAGTTGCAACGATGCAGCTCTTTAACTTTGGTCAAGGCTCGTGAGGGGGGGGGCAGTGTCATGCCTAGGGTATCAAGGAGCTGACGCCACAGCTGCAACTATACTAGCAGATGACGTTTCTGGTACCATAATGCCATGGGAAAATGCGCTTTTGTCAGTAGGCGGAAGTAAGAAAAGTCAATAAGTAACGCCGAAGATGCAGAATGATTCAATCACAAATGATAGTAATCATTTTGTACAAGTGCTAACTAAGATCTGTCATGCGGGCCGCACAGATTTCTGTTGTAGGCCGCATGCGGCCCATGGGCCACGTGTTTGACATGCCTGCCCTAGGCTATAACCTACCTGCGCTTGCTGCATGGACTGGTAAATGTGAAATGAATTTTTGAAGAAGAAAAAAGTTTCTATAATATATAAAAGTATATATATTGTGAAAGATAGCGGCCCGGACACACACAGGCAGACACCGTTTCAGCCATCACCCACGTTTATTTATACAATTATATTACAAAGTCAAGTGCACCACCACCAAACCCCCAGTTCCCCAAAGTCTAGGCTCTCACTAGCCACTGTCTTCACACTCAAACACACAGGCCTCTCCTCGCCTCCTCTGCCACGACCTTGTCTTCCTCCTCACCCGACTCCAGCCTTGATTGCAGGGCGGCGGCTCCTTAAGTAGGTGGCTGATTGGTGACCACACCCAGCCACCTGCGACAATATATATATATATATATATTGTGAAATCATAAAAAAAAGTTTGATGAAGCTCAAGAAAGATACAAAGGTCAATGGTTAGCAAGCTCTGTTTTTAGCTGTTGACTACTGGCACTCTTAGATACGTACCAGCTTACAACTTTGTTATCTGTTCTGCTTCTGATCTCCTGACGTGAGTATTGAGTACCACAAAGCACTCTTACATGAATGACAAGCAGGTGTGGGGATATGGACCCCATATAGTGTTGAGCACCATGAAGCACTCTTACACAAATAATGAGTGGGGGAGTCCCCCTTTCCCTGAAGTAGGAGCGTTGCTAAGCACCACCACATAAATGACAAATAGGAGGCAGATCCATGGATTTTTTTAGCCACAGTGCATTACCAAACTGTTGCAGTGGAGGGGGACTAAGCAGCACGATAACAGCTGCATGGCTATTCCAAAATGCTGTGTGGGTGAACAGCCATGCACCTGTGCAGCTTAGGAGGAACATAGCTGATTATCTGTTTGAGTCCAAAAGAGTACACATTCCTGTACAATTGTGTTTTGCAGTGAACACCAATAAAAGCCAAGTCACTAGGAAAAGCAGGATCTGATCTATGGCATTTATGTTTTAATCATGTACAATTGTATATAGCAACAGTAAGAAGCTCAAGTGTCTTAATAATATTATTATTACTTATTATCTGACTAATGTCTTTATCCAAGTTGACTTACAACATTTGATACAATTGGTTACATTTCTTTTCTTTTTCCAATAGTGGCACAGGCAGGTGAAATGCCTTGCTCATGTTCACTCAGTTTCAGTAGCTGGAGTTGAACCCACAGCCTCAGTGTCTGAAATCCTGTTCTAGATTAACCAATGGCTACTGAGGTGTGGGTAACACAGTTAATTTATTGATAGACACCCGGATTGTATAAATATGAGTACTGTACTGTCATGATATACAGTATATATATAAACATTGATCATGGTAGGACTCAGGGAGAGAGCTTATATATATGTACAGTACAGGCTAAAAGTTTGGACACACCTCCTCATTCAATGTTTTTTCTTTATTTTCTTGACTGAAGGCATCAAAACTATGAATGAACACATGTGGAGTTATGTACTTAACAAAAAAAGGTGAAATAACTGAAAACATGTTTTATATTCTAGTTTCTTCAAAATAGCCACCCTTTGCTCTGATTACTGCTTTGCACACTCTTGGCATTCTCTCGATGAGCTTCAACAGGTAGTCACCTGAAATGGTTTTCACTTCACAGGTGTGCCTTATCAGGGTTATTTAGTGGAATTTCTTGCTTTATCAATGGGGTTGGGACCAGCAGTTGTGTTGTGCAGAAGTCAGGTTAGTTGGACGATCATTTATTTTTCAACAGGACAAGGACCCCAAACACACCTCCAGGCTGTGTAAGGGCTATTTGACCAAGAAGGAGAGTGATGGAGTGCTGTAAATGGTCATGAAAATAAAGAAAACACATTGAATGAGGAGGTGTGTCCAAACTTTTGGCCTGTACTTGTATATATATAATAAAATATATAAACTGCTTATTACCTATTTAAGGGTATAAGAGTGCAGAAGTGAGTGAGTGTTCTGCCTCAGACAAGTTAACTAATTTGTAAAGGACCAGAATATGGAAGCAGTGAATAATGTTCCAACATTTAAATGCAAAAGTTAAAGGAGTAACACATTAAAAGAGCTTGCCTTAATGCTAGAAGTATCAAAAATAAAACAAGTGAGTTGGAGCTTTAATGTAGCAGAGCATAATTATGATATTATAGCAATAACAGAAACCTGACTAAATAACAAAGATGGGGATGAGTATAACATAGAAGGATGCACATTTAGTGTAAGAAAGAACAGAGACAACTGTAAAGAGTTGGGGCCCCTGTAGGCAAACTCTGTATAACTCAAATAAACATTTTATAACAAGAGAAAAACATTGTTGAAGATGTGAGCCTCCAAAACAGACTACTCATGATTGTGGAAGTCCTGTTGGTGAAGACTTCAGGAAGAAGAGGCAGATCCAAGCAGATGGATACCGGAAGTCACTCAAGGGTGTTAAAGCAGTCAATCTTCTGGTCTGCAGAGGAGGGAAGATATAAGGTGCTAGTCAACAGTGCCCCACTATGTTCCAGCAGGAAATTACCATTATCTGAGCTTTTACGTGGCCTCAAATGTGCACATATGTGACATTAGGAAGCAGAGACAGAACAGAAAAGAAGGTGGGCTTACTGTTTATATCCAACAGAATTCAAATGCAAGTCCTATAGAGTTGAATGACGAGCCCCATCTTAGTGAGGACATGTGGCTTCATCTAGAAAGCATTTGGGAAAGAGGCCTTATTTTAGTAGTATTTTATAGACCGCCAATGTAGGCAGTAATTTCAATGCACTTTCTTTTTAGGAATATTGCATGTTTACAGAGAGATATTATAGTCCTGTGGGACTTTAATTACCAGAAAATTAACTGGTATAACCTTGTAAAGAGTTGAGCACAAGAGCAGGAGTCTTTAAAAGTAATCAACGCAGTATGTTAAAAGCACCAGTGTGGGGTGAAGTCTGTCTGGATTTAGTATTTTGTAATAATCAGGATAAATTGAGGGTGTAGTGGTGATTGAAACAGTAAGGTCAAGTGACCATAATCTGCATAACACAGTTTGCAGTGTTTTGGAAGAGTATGGATGCTAAGACTAACATTGTTAAGTTGCACTTTAGTAGGGTAAATTTTGAGCAGATGCGTCAAAACTCCATAGTGGGTTATTAACCCACTCAAAAGAAGCTGCAAAGGAAAAAATGATTGTATAAGGCATATAAGACCAATAATTCCAATGTGAATTTTAGGTAGTATGAGAATATGAGGACAACCATTAAGCAGGATACTAGAGGCATTTAGAGAGGAACATGGCAGATAAGGTCAGAGGTGATGCAAGTAGATTCTTTCAGTATTTTACAAGTAAATGAACAGTCAAGGAGGAGGTGAAATGCATCAGGAATAGTAAATTAGAATATACAATATAGACAGTGAAATAGCAGATACTCTGAACTTGTATTTTTCTGAGGTCTTCATATGCGAGGAAGTGGATAACCTCCCACTGGTAAAAGGGACTACTAAGATTGTACTGAATGATTTGGAAATTGTAGAGGGAGAAGTACTGCTCAGATTAAATAGATTGAAATCAACGAAATCATCAGGACCAGATAATATTTACCCTCGAGTTATTATGGAGGTTAACAAGTACATATATAAACCCTTGACACATATTTTAGGAACTCACTACACCAAGGGTAAATTCTGAAGGACTGGAACATGGCGAATATTATCCCATTATTAAAAAAAAAGATAACAGGTTAGATCCAATCAACTATAGGCCAGTAAGCTTAATGTGCATCATGGATTAATTAATGTTTGAAATTATGAAGGATTACGATTGAGCAACCCATGATAAGAACATAAGTTTTACTGAACAGTCAGCATGGGTTCAGAAGAGGGAGGCCATGTTTTACTAGCATAATGGAATTCTATGAGGAACCAACAAAAGGATACAATCAGAGTGGTGCATATATTATTTATCATGACTTTCAGAAAGCATTTGATAAGGTGTCACATGAGAGATTGGACATCAAACTAAGAGGTGGGAATGCAGCATGTAGTGTGTAGATGGGTGCAGAAACAATAAGCAGAGTGTTATGGTGCGAGGAACTTTATCAGAAGTGGCTGACATTAAGAGTGGTGTTCCAGAGGGGTCAGTGCAAGGGCCACTGCTATTTTAATATATATAAATGATTTGGATAGGAATATATGTAACAAGCTGGTTACATTTGCAGATGATATAGAATCTGTCAAATCTTTACAGAGGGACTTGGGCAGCTTATAGACTTGGGCAGATTTGTGGCAGATGAAATTTAATGTCCGTAAATGTAAAGTACATGTAGGAAAAAATTGGTAGATTTTAATGCACAATCGAAGGTCTTATCGGAACCTTATCAAAAGGATTTAGGAGTCGTAGTGGACTTGACACTCTCAATTTCAAGATAGTATTCAAAAACTATTAAGAAGGCTAACGGAATATTAGGTTAAATAGCATGATGTGTCCAAGGAGGTTATGCTCAATCTTTATAATGCACTGGTGTGGCCTCATCTGGAGTACTGTGTACTGTTTTGGTCTCCAGGTTATGAAAAGGACATAGCAGTGCTAGTAAACGTCCAAAGAAGAGCATCTAGGCTGATTCCAGGGCTACAGGAGATGAACTATGAGGAAAGATTAAAAGCCTTTTCAGTTTAAGCAAAAGAAGAATAAGAAGAGACATCATTGAGGTGTTTAAAATTATGAGGAGAATTAGTACAGTAGATCAAGATTGTTTTTTAAAATGGTTATCAAGAACATGGGGACTCATTAATGTTAATGGTAAATTCTTCACAAATATTAGGAAGTTTTTCTTTACGCAGAGAAATATAGACACATGGAATAAGCTACCAAGTAGTGTGGTACTAGGCTTAATATTATTTTAGAAGAATTAAGTGCATAGGAACAGTGAGCTTTGTTGGGCTGAAGAGCCTGTTCTCATCTAGGTTGTTTTGATGTTCTAATGTCTTAATGTGGTCAAAAAATATCAAGCAGGGGTCAGAAAAGCTGGGAGCTCAAAATTAAGCTAAATTAAAATTAAAACAATATAATCCAATTATTTTTAATTTAATCAAAAAGAAAGTTTTCTCCCTCTCTATTTTCTGTTTATTGTCATCAGACTGTACCACTTATTGCATAAATAAAGAGAAAAGCTCACTATTTTCAATCATAAGTGATGGTATGCAATAACAATAGAAGCTAAGTCCAAAAAGATGCATAATTATTAACTAGAGTAAAGGCAATATGTTGTTTTATAATCTTTGCTGCTTGACTGGAGAACAAAAATAACCAGATTAGATATGCAGTATTGAAGAGGTAATTAATTCTGAATACAAATGATGCAAAACTTACTACTTCGGACTTAATCAATAAAAATAAAAATATCAAAAATAAAAAAATAAAAAATATTTTCCAGTTCTACTCATTTATTCGTATGTTGTATTCTTCAATAAGAAAAGGCTCAGCACACTTACACAAATTTACAACTACTATATAATGCAACTGAAAATTTAAATGTGTAAAAAAAAGGAATGGTTCGCATACAAAAACATATGAATATAAAATCCTTTTAATATTTGAAGAATGATGTGGTCAGTTGACCGCAAAGGAGAGGAAATCAAAACCTCTGTTTAGTAGCATTCTTATATAAAAAAAAAAAACTCTGGGGGTTCTGTTGTTTTTTATAACAGGCAAAGTCACATGATAACAGCTAATTCATTCTTTTGTAAACTGATTATAAATAAGTTACTTGTGCTTAATGTAAAGATTAAATATTCCAAATAGAAGAAGACATTACCAGATGACTATTGAAAGCAGATTTCTCCAAATTTATTTCTTGCTAAATTACCATATGTCATTGCATTCTTAATAACAAAAACCTGTTCAACTTTTATCCTTTGGGAGTGATCATATTGATAAGTCAGTCATGTCAGTCATTCTCCAACCCGCTATATCCTAACACAGGATAATGGGGGTCTGCTTGAGCCAATCCCAGCCAGCACAGGGCGCAAGGCAGGAATAAACCCCGGGCAGGACACCAGTCCACTTATATCGATAAGTGCCACATGTTAAAAATTCTTTCCTTTGTCTGAGGTTAAGAATCATCTTGATAGATGTACACTTTTTTGCTAGTGGTCATTTTTTTATAAAACTTAATTTCCCCTGTCAGTCATGATTAGTAGGGCTTTAACCATCACGTAAGTGCAGAATAACCCAACACATATGGTAAATTCTGGATCCCCTGTCTTGGAACCAAGTATTATAGCACTTTATCTTGCCCCAGTAGCCTCATATTTAGAATCTTCTCTCTTTCCTATTCTTATTTTTCCATCTGGAAAATATATGAAAAGCTTAACTTGCATATTTGTATGGTATTGTGCAATGTAAGTTCACCAAAATTGAATAAGAAGATTGATGGAACATGCTGTACTTCATTAAAGACTTATGTGTGCTGTATAAGAATATGCAGATTTTTTAAAATGAAACATGCTACTTAACTGTACTCTCAAAAGCATTTCCTCACATCCACTCACCAGGTGTGACTAAGTGGCTAATCAGTATTACACTACTGAAGTATCACACCTTCCATACTCCAATCAGTCACACCTGGTCTGGGGTGACAGGAAACAGCAGGAATAAGGGGAAGGAGAGGAGGGGTAAACTCTTCATTTGATGGCAAACATTCACTATAGTGAACGATTAGACTGTCTTCATAAAATGTATTTGGTGGTTATACAGGTTTAAAAACAATTGAAGCAGTATGTTGCTAATGTGCCTATGAATAAGAATTTGATTTTGCATTATGCTGCTACTACTTGATTTTTTTTAATTACAAGCCCAAGAATCTTAAATTGTTGTTCTAATACTTTTAATCCATAGTAGCAATTTTTAATCCAACACCAGATTTTGAGTTTTTGCTGCATTCACTCATTCATACATTTTCATTACTTGTTATTTCACTTAATAGATACGGGTAGCATTTGCGGATTCAGGGAATAAGTAGAGCTCATTGACATGACTCTCTTCAGATGGCCAACAGCAGTGATTACATGCTCTTATTTCACATAGGTTGAGAGAGATTATGTAGAAAAATGAGCAGTGTAGCAAATACTAGTTATCCTTTGAATATGTTTAAATAATTCAATAATACATTATAAGCAATCAATTTATGTTTAAAAAGTTCTGGCAGCCCTCCTGCAATATATTACTTGTAACAATTAATTAAAATGTTAAATTAAACAGCATGCTGTTATTTCATACAAACAGAACAGAATTTTTTTTGACCCTCACTGCGCACTTTGCACAATTCTCTGGAAATCCAATATAGATCGAAGAAGAACACTGATCCCACCAGATTTTGAGAGCTTATAAACAGACTAAACAAGCTAAACTTACCAGAAATATGTAAACTTGAGCAAATATTTATAACTTTTTCATTGCCAACGGCCAAATAAATTTTGCTTTACTTGTTTTTCTCTTAATTATACTGATTAACTATGATGATATGTAGTATAATATATCCTTTTTTAAATACACTCTGCTGAAAGAGCATGTGAACATAATGTTGTATGACTGTGTTTTAGTGAGTTGTCCATATTCTGCTCCTTAATTATGATTATAATCATTAATTATTAATTATTATTATTATTATTAGTATTAATTATTTGCTATACTAACAATAAGCCATGGATTACAAGTGACATCAAGGGCCTTTTGAACCAGGAGAAAAGGCGGTGATCAGCATGATCTCAAGCGTGTGCAGAAGGAAATCCGAGTCCAGCTCAGGGCAGCGAAGAAGCAGTACAGGAGAAAGCTGGAGCAGAAGTTGCAGAATAACAGCATGAAGGAAGTGTGGGATGGGATGAAGATCACCACTGGCTGCAGCTCGAAGTGTGGTGGCACCATCGAGAGAGACGTGGAGAGAGCAAATCAGATGAACAAATTCTTTACCAGGTTTGACAACCCTAACCCAATCTCACCTCGGAGTACTGCACCCTCCACCCATCCTTCTGCTGATACCAGCAAAGGAGTGAGTTTCCCTCCACCCACAATTACAGCAGCCCAGGTAAGCAGAGAGCTGAGGAGACTTCGTGCCAGCAAAGTAGTGGGTCTAGATGGAATATCGCCATGACTGCTGAAGGCCTGTGCGTTGGATCTGGGGAGTCCTCTACAGCGCATCTTCAACCTGAACCTGGAACAGGGGAGAGTCCCAAGGCTTTGGAAAACATCTTGCATCACCCCAGTCCCAAAGGTATCACGTCCTAGTGAACTGAATGACTTCCGGCCTGTCGCTCTGATGTCACATGTGATGAAGACCATGGAGAGGCTGCTGCTTCACCACCTGAGGCCACAGGTCCGCCATGCCCTAAGACACTGTGCAGTTCGCATACCAGGAGAAGGTGTGAGCAGAGGATGCCATCATCTATATGCTACACCGATCCCTCTCCCACTTGTACAGAGGCAGTGGTGCTGTAAGAATTATGTTTCTGGATTTCTCTAGCGCCTTCAGCACCATCCAACCTCTGCTCCTTAGGGACAAGCTGACAGAGATGGGAGTAGATTCATACCTGGTGGCATGGATCGTGAACTATCTTACAGATAGACCTCAGTATGTGCATCTCGGGAACTGCAGGTCTGACATTGTGGTCAGCAACACAGGAGCACCGCAGGGGACTGTACTTTCTCTGGTCCTGTTCAGTCTATATACAGCGGACTTCCAATACAACTCGGAGTCCTGCCACGTGCAAAAGTTCGCTGACGACACTGCTATCATGGGCTGCATCAGGAGTGGGCAGGAGAAGGAGTATAGGAACTTAATCAAGGACTTTGTTAAATAGTGCGACTCAAACCACCTACAACTGAACACCAGCAAAACCAAGGAGCTGGTGGTGAAATTTTAGGAGGCCCAGGCCCTTCATGGACCCTGTGATCATCAGAGGTGACTGTGTGCAGATGGTGTAGACATATAAATACCTTGGAGTGCAGCTGGATGATAAATTGGACAGGACTGCCAATACTGATGCTCTGTGCAAGAGAGGAAAGAGCCGACTATACTTCCTTAGAAGGCTGGCATCCTTCAACATCTGCAATAAGATGCTGCAGATGTTCTATCAGACGGTTGTGGCGAGTGCCCTCTTCTACGCGGTGGTGTGCTGGAGATGCAGCATAAAGAAGAGGGATGCCTCACGCCTGGACAAACTGGTGAGGAAGGCAGGCTCTATTGTAGGCACGGAGATGCGACTCTTCAATTGGGGGGATAAACGTTAACATTATACAAAGTTACTGTTTGTTATACCTGCATTTTTATCATTCTTTACTTTAATATTGTTATTTTTTTTATCAGTATGCTGCTGCTGGAGTATGTGAATTTCCCCTTGGGGTTAATAAAGTATCTATCTATCTATCTATCTAATTAATGTCTTTATAATTCTTCCTGCATTGTTTTCCAAATTTGATGAATATGCCATTCCCATACATTTACTAGTTGTCCATAGAATATTCTGATCGAAGAAGATTACCAAAATCTTCCATTGTGAGTCAAATGAAAAAAATTTTGATTTTTTATGAAAGTAACATGGCTTTTTCAAAAGAGATGGGTTACATTCGAAGAGGCAAGGTGACCAGGTCCTCTCAGACTAAATACCATAGGCAATTAATTCACTTAGACTATTTACAGTTATTCTCAATACTAATGTATGAACCAAGCCAGTAGCTAAATTTTCTAACAATGTGTATTATATTAAGCTACTTGTAAACGCGTTAAAAACAGTCTACGTGGAGAGATGAATGTCCACAATCTAATCATTAGATAATCAGTGTGACTCTATGCAAAAGAGTTTATTAGCCTACTGTGCTCCTTTGATCATACCAAGTATGTCAGTCAGCCTACACATAATGGAGGACACACACTGGATTTAGTAATTTCAAAAGCACTAAATGTTGACATGAGGCAAGGGTGAGGATAGATTCTGTTATGTGCTGATGGAGCTGGGAGGCAAAAGGTTACCTTGCAATTTGAACAATGCACATACACCCTACTTAAGTACATTTTTTCAGACAATGACAAATTAATTTTGCCTTTTTCTTAGCATGATCTTATAATTGGTATGGATGCTAATGCCTATATGCTTGCATAGATGGTCAACCCTTCTTCTCACTCTAGCTGGAAGAATTAACACTGTTAAGATTAATATTCTTCCTAAGCTCCTTTTTTATTTCAAAACATTCCAATATACATTAATAAATATTTTTTTTAAGCAATTAGATTCAACAATAACCTAATTTATTTGGAACTCAAAACATCCACGTATCCAAAGAGCAAAGACAAAAGGCAGAAGGTGACATGGCTCTACCTAACTTCCAGTTTTATTACTGGGCAGCAAACATACAAGCGATAAAAACCTGGACACAAATTAAAGAACATACACAGGCCTGGTCCGCAATAGAACTAAAATCCTGCAGTACTTCTTTATATTCCGTGCTCTGTGCCCCAATAAATGCAAGTTATCAGCAATATACTAATAACCCAATTGTGCTTCACTCACTCAGAATATGGAACCAATGTAGAAAGCATTTTAAGATGGAGAAGCTTTTATCTGTGGCACCTCTGCAAGAGAACCACCTCTTTCAACCTTCGCAAACATATGCAGTTTTTAATATCTGGAAAAAATCTTTCACTATCTTCAAATTAGGAACTTTGTTAAACAGAACCTGCCCAATTTTCCTCATCTTGCACCCTCATCCATGCTGGAAAAAATATTGCGCAGTTTCAAGGACTCAGACACCATCTCTGCAATATATAAAATTATCTTGCAGTCCCTCCCTTTCAAAGACCCAAGAAGACACTGGGAAAAAGATCACTCAATTAATATATCAGAAAAGGAGTGGAAAATAGCAATGCAGAGAATTTACTTGAGCTCCATATGCGCAAAGCATACAATTATTCAACTCAAAATTATATATCGAGCACATCTGTCTCACCTAAAACTCTCCAAAATGTTTCCAGGGCAAGATCCAACCTGCAAATGCTGCAATCAAGTCCCAGCCTCACTGGGTCACATGTTCTGGGCCTGCACCAAATTAACATCATTCTGGACCAAAATTTTTAATTACCTTTCAGACAGCCTTGGTCCCACAATCCCACCTAACCCATTAACAGCTGTGTTTGGGGCTCTTCCAGATGGGTTTAAAGTGGAGAAAGACAAACAAACTGTGGTTGCATTCACTACACTTTTGGCACACAGACTTATTTTGCTGAACTGGAAGAATCCTAACTCTTCTCTTTTAAGTCAGTGGGAAACTGATGTTTTATACTATTTGAAACTGGAAAAAATCAAATACTCAATTAGAGGATCTGCACAGATTTTTTTCAAAACATGGCAGGATCTTATCAGTAATATTTTAGAATAAGCTCTTAAAGCACAGAGGAAGCATTTATTTCTGTATTTCTTTTTCTTCTCCATTCATCTCTATTGGCTTATCAAACTTATCAATTGAGGTATGTTTACAAGCCTTAAGTTTTACTCCATTGGCCATGCTCTCTCTCTCAGGGGTGGGGGTCGACTTGTTCTCAATCCTACTTTTTGTAAAAATTGATTGATTTGTATGGAATGATTGCAATAAAATTAATAAAATTTCAAAAAAAAAAAAAAGAACAATGCACATACACCCTACTTAAGTACATTTTTTCAGACAATGACAAATTAATTTTGCCTTTTTCTAAACATGATCTTATAATTCGTATGGATGCTAATGCCTTTATTAGCCCATTTTTAGATAAATCTCCTCCTTTGGAAAATCAACTGTAAGATTTGAGGCTGACCTAAATAGCTTGACTCCATTCCTCTTTTAATCCCTTTTGAAATGGAGTTTTCCTTTTTTTCCTCTTTATACAAATCCCTATCTAGAACTATTTTCATATCTAAATTTCTTGTATCAATGAGAGTTCACTGTCAGATGTCAAAGAAAAACATCTTCAACACCAGTTACCTTTTTTAATTTAAAAGGCATTTTAATCTCTCATTCTTACAAAATACTACATTTAAAGAACAGCTGTCTGATAAATTGGGCAAATGCATATGGTGGAATGTTAACTCAGATCAAGACCCCAGTTTTGTCTGGATGACTGTTAAAGGGTTTATTCAATGTTTCTGTATCTTTTGCTTCTAACCTGGCCTGCAATAGAAGCCAATTACAGCTGAATAATTCTGAATCCATGAGACCAGTTTGTTCAACCCAGAAAATGAAGCTCAACTCAATGGGCTTCTTTCATAAATGGCATTTCAGATATACTGTATCATGCTAGGACACAATATTATACTCATGGAGCAAAACCAAGAAACCTGTTAACCTCTCAGGATGCTTAAATATGATTGTTTCTCATCTGTTTCAGCTCTTATGTTGAAAGAAGGAATTATTACAAAAGACCCTTTTGAAATGAATGTGTTTTTTGGACTTCAATAATGAAGGCTGGACTTTCTTTTCTTCAGACACATTGTACAAATTTCTTTCTTCATTGGCTATACGTAAACCTTCTTTGGCTGATTCTTTGCTACTGGAATTTGCTCTCTGATGGGCTTGAATCTTTTTGCAAAGGACTGGAAGGGATTCAAGCTAAACTTTTGGCCTCAGCCAGCTCTACCTTTATTTCAGATGCTGTCCTCCACTATAAATTCTTCATGGCTTTACCCCTCTATAAATTCATCAATTACCTTTCTTTTATTAAAGCAGAGTAAAGTCTTCTAATAACCAGTACTACAGCTGATACATACAGACATGAAATTAATGGCAAAAGCTAACTTCTCCTCTGATAAACAGGTATATCTGATCAGACTGATTTTATTCCATTTTGCCATGCTGGTGGCAATTCTTGCCATCATTTGCATTTTATTAACAATGAATATTCTGAAGAAGGTAGGTGTTAGTTTCGAATGCCATTATCTATGGATTTAACAATGGGATTTTAGCCTTCTCTTAATGGTTTGATTCAAACTTAATACTCTTCTTCTAATGCCTCTTTGCTAGCTGTAATATGTCTCATCCATTTTATCAACAGGGTTGTATGGAAGGGATATCCGTTATTCCCATTCCTTTTTGTTCTCTCTCCTGAGCTGCTAGTGATAGCTACAGTATATGCACATGTAGGTTATTTACACCAATTGGTTTGCATACTACTTATCATAGGATATAATTTTATGCTGTATAAAATATCTGAGGAATATTTCCTCTGATCTTCTGCTAGTACTCACGCTATTCCAAAAGTATGAAACTCTGCTACAAAACCAACAGCGGCATATCAGCCTTTTTCTCTTAAGTAATGCATATCCTCTTCCTTTATTTATTCTGACCATTGTTTCTTTTAAATATTTAGGCGTTACACATGTATAAGTGCTACCGTGGGGAGAGCTTCACTTCCCAGCAGTCCAAGGGGGTTACTTGCATAGGATGATGGGAACGGAAGTACGGGGCTGCTAGGGACGAAAGAGACCAGCGGGAAAGTTTAAAAGGGAGGCCTGATAGAGCAAAAGGAGATCGGTGTTTTGTGTGTCCTGTTCAACGTGTCGTCTATAAAGTCAGTTGTTCCCTGGAATGTCCATCCAGCCATTATCCAACCCGCTATATAACACACACAAGGAACAATTTAGAATTGCCAATGCACCTAACCTGCATGTCTTTGGACTGTGGGAGGAAACTGGAGCACCCAGAGGAAACCCACGCAGACACTGGGATAACATGCAAACTCCACCAGGGAAGCAAACCCGAGTATCCTAACTGCGAGGCAGCAGCGCTACCACTGCGCCACCCACCCTGGATCGTTTCACGTTAAATGAATGGACTGTCTTCTGCCTGCCTGTCGTGTTATAGTGATGGATTAATTAACGTGCGTCTTCTAAAGGAGTGCGCTTGGAAATCTCACCCCTCACCGCTCGGGACTACCGGTAGGACTGTTTCACTCATTTTCTACATAAGCTGTTCTAGGTATTCTCTTCTTCACCATATCATTTCTCCTGCTTTT
Source organism: Polypterus bichir lapradei (assembly GCA_026402145.1). Lineage (NCBI taxonomy): Eukaryota > Metazoa > Chordata > Cladistia > Polypteriformes > Polypteridae > Polypterus > Polypterus bichir. The sequence goes on along the minus strand of JANRMT010062818.1, from coordinate 49,594,958 downwards.
GCTGTATTGGACTGTGTAAGAACATTGTCTTGAGTGTTTATTGTTGTGAATTTGTTTGCGTTATTTGTACATCGCTGTAAGGGGACAGGGGTGGGATTATTTAGCCTGTAGTTATACAGTATTTCGTTTATTAGTGTTTAATACATTCTTTAATTGTTTTATTACCTGTTGTTTTTTGTCTCTGGCCAGGGATGGGTGCATCCCTGGACTCTCCACCAAAAAAATAAATTGCCATCAATGGTGTGAATCTTAGCAGCTCCGTACCGCTACAGATTTTGGCAAACCAGGAAAGAGCCAAGTTTTTTTACACGTACCTTTCTAATTCCGATATCACTTTCACTTGCACAGACGTCATGTCTGTTAGAAGCGCAGTGTACGGCGAGAAAATTGAGCTAAGTGTGCCGTCTGCACATTTCAAAGGATTCATCACATCCCGGTCATTGCCTCTTCCAGCTTTTGCTATCGGGCAAGAGATACAGAGCAATGGAAACCAGGACAAATCGCCTTAAAAACAGCTTTTATCCAAAAGCAATCAAGGCCTTGAACTCAGAATAAAACTGCTCCATATCATTCTTTCCTAATGTGCAATATAGACCTTAAGTCAACAAGTGCAATTTGTATATTTTGTAAAGTACTTTTATTACTATTCGGTTAGCTATTATTTTCTCTCTTCTTGTCTTTTTAACTCTTATGCCTCACACTGAGTCGACTACACCTTCAATTTTGTTGTTCCTTGTAAAAGTGACATTGACAATAAAGATCTGTCTATCTGTATGTCTGTCTGTCTCTTAGGCCATGTCACGCAGGACACGAGGAGTTGAGCCTGCTGGATACCCTGTGTGTCTCCAGTCCGGAGCAGCCTGAGACCTGCAAGGGACAGGTTCTGCAAGACCTGATGCTGTGCCTAGAGCAGTTAGAAGCACAGGTGGACGACATCGCCCGTAGCTTTATCAATCGCGACGAGACCGTCCACGACGTTATCGATGCCATGGCCGCCTGAGTGTCCAGCGAGGTGGCTGTGAGGGTGCAGCGTCTTGAACAGTCTTTCGCGTGGTGTGTGCAGCGCCTGGAAGCAAACTTGAGAGAGGAGATCAGGAGGCAGGTGAAGGAGAGTTGGCGTGCCATCTCTCAGCCATTAATGCAGTCGACTCCTGTAGCGGGAGTGGGGAACGACTGAGGACAGTCGACCTTGTCGGTTGTGGTGCCGCGAATGGAGTTCCCTTAGCTGGCCTCACAGTGTGCACCCATGAGCATCGTCAACTTTGCAGAGGAGGTCGACTTGTTCATGGAGCTGCATCCTTTGAGTGGGGCCGAGCTGCGGGGATTCCTGAACACGGCATGCAGCGGTTTGGTGCACTCTCAGTGGGTTGCTGAATGGCACAATTATAACAACTGGGCAGAGTTTTGCGCTGCCTTTCTGAATGCGTTCCTCTCAGATGAATACCAGGTACTGTTGGAAGAAAAGCTCCAGACCTTTGTGCAAAAGTCATTGCAGAGTCTCGGGGACTTTGTCATTGAATTCCGTGCGTTGTGCCTGAAGTGGTGTTCTAACATGCATGAGGAAGAGATATTGCGATGTGTCCTTGATGCATGTGACCCTCGGGTGGCAGCTACTCTGTGGGGTCGTGAAATCGGTGGATGAGTTGGTAAAGGTGGGGTCCCAAGTGGAAAAGGACTGGCTTCCTATCAGGGTTACTGGGTCTCGAAAGGGGCCCATGTCTCGGAGTCCCCTGTCCCAAACAACGAGGGAAAGCCCTAGCAGAACCACATGCCGATCTCACTTTGGTGAAAGCCACCTTGCCCCTCTTAGTGGTGCCCATACAAGTGTGAGGAGTCACTGGAGAGGCAGCACTTATATTCTGATGAAAGACAGCTTGTGGGGAAAAGCTTAAAGTGCCTCATGAGCAGTTAAGGGAAAGTGCAAAAGTAAAATTCTTTCTCACCGACAGAAGGATGCACAGGCAAAGGACAAGGTTTCTGTGAGGCTCTGCTTACATGAGAGGCACTGGGAGACAGTTTACATCCTGGAAGGTGACCACCTGTCAATGCCCTTATTACTAGGAATGGACTTGCTTATGTTGGTAAGGCTTACCATCTACCTGTCGCGACTGGAGTACGAGTTGCCTGTCTCCTGTTATGCTGCCTTTTTTCCTGACTGTAACTATTCTTCACTCTCATCAGTTATTAGTTGTTTTAAAATTCTCTGCATTTTCTGTCTTTCTTTTGTTAACTGCCTTTTTCACCATTATGATAGAAATATTGAGTGCAATATTGTCCAAATAATGCTTCAGAAGGGGTAGCAAAACTTGTTGTTGTTCCAAAACTGCTTTTATACAGAGAGAGGGTTTGTAAGTAAACAACCAAAGTTGATACAAAAAATCCTGCAGGTGTCCCAACTTTTAAGACTTAATTAACTTATGTTGCAGAAAAGCTATTAACCCATTATCTGTTCTATAAATTACATAAATGTTTCAGTTTTTGTTAATTTGTTTTTTAAAACAACACCAACTTACTGCTTACCGTTTGTACCATCTCAGGTTATTCACAGGACTACTTAAAACTAATTTAACAGGTAAAATGGGAGTGTTTTAAAACATTTGACCTGTACTGTTTGAGAATGATAATAAGAAAAAGAAAATCCCCAGTCCTCCCTTGTCTCAACTATAATACAATTATAATAGGAATAACCAGCAATAAAACACAAAGTCCATTGTAGAGCATATTTACTGAAAGGGATAAAAAGAAATACAAAAACAGACAGTTCTTGAAAGCAAAATTAAAATGGAAAAACTCTTCAAAAAGGGATTTCTGAACGTAAACCAAAACAACCTCCCGTGTGAGTCTTGAAAGCAAACGGGCAATAATGGAGTGGATTGAAAAAATGTCCAAAACAGCTTAATCCCATGTGTAATCCAGATGAAGAGGGCTAATGTGTGTGTGTGTTTTTATTGCAGAAAATAGCAGAATCTTAATTATAGAGATGAGTGATGTAATTGGTAGTTCTTAAAAAAAAAAAAAAAAAAAAAAAATCTGTCTTAAATGATCTTACCTGGAATAGGATAATATAAACAGGAAATTCCACCTTCAAAATGGGATATTGTAGCACTTACAAAAATACACTTCTGGGTGGGTTCTTGGTCAGTTCTAACATAAACTCAAAGTCAAACTGGGAAACAGTCACAGTACTGAGACCTAGGCTAAGTGGCCACTACTCCCGTCTGGGCATTGTACAGTATAAGGCTGTGCTGGGCTGTCTAATCTGATGACAAAATCTTTCCATATGTTGACTGCAAACCAGTATCACAAATGCCATGCCATGGGGAGGAAACAGCTTGTAAGCAGAGCAACAGGACACCAAGAAAAGAAACAGAATGGCCTAAGCTTACTAACAGTTCATAATTATTGTATTATATTTTTATACAAATTACTAGCAAAAAGCAATACAATATGCATAAGTAATTACCATGTTGCCTTTCATCTGGACAAGTGATTATTTTGTTTTTATGACTGTTATTATGGAAAAAAGTTTTCATTGTTTTCAAAGAAGTTACTGACAGAGACCAGATGAGAATGCTGAGCATTTCTTTATTTGTACATATATATGGACAAATCTTGATTCATGGGATAAGTAAACAATAATACAATGCATTTGCTGTTATGTTTTTCTACTACCATTACCTCATCTACTACAATATGTCATCTGACTCATAATATGCATAGCTTTATTATTTCATCCATTCATCTCCCATTTACCTGAATGTTGCTTCGCTAACAGGGGTAAGTTGAAAATTGTACTATTGATCTTAGCACCACTTCACAGGATGGGGTGTTTGGGTTTTCCCATTAGTTTATTCTCACTTTCTAGAGTGGTGTTACTCATGTACCTCATTCTAACCTTGGAAAATCAAACAGCTGATTTCTTTAAGGTGAGGCAGACCTCACATGCTCAAGCTTTAATCCACGTTTACTTAACCCAGTAGATACCGTTAGTCTTTTTCCTTATGTTTTCATAATTCATTGTTACCTCTTCATGTAAGTATATAATATACTTGTAATAAACTGTAAACAAAACATATATATTAACTAAAAATTCCATAATGTGAAGTCTGCTTCAGCCCGGTAAGGTTTGGCTTGTGTTGGGTTTAGGGACTGGGTTTAATTTTCACGGGCAAGAGCTTTACCCCAGTAACCTTGGGGATTTGCCCAGTGCCATTCTACTTGTGATCCTGTTCTCATCTGATCTCACCACAGACCTCAACACTTCCTCTGATCTCGCCAACCAAGTGAGGCCTGCAGATATTAAGGATTTGGCAAATGATTTCTTCCTCAGTCATTTCCAACCACTACTTTAAGCACAAACCCAATATTCAAAGATAAACTCCTGTATTTCCTATTTAACCATGGACTGCCAGGACTAGTGTTGTATATCCAGTGTCAGCATTCATACCATTGTAATTAGTATCAGGCAATGTGCCTCTCAAATGAAAATACTGCAAGATTTTTTGTTTAATTTTTTTAAACACATGAAGTGTGAAAGTGTGGAGTACTGATTTGGTGGTGGCATCACATATGTCTGAAGCAGCTTGGCAACGATCTTACAGTATACATGCATGAAAGTTTTGTGCATGGCTGCTACAGCCCTGTGATACCATGGCTGCCTTGCAAAGCATCATGGTGCACTGTGAAAAATTGTTCATCTAAGCCAGCTGTATCGCAGATTTCCAGGAAAATATTTGCTGAAAATGGCAAATACATAATATTTGCTCTAAAAAAATGTATAGTGCCGATTTTAAGGATATTTAGGTTTAAAATAGTGCTTGTTTCCTGATCTTAAGTTTGCATTGCCCTTTGATTTGGTTCATTTAATTATATCTAACTGTATGGATCATTCCATAGTTGTTAAAAGATTGTCACGTTCAGAACACGTGCTACACATATAACCCTTGTTAGAACTTTAGTGAGGACCAAGACTATCCCCAGATGATCAATGCTACAGTGTGTAGGAGAATGTGGGAATTGCCTATTCTGCTAGGTTTTAGTGGCACACCAGGCCTGTTAAGACAGCAGATTTAACAGGGATATGGACATCTAGCACACCATTCCCCCACACATTCCAAAGTAAGTGACTGAGCTCTTTGTACCAGGACCATCTTGTACTTTATCTGAAAACAAAGGTGTAAATCAGAGTGGCAGTAACATAATAATTTACCAATTAGAAAGCATTGATCTTGTAACTGGAAGTTACTTTAATCTAGTTCACAAGGGATTACACATTCCTTCAAGTCTAATTACACCATCCTTAAAGGAGGATTCTGAGGGAATTCTGAGGACACACTTTTGGGGAAACTTTCAGGGGAGCTCTGCTCTCACACTCTCCAAAACATCTTGAGCCCTCTGAAACTAAAATGCTGATGAGTTGATCCGTCCCTTGGGAGATGAAAGCTTTAAATCTTTTTTTTTTTTTTTTTTTTTTTTTTTTTTTGTGGACCAGAAAGCTTAGATCCAGTCTACCAAGCCAAGCTGTGCCAGCACTCTGAGAAGACTGATAAGTAGATATTACTCCAAGAAGGGAACTTCAGCATCTAAACTCTTGTGCCAGAAAGAGAAATGCTTTTCCCTATGAAGTTGCAGACAACATGGCAAAGCAGTGCACCCCACAGACAAATGACCAAGCTACAAAGAGAAAGAAAGCACTCCAACACAAGAAGAATCCTCCACTGGAACCCAAAGCAGCAACAACATCAACAGTTCCACTAGACATCAGACATCATCTTTAAAGACTCATCATAAAACTATTTACCTGCACCAAGATAAATTAGAACTCTAAATAGCAAGTAAACAGTCAGCCTCTTCTATAGTCCATGTCTGTCTGTGTCCTTTGGTATATGTCAATATATATGTAGTTATCATATTTCTATAATCCTTGTGCTTATCAATAAATTGTATTATTCTGTTTCTTAAAACAAGTGTGCTTCAGTTACCTTGATGTAGGTCTAATGGCCAGAGACTGCCTCCTACAACAGAGAAAGGTAAGTAATGTAGGAGTCCTACCAAATTATTTAATTAATTACGGTCATTGCCAAAGGCAAAACTAATAATTAATCAAGTTAAACCTTTTTCCATTCCTATATGTGTAAAAGGGAAGTAACTTCAATAACAGCAGTGAAGTGGTGTTATTGATATACTGATGTATTGAAATCTATACTATTTTGTATATACAGTGGCTTCAGAAAGTATTCAGGCCCCTTTACAGTCTGAATACTTTATCATGTTGTAGATTTAATTTTAAATAGATACATTTGCCATATCAGCCAATTAGTCTACACTCAATAACTCAAAGTGATAAAGAAAACATGTTTTCAAAAACATGAAAAAATGTTTTTTCTTAAAAATAAAAAATCTGAAATCTCTCATTCATAAAAGTATTTAGACCCTTAATTCAGTACTTTGTAGAAGCCCCTTTTATAACCCTGCCACAGGGGATGCACAAACCGTGTGTTTCTTCGTGCCAGTCCCAAGCCCGGATAAATGAGGAGGGTTACGTTAGGAAGGGCATCCAGTGTAAAATTTTGACAAATCAATATGCGGACAACAATACAAATTGTATTGCAGAAATTGGGCTACTGTTGGCTGAAGAAGGAAAAGAAGAGGGGGGAGACGTGTCCGGAGGCAGGAGGAGAGGAGAAAAGTAAAGAGAGTGGAACTGAGGGTAGGAACTTTGAATGTTGGCAGTATGACTGGTAAGGGGAGAGAGTTAGCAGATATGATGGAGAGAAGGAAGGTTGATATATTGTGTGTGCAAGAGACTAAATGGAAGGGGAGTAAGGCCAGGTGGATTGGAGGTGGACTCAAATTGTTCTATCATGGTGTGGATGGGAGGAGAAATGGGGTAGGAGTTATTCTGAAGGAACAGTATGTCAAGAGTGTTTTGGAGGGGAAAAGAGTGTCAGGCAGAGTAATGATTATGAAGCTGGAAATTGGAGGTGTGATGATGAATGTTGTTAGTGCATATGCACTGCAAGTTGGGTGTGCAATGAGCGAGAAAGAAGATTTTTTGGAGTGAGTTGGATGAAGTGATGAACAGTATACCCAAGGGACAGAAAGTGGTGATTGGAGTGGATTTCAATGTGCCTGTTGGTGAAGTGAACAGTGGAGACGAGAAGGTGATGGTTAGGTATGGTGTCAAGGAGAGGAATGAAGAAGGTCAGAGGAAGTGGATTTTGCCAAAAGGATGGACATGGCTGTGGTGAATACGTATTTTAAGAAGACGGAGGAACATAGGGTTACGTACAAGAGTGGAGGAAGATGCACACAGGTAGATTACATCCTATGCAGAAGAGCTGATCTACAGGAGATTGAAGACTGCAAAGTTGTGGCAGGGGAAAGTGTAGTTAAGCAGCATAGGATGGTGGTCTGTAGGATGACATTGGAGATCAAGAAGAGGAAGAGAGTGAGGGCATAGCCAAGAATCAAATGGTGGAAGTTGAAAAAGGAAGACTGCAAGGTTGAGTTTAGGGAGGAAGTGAGACAGGCACTGGGTGGCAGTGAAGAGTTACCAAACAGCTGGGAAACTACAGCAGATGTAGTAAGGGTGACGGCAAGAAGGGTGCTTGGCATGACATCTGAACAGAGGAAGGAAGAAAAGGAAACCTGGTGGTGGAATGAGGAAATACAGGAGAGTATACAGAGGAAGAGGATGGCAAAGAAGAAGTGGAATAGTCCGAGAGATGCAAAAAGTAGATAAGAGTACAAGGAGATAAGGCGCAAGGTAAAGAGAGAGGTGGCGAAGGCTAAAGAAAAGGCGTATAAAGAGTTGTATGAAAGACTGGACACTAAGGAGGGAGAAAAAGACCTGTACTGATTGGCTAGACAGAGGGACCAAGCTGGGAAAGATGTGCAGCAGGTTAGGGTGATAAAGGATAAAGATGGAAACGTACTTACAAGCGAGTAGAGTGTGTTGAGCAGATGGAAAGAGTACTTTGAGAGGCTTATGAATGAAGAGAATGGGAGAGAGAAGAGGTTGGATGATGTGGAGATAGTGAATCAGGAAGTGCAACAGATTAGCAAAGAGGAAGTAAGGACAGCTTTGAAGAGGATGAAAAATGGAAAGGCCGTTGGTCCAGATGACATACCTATGGAAGCATGGAGGTGTTTAGGAGAGATGGCAGTGGAGTTTTTAACCAGATTGTTTAATGGAATCTTAGAAAGTGAGAGGATGCCTGAGGAGTGGAGAAGTGTACTGGTGCCGATATTTAAGAATAAGGGGGATGTGCAGGAGTGCAGTAACTAAAGGGGAATAAAATTGATGAGCCACAGCATGAAGTTATGGGAAAGAGTAGTGGAAGCTAGGTTAAGAAGTGAGGTGATGATTAGTGAGCAGCAGTATGGTTTCATGCCAAGAAAACGCACCACAGATGCAATGTTTGCTCTGAGGATGTTGATGGAGAAGTTTAGAGAAGGCCAGAGGGAGTTGCATTGTGTCTTTGTGGACCTGGAGAAAGCAATGACAGGGTGCCTCAAGAGGAGCTGTGATATTGTATGAGGAAGTCGGGAGTGGCAGGGAAGTATGTAAGAGTTGTACAGGATATGTACGAGGGAAGTGTGACAGTGGTGAGGTCTGCGGTAGGAGTGATGGATGCATTCAAGTTGGAGGTGGGATTACATCAGGGATCGGCTCTGAGCCTTTTCTTATTTGCAATGGTGATGGACAGGTTGACAGACGAGATTAGACAGGAGTCCCCGTGGACTATGATGTTTGCTGATGACATTGTGATCTGTAGCGATAGTAGGGAGCAGGTTGAGGAGACCCTTGAGAGGTGGAGATATGCTCTCGAAAGGACAAGAATGAAGGTCAGTAAGAACAAGACAGAATACATGTGTGTAAATGAGAGGGAGGTCAGTGGAATGGTGAGGATGCAGGGAGCAGAGCTGGCGAAGGTGGATGAGTTTAACTACTTGGGATCAACAGTACAGAGAAATGGGGATTATGGAAGAGAGGTGAAAAAGAGAGTGCAGGCAGGGTGGAATGGTGGAGAAGAGTGTCAGGAGTAATTTGATGATCCGCTGTGGCAACCCCTAACGGGAGCGGCCGAAAGAAGAAGTAGTAGAAGCCCCTTTTATCAGTAGTTACAGCTTCACGTCTTATTGGTTAAGACTTTGCAAGCTTTGCACACCTAGATTTGGGCATTTCATCTCATCCTATATTCATCCTAGCAGGGCCTCTCAAGCTTCATTAGATTAGATGGGATTTGTCTGTAAACTGCCATCCTGAGGTCACTCCACCAGTTTTCTACGGGGTTTATATCTGAGTTTTGTTTGGTAACTGAAGAATAATACTTGTCCCGAAAGTTATTCCAGTGTTGTCTTAGCTGAATGCTTCAAGTCACTGTCATGCTGAAAGGCGAACTGTCACTCCATTCTGAGGTTGTGTGCACTCTGAAGTAAGACCTCTCTGTGTTTAAAATTAAATTTACAACACAACAAACTGTGTAGAACGTGAAGGGGTGGGAATGTTTCCTGAATTCACAGTAGCATGCAGAAACAAATACATATAAACTCCAATTAAAAATTTGGTACTATGCTTTGTACATAAATTGAGTCCCGTAAAGATGGTGCTGCGATAGAATTACATCACTAAAATAAATAAAACATATAAATCAAAATTATTTCCAAGAAAAAGCTCATAATTAGTTCCATTAGTTATGCCTTTATTAAGAATTTTGCTATGTATGAAAACAAATTGTGGAGGAATTTTAATTTAGAAAATGCTTTTTGCTAATGACCTGCTTGTCGTAACATAATATATTGTTGTTTACCAGAACAATTTTAGTAATGAGTCTGTAGACATCTCCATTCTTTAATGATTATTTTATATTCAGCTTTAAATTTCAAAGTATAGATGAAGAAGATGGATTTGTCTACTGATAAGCTTCATATTTCTGGTCAGGGCATCATAGGCCCCCTGGCAAAGTAGTGTGCTGGGGCCCCTGTTTTGATATTAAAACAATAACATACATGGGGATTAGAAACATCTTGGCCCCCTATGCTCCTGGGGCCCCTGGCCAGTGCCCATACATTAAGAGATACCTGTCTCTGGCTATACTCTAGATAGTATTTCTCATTTATTAAGGAATTCCATTGGTCTGTAGATTTCTATTGCCTTTTAATGTCACATAAGTGAGGTAGTTTATGTCATATGGAGGGAATATTCTGGATCTATGTCAGAAACATGACATGAGCAATTAAGCATTTTAATACATTTTTTAAATGAAAGAAAACCTATTTTTTGTTCTTCTTCTTAAGTTTTTGGTTTGTTCCCTTTGTTTTTTTATTTCAAAAGATGTCTTTTTTTGTTTTTCCTAAAATAGTTTTTTCTTAAAATTTGGCCTCAAAACATTACTAAGCATAGAGCTGAAAATACTCCATACTTCCTATCTGATTATACTATATACAAAATTGTATTCATGACATTACACAGAGAAATCAATGTGTATGCCTAATGGAATCTTCAGTACTCAATGACTTGTGCACCAAAGCAAAAGTTAAAAATGACCAAGCAAATAACCCATATTAAATGGGGAAAAATAAAAACTGTGAAAATGAACCAAGTACCCTTTACACACAAAACGTGTGAGTGGACAGAAAGAAAGAAATAATTAAAGACCGCCATTTAAAAGCTGTTCAAAATTAATATAAGAAAATCATATTCAAAACAATTTCTAACAGGAATGAATAAGAAATCTAAACTGTGAGACACATTTAATGACAGATAATATTAGAAATAAGTTTTTGGATTTCTTTGATAATAAACTACAGCACATCATACTATTACAAATTGTGCAGTAAGCTCCTAGATCTAATAATGCTGTAACAGACACTCCGTGTATACAGCTTTATTAATGTTTAGTTTCAGAGTCCACACTAAATTGTACTACTGCTTTTTAATTTAAAGTATTAGCTTCTTGTTTAAAATCAATTCCAACCAGACTGTTGAAAACTAATTTGCCATGCTCCCTGAATCAATACATAATATGATTAACAGTTTTTTTTCACCTGGAATTGTTAATGTAGATTCAATAGTTCAGTAAAAATATTTTAACGTAGAACATGTGGTATGCACCACAGTTGAAACATAACAAATGAGAGTCGAGTGACGCATACCCTCCTCCTTCCTGAGCAGCACTCCTGCCAGATTCCCACAAATTCTCTACCCCCTTTCACTCCTATCATCTCAAAAGACTTTTGCTTAAGCACGAACCTCATCAAAAATAGGTAATTTGCTTAATTATCTGTCCTTATATAGTGACAGATTAGGGCTTTCTTGCACCCTTGTACCCTCAGACCACTCATCAGACACCAGATAAAAAGTCCAATTAATAATATTTATTATTATAAATAAGTGCACAAAGCACGCTCCTCTCCACAATTCTTCAATAAACAATACAATAATTCAAAATCACAATCCTCCTCTCCCAGACACTTAGCCACCCTGCCTCCCAACTCAGCTCGTCCGTCTGGGATTTCCCAGAGTCCTTTATAATCCTTGACCCGGAAGTGTTTTTCCCTCAGTCCATGTGACTTTCTATTACTTCCGGGTCAGGTAAAAAAACTTCTTTTCTTCATCACGGAAGCACGTCATTTCTTCTGTTCATGTGACTGGGACGTACTTCCGGGGTGTAGGGAAAATAGTCTGTGGGCCTCACTGTAGCAACTCCTGGCAGCCCCCATGGCATCCAGCAGGGCTGTGGATTAAAAGTCCACTGCCCATAATTCCCTGCTGGCATTCGAGGCACCACTATGCTGCAAGGAGGGCTCCATCTGGCAGCCTGGGGGCATTGGCCGGGATGAATGGCCGGCCAGATCTCACTGTACTCTCCCCCCCAGTGACGAATCATGATTCGGAGCGGCCAGCCCCACGAGGGATGTCTTCCTCCAGGAGGAGTTGTTGTTTGGGCCCTGGCGAAGTCCAGAAAATTTCCGGGAGAACCTTGGAGGAATATTATATAAAAAAGGATTTCTATTCCACGTTCTCCCAGGACAACTTCGCCATCCATGTCCCGGTCGGCGGCATTCATAAAACAGCAGCCTTCCTCCAGTGTTTATCCCTCTGCGAGTCTGGAAACATTCTGGAAACTTCTGCCCCGCCCCTTTGTCCACTGAGGAGGGATATATATCTTATATATATAATAGTAAATAAGATGGATTCAAAATAAATAACATGCTATTCCTTCCAAGAAATTTCATTAATGCAAACTATTGACCTGTTGCTACTGTCTAGTGGATAAACAGTCCTGTTAATTTAATATTATTTTGGTTGATAATGTCAACTTTTAGTGAGGTGGTCTAAGTTTTTAATGTTTTCCAGATATTTATACATAAAAAACACAAATATTTTAGTAGCCTTTATTCTAAGTTGCAGCATAATAGAAATGACTGCACGATTTAGTAGAAATAGGTGCGATGGTTTTTACGTGATACTCTAACAGACAGGCAAACATTCAATTTATATATATATATATATATATATATATATATATATATATATATATATATACACTCACCTAAAGGATTATTAGGAACACCATACTAATACGGTGTTTGACCCCCTTTCGCCATCAGAACTGCCTTAATTCTACGTGGCATTGATTCAACAAGGTGCTGAAAGCATTCTTTAGAAATGTTGGCCCATATTGATAGGATAGCATCTTGCAGTTGATGGAGATTTGTGGGATGCACATCCAGGGCACGAAGCTCCCGTTCCACCACATCCCAAAGATGCTCTATTGGGTTGAGATCTGGTGACTGTGGGGGCCATTTAAGTACAGTGAACTCATTGTCATGTTCAAGAAACCAATTTGAAATGATTCGAGCTTTGTGACATGGTGCATTATCCTGCTGGAAGTAGCCATCAGAGGATGGGTACATGGTGGTCATGAAGGGATGGACATGGTCAGAAACAATGCTCAGGTAGCCCGTGGCATTTAAACGATGCCCAATTGGCACTAAGGGGCCTAAAGTGTGCCAAGAAAACATCCCCCACACCATTACACCACCACCACCAGCCTGCACAGTGGTAACAAGGCAAGATGGATCCATGTTCTCATTCTGTTTACGCCAAATTCTGACTCTACCATTTGAATGTTTCAACAGAAATCGAGATTCATCAGACTAGGCAACATTTTTCCAGTCTTCAACTGTCCAATTTTGGTGAGCTTGTGCAAATTGTAGCCTCTTTTTCCTATTTGTAGTGGAGATGAGTGGTACCCGGTGGGGTCTTCTGCTGTTGTAGCCCATCCGCCTCAAGGTTGTGCGTGTTGTGGCTTCACAAATGCTTTGCTGCATACCTCGGTTGTAACGAGTGGTTATTTCAGTCAAAGTTGCTCTTCTATCAGCTTGAATCAGTCAGCCCATTCTCCTCTGACCTCTAGCATCAACAAGGCATTTTCGCCCACAAGACTGCCGCATACTGGATGTTTTTCCCTTTTCACACCATTCTTTGTAAACCCTAGAAATGGTTGTGCGTGAAAATCCCAGTAACTGAGCAGATTGTGAAATGCTCAGACCGGCCCGTCTGGCACCAACAACCATGCCACGCTCAAAATTGCTTAAATCACCTTTCTTTCCCATTCTGACATTCAGTTTGGAGTTCAGGAGATTGTCTTGACCAGGACCACACCCCTAAATGCATTGAAGCAACTGCCATGTGATTGGTTGATTAAATAATTGCATTAATGAGAAATTGAACAGGTGTTCCTAATAATCCTTTAGGTGAGTGTATAAATATATATATTGTGTGAACGGAACCTAGGCACAGACAGGCAGCAATGTTGTTATGCACCACCACACGTTTATTTACACTATATACAGTTATTAAAGTGCACCACAAAACCCCACAAGTCCCCAAAGTCCAGGCCTCTCACACAATCTGCCTTTCTTCGGCCGCCTCCTCTCTTGCTTCTCCTGCCTTGTCCTGTCCTCACCCAACTCCAGCCTCGAATGAAGGGAGGCGGCCCCTTTTATCTTCACCCAGCCATGCTCCAGGTGCTC
>JANRMT010062818.1:49556115-49570912 GCA_026402145.1 Polypterus bichir lapradei | reverse complement strand
TAACATAGCATGACCTGCACTCTGTAAGTATATGTTAAATTAGAATACTATTGAAGAGTAGTATACTGTAACTTTCAGTGTAGAATGAAACCGAAACAATCCAAATAAGATGAGATTTTAAGAACATAGAGGAGAAACTGTTTTTCATTCTTTTTCCTGTTTATTTTGTTTGTGCAATTACTTTTCCTGATTTTTTTTTTTTGTGGTTTGTTCATCTTAAAATGAACTTTATTGCACTGTGGATATTATTTTGCTGTGTCTGAATTTGGCTGGACTTTACCTTACCAACTGGGTTACTACTCGACTTTGGAAACTGGCAAAAGACGCAGCTACAGTTAATGATACCATTTGAAAATCTTAATACATTGAGTTTGATTGTAATAGTTACAATAACTTCAGTTGATAACCTTTTTTATGTCTTTAAAATCATACATAGATTTATAGCTGTGCTTGTCCAATAATATAACTGTATTTTAAAAAAATCATGCTGAGTTTGTAATTCAGAAACAAGCACAGCCTATGTTATCATCAGCATGGTTATATTTTTTAATGCAGTAATTAATACAATCAGCATGCTTCCTGATTCAAGTACAGGTGCCTATACAGCTGACCACAATATTCTGTTACACAGAGTTAATAACTATCTTTGACCACCAGATACTCTTTGTAGTGATTTACATCCAAATTATAAAAATTATTTTTCATTTGTATAAAAGTCTGGCAAAAGTTCTTCACCATCGATTTCTGAAATAAGATAAGATGTTATTCAAGGGTCAGTTGCTGGAGACATTATTATTTTCTTGTTACACAGTATGTTGCTAATAACAGATTCTATCTGGAAGATAATATCTGTTGTTCAGTATATGCTGATGACACTCAAAAACTTAAGAATGTTAATGAGTACAAGTTTTAATGAAAAAATAGTCCAAAACTTTTTCAACATTTTATTCTTGTATTGTGCAATTCACATTAAACCTTCTCAAACCATTTTAAATTGAGAAAAAAGACATTTTAATCAAAACATAAAACACCATGCAGTATATGCATAAAAATGTACAAAGATAGGCACAGTGTCTTCAAAATGGAATTTCATATTGGACTTTTCAATGCAAACAATGACATAAAACTATTAGGACTCTGGCCTGCTTCTTTATTTATAGTCTGGGCCACTGGTGTTGGGGGGGAAAAAAGGTGCAGCTTTATTGAAATCAAACAATGTTTTAATTAAGGTAGTAACCTCTAATGTACTTTTATGCCTATCATGACTTCTAAAGTAGTTATCCTTTCATTTTCATGACCATCCTTCAACATGACTTCCCTGCTGGAATTGTTTCCTTTCTTTGGCTGTCTGAAATTAATTGGCATATGTCTGATAAATAGTACCAAACCAATATGTTACAGTACAAGTGTGTAACAAAAAGGCCTGTATTCTAATGGCTAGGAAATTATCTATCGGTCCTGATTTATCAAGCCATATTTAGTATTTCATACCACTTATATTGGTAAAATATGGTGCACCAAAACATATTTTTTCTTTATTGAATTAATGTTTTACTGGTAAAACCCCTTAACCCTGAAGTACATTATTTGGGTTTGGGAATGTGATATGATGATTAGTATTGAACAAAGAGAAAATATTTATTTTTTCCAAAATTAATTTCTGATTAGAATTGAAAAATATTGTACTAATAAAAACATGTAAGATTTGCATTTTAAAAAGAAAAAATATAGTGAATAATTTTGTCAGCTATTTTCAAAAGCAAAACCATCTGCATTAAAACAGAGTGACATTTTTATTAGGTGTATGGCAAAGAACAGCAAAACAAATAATTCATTAGATCAAATGCAGTATATGGATAACCAAGTATTAGGTTTCAAGTACCAAAAATGATTTTTGAATTAATGATTAATAATAAACATTCAGTGGCATTTTTTGTGAACAAGAGGAACATAATTTAGCACGTCTGAGACACTGTAACAGTAACTTTTATAAAATACTGTATGTTTATACACTCAAAAAAGAAATATTGAGACAATAGAAAACAACATCTGTGTCCAGGCACATGTGCAAAATCAAATAAATACACATACATTTTTCTGTTTAGGTCTGAATGAAAAATTTGAGTGGTGTTTTCTTCTTTGTCTTGAAGTCTGTCAGTGGACATAGTCCTGAAATGTAAGAAGCAGGTAATTTTGCAGGTAGGTAGGCAAACCAAGTTTAGGAACTGCCAAAGGGATATGACCTTCCAAGATGACTCTTAATTTACATCTGACCAAATGCTGGAGTGATCGTGGCTTGTTGGCTAAAGCGAAGAGGGAGTCATAGAAACCTTGATGTTTCTGAAAAAGAAAAGGAATTATTAATTATTTCAGTATTCCTTTCTTTATTTTGATGAATGCATAGATATTTTGGACATTCATCTAAAAATAACTTAGAATCCAAAATTTCCATTATTAACACTAGCCAGGCCAAACCACACCACACCACCAAACTGAACATACCAACCCCCGACAAACAAAATTGGATTTACCATACAGATCTACATCCTTTAAGGGATGTTTAAGGATAGTACCAGATTGACTTTTTTCCCCACTCTAATACCCTATAATCTAATCCATAAGACTCCATCCTAATTGGAGAAACCCTAATAATCCTATTAAATCACAATGACAAAGAGATGAGCTATACTATTTTAATTCATAAAAGTACATTAACATACCGAAAGATGAACAACTCAAAATGTTTCCTGTAAATGACAGTCCCTTATCAAAATTGCCCTTGACTTAAAGTCCTGCATGCTTGTTATTTCCAAGTAATGCAGCTGTCTCATTCCTCCATTGTGGTTATTGAGCGAGGGCTACCAGGACAAGGGCAGGCCGGGCTAAAAAGGTTAGTCCAGAAGAAGACAGGAGCGGAAATGAAATGGCAAGTTAAAGGTAAGAGTGGGGACACTGAATGTTGGGACAGTGACTGGGAAAGGAAGAGAGTTGGCAGATTTGATAGAAATTAGGAAAGTGGGTGTGTTGTGTTTGCAGGATTCTAGATGGAAGAGGAATAAGGTAAGATAATTGGGATGAGGCTTTATGTTGTTGTACAGTGAAGCAAATGAGCAAAGGAGAAATGGTGTAGATATTGTAGTATTAAAAGAACTAAAATATAGTCTTGTCAGTCTGAATAGGTGAATGGATGATGAGTTCAAGCTGGGTATTTGTGAGACTGTAGTTAATGTCATTTGTGCATATGCTCCTCAAGTGGGCTGTGAGGAAGACGAGGAGGATGCTTTTGCCTAATATAAATGGATGAAGAACTTAGGTACGAGAGAGAAAAGGTGATTGTTTGAGGTCATCTAAATTGCATAAAAGAAAGAGCAGATATATTATACAGAGAGTACATGGAGAGTGGGGAACAGGGGAAAGAAATTGCAAATGGGGAGAGGATAGTAGATTTTGCCATGGCATTTGATTTGGTAATATTTAAGACATTTTTTGAAAACAAAGTAAATCAGCTTGTGACTTATATTATTGGAGGAAGGGAAGGCCTAATAGACATTCTAATATGTAGAAGATCTCATTTGAAAGAGATAAAGAAATGTAAGGTCGCAAATGGGGAAAGTGTGACCTGTGCAGCATAAAGTGGTGTTGATGGACTGGGAATTTAAAATCAGTAGGAAAATAAAACCAGAGCAAGCAGCTTGAAGGATAAAGTAGTGGAGATTAAAACAGAAAGGGCTTAGGAACATGTTTAGGGAGCAAGTTTTAAATAAAGGGCAGTCATTTAAACAAGAAAGGAAAGGATTTTAGTCCAATAATGCAGATGAAAGATGAGCAAGGTGTGGTCTTAGTTGAACATGATAGGTTAATTGAACATCTTCTTCTTCTTCTTCTTTTGGCTGCTCCCGTTAGGGGTCGCCACAGCGGATCATCTTCCTCCATATCTTTATGTCCTCTGCATCTTGTTCTGTTACACCCATCACCTGCATGTCCTCTCTCACCACATCCATAAACATTCCCTTATGCCTTCCTCTTTTCCTCTTCCCTTGTAGCTCTATCCTTAGCATCCTTCTCCCAATATACCCAGCATCTCTCCTCTGCACATGTCCAAACCAATGCAATCTCGCCTCTCTGACTTTGTCTCCCAATCGTCCAACTTGAGCTGACCCTCTAATGTTCTCATTTCTAATCCTATCCATCCTTGTCACACCCAGTGCAAATCTTAGCATCTTTAATTCTGCCTCCTCCAGCTCTGTCTCCTGCTTTCTGGTCAGTGCCACCGTCTCCAACCCATATAACATAGCTGGTCTCAGTACTGTCCTGTAGACCTTCCATTTCACTCTTGCTGATACCCGTCTGTAACAAATTACTCCTGACACTCTTCTCCACCGAATTCCACCCTGCCTGCACTCTCTTTTTCACCTCTCTTCCACAATCCCCATTACTCTGTACTGGAAGAGGTATATTGAAAAGCTGTTTAATGAAGACAATCCAAGGGTAGTATTTAAGGAAAGAGTCCCAAATGAAGGGCTGGTACTAAGAATAAAGAGGAAGGTGTTTTTTTTTTTAAATTTGGAGAAAGCTTATGATTAAGTGCCATGTCAAAGGGTCTGGAGGTGCATGAGAGAGAGAAAGAGGAGTACCAGAGTAGCATAGGAGCTTTGTCAATGTTTGAAGAAGTGAGAACTGAGGTTAAAGGCAGTGTTGGGTTAAAAGACAAAAAGACAGGATCCCAGTTGGTATAGGTCTGCACCAGGTATCTTTTTTTTTTTTTTTTAAGTCATTCCCTCTTTGATCTGGTTATGGTTGAGACATGGGATCAAAGACCAATCTCCTTGGTGCATGCTTTTTGCTGATGACATTGTACTGAGTAGCACCAGAAAGGTGGAAGTGGAGCAGAAGTTGGAAAAATGGAGAAGGGCTTTGGAAAATAGAGGGTTGAATATAAATAGGAAGAAAGGTTTAATGATGATCAGGATTCAGAGGTTAGCTTGCAAGGAGAGCTGATGAAAAGATTGAATAAATTGAAATATCTAGGATCAGTGGTTGTCAAAGATATAAAATTAGATGCGAAGATAACCATTGAGTGCCATGTTAATGTAGAAAAATTAAAGCAAGGGTTTTTAAGACAGTAGTGAGAACATAGAGATGAAATATGGGCAGTCAAGAGAATGCAGGAGATGTCTGATGTGGTAGCAATTAGAATGTTGAGATGGATATGTGGAATTACAAAAAAAGGACAGAATAAGAAATGAAAAAATCAAAGGTACAACAAAAGTGGGATTGATATCATAAAGTACAGGAAAGTAGATTGAAGTGGTATAGACGTGTGATTGGGAGAGACAATGAATATGTGGACAAAAGAGTGATGGGAATGGCAGTACAGGAAAGAAAAAGTGACGGAGACCAAAGTGGAGGTGGATGGATAAAGTAAAAGAAGATCTGAAGGAAAAGGGCTTGACAGGCAAGGAGGTGCAGGAATGAGGTGTATGGGGAAAGTTGATCAAGCACATCAGCCCCACATAGAAGAGGGAAAAGAGGAAGAGGAAGAAAAAAAAAAAGAAACACCTGTCTCATACCTGCCATAATAATATCACACTGTAACGGTCCAAGAATAAATATCAATTAATTCCACAACTTAAAGATTGTGAATCAACCTAATCCCACATATTTTGGATACAATTACTAAATTAGAAGAATATCCATCCATCCGCCCATCCATTATCCAACCCGCCATATCCCATCTACAGGGTCTCGGGGAATTAGAATAATAGCGTTTTATTATTTAATTGTACTTCATTGAAAATAATAATATGCATTTACAAGAAACTTAATACCTACATTTTATGATGGAAGTGTCAGTGATTTCCTGCGTTCAATGAATGCTATATTTCAAAAACCTTTTTCTTTATCCTGTCGAATAATACTGTACCTCAGCACAATGGCACTAACATAATGTATACAGAATGATACACCTAGTAGTCTTTACATAAATTATTCAACACCACAAAGTGTAATATTGAATTTGAATTTTAAATACAATTATTATTTTAGCTCCTTAATATGTGTCTCCCTATACTATTTAAATGGTTAACAGTTAAATAATAGTTCTAGTTGCAGGCTAGCAGTGGACTTTATCTGTGCCATTCCAATATGATTATGTGATTTAGTTATTTATTTAATTTTCCTTTCTAAATGCCATGTCATGACATCTCATCTGATTTCCTCTGGGGAATTATCTAAATGTTTAGAACTTTCTGCTCACATAGAAGATTTTCTTACCAAACTCAATCCTTTTCCCGTCCTTCACTGTTCTTGCATATTGAATTATATTGATGTTGTAGTGACATGCTTATGTTGTTGAAATTACCAGATCTGTATACAATCACCTTTAAGACATCTCTGAAATTAATATTTTTAATAATTCTGAATAATTAAGGTAACCAAAAAAAGCATATTCAAGTTATTTACCTGTAAAATTTCCGGAACAACAGCCTCTTTCCATGTGTCTGTTATTTTCACACGATCATAAGTATTAATCAACACTTCAATAATTCTTGGAGACTGACAACAGTGGTGCAGTACCTATGAAAACATGTTAAAAGTTTCAGTGAAATATAAAAAAGGTTGCTGCATAAATTAATGAATGGCAGACTAGAAAGCATTTCAAATGTATGGGCCAAGAACTAGTTTTAAAATGGTAATTAAAAGGACAATTAACCTGCTTATCACATAAAACTGAGTTTTAGGACAAGAAACATCTCTACGTCCATTTTAAAAACTTCTTATCCAGTTCAGGTTGAGGGGAGCTAGTTCCTATCACAGATTAGGCTGTTACTGGCATACACATCTGGTATTTCTGTAAAATTGAATATATATCTTCTAAACATGGTTAACTGGCTTCAAATATTCCCTGTTGTTACCATTTAATAGTTTTGACAATTCCATGTCTGCAAAGCTAAATGAAAATATATAATCATGGAAAAAAGAAACACAACACTGTATTGTTGGACTGTAATTTAAACCTTCAATACTGAAATGACAATAAACAAAAGAGAATAATAGGAAAACCAAACAGTACAATCATAACAATAGGAAATAATAACAAATGTGAAAATTAACAGCAGTCATCCTGGAGTCTTTCATATTTTGTGCAACCAGTTCTTGCAGTCACCATAGTGCCAATGAGCCTGTGAATCTGCCAGCATGTACAGAGTCATGTCTCTAAATATTTCAGTCCAGGGTATTTCAATGTTTCAGAGTGGGGATATGTTTCAGGACAGAGAGCACACCAAGGCAGCACCTGCATACCAGCAGTCCAAAGGAGAATTGTGACCACAAGAGATGTGTGTGTGTGTGTGTGTGTGTGTGTGTGTCCTACAGTAGAATCAGGTTATGTAGAAGTTGTAAGCGTAGGACCTCTAAGAAGGCCAGCACCACAAAACCTTTCCCTCACTGGCCTGTCCCTGATGCACGTAGTTTAGCAGTAATACAGATGGCAGATGCGAAACAGTTTTTCGGACAGTCCAGTCTGATATGTTGCTCATACTCTAATATGGCCACTTGACATTCCAAAATCTAGTTGTTTTCATCTGTCCTGCTGGTCTACTGAAATCTTGCCTGTAATAAGGACATAAAGTCAAGACAGCACTTGCACATGAAATGCCTACCTGCAGCATACAAATGGTTCGTTCTCCTGCTTCTATTAAAATTCGAGATACAATGTCATGCACAGAAAATTGACTAAGTGTGGCATTTGTATTGTTGTGACTTTCACTTTCTTAAAGGTGGTTCGATAAGGCATTGTTTTTACACCTGTACCATGTTGGAGAAAGGAGCGGCTAATAAGCTTTCTTGTATTTGGCAATATACCATGCCTTACTGCACAAGATGCATTTCTTTTTTAGAATAAATAAATTGACATGTTTTGTGTAAGTACAGATGCTTCAAGTTCAATTTTATCATTCCAGGAAATACTGCATTTTTTTGCAATCAGTGTATATAGTGCTTGTGATAACTTCAGTACAGAAAATGCCTGGATGAGGCAGGGGTGTGGCATAAATTTCTAATATTTTGTTATTTTAGAGGCGATGAGAAGATGGGAGAGAATGTTTACACAAAATGCAAGAAAATGGGCCTCAGTAGGTTGTAATATTTGAGACTTTAATAGAGTAATTATTCTGCTTGTATGAAGTTTCCACTTTTTGCCCATGTCTGGGTAGGTTTTCCTGAGCACATGCACATGTACTTACTGCTGTAGAAAAAAGCACACCAGGGGCCTCATATATAACTTGGCATAAAGCCACGCACATTTTCATGGTAGCCTTACACCTTGCGTACACACTTTGCTGCTTGGTTTTGCAAACCGGCAGCACCCTACATCAAAGCAATAATACTGTTTGTGTCATTTCCTTTTCTTTTTCAAATTCGCATCAGGGGCATTATCAAATACACTAAAGTTAATTGCATATTGTTAACAAATTTAAGGCACTTGATTGTATTCATTCTGTAACAATATAATGGTGTACGGAATGGCCAAACTATTCCAAATACCATAGCTGCTTTAGCATTGTTAGAAGACATCATAAATGAAAAAATTAGAAGAGAGGGCATATTTGTACATGATGATGACTGGCTATCCTCTTGCAGTTGTGTGCTAAACTGACACTGGCTTTACAAAGTTAAAGTAGACGTTGAGGAAGTTCTGTCCACTCTTGGGTTTTTAGCCATAGGAGCTTTTCAACGTGAACTTGCTCACTGATTGGGTATTTCACAAACATCACTAAGTTGAATCATGCCAGTTTTATGGGATATCATTATCTGCTTGTCATCCAGACATATTAGATTTCCATACACTGTGGTTGAACTGAGAAACGTCAAAGCACAATTGGCAGCAATGTCTGGTTTTACAGATGTAATTGGAGTGGTCAACTACACGCACATTACTGTTGTAACAATGCTGGACAAGTTACATTAGCCAGGGATGAATCACCAAAGGAATGAGCTGACATTACATCATCTGTAGCAGGATAGCCTATAAAAACAGCAACAAGTGTGGGAAAAGGCAAGCAGTCCTTTTAAGGATACCAAGTCTCCTCAAAGAGTCATGTAAAGAGCAGAAAATCTATCAGTTGTGGCACTCGGCACCGAAGCTACAGTATAAAGGCTCCTTCAGAGAATGAATTTGCTTATATAAATATAAAGCATTTCCACTCTATTAATGTGCTGCTGTATAGTCCACGGAAAGTATGTCACATTGTGCAAACATGTAGTTTGCTGCATAATGTGGCACACAATCGTGGCTTGCCTGTACTTGAAGAGATGCGGTATGATGAACCTGACTCTGACCCACCAAATGATCAGCCAAATTGGACAGCATTACAACTGCGTTTGATTGTAAAACCAGGTAATCTGATGCAGAATTTATTTTTTAACCAATTAATTTAATTTGTGGTCAATATCACATAGTATATTCCTTAGTTTATTGGCCATATCTCTTACAGCATTCACTATTACTTTTTCTGACTCCAGAGCATTGTCCATCAGCACACAGCCAGATGGTAGCCTAGCGGTTTCCAAGGCACAGGTGTGTGCGCAGCTAGCGCCCAAATATATGCCTGACCCAGCAGCATCATCATCACCAACTCAGCATGTGGGTCAGCTTTTGTAATATTGTCTGAAAGAGAATAAACAGAGGGTGGGCTTCAACTCGCTTTTCATGTCGACTTTGATATCTGGCCACTACTTTTTTTATTTCGGGCACTGTGTGACTTTCTGAACTTGAACTTTCAAGTGCCTCCAAAATGATGTATCACTCCACCAACTTTCTTTTGTTGCTTATACCACTGCTTAAGCCAACAAAAAGAGTATGTTTTTCCTTGCCTCCACTGCATTCGCTGAATGACTTCTTCAAGATGGCAACACTTCCAGTTATGTGCAGACCTGGCAGGAAGGGGAAGTGACATTAAAGGTGCTAAATCTGTCAATCATTCAGTATGAAGAGGGAGGAAGAGAATAGGCATTAGTATACAGCACCACCCTGCGGATTGATGAGGAATTACCACCACAAGGGGCTTTAAGCTGACCCCAAGGTGCACATTTCATAACTGAGAAATTTTGAGTCGTGCGGCCCAACCATGAGGTTGTGAGCCAGAGACAAAGCATCGGCTTTGGCATGGATAGAGCTCTGGTAATGTAGGACTTTAAGCCTGTAAGGCTGGAGGTCCAAGAGCCACCTGGTGATGACACAGATTTGACTCCTTAGGCAAAGCTATCCATTGGAGGCGTGTATGGTTTGCAACCAAAGTGAACTCATGGCCAAGCAGGCAGGATCTCAGTTGGCTAATAGCCCATTTGATCACCAAGGCTTCACGTTTCACCTCCGCATACCTGGTCTTCCGGTCCAGCAATTTCTGGCTCAGGTACATGACGAGGAGCTCTATTTAATCGATACTTTAGCTCAAAATGGCACTGTGTCCGAAGCTTCGGTCTAGAGAATAAAAGGTACAGAAAAATCAGGAGTAGAAAAAATAGGTGCAGGCATTAGGGTCTGTTTTAAGTCACGGAATCCGGGTTCTGTTTTAGTCTTTTGCCACTGAATTAGGAGCTTACATCTTTGTAAGGTCTATCAAGGGTGCTGTCCTCTCAGAGAAATGGGGAACAAACTGGCGGTAGTACCCCACTAACCCCAAGAAAGCTTTCACTTGCTGCTTTGTCTTCAGAAGGGGCCATTTCATGATGGCATCAACTTGGTGCACTGAGGATGGACCATACTTCTCCCCACCAAGAAGCCCAAGTATCTGGCCTCTGTCAATGTAAAATAACATTTCTGCAGATTGATCTGAAGACCAGCTTCACTTAGTGTCAGAAGCACAGCAAAACACACAGTACGTGTTCTTCCCAGGTGCTGGAATAGGTGTCGACATCATCCAGGTAGGCAACACTGTAGGAGTTTTGGGGGCACAGCACCCTATACACATGTTGGAAAGTCACTGGGGCCCCATGCAATCTGAAAAGGAGGACACAATCCTGCCAGTGGCAACTAGGGGTGCTAAACGCAGTCTTTTCCTTAGTAGATTCTGTTAAAGGAATTTTCCAGGACACTTTCATCAAGGTGGTCAAGTATTCAGCTTTACCAAACAGTTGCAGAAGTAGATTAATGCACAACATTGAATAAGCATCAAATTGAGAGACTTTATTAAGGTGGTGGAAGTCATTGCAAAAGCGTCAAATCCAGTCCGGCTATAGGAACAAAATGATGGGGCTAGACCAGGGACTAAAACTTTCCTCAATCACAACACAGTCAAGCATTCATTTGATCTGAGGTTTCACTTCTGCACATTTTGCTTCTGAGAGGTGGTAGGGGCATTCTTGGACGACTACACTCAACTCTGTAATGATGACATGAGCAATCAGAGAGGACCTTTTGGGTCTCTAATTCACCACTTCCTGGACAGACAAGATTGCTGCTTCCAGTTTTTTTCATTGTTTGAGTGTCAAATTGGTTCCAAAATTAAAGGCATGCTTTTGGGCAAAGAAAGAAGGAGGTTGTCCAGAGTAGGAATTGGGATTCCCATCCTTCCATGGTTTCAACAGACTGACATAATGAAATGATTTGGGAGGTCGGTGATTTGGTTTTTCACTAAATAAACAAACTGTCCCTTCATTTCCTTAATTTCCTAGGAGCCCTGGGCCTATAATTTACAATGGGAAGTAGGAGTTAATACCATGACATGGCCTCTGGGATGGGACTCAAGGAAAGTCGTGCCACAATCATAACAGAGGGCCTGTGCTGCCTGTTCATGCTTTATATATTTAAAATGGGCTGAATTTTAGTAACACTATTGCATAATTGTGCATTATACTCAAGAATACTTAATGGAAGGGAGTGCCTCATCTTCTCAACCTTATTTTAGAATATCTAATATTCGGCCATATAGCTGAAAAGGGAAGAAGCCCATAGAGGCTTGTGGGAGCTCCCGGTAAGCAAACAGAATGAGGTGGAGTAACTGTTCCCAGTTCCTCCCATCCTTGCTAACCACCTTGCGCAGCATCTGTTAGAACATCTGATTGAACTGCTCTACCAAACCGTTATTTTGAGGGTGATATATTGAGGTCTTTTTGAGTAATACCTCCTTTAAAGTCGTTGAGGTGAAGGGTATTTCCTGGTCTTTTCAGACTTCCTTAGGCATGTCGACATGCGCAAAAACCCCTACCAGTTTCTGTAATATATTCTTGGAATTAACAGCTCTTTAAGGGGATAGCCTCTGGATATTGTGTAGCATAAACCACCAGTATGAGTATATATTTATGGCCGCCGGCTGAGGGCTCCATAGGTCCTACAATGGCGGCCTCAAAATGCTGAAAGGGAATATCAATGAACAATACAGTAGTAAGAAGAGCACGATCCTTACAAAGAATCTACTGTAACTGACATTCTGGACAGGATGCACAAAAGTGGTGGGCCTCCTCATTTATTCTGGGAGAAATAATTTGGGAGTTTAATCTGTTTCAGTATCTTCTCAGCTCCCTGATGGGTGCCTAGGAGGTGGGCGTGAGCTAGTTTATAGACCTGCTGTTGGTAGGTTTGGGAAACCAGCAGCAGTGTCCTCACCTTGCCCTCATGTTCTGCTGCACTTTGTAACAAGTCATTCTTTAATACCAAGTTTGGACTTGGGTAGCATAGGCTGTGGCATCAATCAGAACAATTGCATTATTGGCAAACTATCATTATCATTCGACTGTTCCCTTTTAAAGGAAGCTGAAGTTTGCCAAAACTGAAAATGTACATTTGATAGAGGATCTGTGGGGACCACAACAGACGTCAGAATGAGTCGATACCACACCACCTACGTGGTTATACTGAATAGCAATGTCTCCCTGTGCAATTGGTTGAGAACATGGCGTGGATACAGCTCAAGATGGACATCCCCACTCTAAAATAAGGCCCAGTGTTTTATTTGGAGTGATTTGTGCTTCTCTTTTTTAATTTTATGACCAGTCTCACTCCAGTATCACAGGGTAGGATGGACTGCGCATAACAGCCACACTAATCTTACAAGTTATCCTCTGGTATGTAATAATACAAGAGGTGGACCTGTGCCAACAAGTTTCCCCATGTATACAGGTCAGACTAGTTGTACCTGTCTCCTATTGTTGTAGGAGCAAGAAATGGCAGGCAACAAAAGAGATGTTACTGCTGGAATTTATAATCACTGTGATATTGTGCCCTTTAATAATAACCACCCTAGTATAAAGAAGGGAAAAGGGATTGGCAACAAATCAATACCTTTCTTGTCATGCCCAGCTACAATCATTCATTTCGAAGCAGGGGCACAATAGTGGTGTGTGATTCACATTCCTGCACTTGTAACAGTGGAGAAGGGTTGCAGGTTTCTTTTTGGGTCCAGCTGATGGTTCCATCTCACAGTAGGTAGGCTTAGGTGTAGCGATACACCCTATCCGGAGCTTGTGGTGATCAGTTCACTGTTCTGAGTGCTCGACTTGTGAGGCTGCTTGGTGTTGCTTGAGAGCTGCAATGAGGTTGATCATATTTTTTTTTTCAATCTCCAAACCGACCAGGCAAAGAAATCGGGAAGGGCATTGAGGAGGAAGTCACAAACCACAGCCTCAACAACCCTTTAAGTCAAAACTGAAGGTCTGGAAGCAAGCCCTTGCCTGCTGGTCCAGACTTATCCTGTATCTCAGCAACACCTCAGCATTTAGTTGGTCATAATCCACAGCGGCCTGATCTTCAAGGTTGTAATAAGTCTTTTGAGCCAGTACCTTCAGGTACAGTGCCAGTATGTGTGCCCATTCCACATGCTCCCTGTGATGATGGGTAGCAGTACCCTCAGATATAAGGAAATAAGACTCAACATTGTTATCAGGATGTAATGGCAATAATACCTGGGATGGTCCCATCAGCCAAGTCAATTGCTCTCCCACCTGGAATTTGTGCACCTGTGAGTCCACTGCCATAGCCTTCTTGTTGTCAAAACATCCTGGAATTTGCTCATCCTGCAAATCTCCATAAATCCTGCTGATTGCACTAAAAAAGCATAAAGAGTTGGGGCACCCATAGGCAAACCCCATATAATTAAAAAAAAAAAGTGAAGCATAAACGCGTTAGGAAGGGGAAAAAACATCTTCGTAGATGTCTCAAGAGTGACTGCTCCAAGATTGCAACATTTCTGGTTAAGTACAGGCCAGGCAGGAAGGGGTGGGTCCAAGTGGACAGATACCAGGGGTGATGTCAGAGATGGTAAGGCTGTCAATCGTCTGGACTGTAGAGGGAGGAAGAGAATAGGCGTTAGTATACAGCTTTACCCTGCAGGTCGGCAAGGAATTACCACCACCAGAGCGTTTAAGCTTTCCCAAAGGAGCATGTATGTGACACTCATTACTACCTATAACTTGTCCACTTTAAAACAAATCTTCGCCCACGCAGATATACAAATCTAAATTCCTTCAGCTTGTTTGTCAATTATTAGTCAAGAATGCAACATTTAATAAAGGCAATGTCATAACCTGTTCTTTAAAAAGGTTTAGCTAACATTCTTGTTGAGAATAACATTTTCTTATACAGTCATGTGAAAAAAGTAGGACACCCTTTGAAAGCATGTGGTTTTTTGTAACATTTTTAATAAATGGTTATTTCATCTCCGTTTCAACAATACAGAGAGATTAAAGTAATCCAACTAAACAAAGAAAACTGAAGAAAAGTCTTTTCAAGATCTTCTGTAAATGTCATTCTACAAAAATGCCTATTCTAACTGAGGAAAAAGATAGGACACCCTCACATGTA
>JANRMT010062818.1:49529103-49555715 GCA_026402145.1 Polypterus bichir lapradei | reverse complement strand
ATTCTTGTTGAGAATAACATTTTCTTATATATAAATTTTTGCACGCTTTGTAAATTCTAATTTTTTTAATAAGTCTTCCATATTATCTTTATAATCAGGACTTACTTAACTGATTTGAAAACTGGAGGATTTTAAAATCGTTTAGTTACTTCATCAGTCAGTGAACACATTTTTGTTATTGAATATTTTTGTAACAATGAGTCACATACACAAGAGATGGATGGATTAGTAGATTACAGTAAAAACTTACACAATCTTTAACAGCATTTTCTATTGTCCTGTACTTAAAACCATAGCTTAAACTGGAATTTTGTGACTCAATAGCTTTCATAGACAGCAGATTCAAGTTCAAGTGATGTAAGAATTGTATCATTAATATCTTATTGTTAATTGTTGGTTGTGGAAGATCTTTGATTAATTGTAGTTCAAATTTATTAAAACATAACATTTTTGATAGAAGTAGCTGATGAACAGTTAAAATCTCTGTTGAAGTCTTAAGGTAAAATTGTTTACTGCTTTGGATCATGTCATACAGCAGTTGTGAAGTGTTTCTAATAAATTACAGTGCCAGGGAAATACTGAATAATAATAATGTACAGATAATGCTGCCATAACATGGTTTATAGTATAACGCAAATACTAAGTCTGTATTTTTTCACTCTATGCTTACAGTGTGACAATTACATAATTTTTTTCCACTAAACTTAATTGCTAGATATGTGATTTTTTTTTTTGCCCTTTTTTCTTTACTTTTACACTTAACTTACCTCAAGCATCAAGAGAAGCGAGTGGCTGTAATAGTGGCTTGCGCGCATATGCCTATCCCAGTGTTTGACTAACTTGTATTAGGAATCCATATTGCCATTAGGAGCAGCTATCAGATAAGTAAAAAAGGGAAAATATAAAAATTCAGCAGTGCTTTTCAATGAAGGATTTTGAAATGTAAATATTTTATACAGCATGTCGTGAGTGAAATATATCGAGGAAAACTGAAATGAAAATTTCCTTAAAAATATGTGTGCAAATTTTCAACCAAATTGGTCGACTGAAAGACATGGGCAATCACAGTAAGTGCTTTTCACATTATACAGTATAAGGCTCCTAATGAACATGTAAAAAATTGTTTGCATGGCATAACATTCAAGTGACTTATCATTCAGGTAACATTCTGGGACTTGTCTTACCCAAGAATGTTACCTGAATGTTCATCAGTTTCTTCTATTGTTGTTAGCTGGTTTGAAATTTGGAGCATTTTAAAATTTTCGAATCACTACATCAAAGAGTTTGCTGTCAAAAGTTTGTTTATTTCATATATATTTAAAAATAATGGTAATAACAGAATGTAATTATATGTATTTATATCATACATAAAATGTGTTTTTAATACCCTTTCACAATATCACTTGGCTGAAATTGCTTTATTGCTGAATTAAACAAATAAAGAATATTATATGCAAATTGAGTAAATACATGCTCATCTAACATGATACCTTCCTTATAAAGTAACACTCAGCTTTTAACCCCACCTACATCTGTCCCTGCCTTATCCCAAGTCTTGCACCTGATGCAAGGTGTTCTACTGTTTTGCCATCTATCAAATGAGTAAAAGAAAACAAAAATTAAAAATGTACAAGCTAAAGCAGCCATTCTTAAGGTAACAATAAACTAATTCAAAGTTGAAGTTGTACAGAATATTTCTCTTTTTAAGACTGAGATGTTCGCATAGTCAAGTGTGCCAAGATTCAACAAAACAGATCCACTTGGAGCTGAGATGTTTTATGTGGACAGACAGACAGACAGACAGACAGACAGACAGACAGACAGGACTATCACTGTAGCTGCTTTCCACATATTATGTGACCGCACCTAAAATTAGTTATATTCAAATATATTAATTAAGAAACAAACATTTTTATTCATACATTTCAGCATATGAATAGAAATGTTCTCATACTCGCATATGAATAGAAATGTACTCTTTAAAAAAAATCCATACATTGTTATTTTCCCCCTTAGTCTAATTCAGGGTTGTGAGAGCCATAAGTTTTCAGGAATACTTAATCAAGAGAAAAAAAAATTTACAGACTAT
Organism: Polypterus bichir lapradei; assembly: GCA_026402145.1. NCBI lineage: Eukaryota > Metazoa > Chordata > Cladistia > Polypteriformes > Polypteridae > Polypterus > Polypterus bichir. Next base: position 49,553,626 of record JANRMT010062818.1, on the reverse strand, counting down.
AATTTTAGTTGAGTGTATTTTTATGGTGGTTCATGTTGCTTCCTCACAACTCTAGAAGAAAAGTTTAAAATCTCAGCCAGGTTACTGACAATGTGAAGTGTTACAAAACGTACTCTGGTTAATTCTGGCATTCTACAGAGTTTTGTGTTAACTGGCAACTCTAATTTGGCTAAAATAAACAAGCATGAGTGTTCCTATTGACTGGAGTCCTGTCCGAAGCTTCCCCAGGTAACTACGTATTTTCAGAGGCATGATGTAAGAATAAAAGATTTTTAGCAATAATAACAAAACCATATTCTATTTATTTTGTATTTCAATATGCCGTACTCCTGGTTTGAGTTGTTTTTATGTATAAGTTTTTATGTGCTTTCTTACACAATCATTACATTTTTAACAAATGTTAATTTGAATTTTATTTTAATTACTAGACATTAAGCCCGTTACAATAACGGGCGCTAGAACAGTAGTGCATAAACATTTGTAGGAACAGTCTATATTAAATGGCAAGGGACCTTGTATGTGGCTGTAATATGTGTCCCTGTATTGTGTGCCTTTAATTTTCTCTCTCAGTAATACTGGTTTGTATTTCCTTAAAATGCCTGTAATTTTGTCTGACAGTAATACAGTGGAATCTCAGTTCTCGAACATAATTCATTCCAAAACTCTGGTTGTAACCCAATTTAGTCGTGAACCGAAGTAATTTCCCCCATAGGATTGGATGTAAATACAATTAATCCGTTCCAGACTGTATGAACTGTATGTAAATATATATTTTTTTAAGTTTTTAAGCACAAATATAGTTAATTATACCATTGAATGCACAGCGTAATAGTAAACTAAATGTAAAAACATTGAATAACACTAAGAAAACCTTGAACAACAGAAAAAACTAACACTGCAAGAGTTCGCGCTATAGCTTTACGACCTGCTTGCTAAAAACACTTTTTTTTTAATGAGTTTTAAGCACAGGGAAAAAAATGAACATTTGAAATATCCGTAATTTAATAAACAACCAAGAAAAGCAACATTGCAACAATGCACGCGCACGCCTGTGTGTGTGTGTCTCTCTCACGGGCCTGCGTGTGTGTGTGTCTCTGTCTCTCGCGTGTGTGTCTCTGTCTCTCGCGTGTGTGTCTCTGTCTCTCGCGTGTGTGTCTCTGTCTCTCGCGTGTGTGTCTCTCTCTCTTGCGCGCGCCTGTGTGTGTGTGTCTGTGTCTGTCTGTCGCGTGTGTGTCTGTCTGTCTGTCTCTCGCACGCCTGTGTGTGTGTCTGTCACACGCGCGCCTGTGTGTGTGTGTGTGTCTGTGTGTGTGTGTCTGTCTCTCTCTCTCTGCACAGAGAATGCACAGGAAGAGACTGAACACGTGCCGTGTGGCCCCGCGCATGCGCACTTCACCAGAAGACACACACACGGACACCTGGACGCACACAGGGGTTTTATTAAAGAGGATAACATGTCTGAGTTACTGAAGTTATTCCATTTCTGAACATATTTAATCCATTATTTTGGTGTATTGGTGGCCAGAGATTTTCCAGACAGCTTTAGGAACAAGTCAAGAATTAAACTTCACAGAGCACACCTAAATACATCCATTTCACCAGCTAACCTACTGCAAATTGCTTGTGTTTAGGATGACAAAGAAAAATCCATGCATGTGACTAGAATGTACAAATTCCAAACAGGCAGCAACCAGGCCAGAATTCAAGACACAGCAGCTTTAACCATTATGCCATACTAAATGTGGAAATAAAACCCCAAATTAATTAATAAAAAACTACATAATTCAATTGACAATTAGGTTTGAACACATTTCAAACATTATAATAACAGGTTGGGTTTATCATTTTTTTTTTAAAGATGGGAAAGTGCTTTTTTTGCTCCCCACAAGAGCACAATGTGTGTAACACCAAGCACAGTCTTTCTCACCTCCAGTCCTTTTCACCTTCACTCCTCCTCACAGGCTTTATCCTTCTTCCTCCCGACTCCATTGAGTAGTGGCAACTGGCCCCTTTTATAGGGCCCCCAGAAGGACTCCATGTGCCCAACGACCTTCTTCCGGCAGCACTTCCTGGTGTGGCGGAAGTGCTGCCAAACAAGGCCCTGTAATTGTCCAGGCGTCCCTGGCGGTGGCCATGGGCCCCACTAGGGCTGAGCTTCCATGTTCCAAACTCGTGGCCCTGCTGTAAGCCAAGGAGGCTGCCATTTATTGGTCCTGGGGAGAAACTCTCCCCCGGTCCTTCCATAGGTGGAGTATCCTAGCTAGTAAGGGCCCCCGTCGTCTGCCACATGTTATAGACATTTAAGTCTTAGTTTTACTGATTTTTTAAACTTATTAACATTATTAAGCACCGATGCAGTTTAAAATGTATATTTAATGTTGCTACTGTACATTTTTTATCATCAATGCATTTTAGAGGTTTTCAAGAATCAAGGCACATTATTTTGATGGCCTCAAGATTATACAGAGACACACACTTACCCTCAGAATCATCTTCTAGATTGCCCTCAAGTGTAATTTACAGTATTGGGTACAAATGACCCAACTGGCCCTAGTATGTTTCTTTTGTGTTAACTTTAGTTGGTATTTGTGACACCTTAGACTGCCAGACCTTGGGTTTAAATTGTGGCTGTTTTAATAGAAGAGATTTGGTCATTATTTCTTCATCACTTCTGTATGGGTTTTCTTCTGGATAACCTCCAAATTTAAGCTTCTGGATACTTTTTAGTTGTAAGTAGACCTGGTGTAAGTGGGTCTGGGTGTGTGCATGATTGTACTCTACAAAGATTCCAACATCCAATCCAATTGTTCCTTCATGCTAATGTTGCCAGGCTAGACACTGGATCTCTATGATATTAAACTGGATAAGTGAGCTTAAAAATAAATGAATGGGTGGATAGTTGTTACTGCTTGTCTTTATCTCTCCTACCTGCATTACACTTGTTCTGCCATTTATTTCTTTATCGTTTTAGCAAAATTATTATAAGTTCTCCAACAACATTTTTTCATGATGGCAGACTAGAATTGTTTATTCTCAAAATATTATAATATAACATAAAAATCAAATATTTCTCCAGCATAAATTTTATTACCAATTTGAGACATACAGTAATAGTTATTGGTACAAAATAATTTCTTTGGCTCCAGCAGCTTTTAAGTATATATGTCTATATATGTCTCCTGTGATCTCCAGACTCACGGTAACTGGTGACTTGTTCTTCTCTCTTATGTAGTTATTATGTTGTATTGCAGCATGCATAGAAAGTATTTTCACAAAAACAGAAAAAAATGAAGACAGCTGTAAAGCACAGCCGGCACAGCACTTTGTAGTGGAGCCCACTGTTTAGTAGTACAGAGACTAAAAAGCCTTGGAGAATGAAGGAAGTAATTAAACACTTGAAGAGAGAAGCAGATTGGGCATCCCTTCAGGGGATTAGCAAGGAAAATCAGCAATTAACACCAATTAATCTCTTATTAACACTGCCTAATTAGGAATGAGATAACTCATTTGAAAAAAGTGAGTGTTGGAAGAGAATGATCTACCTTTCTGTTTTCTGCAAGCTTGTGTTCTCCAGACCAGTAACCTTTACTACTTTTTCAAATGGTTAGCCAGAATTCAAAAATGGCCACCTCTTTATTTAGCTTACTGCTTTATTAAAATTAATATATTAGACTGAGGACCAATGATTTATATCAGGTGAACGCAAGTGTGCAAGTTTCAAAGTTAAAAAAGAAAATAGCATGTACATTAAAGGCTTGTGAAAAGGCGCTGTCCTCTTTTATTCCAAATTAAATGGCTGAAAAAAATGAATTTAATTTTGGCATGGTATTATTGTGTTGCTTTTCAATATGGCACACAATTCTTTGATTGGTCATTTCATTATATTTAGTTTTGGCATGATCAATGTGTGGTCTTTAATTAAAATGATATATACTTGGAGCAGCCTTTAAGCAATCTATTATTTGCTTGGTATGTTTTAATTATGACACCATAAAACTGTGCTGAAATCAAATGTACCACATGCATATGCATGTACATTTCAATGTGGTTAACACATTGGATTGCATTTAACTTTGGCATGAATAATCTTTCATGCATCTTTTATTCCTGGAAATGCTATCAACTCCTTCCTTTTGTGCAACATTGTTCCGTTACAGCTGTTAACATTAAATACAGGGCATTGAAATCAATTGGTTAAACAATTTAAGTAAGATTGTACTGGGGCAGCAGTGCTGCGGGTGCAGTAGTTAGTGTTATTGTTTCACAACTGCAGCACAGTAAATCCAGGTTTAGGTCACTGTTAAGTTCTCCTTTTTTTTCTTTTTTTCATACAGATACTCTGGTTATCCTCTTGGCTCCCAAAGTCAGGCCAGTTTGATAAATCAGCAACTTCTTGCTAGTGTTAGTTTCCTCCCTTAAGTGAGTATGAATATTGATGGATGAAACTATATTTAATGTATCCATTTATTTACTCAGCTTGCTTAAATCAATTGATCAACAAAGCACTGGGTGCAAAGCAAGAACCAATACTGGACAGAGTGCTAATTCATTACAGAGTCCACACACTCAGCATTTAAAAAACTACAAATCTAGACTCAATAATTTTGAAAATATTTGTTTGTGCTGAGGAAGGAACACCAGAGTACCCAAAAAGAATCCATGCAGACACAGGCAAATGTACTAATTCCATATTGCCAGTGATAGGGCAAGGATTTAAATACAGTTGATTACAGCTGTAAGCCATTAGTACTGATTATTGTGCCATCAGGGTACCAAAACCAATTGTATTTAATAATAATTGGATGTAATACAAAGGGTTTACTTTTTTATTACCGTGCCAAATACTTCTTTCTTACTCAAAATTCCAAACAAGGTGCTGAGTGCTGTGTATCTGTCACACACACACAAAAATGTAACTTTATTAATGCAGAGAACCAAATAGTTTAAAAAAGCCTCACTATTTCTCTTACCTTAGGCAGTGCTCCAGGCCAGACACGAATGGCACCATAGTTGACCAGTGAACGAACAATATGTTCTGGGCAGTGGTCCAGGTTAAAGCAGGCTAGCCTAAGAATAATGTGCAGTGGTGTCTCACTGCCGTAGCTCATTTTGTTTACTAGAGCACCATGCTGTAATAATAGGTCAACAATGTTTGGGTTCATAGTCTTGCAGGCCATGTGCAATGGAGTCTGCATATCTTGATTAGCAGTAAAGATACTGGCCCCTGCACTGACTAGCTTCTGGCATATATTAAAATAACGTTGCATGTCCTGTATTCCATGGGGCTCAGAGCAGGCTGAGTGGAGAGGCGTTTGACCTTCATCATTTTGCTTCTCGATGCTGGCACCATTTCTCAGGTAGAGATCCACATGCTCCTCAAGACCACAGCTTGCAGCTACATGTAATGGAGTTTCATCATCCTTTAAGCAGGAGCCATTCACAGTAGCACCAAATTGAAGAAGCAGAGTTGCACATCTAAACAAGAAATATTAAAACAAGGCATTTATGAGGCATTACAAAGCATCTCAAATGATAAAGCATAAATCTGTAACATTGTTTAGACTACTTTGACATTACATATGTCAAACATATGAGTTTGGGGAGTACCTTATTGGATGTTGTTTAAGTGAACACAGAGAAAGATAAGGAGGGCTGTACAGCCACTAAGATGCCTTCCATTTCCATCCTTACAAATGAAGAGGATGCCCCAGAAGAAAGTTGATGTCACATTAATTGCAACCCATGTCCCACCCATTCTGGACTGTCAAAAAAAAAAGATGCTCCAGTACTGAAAGTTGACATTCACATGAGCAAACAGCATGCTGAGAGAAGATCCATCTGAACAGAGCCTTTCTATATTAAAAAGACAAACTACCCTTCTAGGTTCCTTTCTTCATTTGGTCTTTTCCTTTTCTTTGCCTTGCAGCAATTACATAGAGTTTTCCTGGATAGGACCCCAACTCTTCTCATATGTGTTTGTGTTTTCATTCATTACAGTGGAACTACAGTTATTAAAAATAAAGACCTTCTCTCACGCCATTTGTACACAGATTAGCACTTACCTTTTTGTCTACCAGTATTATTAAAGACTTTAGCCATACTGTAGAGTCACTTTTCTCTCTCCTTCAGTCTAGCAAATGACAAAAGACTGCCAGTACTCTCACCACTAGATTCACAGACAGTTTTTATCCAAAGGTCATAATGTTACTGAACAGTCACTCCTACTGACTAATGCATGATTATTTCTTGTAAATACTATATATTGGATAAATTATGTATATAGTATATGTCTTGCTTTCAATGTATGATTTTGAATTCATTGTTTTTGTTTTGGTATTGTGTTAATGTCTCTAGTAGGAAAGATGAAATTAAGAATTTCACTGTGTTGTATACAAGTGACAATAAATTTGAACTTGAAGAAGTAATTAAAATAGAGGCTTAACATCTTCTCCTTGATCTGCTTCTACTTGTACATTTAACAGTAAACATGTGTTCTGGTGGCCAAGAAGCAAATGCCATGTGAATGCTATACAAGATCAAGCATTGTGATAAGTTAATTTATTCAAACTAAAATTAAGTGACAGCCCATCTAACAAACATCTAACAAACCAATAACCCTTCTTATATTTTAGGTTGGACACCCAAATTGCTGTCTTCACTGAAAGGTTTACCCTTGGGTCTAATTGTCACAGTTGCATTCTTGCTGAATCATTGCACCTTATAGTTGATATCTAGAATTTTTTTTGAGCTCAAGTTGCATTTTTTTGTTTTTATACGGAAAATAACTACCAAAGGCACATAGGCCTTTGTTAGTCCAAACAGAGTTAAGTCTAGACATCTATCATAGTCATTTGGTTGATGACTGTGTGGTTAAATCTTTCAGACAATATACATTACTATAAAGGCAATATGGAATGATGTAAATCTTCCACATTTCAAACTTGTGATACTTTGTCACAAACGCATAACTCTTAAAAACCTCTCAACCCTGATCAAAGTGCAGTTCTTTGAGTATTCCATTCTTGGGGCTTTTGAAATGGTTTTCCATTATTTCTACATTGAGGCTCTCTGGTTACATTTCCTTCTCAGATTTGCACAATCAAGCTTTCCCATGAGGACCAGAAATCCTTAACAACAAAGGACTAAAGAGAACTGAACTATCTTGGCCTTTCCATCTGCTGGATTATTCAATTTTTGTCTGAATCTGCCTTCTGGCTGACATCCCACTTTCTTGTCCCCAACACAAACTGTCAGCACAAAACGCCAGACTTCACTTGTTTTCACCTGCTCATTATTTCACTTGTTATGTGTTCTGCTAATAATGGTCCCAGCCTATTTACTATTTGTAAACCACTGCTACATTTTTGGCTTTATAACTATTAGCAGGGGAATGGAATTAGGGAAATCAGACTATAACAAAGAATGCACAAAGTTAAATGTAATTAATAGAATCCTGATATTCATTTAAGTTTTCAATTTAAACTGAGATTTAAATGTAAAACAATAAGCTAAAGTGAATTCTTTAATTTAAATAATGAATATTACATTATGGTATATACATGCTGACAACTTGTAATAAACGGAATCACGGGTGTGCAAAAAATATCATTATTAAATAAATTATGTGAATTCCAGACATGGATGTCGGCTGAACTTTTTGTGCATGCGAATAGATTTTCATCATGTGATTTGTTATGCAGCAGCATAAACAGTACACTGCAAAAAATGCAAAAATTACACAAAAAACATTAAATGTGAATTGTTTTATTTAACAAAAAAAATCTGCCAATAGGGTAAGCAAAATTTACTTGACAAGATTTCTTAAAGTAAGCTAAATAATCGTAAATACACATTTTTGATAAGTCAATAATTCTTAAAATAAGGAAAACAAGATTTAATGTCATGATATAAATACTTTTCCTTTTGCTTAGATTTCACTTTTTGCAGTATACAGCATGATGAGTAAAATGTGCAAAGACAAAAGCAGTGATGGATCAAAAACCTTTGATATAACCTACACAACAGTGGTTAAACTGAGCAGTTTCCTATGGAGTTTTCCACAAAAAGAAGTTGAAATAAACTCATTCTTACTAATTATTTTAAATATCTTGGGTGTACATTTACTGCAGTTTTTAAAGTTGTCAGAAACAATACTGCAACTTACAGTACATGTTTGTTGAGCATTTTGAATATGATCAAAAAAATTGTACACAAACATAAGTTTGTGTGGGGAATATATGCAACTATACTACATTTATTTTGTGAAATTATTTTTCAGAATTGAGTCTACTTCAGTATTAACAAAGTAAACATTTAATAACAACAAACATAACTTTTTTGCTTATCATATTTTGAATGAAGTTTTTTTAACTGAATGAAGCAATAAGTAACCTCTGTACTTTCTGCGAATGCATTCAAGGAAGTTATCAACATGGGGCAGAGAATGCTCTAACATACATATTATTTCTTGACTTCTGTTACTGCGTGAAGTTTTTGCAAGGGAAAGTCTCTTTTATATGGTAAGAGGGAATATATAACAGCTCACTAACTTATTCTTCTATGGAAGTACGAGTCTGAGGTGGTAAAACGTAATAAAAACTACCTTTATCTACTTACTGCAAAGCTTTAATATCAATACCGCAAAAATATTTAATCACATCATAGAGTATTTAAAATTAATGTGTATTTTTTTAAAAGATTTTATTATGTTGTATTAAGAATGGTAATCAAATTGATTATTGTATGTTTTATTGAAGTCATTTCAGCTTTCTTTACATTTATCTTATTTCCAGAATTCTTGGGTAAAATATTTAAAGATATCCAGTAAGCTTTAGAGTATAGAAATCAAAAATTACAATGCTTTAAGCTGAAACAATAGAGTTACAAAGAAAAAGAAAAGAAATAAAAAATTTTATAGACGTAAAAGTGATTTCTAGGTTCCTATGTCAGGATAACCAATCAGTAAATGTCTTGGTTTGCCACAGGTATCAATAAGTGCAAAGACTGATGAGGCATCACTGGGTCTTTGACTTGAGAACTGTCTCCTTCAAAATCTGAGGCAGCACTAGCTAAGATTGGTTTGCTTAATTTGATATATAGCAACCTTGCACAACCATGTTTTGACTTGTTCTGAAGACTATAGCAGTTTATTAACAGCGACCTTCTTTCTTTGTGATCAAATGTTTATTTTAAAAGGCAACAACAGTAAAGAGCAAAATACCAATACATCATAACTAGTAATCAGCAGTTACAAAGGAGGAATATAGAATAAGATAAAAGAAACCCCCTATCAGTGATCACTGACTTCATGCTGCACCTTCATTCCATCCAGTCCTTTATGAGATTTACTAAGAACAACAAATAATGATGCCAGAACACAGCAATGAGAGAGGTGCAGAGGAACAGCAGCTTTCGATTAGCTCTTTCCCAACCTCAATGCTTACTCACAATAAATAAAAAAACCAAAACAGCTGCGGACATGTCCTCAAGAGCCATAATTTTTAGCACCTTCCCTACACAAAAATGTCCAATTCGATGGCAAAGTCCCTAAGAACTGCTGTATTTCATTTGCTAAATTAATTTATTTGCTGTCTTTTAGATTTTCTGAACCTTCTTGAAGAAATTCTGAATGGTTTCTACATTCACAGAAATTTTAAAAGCTGTTTCTTAAGAAGGTCAGTTACCACCATTAGGTACAACTGACAGCAGAACATCTTTGCAATGGTTAACTTACACAGTCACCAATGCCATCTCATGAAAACTTTCATATTGCTTCTCTCAGCTTTCAGTGTGTTAGTGAGACATGATACAGCCATGAAAAGATATGGACACCAACAAATCTTCAGTGGGATATACCATTTAAATATACCATAAACTACTTGAGAGCCTCAATTCATGTTATATCCAACCATCTATTTCTGAGCCCATTTAATCTTAATCCTAGTTCAAGATTACAGAGGCCCTTGGAATACCACAAGACTATTTTAAGAAAACAACATACTGTATATAAGCATTGTTACAAGGTCAATAGCCTTTCAAACTCCTACAGATTCAGAGATATTTGTATGTATCTGGCAGGTGGCAACATTTTGATGGAATGAAATTGTCTCAATAGGTAAACAGTCTACCCTACCTTACACCTGCACTTGAGACATGGTAGCTAACATATTTACATATTGCTTTAGAAGCACATGCATATTTCGTCATTTTTAATATCTTCTTATGGGTTTTCTGCTGTCACACTTAAAGATCTTTGACATTGCTTCCTGTTTTAGTTAGTACCTCTTTTGATTTATTCACTTGCTGTCATTTATTGTTAAGATTTTTTTTCCCCTTAACTATCAGATGCTGTAGGTCGCTATATATGGCAGACAGTATTTTTTAGGTGATATGGTGGACTAATTTCTAGCATATAAGTTGATACATTTTTAAACATGCAAATGTAATATTAGATAGTGTTTCAGGAGGCATATTTTACTTCATTAACGAGAACAGCGGCGCTTTGATGTTTATCTAACCAATACCCCCAGTCTTTAGGACTGACTCAGGATGTGAAATTTATGATGAGCTGGATGAAGCTTCAAACCAGCTTGGCAAGGGTGACTGTGTTTTGACTTAGAGCTTATAAGCCATTGCCCGCAGGAAGGCCATAAACTGACTAAACAAGGCAACTTGGGGATGAGTTATACCAGAGTACTTTAATTAGTAGATGGCACAGGAAAGGGCAGATAAACTAACTGTATTGCATGGCTGTTTATCATTGGTTTTGAATCAGAGGCCATTCTGTACTACAACACCCCATTAGCTTGTATTTTGTAGTAAGAATGGTATACAGTTGGTTACTTTGCCTTTACCTGTCTCTCTTTACTATTTGGCCATGAAGAGAAGACCATGATGAAGACAACTCTATCTCAGCAGCTATATTCAGAGAGACATATGGCCCGTTTCAATACTCCATTCAAAAGCCTTGTGATAGCAAAGCAAGGTAGATTGAAGATAAGCCAAGAGCCACCTATGAGCACAAGATACACTGCTACATTACTTAGGCTGTAAGGGTATGGTAAACCAATATTCACATAGTATTCTGCTTCTTTAATATTTTGGGCATTTTTATCAATAATACTATAATTAAATGTGTAACTTAACTCCTAGTTGTTTCTTTACACTATCTAATTGGCTGAGGTTACAGTTGTAGAAGGGAAGGATGGAGGAAGTGCTAAAATACCTGATCAAAAAGTGGCAAGTGTATGGGATTTAAAAATGTTTTAAAGGTCTACGCAATAAAGAGGATAAAAAGGTAAAATAGGGTCACCATAGCCTTACACAATAAAACAGGTGGGTACCACTTTGAGGTCTTCACTAATTGTAGGAGTTAATGTTATGAGTTTTGTTTCTCTGATGTCTCCTTAAGCCTTTCCCTATGGGATTAAATACTTAAAAGAGATGATCCACTCACACTAAGTATCAGGAATTACCATTGGGTTGCTCATTTTTAGAACATTTTAGAATATTCTAGACGAGAACAGGCCATTCAGCCCAACAAAGCTCAACAGTCCTATCCACTTGTTTCCTCCAAGAAGACATCAAGTCGAGTTTTGAAAGTCCCTAACGTCTTACTGTCTACCACACTACTTGGTAGCTTATTCCAAGTGTCTATCGTTCTTTGTGTAAAGAAAAACTTCCTAATGTTTGTGCAAAATTTACCCTTAACAAGTTTCCAACTGTGTCCCCGTGTTCTTGATGAACTCATTTTAAAATACAAGTCTCGATCCACTGTACTAATTCCCTTCATAATTTTAAACACTTCAATCATGTCACCTCTTAATCTTCTTTTGCTTAAACTGTAAAGGCTCAGCTCTTTTAATCTTTCCTCATAATTCAACCCCTGTAGTCCTGGAATCAGCCTAGTCGCTCTTCTCTGGACCTTTTTCTAGTGCTGCTATGTCCTTTTTGTAGCCTGGAGACCAAAACTGCACACAGTACTCAAGATGAGGCCTAACCAGTGCATTATAAAGGTTGAGCATAACCTCCTTGGACTTGTACTCCACACATCGTGCTATATATCCTAACATTCTGTTAGCCTTCTTAATGGCTTCTGAACACTGTCGGGAAGTTGATAGCTTAGAATCCACTATGACTCCTAAATCTTTCTCATAAGGTGTACTCTCGATTTTCCGACCGCTCATGGATTTCCTGGACTAGATATTTCACCACTTCAGAGTTACAGTTCGCTATACACCTATACACAGATCTATTTTTCAATTTGCTTATGTGCATTAACCCCTCTGTGATTTTTATCTGTATAGAACTTGATTTATTTCCTTGAAATGTTTAGTCAAAAGATATGGCAAGTATGATTTAATTGAAGGACTGTAACTTTAGGTGAATGGGGAATTAAATGGTGCCCTCATTGAAGTTTTCAGAAATATAAAAAGGAAATAATACAGTGGATCCAGGCTATTATTTTAATATATGTACAGTACTTCAACAAGAATAATTGGACATGGGTGGAAACTTGTTATGGATAAATATTGCACAAATGTTAGGAAGTTTTTCTTCACTGGGAGAACCATAGATACATGGAAGAAGTTACCAAGTAGTGTAGTAGAGAGCAGAACTGATTATGACATGAAAATAAAACAAACTAACATAACACAAATAGTTTTTGCATGATTTAAATGCAGCATATTGAGAGTTAAATGTACAGTGTATACAATGTATACAAGTCAGTAATCGCAAGGCTTTTTGTGTTTATTATAGTGATATTGATTTAAAATTTTTAACACTTTTCTCTGAATTTATTCTGCATAATTTTATAAGAATTTTATAATGCATAATTTTCTACATTTTTCTGTATAAAACCATACTATAATATAGAAAGAAGTTTTTCAGTCTCATTATTTAACACCGCTTTATACTTTGTTTATTTTACCTCAGTCTCTTAGCATGCATTCAAAGACATGTTTAGTCCACCCACAGACTAATATGGCCTCACTGTAGCTGAAGGTATTACTAAATATTTTTACATATTTTATTATTTCCATCTACAGAATTGGTTTTGGTTAAACTAGAATGGTTATTTTAGCAATGTATAACCTCCGCACTGTCCTGAGACACTGCCTAATGGGAGTAGTTTTGCAGTTTGGAAAGGTATACATTTGACATTCATACAGTCCATGCTCTTGACTTGGCTTTCTTTTTTAACCACTACTTGTACTTATAGCATTTTGTTTTCACCCCCTTTTTATATACATAATCTGATGACATATATACTGCAAGTTAATTCTGAAAAAGTAGTATATAATAGAATAACACATTTAAATAGCATTAGTCATTTGACAGCTAAATATATTGTTTTGTACTATATTGTCATGTAAAACATTCAGTATACTTACTGAAGAGACTCTGGTGTGGTACAAAGGTGAAGAGGTGTGTATCCATCTTCTGTCACAGCGTTGGGGTTGGCACCATACATTAGGAGCAGCTTGGCACATTCTTCTCTTGCATTTAAGCATGCTTCATGAAGAGCAGTTTTGCCACCTGGAGCTAGCTCCACATCTGATCCTCTCATTAGCAGATACTTTAAACAGTCCACATAACCTCTACCTGCGGTGATATGAAGTGGAGTTGTCAACTCCTGTTCATAGGTCAGAGACCAAAGCCCTGCATGGATTAGGAACAACAAAAAGCATACTGTTAAACCCTGGTATACATGAAAATTGTATCTAATTGCAGTTTTATGTAGAAAATAAGATTAGTTAATCAATCTACTTTCTGAGTCTTCTTTTTTTCTTTGCAGAATCACTGAAACAGAGCATATCCTAGCAGCATTTTATGCAAGGTAAGAGCCAAGTACTGTATGTTTCACTGTTCTGTCCTGACAAATGTGCAGTTTCATAAGTAAACACGGTGTTTATCAAGCAGTGTGTTTGGAACGATAAAAAACATGCACTCCTAAATTGATACAGTACATATCAACATAATAATTATTTTTAAATTAAAACTGAAAAACTGGTAACTGTGAAATGTACAAGTTTTGGAAGAAGAACCAAATTAATGAAAAGTTGAAATTAAAATAAAATGGAGCATAAAGGGGACCAAGTGGCAAGAATATAAGACGAAAGGAATGCAACTTGTAAACAGTAAATATCAAATGTGTTTTGGAATTCAAAGACACATTCTGAGAGAAAGAATTGTGTAAGAGAAAGATTAAGGGAAAACCAGACCAAAAGGGTAAATATGAACAATATTATTAATAATATGCAAAGAAGGAGAAAGTGATAACTTTGAATCTACCTACATGTAAAACACTAATACCAATGAAAGATCGTACAAGAGCATGCTTTTATCTTTATTCTTTTTCAACATGTAGCCACCCATTTTAAGACCAGGCTTCCAAAATATGTACTAGTTGTTAGGGTCTATAGCTACATCAAATAACCCTTCAGCATTGCAACTAAAGGGTTTACTGTTTTTTATAAGTATAAATTTCTCTATTACAGTTTGTGTAAAAACCCATCTAACCTCTTACCAACATTATGTACATTCAAAGACTCTGCAGAGTTTAAAGTTCTAGTTTGCTGTTCTATAGTACTGTATGTCTAGCTGTAAATGCCATATTGTCTTCTTCAAGGCCTTAGTGGTGTTTGTAGCATTGGTCTCAACAAAAAGTCCACACCTTGCTTGTAAATGGGATTTTTATCATCAGCAAGTAAGTGGCATAACTCAGGTAGAAAAGGATCAACAAAAGAGAGATGAGAAACATAAATACAAGAATACAAAGCACTGCTAGGTGATTAGTAGCCACAGAACAGGTCATTTTAAGTGCTGCTTACACTTAGCATGAATGATATTAAGGCTTGTAGATTTTGAAGCATACGAAAAATAAAGATCTCTGTGAATTATTGCCGTTTTTAAATTTACTTGTAACTATGACTACAACTAAGGGAATATGTATGTCTTCTGCAAGAAAGGGTCAGGGACATACATAGCAACAAAACACTAACACTTGAGTAGTTAATAGTTGTTCCTCACACAGCATAAAGAAAATATGTGCTTGAATGCTGATCTATTATGTGTTATTGGGGAGTGTACCCATTTTCCCCATTGTCTGAATGGGGGTTTAAACTAAGTAGTCTGGTATTACTCCCAAACATATGGTGTCCTCTGCCACCTGTTCAGTCTGTCTCTAAGTCTCCAGAAAAGTGCTGCTGTTGTGGAAAAATCCTATATTGTTCCTGTTCTAAACAAGACAGGCACCTCTTCACCTAATAGTACAAACCACTAGCACTTATGTCTCACATGATGACGACCTTTGAGAGACTGGTCCTGGACTATATGAGTCCTCTTGAGGTAGATCAGTTGGACCAACTGCAGTTTGCCTATCGGACAAAAACTGGAGTGGAGGATGCTATTATTTGTCTTCTCCACAAAGCCTATTCTTAACTGGACAAAACTGGCAGCACTGTGAGGATTACATTTTTCAATTTCTCCGGTGTTTTCAATATTATTCAGCCATCCCTGTTAAGGTGTAAGCTCAGAGATATGCCTATAGTGTCCTGAAAAATGGAATATCTGTTGGGCAGACCACAGTTACGTGAGACTCAAGGAATGTTTCTGATATGGATGTGAACAACACTGGAGCACCACAAGAAACAGTTCTGTCTTCTTTTCTTTTCACTCTGTAGCACTCAAGCTACAAATATAACATGAGATCATGTCACTCTGCTCGAATGGGGTGTATTGATAAGGGGGATGAAACAGAGTATAGGATTTACGTGGAGAACTTTGTTTCATGGTGCACAAATAATAGTCTACAACTTAACATCAGTAAAACCAAGCAACTGCTTATTTATTGTCACTGCACCAAACACCCTCTATGTCTGGTCACTATTCAGGGAGCGGATGTAGAGACTGTGTACTCATACATGTACTTGGGGGACCACATGAATGACAGGTTGGGCTGGTATCAGAACACAGAGGAACTGTATAAGAAAGTGCAGAGCAGACTCTTTTTCCTTAGGAGACTGTATCCCTTTAATGTGAGAAATGATATCCATCATATGTTCTATATCTCTGAGGCCCACTGAATTAACAAGCTAATTAAAAGGGCAGGCTTAGTTATGTGATGCACTCTGGACACTCTGGAGTTAGTAGCGAAGGAGAGAGTTAAAACAAAACTGAGCCCCCCCCACCCCTGACACACTAACACTGAGGACTTCAGTGAACAAATTATTTTGTTAAAATATGTTAAGAAATGCTACTGGGACTCCTTTATACAAACAGCAATATGCCTGTATAATGCCTCACTTTTAAATGTTTCTTCATTTTTAGTCATTCCGGTGTGTGTTCAGACCATAGTGCATGTTTATTTATTGATCTGTTTATGTATTTATCTATTTAATCAGCACTTGGGCTCTTAAATTAGAGTGTCAAAAACTGGTGCTTAGATGGCGAGCAACAAAATTGCAGGTCTTTCTTACTGCATGGCCAGACATCTCTATAAAACCCACTCAGACTACTATTCTAAAATAATAGATAACAACAATAATAATCTCCATGTACTGTTTAAAACAGTGGCAAATTCAACAACTGGGAATTCAGCACTACAGTACAAAATACCACCAGACATTAGCATTACAGACTTTGTAGTATTCTTTAATAAGAAAATCAAGAATACTATCAGCTTAGCAAACCCTGTCTCACCTTGCATACATCACTTTAGAAATTTTAACCTTGTAACAGAACTGGAAGTCTTAACTTTAATTTCTAAAATGAAACTTTCTAATTGTTCCTTAGACCCAGTGCCAACAAAACTAGATAAAAGATCAATGTATGTTCTGGCAGCACCTATTCTTAGCATTATCAGTAGCTCATTATTGAATGGTGCAGTTCCCGATGCACTAAAAGTGTCAATTATCGAACCATTAATTAAAAATCCAGACCTAGACCGACTTACACTTAATATTTATAGACCTATTTCAAATTTACCCTTCTTCTTCTCACACACCACAATTTTTTTTGAGAAATTCCAGTCTGGCTTCTGCACTGGTCATTGTATAGAAATGGCACTAACACAAGTTATAAAGAACATTTTGTTATCAATTATGTTGTTAGATTTAAGTGCAGTGTTTGACACCATTGATCATCCTGTTTTACTATATGGGGAAGAAAATTACATTTGTCTCACAGGCACTGTCATTGCTTGGTTTAGTTCTTATTTATTAAATTGATTCTGGTATATCCAGAAATGTGTTGACAGAACTCTGTCTTTTGAGACCCTCCCCAATGGGACGACATGCAGAAGTGCGACTGCCATGCCTGTTGAGGGTTTCTTGTCTGTCGCCGAGGCAACCGCAAATTTGCACCGCCACAGAAATAACTACAAGGTGACCGCAGAGAACATTATAACTTGGCCACTGACCTGGCCCCAACCCTGCCTGTTTGCTGTGTCTGTGTATAGTAGAATGGTACAATAAATAACCTTGCTGTTCCTGTTTTGAGGTGAATAAAGCTGAAATACTGAATTTGCTAACATACTGAAACTCAGCCTTGTCTTTGTGGTGCAAGACACTGACTCACGCATCACATACACAGAAGTGAGATATGGAGTCCCGCAGGGCTCAGTACTGGGACGTTTACTGTTTTCACTTTACATGTTTCCATTGAGAACTATCATTAGAAAACAATGTTAATTTTCACTCGTATGAAGATGACAGACCAGTGTTAATTTTGACAATACTTTTTGATTTAGTTTTAGTCTTAGTCTTCTGACTAAATTACATTTTAGTTTTAGCCACATTTTAGTCACTTAAATATTGTTAGTTTTAGTCAACAAAAAGTAAGTTAATTTTAGTAAATCTTTTAGTAAAAAGTAGATCAGTTTCATTCGACTAAAAGTAAAATAGTCAAACAGTCAAAATCAGATGGATATCTTATTTCACATATGAATATGCACAAAATATACTGTACCCCTAAACTATTATACTAACATGTACACTAATGAGTCAAGCCACATGTAGTGATTATTGGAGATAAAGAATAGGTGTAGAAAGGATTTACTCCAAAAGATCTTGGTCAGATAATGTCAGCTCTGGTCTGTCATCATAGTTTTCTGGCCCTCAACATGCCTTAGTTATGCTGCTATTAGTGTTTATCAAAAAAATATACAGTAATCCCTCGCTATATCGCGCTTCGACTTTCGTGGCTTCACTCTATCGCGGATTTTAAATGTAAGCATATCTAAATATATATCACGGATTTTTCGCTGGTTCGCGGATTTCTGCGGACAATGGGTCTTTTAATTTATGGTACATGCTTCCTCAGTTTGTTTGCCCAGTTGATTTCATACAAGGGACGCTATTGGCGGATGGCTTAGAAGCTACCCAATCAGAGCATGTATTACATATTAACTAAAACTCCTCAATGCTATAAGATATGCTTCCCGCGCGGTGCTTGATTGTTTGCTTGTCTCTGCCTCTATCTCTCTGACATTCTCTGCGCCTGACAAAGGGGGTGTGAGCAGAGGGGCTGTTTGCACAGAGGCTGTTTACTTAGAAGATAAAGATATGGAAGCTCCTCTAAAAAATGCTGCTTTATCGCGGTGGGACATACTTAAAAGCACAGAAGCACGTATTGATTTTTTGATTGTTTGCTTTTCTTTGCGAGTGCTCTCTCTCTGAAATTCTCTGCTCCTGAAGAGAAGATATGTTTGCATTCTTTTAATTGTGAGAAAGAACTGTCATCTCTGTCTTGTCATGGAGCACAGTTTAAACTTTTGACTAAAGGGTGTTATTTCATGTCTAGAGGGCTCTAATAATGTTAACAGTGTGGGAGAGTTTATAAGGGCTTAAAATATATAAAAATAACCATACAAACATATGGTTTCTACTTCGCGGATTTTCATCTATCGCGGGTGGTTCTGGAACGCAACCCCCGCGATCGAGGAGGGATTACTGTATATGACATAAGTCATATGACATAAGTGCTTTTTCTATGTTTTTCACATTTTTAGGGGTTATGCTTATAAACATTAGTTTACCCCAAAACCAAACGAATAACACGATTTTAGTGTTTGCATATTCGTATTCAACAGTGACGCAATGCTGTTTTGCCGTACTATACATGTACATATCGCATTAATTGGGAGATGCACTTCAAGCACTGAAATCCTAAATACATTTTATGTTAGTATTAACAAATGGAGCAGCTCATTTCATCAATAATGGCGACAAGTCACTTCGTTTGAAACTTGCCTCAATTTTTAATCAATTGTCACTGCCGCTATGCCCCTGTGTGTAAGTGGATGACTGCGAGATGGTTTCATCCACAACCCTGAACTATATCCACCAGTTACAAAATGGATGGATATGTGGGCAAATGCATAGATGTGCTCATTAAAATGATTACATTTATGGTCATTACAAAGCTTCTGTTCCTTTATGGGATGTGTAGGACACAGTATTAAAAGCGATTAACCCCCCTGTCATTTAATCTGCCGTAACAAAAGCGTGACACTAAAACCGTTAAATCTCATATAGTGAGGCTCAGCGCATCTGATTGTGCTCTCAAAGCTGCACGGATCTGTCTCTTAAGTAACTCGTAAAGGGATAAAACTGGCAATAACAAAATCTTGTGTGTTGTCTGTGTGTTGGCTTTTTTTTCCATTAATAAGCACGCTGAACTTCTCGAACATACAGCACTGCCAGACATGACATCTGTTTTTTTCTTTTCGACATGTTAATGCAGTGCTGTATCATCACCACTGTTAGGGCCGGTTTATACTTCACGCTTAGAATGTGTACATGCAGGCATCATTGCTGCAACTCACTCCCAGCGTTCATTTGACATGTCCTTTGAGCATGTCTTCAGAAATTAATGAGTTGGAAGCGTGAGTTGCAGTAACAGCAAAAAGTCAGGGGATGCAGTGTAATCAAGTCGGAGCATGACATCAGGGTCTCTGTTTACTATCTGCATGTGACAGAAAGCCACTTTGCTTACAGGATTGATGTGCGTGCTTTGATGTTTGATGAATGGTTCGATGTGGTGAAAAAAATGCCGACATACAAATGCATTTGTAGTGCTTTTATATTCAAGCATCACATATTCCACAACGTAATGACATGATACATTTTAAAAGTCTCACATACCATCATCTGTGCTGTCTTTTTTTTTTCACCTTCACAACAGCATCAGAATGTATGGCAGCGTAACTGGCAGCAGCGAAAAGGTCTATTTTATGATTAAAGTGGAAATTTCGGCTTTAATCTTGAAATGTTCACTTTAATCTTGTAGTTTATTTTGTCATTAAAGTAGAATGTCATAAATGTTATCTTAAAACCGACTCAGTTGTTAATTGCCACATGGTTCTGGGGCTTCCTACTGAATTGACAGCAGTAGCAAGCAGCAATCACCTCACAGAAAACATTAAATCTATGATATTTCAGCTCTCTGCACATTTAGAATCCTTAGATTTATGCTTGATATCACTTTCATAACGAAATGCATTACAGTATGTACATTACATTTTACACATAAGTAGTTAACTTTATTTAAATAATAAATACTGTTAATAATTACACATGTGGGGGTGGCATGGTGGCAGAGTGGCAGTGCTGATGCCTGGAGTTTGCATGTTTTCCCGATGGGTTTCCACAGTCTACTCCAGAATCCTTCCAAAGACATGAAGGTTTTGGGATTTGGTGACGCTAAAATGATGCTAGTGTGTGTGAGTACTTGTATTCATCTTGCGATGAGCTGATTCCCTGTCCAGGGATTGTTTCTGTCTCATGCCTGATCCTTGCTGGAATGGGTACATCCCTGGATTGATGGATGACTGATGAATGTAATCATTAAAAATCCTTTTACTGTGACAAGGTTTCCTCAGAATTTAATGAATGTTTCAGACAATTCATTACACAGTAAAGCCAAATTTTTTCTCACCATGATGATATCTTGTACTGCCACCTGGTGGAATCTTCCAGATTAATGTAAAGTACTTGTGCAAGTATACACAGTACAACGCTTGCATAGCAGTAGCGTCTGCAGGAGCATGTGTCGCATCGCATGAAGTATAAAACTGGCCTTAGTATTAGCAGGGTGAATAAGAGCCAGAGGTGACAGTATCGGTGTCTGGCAAGTCGGCAAGGCATGAATCCCAGAATGGTGCACTTCTAGACCTCCCTTCAGGTAGGTGGTGTGGTGGTTAAACTGCAATGGTTTAAAAGAGAAAGTTGTATAACATTTTTTTTTTTTTTTTTTTAAGTTTTATTAACTTTATTGCAATAATTCCATACAAATCAATCAATTTTTATAAAAAGTAAAATTGAGTTAAGAACAAGTCGACCCCCACCCCTGAGAGAGAGAGCAAGGCAAATGGCGTAAAATTTAAGGCTTGTAAACATACCTAAATTAATAAGTTTGATAAGCCAATAGAGATGAATGCAGAAGACAAAGAAATACAGAAATAATTGCTTCCTCTGTGCTTTAAGAGCTTATTTTAAAATATTACTGATTAGATCCTGCCATGTTTTGAAAAAAGTCTGTACAGATCCTCTAACTGAGTATTTGATTTTTTCCAGTTTCAAATAGTATAAAACATCGGTTTCCCACTGACTTAAAAGAGGAGAGTTTGGGTTCTTCCAGTTTAGCAGAATAAGTCTGCGTGCCAAAAGTGTAGTGAATGCAATCACAGTTTGTTTGTCCTTCTCCACTTTAAACCCATCTGGAAGAACCCCAAACATAGCTGTTAGTGGATTAGGAGGAATTGTGAGACCAAGGCTGGCTGAAAGGTAATTAAAAATTTTGGTCCAGAATGATGTTAATTTGGTGCAGGCCCAGAACATGTGACCCAGTGAGGCTGGGACTTGATTGCAGCATTCGCAGGTTGAATCATGCCCTGGAAACATTTTGGAGAGTTTTAGACGAGACAGATGTGCTCGATATATAATTTTGAGTTGTATAATTGTATGCTTTGCGCATACGGAGCTCGAGTGAATTCTCTGCATTGCTACTTTCCACTCCTTTTCTGATATATTAATTGAGAGATGTTTTTCCCAGTGTCCTCTTGGATCTTTGAAAGAAAGGGACTGTAAAATGATTTTATATATTGCAGAGATGGTGCCTGAGTCCTTGAGATTGAGCAATATTTTTTCCAGCATGGATGAGGGTGCAAGATGTGGAAAATCGGGAAGGTTCTGTTTAACAAAGTTCCTAATTTGAAGATAGTGAAAGAAATGTGTAGCGAGAATGTTAAATTTGGAATATAATTGTTCATAGGATGCAGAGACGTTGTCTATATAAAGATCTCTAAGCAAGTTAATCCCAAATTTTTTCCAGATATTAAAAACTGTATATGTTCGCGAAGGTTGAAAGAGGTGGTTCTCTTGCAGAGGTGCCACAGATAAAATCTTCTCTGTCTTAAAATGCTTTCTACATTGGTTCCATATTCTGAGTGAGTGAAGCACAATTGGGTTAGTATTATATTGCCGATAACTTGCATTTATTGGGGCACAGAGCAGGGAATATAAAGAAGTACTGCAGGATTTTACTTCTATTGCAGACCAAGCCTGTGTATGTTCTTCTATTTGTGTCCAGGTTTTTATCGCTTGTATATTTGCTGCCCAGTAATTAAACTGGAAGTTAGGTAGAGCCATGCCGCCTTCTGCCTTTTGTCTTTGTAGGGTCGCTCTTTGGATATGTGGATGTTTTGAGTTCCAAATAAATTAGGTTATTGTTGAATCTAATTGCTTAAAAAAATTATTTATTGATGTACTAGCAAAATACCCGCGCTTCGCAGCGGTGAAGTACTGCCTTAAAATTTTTATTAAGAAGAAAATTAAACCTTTTTAAACTGAGGGAAAATATACCAATAATTATTTGTTAAAGATCTCTTTGTATGCCACGTTGTCAGTTCGGCCCTCCAGTTGCAATATGACCAAGCTGTAGCTGTGCGCTGAGCTTACTCTTGAGCATGCAATGTACAGTTGGCCATGTGAACAGTAATCTTGTTTCAAATCTCACAGCTTGGATTGCCGCTGTCATAATCGGTTTGAGTTTCATGGTTTGTTTCAGTTACGACAGTATTTGTAGGACTTGTGTTGAAGAGACATTCGGCATCTGTCAAGCGTTGTAAGTATACAACCAGTTTCATTGATAACTTCACATCCAGCTTTTGAGAGTTTAAACATTTCTAAACATCAAAGTGTCCACTACTGAAATCGTCACCTGTGAAGCTAAGATGTTTAAGAGGCATTGGCGGTTGTCCAAAGGTGTAAAATATTTGGCCATTTCGGTACACTTAAGCATTTCACTCTTGTAGTGCTCCTGTGTAGTATAATTATCTCCTGTACCGTCCACACCTTGAACCTGTCCCAGTCATTCAATACATAAGACACAATGTTCCTCCGGATATCAATAGTGAGCCTGATATGGCCGTGCAATATGTAACAAAGAGAATGGAAAGGCAGGTGCCATCTCCGGGCATGGAAACCACTTGGTAAGTGACAGTTCTTTGATCGATGGTGATTACCTCGATAGACATGTTAATGGGGGTACGGTTTGAATGATAAAGGAAATGGGTACCTGAACAATGTAAAGTAAGTCTAAAATACCTATACAATAACTATAATCGTAATAAATGAACAATAAAACAGCGGAGAAGCCGTGGATTAAATAAAAAGGCTGTAGTTATCAGCAGGGAGACGTGAATACCGTGGCGAAGCAAGGAAGGGAATGTAGAGACTGGAGCGACAGACGGCCTTATATAGGCAGGCAGCCAACAACGTGGGAGGCGTTGGGATGGGGGACCCAACGCCGCCTCACACAGTGACCGAGCTGCAGGCTATGGACATATATATGTACGTAAGTAGGATTCAGTTAGCGTTGGGAACCCGCGTACCAAATTTCTTGAAGATCGGCCCATAAGTAACAAAGACCGTTGAAAAGTTCAATATGGCAGCCGACAGTGGCATCATATCACCGAAATAAGTACCAAATTTCAGCCTTCTACCTATGAATAAGAAAGTTCAACATGGTGGACGTTGTTGACCGTTACGCGTAGAATTTTGAAATGAAACCTGCTTAACTTTTGTAAGTAAGCTGTAAGGAATGAGCCTGCCAAATTTCAGCCTTCTACCTACACGGGAAGTTGGAGAATTAGTGACGTTGGAAACTTCAATATGGCGGCCGACAATGGGATCATACCACTGAAATAAGTACGTACATCGGTTTTGGTTAGCGCAGGGAAGCCACCTACCAAATTTCGTGAAGATGGGGCCATAAATAAGAAAGTTCAACATGGCGGACATTGTGAAAATTAGTGACATTGGAAAGTTCAATATGGCGGCCGACAGTGGCGTCATACCATCGAAATAAGTACATACATCGGTTTCGGTTAGCGCAGGGAATCCGCCTACCAAATTTCGTGAAGATGGGGCCATAAATAAGAAAATTCAACATGGCGGACGTTGTCGACCGTTATCGACCGTTATGACCGTTACGTGTAGAATTTCGAAATGAAACCTGT
>JANRMT010062818.1:49462061-49509103 GCA_026402145.1 Polypterus bichir lapradei | reverse complement strand
TTCTTCATCCCATAAATCACTTTGAGATACATCATTTGTATGAAAATGTGCTATATAAATAAGTATTGTTGTTGAATACACATTGGAATGACTATAAAGAAAGAAAAGTACGGACTTGGCTGTCACAGTAACAGTGAGGCATTATTGCTGTTGGTATAAAAGAGCCCCAGTAGCGTTTCTTGAACACACTTTTGCTGAATAATTCATTGTGTGAAAATATTCAGTGTTATTATGTCAGAGAGAGGATGTGTGCAGCATTGTTCAAAATGGCCCTCATTTTTGTTTTAATACTCTCTTTCGGTACTAACTCCAGGAAATCTAGAGTGTGTCCTATAACTGAGCCTTCCTCTTTAGTTTATTGATTCAGTGTACTTCTGTTGAAGTGATTCTACCAGCCCAGCACACCTTAACACAGAAAATTGCACTACCCATGACAAAGTTGTAGAAGATATGAAGGATGTTACTTTCCATATTAAAGGAGAGCAGGCTCTGCTCTGCCTTTCCTTATATAGTTCTTCTGTGTTCCAAGTCCAGTCCAACCTGTCATTGATGTGGACCTCCAAGTACTTGTTGGAGTTGACCACCTCTGCATCCACTCTTTAAATACTGACCAAACACAGAGGCTCTTTGGTGCAGTGAAAGTCAATAACCAGTTCCTTGGTTTTGCAGATGTAGACTAGTCTCTTGCACCAATAAAAAAAGTTCTCCACCTGACTCCTATACTCTGTCTCATCGTCTTAATCAATATACCCCATAAGTGCAGAATCATCTGAGAATATCTAATATATATTAATAGTTTGAGGTGTAAAGAGTTAAGGGAAAAGAAGACAGACCTGTTCTTTGTGGTACTCCAGTGATGCTCACATCTGCATCAGAAATACAGTCCTAGAGTCTCACAAACTGAGCATTACCCAGGACACTATAGGCCCATCCACTGCTTCTTTGTCTAGGTGAGAATAACCCTTGTGGAACAGATAGATAATTGTATCCTCCACTACAAACATTGTCCAATAGGCAAACTGTAGCAGTTTCAGTTGGTTTACCACAAGAGGACTCATATAGTCCAGGACCAGTCACTCAAAGGTCTAGACAATGTGAGATGTAACCGCCACTGGTATGTAGTCATTAGGTGAAGAGGAACCTGCCTTCTTTGGAACAGAAACAATATAGGGTGTTTTCAACAGCAGCGGCTCTTTTTGAAGCCTAAAGGAACAGACTAAGCTACAGCTTTCTCATGAAATTATGTGGCTTTAAGTCAGAGTTTTGTGCATTGTTCCAGTATATTTGACACAGGGTGGACTCTGGTTCTATTTAAAATCCACCACTGAACAATCAAGACAACATTTACAAGGGCATAGATATCTGCATCCAGTGGTCTATTCATGGAGCTAAAGTAATACAGGTCTCAGCTCTTGTCAGAATGTCATCACAAGCACTTAACCATGCTCACTTTTACTGAGCCTATTTACAATTACTGTGTGATTTTAAACACAGAAAAGAAATCTGAGTCTCTAAGAGTACCCAACAAAAAACTTGATAGAGTAGCACAAAAATATAAAATCACATTTTTAAATGTGTTTTAATATTTTATTAAATTTATGAAAGTTATGGGTATGCTTTTCCTGTGTAACTAGGATGTCCTGTACCTATTGTATTCTAAATAATAACCAAGGGAACAATGGGATAATTAAATATTTTAATTTTTATGAATTACTAAATAAGAGGCTTCCCTGGAGATAAATTTGTGTGTCATAGACTTATTATGTTTGACTAATTTGGGACTTTAGTTTATACTTAACATTAGGGATGTTACTAGAATATGCCATTTATCTGTGTGCTGATTGTGGTAAACTGAAATCATTTGAATCCATCCATCCATTATCCAACCCGTTATATCCTAACTACAGGGTCACGGGGGGTCTGCTGGAACAAATCCCAGCCAACACAGGGCGTAAGGCAGGAAACAAACCCCGGGCAGGGCACACACACACCCACACACCAAGCACACACTAGGGACAATTTGAATATTATATATAAATGAATCTGCTGTATTTTAGATTCTTATTTTGTCTTTTTAGTCAGTCTGCTATGCAATGAACAAGAGCACATTGAGGCTTCATTAACTTTGTGGAAATAAAAGATGTCCATTTTTGGTTACATTTGTAAAGATGACTCAAGACTATTTATTTATTTACAGAGTATTTTCCCAAACAGCAGATGTATGTAAACTCAACACAGAGGGAAATCATACTAGAACAAAAGGGCGATTCGTGTGTCTGTCATGCAGCAAGTGTGGTAGCAGCAAGTTGTTCGCAGTTTAATATATTGTGTCTTGTCCTGCACAAAGAACTCCAGTTTAAACCTTCTCATCTTTGCTAGTAATCCACTGTAGAATAACATTTTTTTCTACAAATAAATATATTGTTTTCATTGTTTAATTTACCTACCTTTCCATACACAATTATCTTCTGGCATCCCTCATGTTTTGTATGTGAAACTGTTAATGCTGCTACCTTTTATATTTTTCTCGCTCCACATCTTTTAATTTTCTGCAGCTTGCATTTTGGGGCCACAACAGCATATACATATGCAAATCATTGTTTTGGTGGCTATAGTAAATATAGAACAACAAGTTAAGATTCCTTCACAAGAAATCAATATATCTTTAATTTTGAAGGTTGCAGTAATTGTAATAATAATAATTATTATTATTTTTATTATTAATATTAATTTATATAGTGCTTTTCTTGCTAGTCAAAGCATTTTATATAGACAGAGGGGGACCACTTCAGCTACCACCAATGTAGAGCAATCGCCTGGATAATGCGATGGCAGGCATTATTGTGCCAGTAAATTCACCACACATTAGCTATTAGGAGCTGAAGGGGTGAGACCGTTAGAAGGTCAGATTGGACAAAGCCACGATGGGCAATTTATCCAGGAAATCTGGATAAACCCTACTCTTTTTGAAAGGTACCCAGGGATCTATAATGACCACAGAGAGTCAAGACCTTGGTTTTACATCTCATCCAAATGAAGTGCAATAGTTACAGCACAGTGTCCCAATCACTGCACTGAGGCATTGGGATCCACATTCAGACCACAGGGTAAGTGCCCCCTGCTGGCCTCACCAACACCTCTTCCAGCAGCAACCCAAGCTTCTCTTAGATTATCCCCTATCCAAGTACTGGCTGGACCTGAACATGCTTAGCTGAACGTGGATGGCTGCTGACAAACCTTAATACATTTTGGAAGATGGAAATAAGGTATATAATTTATTGGACTGCCTGCACTTATGATACTGAGTGAAGTGTTAAATGTCAGTAAAATATTAATGTTTGACTTTTTTTTTTTTCTTTTTTAACCAAACAATGTTTTGATCTACTAGAATATTCAAATATATTTTCTAACTATGTGAGATCTTTGATACAAATGATGACAAATGCACTTAATGCATTTTTTCAGAGCTAGTTCAGATCAACTGAGGTTAATAGGCATTGAATATCTTGCAGCAACTGGCTTCTCACTATGAGGCTGATTTCATAATGTACGGAGTCAGTTTCAAAACATTCTGATCACTTGTTTCTCTAACATAAATCTACAGGTTCAGTTACCACCACTGGAAGACAGTGGTCTGTTTGCTGCAAAGTAGATGTTTCTGAAAATAAAATGGACTTTTGGTGACTTTAACATTCACATATAAATCTACAACTTTAACAAATGTTTTCTTCTGCATCTCTGACTTATTCTGTAGACGTTTTACGAATCATGGAAGATCATATTCACATTCATATTCTCATACTTGATCTATTTATCACAGATAGCATTAACTTTGACAAATGATAGTTACCTTCATTAAGTATCCATTTTTAAAATGATTGCTTGCTAACCACTACTTTAACCCTTGGCAATATTGTGAAAATCACAAACCCAAGCTTTTAGACTAATACTAACATCGATCAGCTTGTAAATAACTACACCATTTATGTGAAAACAGAATAGACAAAGCAGGTCTTCTCAAAGCAAATGATAATTTAAGTAGGAAAAAAGAGTCAAAATGCTGAGTGAAACTTGTTTAAAGAAAAAAATAACCTAGCCAACAAATATACCAAAAATATCACCCCTGAATGCAGAAAAGTCATGGTTTTGACTGTGAAGCATAGGTGACTGGGAAATGCAGCTCATTCTTTGCACTCTATATCTACTAAGAGGATAGTGGTAGGTTATAATGCCAGATGGATGACTTGCATGATAAAATGCTTTTTAAATTAAAATGCCAAAATTATGCTGTAAATGGACAATTAAATAACACTGCATGTTTGTTAGTCTACTTGGACTGAAAATATTAACCAAAAACCATTAAACAACATTAGAAACTTTTGCTGAACTGAAACCAAAAAACAAGGTTTATTTACTTGTTAAACGTGGCTGACACCATGATACTGACCAACAGTAAAACAGGCTGCTAAGAAGATACTACCATTAAAATTTGTACTGAAAGTACTCATCCAAAAACAAAAAAAATATTTAATCAATTAATTGGTCTTATTTTATGTTTTATTTCTATGTTCACATTGTAAAATTTGTTCTTTTGAAGGTAGTTTTTGTTGATAAAATTGATTCCTTTACATGAGTCACCTTCCCTTAAACATTACCTGTGTATACCATTTATCAATCAGTTACATGAAGTGAGGATCAAATTTACCATTTATTCGTTCACAAATTAGGGCCCTGGAATGTGCAGAAGTCATATGAACTTTAATTTTTTATATGGGTTTTCAGTGACTCTACAGTATATGTTATTTTCATATTTTGTATTGTAGCCACCATAATTTCTTTGTATTTTTTAGCCTTCATTGTTAATGGTTGCTACAAATTTTCTCTCTTATTTCGTGTCTTGGTTAATTAAATACAGTATATGTAATTGCCTGTCTCTGTGTGGTAGCACACCTGGTCTGTCTACTTATTGTCAGCTACCTTCTGTGTCTTTGCTGTTTATATGGTGAACCTTTTGGATGACAATTATTCTCCTGTACATCTTGTCAATTAATGTAATGTAATGGTAGCTGTCTTCTTTTTCCAAGAATATCTGAAAATAGCACACATGATCTAGTGATTTTCAAGGAAAAAACAGCATTTGTTTATTTTACATGCATCTGACTCAATTATGTCTATAAAATTATACACTCAACAAATTATACCCCACTTGTTAATCTGACATTTCATTTACAGCAGTAGTGACTCTAGTGACATTTTGTCTGGTTTTACAGATGTTATGCTTCACACACACAAAATGGCAAAGAAGTGTCAAGGCCTCCAAAACAGAGCAAAAAACAGGCCATTAGCCTGCCTAGATAAGGCTCACTCCCAGGCAGCCTTACTGCCAATTCCAATGGCTGGCTTCAACCTACAACAGCCCAAATGGCCCGTGGCTCCAAAAGATCAAAAATATAAATAATGCTCACAAAATATATTCTCAATCTCACCACAGAGAGGAAAATAAGCACAACCTAAAGAACCTTAGTGATCAAATTATGTTTCTCTGAGGCATTCCGATTATGAGGGCTTAAGGATGTTGCAACTACATGATATTTGGAAGATTCAGCATTTCTTCAAATATACTTAATTTTTATTATGAGGGTGTTGCTTTATGAAAAATTAGTTTAATCCTTGCCCTAAAGAAATAATTTTTGCTCTGATCATCTGAGTCACTGCAATGAAATACTGTCTTGATTTAGGTTACTTCTGTGCTGTTAAGAACCTGCTTGTAGAATCTCATTTGGTACACAAGGCCATGCTAATTTTTTAACTTAAGCTTGTTTTGTTGATGCATTACATATACATGTATCAACTTCTCTTTTTAAATTAATGTGTTAATAATAACTTCTTGGAATTTGTCTGTTGTGTTTTAAATCAAAGCCATTATTTGGATTTTTTCCAACTTTCTCTTACAGCGTGTCCTAGATTTCACTGGTCTGAAAGTTATTTAATACTATATTTATGGTAACATACACCTCATGATCCATTTCTTTTGGCTTAAGTACAAATGGCTGCTTTAAGTCATGTGATGTTTCTCTAACTTAAAAGCAACCTCTGCCATTTAGACTGAAAAAGTAAAGTCTGGACATTCATGTCATCTATGACATCTATTATGAAATACATCTGATACATTAATATATGAGATAAAACTCTGCTATTCATATTCTGTTTACTAATATTTACACGATAGTTTCTCCAGTTTTAGTTGTGTATGACCTGGTAAATTACAGTAATCAAGGAGTGTATCAAATTTCTAAAAACATCAGTGTCACTCTTGCTCATATTCTACTTAAAGAATACAAAACATCTGAGAAACAGACATGATGAAATGATGAACAGAAGCAAAATGATTAAATATAGAACACTTCATTATAAAAAAGTTTTTATTCTTTACCTTTTTTTCTAGGCCTTTGCTGCATGCCATCATGTTGAATTTAAATTCTATTTGCAAAAATAAAAAACTTCTACTTAATTAACGACTGTAAAAAATTGATCATTTCCAACCTGCAAAAATGAATACTTTAAAAACACAGGCTCAGTGTTGTGGTGTAGATGGATAAAAATTAAGATTCTAATTGCACTCTGATTGGTCTGCATTTATTTCGTGGGCCTTCCTTGATTACAATGTTTCGTTACCTAACCTGCAATTGCTTCATCCTGGGTATGATGATAATCTGCGTCCAGCCCTACAAGCAGGTCCTCCAACTTGTAGGGAAAATTCAGTGGTTAGTGGCAGGATTGGCACTCCAGCCACTATAAAAAAAAAAAAAAACCTCACCTGTTGCACGGCTGCACTCAGATCCCAATCTGGGTGGTTCATTGTGTGGTGGTTGCAACAACATGCTTTAATTAGCGCATGCTCCCAACCTCCTCTTCTTCCTCCTCCTCCTGATGGGTTACCCCTCAATTGAATTGCTGCATACATGTGCCAAAGGTAAACAAGTTGCCAGTCACCACAGTTTTACAGTCCCTTCAAAGATCACATGTTTTGGGTGTGGAACGAGCCCCGGACACAGACAGACGGACAACGTTTGATCACCCAACACACACATTTTATTAATATTAATATTTACAGTCACGAGCACAACGTAGTGCCTCCAGCACCAATTCCCCAAAGTCCAGGCCTCTCTCTACAGTGCCTGCCTTCATCAGGCCGCCTCCACTTCTCTCCAGCAAGACTTCATCCACTCCTCGCCCGACTCCAGTCATCGTCTGAAGGGAGGCGGCCCCTTTTATACAAGCCCGGATGGGCTCCAGGTGCTTCCCGACACTCCTCCACGAACACTCCCCTGTGTGGCGGAAGTGCCAGCAGTGCACCTGGAAGCACTCCGGGTGCCCCCAGTCTTCTTCCCCCCAGCACTTCCGGGTGTGGTGGAAGTGCTGAGGTCCAGGGCTCTCCAGGCACTGCGGTGACCACGGGCCCCAACGCAACCAGAGCGGTCGTCCTCTCGTGGTCTGGAGGAGGTGAAAGCCCTCCTCTGGTCCTCTTTGGCGTCCCGGCTGGGTACCACCCCCAGTGGTAAGACATGGATGGAGCGGTGCTTGTTGGGACAATTTTTCAAAGGAAGCCATGATTCCTGAACAATAGCAAGAAAACTTCAGAATGTCTAGGGTGTCTATGCTCACTTTCAGCAAAAAAACTATGTCCTTTGTGGCATCCGGCCGGGGCTGGAGCCCGGCCAGGACACCCAGGAGGACCGGAGGAGGGCTTGTACCTCCTCCAGACCGCGAGGGGGCGACCGCCCTGGTTATGTTGGGGGCCACGGGTAAAGGGCTTGGAAGCCCAGCGGAAGTCGGGTGGAAGAGAGATGGAGCACGAGAGAGGACTGGAGGCGGCCAGGAGAAGGAAAGGCACAAAGGACTGTGAGGCCTGGACATTGGGGGAACGGTGCAAGAGGCACTGGGGAGTGCACTGTAAATATATTGTAAATAAACGTGTGTGTGGTGAACTTAAGATGTCCGTCTGTCTGTGTCCGGGTTCAAGTCCACAGTGGCGTAGTCAGCAGGATGCTCCGTCTGGTGCAAGACGGGGACCTGCAGTAACAAATCATTTTTCTGTGGACGGCCCAGCGCAGCAGCGGACCCCACACACTCGCCGCGGGAGCGGTGCGTGCACAACCCCGCAGGAGCAGTTCACCCCACGGACCGCCACCGGTCCGCAGCATGGCCATGTTCCCCGGGTGCGGAGGAAGGGAACCAGGCGTTACCAGAGTGCAGCGGGATCCGAGAGTCGCGCTGTCAAGAAGGACGCCCCGGCCGGCGTTGCGACGCAGAAGGCCACACCGAGGCAGGGGCCTCGGCATGACGGGATCCGGGAGGTAAGTGCCCTGCCCTACGGTAATCGGCCCTGCGGGGTTGGCTTTACCTTGTTTTCCACAGGCAGGGACGATCCGGATTCGCGTCCGTGGCAGGAGCGTGAGGGCGGCAGCAGAGAAGGCTGCGAAATCAGAGCCGCTGCAGCTCGAAACCGCGCAGCAGCTGCGAGGCTGCCAGGAGGCACGCCACCGCACCCAGAGAAGGGGAGACAAGATGGCCGCGGGCCGGAAGTCCCGCCCGCTGACAGGCACGGGATTGGCCGGTGTGTCTTGTGTGCCCGCCAATGACGGCACAGAGGCAGGACCAAGGAATGCCAGTCTCGTGCCGGGAAGAGACCCGATTGGGCCAGAGGGAGTGGCCCACAGGAGGCAGACGACGAGTGCGGCTGATGGACAGGTAAGCCCACCGACGTCTGTCTCCTTGTTTTCGCCGGTAACTCTGCACGAGCAAGAGGAATCCCTTCGGCCCGCAGAGTCGCCTTTATTACAGATGCTGAGTGCTCTCGTCGTCCAGCTGGAGAAGCTGAAGCTGAAGGGGAAGGCGATCGCGTCGGGGGCGATGCCGTGTGACACGGAGGATCGGCGCGACGCTGGAGCCTTGGCCGACAGAGTACTGCGGGGAAGGTAGGTCTTGCCGTCCCCATAAAGCATAAGGGGGGATTCGCCGAAAACGGCCGTGACTTTACTAAGGAGGACCGGCATCAAGTAGGCAATTCCCCAACAGCGGACGCGGCGGTGCAGACTGCCTGCGGAGCATGGAGAGCGAGTACGCAGGGGCTGGCAGGACAGGGGCTAATGAGTGCCCTGGGTCCTAGCGCCCTGCGCTCCAAGCCCACGGCAGTCTCCTGTCGCTCTGCAGGGACGCAGACGGAGCTGGATTTGAGCTGTCACCATGCTCAGACCCAGACCGTCAGGGCGTCCAAGAGAAGAGGGAGGAACCGAGGGGTGGATGCCGGTTCCTCTGATAAGGAGGGGCGCATTGGCGTCGGAGGGGGTGCCGAAATGGGGTGTCCCAGGGTGCCGTGATGGACCCTGGGGACATAGTAGGACCCACTCTGGGGACGTGCTGCCCTCTCGGGAAGTGCCGCTCGGACCAACATGTCTTCGCTAGCGGTGGGGCAGTGTGGCATCCGGCCGGGGTTGGAGCCCGGCCGGGACGCCCAGGAGGACCGGAGGAGGGCTTGTACTTCCTCCAGACCGTGAGGGGGCGACCGTCCTGGTTATGTTGGGGGCCACGGGTAAAGTGCTTGGAAGCCCAGCCCTGTAGGGACCCGTGGCCACCGCCAGGCGGCGCCCCAGTGCCTGTAGATGTCTGGAGCCCAGCACTTCCGCCACACCAGGAAGTGCTGGGGGGAAGAAGACAGAGGACACCCGGAGGGCTTCCTGGTGCGCAGCTGGCATTTCCGCCACACTGGGGCGTGTCTTCGGAGGAATGCCGGGAAGCAGCTGGAGCCCATCCGGGTTCCTATTTAAGGGGCCGCCTCCCTCCAGTCGAGAGCGGAAGTCGGGTGGAAGAGAGACGGAGCACGAGAGAGGACTGGAGGCGGCCAGGAGAAGGAAAGGCACAAAGGACTGTGATGCCTGGACATTGGGGGAACGGTGCAAGAGGCACTGAGGAGTGCACTGTAAATATATTGTAAATAAACGTGTGTGTGGTGAACTTAAGATGTCCGTCTGTCTGTGTCCGGGTTCAAGTCCACACCTTATATTTAAGGAAAGAAAACATGAATGACATCGCCTCTGAACGTAGTTAAAAAAGTTGCTTGTACCTTTGTTGTTTGTCTGTTGTGGTGATTTTGAAAAGTAAAATCGTTCTAGTCACTTGAACCATTGTGATGTGAGACACCTCTAAAGTAACAACATTGAAAGCATTGTACTTAACAATAACTTTATTGCAAGGGAGAAAATCTAAGAACAACATAGAAAGTATTGTCAAAAACAGTATAAAATGTGCACATTTTCTCCTTGTGTATGTACAAGCTACAAATTAATGAACGTTTAGTGTAAAAGACGCCTCCTTTTCCTGTTTCCAATGTGTGCGTGCCCAGTGCAGGGAAACAGCTATGTCATATAGATTTTCAGACATTTTAGTGTGGACTGGGATAGTTTCTTAAGCAATTTGAAAAATGCTAGTAGGGATGATTATTTTCTCAAGTAAAAATAGTAGTGTGGGCATCTTACGATGTCTTAAGCTAGTAATCTTATCATCTGCAGACTTTTTGAAATTAATGTATACGTCATGATGTCTGATATAATTCTATTGAAGTGTTACATATACCAAAACAAGTCCTCTATGGCCATCATTAACCTCTTATACTTAGTGAAAAGTCAAGCAAAATGACACCTTTTATTGGCTAACTAAAAAGATTACAATATGCAAGCTTTCGAGGCAACTCAGGCCCCTTCTTTAGGCAAGTATAATCTTATACTTAGATATTATTTAATAAATTAGAGGTCTGACAAAACATGCTACTTAAACTGCTATTTGGAAGTATGTATGTGACTTAATGTAACATGTTTCATACAGTACAGCTTGTAACTAATTGTTTATATGATTGTGCCTTTGTCAAATTCCTTATAGAAATTTTGGTCCAGAATCACAAAATCATTATGGGCATCATTACAGTAGACTCTTTAATCTAATTTAAGGTTGCAAAAATTGTTATAACATTCTGCTGTAGATCATGAATTAAAATACAAGACAGCTGACAAAATATATCTCTTTAAAAAAGCTGTACCAAACCTGACATCCATATGTGCATAACATTTCCATCATAACTCCTAGGTTATCATTCAGTCTATATTATGTATATCGTTAAAAGCGTGCACCATCACAAGGCACTTTGCAAAGCAAACAATTGTTGCTTTTCATCCATCATTTTCTTAACTGACTTAATCCTGTGCAGGTTTATGCAAAGCTGGAGTCTATCACAAAAGTAGAGTAGGAGCCAATCCTCAATGGGATTTCAGTCCATTTTGGAACATAATTATGCGCACATTCACTCCCACTGGAAAATGTAAGGTTTCCAATTTACTTTACCTGAAAATTTTTAGAAAGTGAAAACAAACTGGAGGACCCAAAGAAACCCTACAGAAACACTGTAAAGATGAGCAAAGAATATGCTAATTCCACATATGACAAATTTTAAAGTCAGGATGTTCAAACTTTGAAGTAACAGCACTGATACCTGCATCGCTTTGCCACTTTTTCCCTGGATTGTGTTTTTTATATGAAAGAAACATTGTTTGTATTGACTTGCTGTCTGTGGGCATCAGTTTAGCATGTTGATGCAAATAATGGAGTAAAGGATATAAAGTAACAACAAAAGAATAAAATACTGCACAGTTTGAAAAACACTTTACTTTGAAGGAACTGCATCAAACATGTCAATAATGAACATTTTTGGACTGTTCCAAAGTTTCCTTTCAGTTTTCATGGTATGTAGTGCAACTCACTTTAGCATGCATCAATGTCACAAGGTGATTTACAAATCAAAAAGGTCATCCTTCAGATCCTGCCATTCTCAGCAACTGACTAGGCCTTCGGTGGGAATACCCTGACACTCCCAAGAAAACTGAGAACTATAATCCCTTCAGCCTGTTGTGAGCCTGCCTCACCAAGTTTTAACATTACAGTATGCTATAATACTGGAATGGAAAAGAGAATAAATTATA
This sequence comes from Polypterus bichir lapradei, assembly GCA_026402145.1. Lineage (NCBI taxonomy): Eukaryota > Metazoa > Chordata > Cladistia > Polypteriformes > Polypteridae > Polypterus > Polypterus bichir. The sequence goes on along the minus strand of JANRMT010062818.1, from coordinate 49,497,074 downwards.
TTTTCTCTTTTAATTAATAACTCATACAATTTTAATTAAACTGTACTTTGGCTGTGCTAAAATCAAACACCTTACAGGTTATTTAGTCTATTGTCAAATGCCATAATTTAATTGACATTTACAATGTTGTATTTAAACAAATATTATAATAAAAACAATAATTGAGTAGTATGACCTGCCTTCAACATTACACATTTCACAATTTCAAATTTGTCACATTTTTTCTTTTCTTTTTAATTCATTGTAATAAACAAAAACAATTGGAAAACTGCAAATTTGTATAGTTTGTAGGAGCGTCATACGATTTGTTATGACTGTAGAGTACATGTATATCTCACAGTACATGTAAGTCACATTTCATTGTCTTGGTGCACTTTTTTAATCAATAAAAAGTGTGCATGTGTAGGGTATAGTATATTCAACACACATTTCAGAACTATTGAAAATCTGGTTCCAAAGATTAAGCCAATAACAATATCGGTCTAGTCTTTTCTAAGGTTGAAAACAAGAGTGTATTTGAGCCATTTTCTCTACCCCACCCTGCGTTCTTTGACCTTGGCTTAACTGCGAGAAGAACACATATTTGGCATTCAGATACAGCAGCCCATCTAAAGATATAGTAAATAGTGAGGAAGTGGATCCTGGAGGCTGAAATAGCCCTGAATGACTGCTTCCAAATGACAGACTGGGAAATGATGGGGACAATACTGAGGGAATCTGTCAGCATCACAGACTATATTAACTTCTGTGTCAACATAGTGGTACCCACAAAAACACTGTGCTGCTTTCCAAGCAACAAGCCCTGCATTACTAAGCAGTTTAAAGGTCTCCTGAATGAGAAAAAGAAAGCATGCAGATTCAGTGACAAAAAGGCTCTGAAGAACGTACAGTGTGTGCTAAAGAAAAAGCTGAGTGAAGGAAATGACACTTACAGAGCTAAAAGAGAAAACAAACTAACTCAGAATAACTTGAAGGATGTCTGGAATGTACTGAGTATAATTACTGGACTCTAGCAATCCGGGGCTTAGGTCCTAGAAGGAGATGTAGACAAAGCTAATGTACTGAACCACTTTTTAAATAGGTTTTCCTTCCCATTGCCACCTTCTTCCATTGATCAGTTTCCACTCACCATCACTACCACATCAACAACTCCTCCCACATCAACTGCAATGACCAGTGAGAAGTCCACCTCTGACCAACACTGTGGATTGTGCATATCTGAAGACTAAGTCAGAAGACAACTGAGGAAGTTTCACATAGAAAAAGCTGCGGGACCAGATGGAGTTAGTCCTTGAGGTTTTAAGGCCTGTGCTGACCAATTTTGTGGTGTCCCCTGACACCTGCTCAGTCTGTCCCTAAGGCTTCAGAAAGTACCACTGCTGTGGAAATTAACCTGCAATGTTCCTGTTCCAAAGAAGGCATGCACCTTTTCACCAAATGACTACAAACCAGTGGTACTTACAGTATATCTCATATCATGAGGACCTTTTTGAGACTGGTCCTGGACTATACATACATCTGAATCTGTTCCTTGGAGATTCGCAGTCAGGGCAGCTGATGGAACGGTCCTTACAGATGACACTGCAGTTGTGACACGCTGGGCCGGCTACTTTGAGCAGTTGTTCAAAGCTGATCCTCCGGCTAGGACTTTGGATATCTCTGGGTCCACGGTTCTTGAGGCTGATCCTCCAATTAGCTGTGAACAACCCAATCTCACTGAGATTGCACAGATGGTGAACCAGCTGAGGGGGGGAAAGGATACAGGGATCTGTGGTAACCAGGGTGAACTTCTCCAGGCTGGTGGTAAGGCTGTCCTCCTGGCATTGTATGCAATCTTTGCTTCCATCTGGGAGACTGGTATCATCCCAACTGACTGGAAAATGGGACTTCTCGTCCCTATCTGGAAAGGGAAGAGTGATTGCCTGGATTGAAGCAACTACAGGGGGATAACACTGCTGTCGGTGCTGGTAAGATCTTTGCTAGGGTTGTCCTCAATAGGATCCGTGATCACTTGCTCAAATACCAGCGATTGGAACAGTCTGGTTTTACGCCTAAGAAGTCTACCATCGACCACATCCTGGCACTGAGTGTTCTCATGGAGTGCAAATGCGAATATCGGCAGAGTTTCTTTGCAGCCTTTTTCGATTTTTGCAAAGCATTCGACTCAGTTGTTCGAGCTGCACTGTGGGATATCCTGAGGATTCGCGGGATCCCCTTGAGGTTGCTGGATATCATGGCTGGCCTGTACACTGGTACTGTGAGTGTTGTGCAGAGTGGAGGCAGGACCTCTGCGTTTTTCCCAGTTGATTCTGGGGTTCGTCAGGGGTGTGTTCTTGCTCCTACTCTGTTCAATGCTTGTATGGACTGGGTGTTGGGCAAGGTCGTGGGGTCCAGCAGCTGTGGGGCATCTGTTGGTGAAGAAAGGTTCACGGATCTTGACTTTGCTGATGATGCTGTGATCTTCGCGGAGTAAATGGAGGCTCTGATCAGGGCGCTCGAGATACTGAGTGAGGAGTCTGAGGGTCTGGGCTTGCAAGTGTCCTGGATAAAAAGCAAGATCCAGGCCTTTAATGACCTCTTGGGCATCAGCAGTGTGTCTGTTTGTGGAGAGAGTGTTGACCTTGTTGAGAGGTTTACTTACCTTGGCAGTGACATTCATGTCTCTGGTGACTCTTCCTATGAAGTCAGTAGACGGATTGGGAGAGCATGGGGAGTCATAAGGTCGCTAGAAAGGGGTCTGTGGTGCTCCCGATATCTATGCAAAAGGATGATGGTCCAAACCTTTAGAGTCCTGGTGCTTTCTGTCTTGCTATATGGTTGCAAGACATGGATGCTATCCAGTGACCTGAGATGAAGACTGGACTCCTTTGGTACTGTGTCTCTCCGAAAAATCCTTTGGTAACCGTTGGTTTGACTTTGTGTCGAATGAGTGGTTGCTCATGGAGTCCCAGATTAGGCACATTACCTGCATTGTGAGGGAGCGTCAGTTACAGCACTACGGCCACGTGGCACGTTTGCCCGAGGGTGATCCAGCTCGTAAAATCCTCACTGTTGGGGACCCAAGTGGCTGGACCAGGCCAAGGGGTCGCCCACATGACCCTCAATCTGCTGCAGCCAGGTGTTATTTCCGGAGGGTGGGACTGTACCAAGTGTCTGCCTGGGGGGTTGCAAACCGGGATCCCAAGTTGTTTTGTTGTGTAGTGGGTGCGGCAACGCACTGTACCAGTGCATGCTCCACAACTTGACTTAACTGGACTATACGAGTCATCTTGCCATAGACCACCTAAACCTACTACAATTTGCCTATTGGACAAAGTTTGGAGTGGAGGATACAATTATCTATCTGCTCCACAAGGCTTATTCTCATGTGGACAAAGCTGGCAGCATTGTGGGGATTATGTTTTTTTGATTTCTCTAGTTCCTTTAATACCATCCAGCCATCCCCGGTAAACTCAGAGATATGCAGGTGGAAGAGCCTGTGGTGTTCTAGATAATGTCAGGTAGCCTGTAGTTTGTGAAACTCAAGGACTGTGTTTCTGATACGGATGTGAGCAACACTGGAGTACCAGAAGAAACAGTCCTGACTCATTTTCTCTTTACTCTGTACACTTCAGACTATAAATATAATACTGGGTCATGTCACTTGCAGAAGTTCTGAGATGATTCTGAACTTATGTGATGTAATGATAAAAGGGATGAGACAGAATATAGGAGTCAGGTGAAGAAAATTTAGCATCTTTACATCTGCAAAACCAAGGAAATGGATATTGACTTTTGCTGCACCAAAAACAGCCTCTGTGTTTTGTCAGTATTCAACGAGTGGAGGTAGAGGTGGTCAACTCCTACAGGTACTTGGGGGTCCACATTAATGACAGGTTGGACTGGTCTCAGAACACAGAGGAAGTATATAAGAAAGGGTATAGCAGGCTCTTTTTCTTTAGGAGAGTGCATTGCTTTAATGTGGGAAGTGACATCCTTCACATCTTCTACAACTCTGTGATGGCCAGTACGATTTTCTTTCTCAACTCAACAAGATAATTAAGAGGTCAGGCTGAGTGTCATTATAAACAATGTTCTCTGTGTGACACACAAACATTGAGTACATTCACCCAAAGAATTATTCAGCAGAAATGTGTTAAGAAATGATACTGGGGTTCCTTTATTGTCTAAGATCTGGGCAACAGGGCCTTCTCGTTGTCCCACGCACTCGGCTAAAAACCCGTGGGGATCGTGCCTTTCAGTCTGTGGCACCAAGACTATGAAACAGCCTGCCTTGTGGTCTGCGTGGAGTCGAGTCTGTTGATTCTTTTATAAAACAACTAAAAACATTTATTTTTAAACAAGCTTTTAATCAGTGCTGAATAGTTCCAGTTTGTTTATTTACTGTTTTTATTGGCTTTGTTTATGTTTTGTTTTAACTGTTGTATTTGTACTGTATTTGCTGTTCAGCGCTCTGTGACCTTTTTATCTGTGAAAGGCGCTATATAAATAAAACTACTACTACTACTACTTTATACCAACAGCAATATGTCTCCATAATGCCTCACTGTGCCTGTGACAGCCAAGTCAGAACTTTTCTTTCTTTTGTATTTTCTTAATTTATTTGGCTCAGATCAAAGTGTGTGTGTGTGTGTGTTTATTTATTTACTTATCTATCTATTTATGTATTTATTTATTGAGCTTCTTTAAAAAGCCAAATTTCCCCCCGGGGACAAATAAAGTTCAATCTGTCTTTGCTTCAGTGAGGATGCTAAAATGGGTCCAGCAGCTCTACTAGTTGGTATGGAAAATACACTGCTCAAAAAAATTGAGGGAACACTTAATCATCACAGTCTAACACCAAGTCATTTAAGGTTTAGGGATTTCAATCTGTCCAGTTATGAAGCATAAGCAATTGTGAATCAACTTTACCTGCTTTGGTGCAAATGAAAGTAACAACAGAAGCACTGGAGATGCAACAGCAAGACAACCCCCAAAAAGGGAATGGTTTTGCAGGTGGCAGCCACAGACAAGTGCTCTTTCCTTACCCTTCCTGACTGATTCTTCTCTAGTTTTGCATTTTACACAGGTAGTCCAGCTCCACCAGGATAGTACACTCAAATGTGCCATTACATGAAGGTTTGCTGTGACTCCCAGCACAGTCTCAAGAGCATGAAGGCGATACGAGGAAACAAGCCATTATACAAGCAGAGCTGGACAGGGCAGTAGGAGGGCTTCAGCCCAGCAATAAGACCGATATTTGATCATTTGTGTGAGGAAGCACAGCCAGAACCTTACAAAATGACCAGCTGGTTACTGCTGTGCATGCTTTGACCAAACTATCAGAAACAAACTCGACGAGCGTGGCATGAAGGTCCAACGTCCTCTAGTGGGGCTTGTGCTCAAAGCTCATCACTGTGTAGCTCGATTGGCAATCGCCAGAGAATACCACAATTGGCAGCTCCAACATTGGCAACCTGTTCTCTTCACAGATGAAAGTAGGTTCACACTAAGCACATGTAACAAAACCAGAAAGCAGACTGCAACATCACCCAGCATGACCAGTATGGTGGTGGGTCAGTGATGGTCATAGGAGGCATATACTTGGAGGGTCACACAGGCCTCCACATGCTAGGCAATAGTGCCCTGACTGCTGTTAGGTACCAGAATGAAATTCTGCGCCATTATCAGATCTTACACTGGTGCAGTGTTCCCTCCCGGTGCAAGACAATGCCTAGCCTCAGTGTGTAGGCAGTTCCTGGATAATGAGGCAGTGATGCCATTGACTTGCTTGCACATTCCCCAGACCTGAATCCAATTGAGAACCTCTGGGATGTTATGTATCAATACATCCAACACCACCAAGTAGTGCCACAGACTGTCCAAGAGCTCACTGATGCCCTGATCCAGGTCTGGCAGGAAAGTCCCCAGAACATCATCTGCCATCTCATCAAGAGCATGCCCAGATGGTGTCGGCAGTGCATATAAGCACATGGGGGCCATATATGCTACTGAGTCACATTATGAGTTGACATGATGAAATTTACATAAGTTGGATCAGCCTGTGATTTCAATTTTTGACTTTAAATTTGAATCCAGTTCTCAATGTGTTGGTGATTTTAGTTTTCATTGACTATTGTTACATTATTTTGCTCTCAACGAATTACAGAGTTTTAGTCACTAAAGACTTTCTGCTTGAATATTTTGTTCATTGAGATCCCGTGTGTCATTTAGATGTTCCCTTAATTTTTCTTGAGCAGTGTACTGCAGATGCAGTGCTCACGGAAGCTTTGTAGATATTAAGATGACAACAGCAGGGACCTAGATCTCTAGTATACAGAACAACATTTTATACCTGTAACTTGATTTCCCTTATGAGATGGAAGACTAAATGATATAGTTTCTTGATAGAGATGCTGACACAACTTTTGTAGATCTAAGCTTTCTTTTTAACAGACGTCTTTGCTGCAGAGAAATAGAACTGATCAGAAACTTTAAATACTTCTCCAGATTTTATGATTTTTTTTACTGAGAACTCAGTTACCTGACCACGTGCATCTTTGCAAAGGATCTTAGTTTTCCCATTATTGATAGGCAGTTCAGAGATCAAAATAGGCCTTTAGAACAGAAATAAATAAGACAGTCTGTGTATTAGAATTGAAAGACTCTCCATTCCAATATACATCAATAAATAATGTTCTAACCAATTAGATTCAACCATAACCTAATTTATTTGGAATTTAAAACATCCAAGTATCCAAAGAGCGACCCTACAAAGACCTAAGGCAGAAGGTGGCATGGCTCTACCTAACTTTCAGTTTTATTACTGGGCAGCAAACATACAAACTATAAAAACCTGGACATGGACACAAATAGATGAACATACACAGGCTTGGTCCACAACAGAAATAAAATCCTGCAGTATTTCTATATATTCCCTGCTTTGTGCCCCTATAAATGCAAGTTATCGCCAATATACTAACAACCCAATTGTGCTTCACTCACTCACTCAGAATATGGAACTAATGTAGGAAGCATTTTAAGATAGGGAAGCTTTTAACTTTGGCACCTCTGCACAAGAACCACCTTTTTCAACCCTCGCAAATATATGCAGTTTTTAATATCTGGAAAACATTTGGGATTAAAACACTTAGAGATCTGTACATAGACAATGTCTTTGCATCCTACGAACAATTACATTCCAAATTTAACTTTCCAGCAACACATTTCTTTCACTATCTTCAAATTAAAAACTTTGTTAAACAGAACCTGCCCGATTTTCCCCATCTCGCACCCTCCTCTATGCTGGAAAAAATATTGCTCAGTTTCGAGGACTCGGACAGCATTTCTGCAATATACAAAATTATTTTACAGTCCCTCTCTTTCAAAGATCCAAAAGGACAATGGGAAAAGGATCTCTCACTCAACATATCAGAAAAGGTGTGGAAGGTAGCAATGTAGAGAATTCACTCAAGCTCCATATGTGCAAAGCATAAAATTATTCAACTCAAAATTATATATCGAGCACATCTGTCTCATTTAAAATTGTCCAAAATGTTTCCAGGGCAAGATCCTACCTGCAATCACTGCAATCAAGTTCCCACCTCACCGGGTCACATTTTTTGGGCCTGCACCAAATTAACATCATTCTGGACCAAAATCTTTAATTACCTTTCAGACAGCCTTGGTGTCACAATCCCTCCTAACCCATTAACAGCTGTGTTTGGTGTACTTCCAGATGGGCTTAAAGTGGAGAAGAACAAACAAACTGTGATTGCCTTTACTACACTATTGGCACGCAGACTTATCTAGCTCAACTGGAAGAATCCTAACTCTCCTCTTTTAAGTCAGTGGGTAACTGATGTTTTACACTATTTGAAATTGGAAAAAACCTAATTCTCACTTAGAGGATCTGTGCAGAATTTTTTCAAAACCTGGCAGGATCTAATCAATAACATTTTAGATTAAGCTATTAAAGCACTGAGGAAGTAGATTCTCTTCCCATTTCTTTTTCTTCTCTATTTATCTTTATCCGCTTATTAAACTTATCAATTTACTAAGTTTTACTCTGTTGGCCATACTCTCTTTCTCAGGGGTGGGGGTTGATTTGTTTTCAATCCTATTTTTGTAAAAATTGATCTATTTGTATGAAATGATTACAATAAAATCAATAAAATTAAAAACAAAATAGAATTTAAAGACTCTCATTTTAATCACCTTTGTGATTAAAACTGTCTTGAAACTGTCTCATTTGTTAAGGTTCCTGTTAAACTGATAGTTGATCTCGATGTCACGGAGAGAGAATAGTCTTCCTCTTATTGAATATGGGTGTGGACATTCATAGAGAAAATTGGAATGTCGTCAATATATATGAAAACAATGATGTCTAATAAATCTCAGAAGATGTCGTTTACAAATGACTGAAAAACACTGGCTGATCCATTGGATGATATCCTGGACTTGTACTGGTCACTATTAAAAGCAGTGTTCCATTATTCCCCTTCCCTAATTTGCATGATATTGTAAGGGATTCTGAAATTTAACTTGTAAATACTGCACAGCCCTAACTTGATGGACAATTGATGATATAAGGAGAAGAGGATTAATAAATCTTGACAGTAATTGTTTTTACTCCTTATAAACAATACAGGGACAGCTACATTTAAAAAAAAATAACAGCATAGATTGGACTATTAGAAGCTTTAATAAAACCAATTTTAAAAGTTTTCACTGATGCACTGTTCTATAGTCTCCTATTCAGGGTACATTAAGGCATATACCTTCCAGTTAGGCAGAGGAGCCCCTGATAACAGCTCAACAGCACAATCATATTTGCTGTCCAAAGGTAACATTAGCACTTTTGTTTAAGAAATACACCTTCCAACTTGATATATTCATGGGGAACAATCAAGATCATACTGCACACAATGAGATAAGGTGCAATGTTCAAATAGTTTAAACACAGAGAACTCCAATTACATATTTATTGTTTTTCCCAATTCATGCTCTTGTTGTGCTTTTGCAGCCAAGTAAAGCTAATGATGACTTGACAAATGGGGGACTGGATGAAAACAATGTATTTGCTCCTTATGAAACAAGCCAATACAGACATTGAGACAAGAAGTGGTTGATTTTAAATGGCCAGAGTCAATTGGGTTTCTGGCAATCCCTAAAATTCAAGGATTGTATTTTTGGTTTATCGATTGTACTTTCATTTATGTTATCAAAGAAGAACTGATAAAATTGTACACAGCACCAGAATCAATCAAAGTAGTAAGTGATGTGTTGGTAATACAGCAATGGGCTAGAAGCAGAATTTGATACAGAGTTTGAGTACAAAATTCCACCCTATAAATCCTGATGTAGAACGGAAGTTCTAGTTTCCCTGCAGCTTGCTGCAGGTAGACACTATGTGACCTGATTTTACACAGTAGAAAGAAAAGCCGTTCATTAATTCTACTTTGTCTCTCTTTAAATCCTAAGGATATTTTTCCCTGGTTCAATTAATATAAGTGAAATTTTAATCTTAATAGGTCTATTCAATGAATCAGTTTAACAGTGTCTATCATAATTTACATTTATTTAATCTCATGCTTACCTTTTGAGCAATTTCAATAAGATTTTCTAAAGTGACCCCAACATCATGACTTGCCAGCTCATCTTCTATTTCTGCCAACAAGCCTCTGTCAGTGACTGGAATTAATGCTAATTCATCCCAGCCTGTATCAGTTGCAGACAAGTGAATTTCCATAATATATTTATTAATGGGCTTGGAACCATAGCAGCATACTAATAACCTAATAGCTGCCACTTCTGATGATACAGAGACATCAAATACTTTACAAAATTCTCAAAAAACACATTTAAATCAAAATAACATGGATGATTAGTGTCATACAAGGCAGATGCCCACTTGAAAGTTTTGTATCCAACAGTGCCATAATGCACACAATCCATGTACAATTGCCTGGGTAAGTTAATGGTTGCATCTCTAACACCATGTGACACCAGTTAGGAAAAGCTCAGACATTCATTACGATCTGTTGAATATCTAGTGGAATGTGGAATTACCAGGTTTTTATCTTGACTACTACTCACGACAGTCTGAGCTTGAGAGGATGCATCACACTTAGCTGATAGCAAGTTCATAGCTTTAGCTATCAGTTGTAAAGTAGTCTGCACCTCTCTCATTTTGTTTTTTAACTCTCTCTGTTCTTTAACTCTAATTTCATTTTGCATTGTCCACATGTCATGGAAAATACATCTCATTTCAGGGTTGATCATATTGATCCAAACTGATTCTATTCCAGACACACTAACCAGGAGTATGTGGCGGTGGATCAGGAAAAAAACATGTCAAAAATGCAAAAATAGTCAAAACCAGTAAGTCAATTACCACCACAACCAAAGCCAAAATAAGATATAAATATTAAAGTCACAACTGTGCACGAGTCAAAGCCAGAAAAAACTATTGAAAAATCGGTTTGAAAAGAATAAAAAAAAAAGTTAGAATTTCCATCCATCCATTATCCAACCCACTGAATCCAAACACAGGGTCACGGGGGGTCTGCTGGAGCCAATCCCAGCCAACACAGGGCACGAACCAATCCCAGGCAGGGTGCCAACCCACCGCAGGACACACACACACACTCACACACCAAGCACACACTAGGGCCAATTTAGAATCGCCAATCCACCTAACCTGCATGTCTTTGGACTGTGGGAGGAAACCGGAGCACCCGGAGGAAACCCACGCAGACACGGGGAGAACATGCAAACTCCATGCAGGGAGGACCCGGGAAGCGAACCCAGGTCTCCTAACTGCGAGGCAGCAGTGCTACCACTGCGGCACCGTGCCGCCCCCAAGTTAGAATTTTTTTTTTTCTTAAATTTGAATAGGAAATACCTCTTTCCATGAGCATTTATGTGTAATGAACTAGGAGTACCAAGCACTAAAGAGTTCTAAACATGTCCCCTAAGAAGTCCAAAGAAATACCTCCGAGACAGGGAAACTGTCACAGCAAGGGCAAACAAAGAATCTTTATATATGAAAACATTTACTCTTCACTAGAAAAAACACTCTGCAATATTATGAAGCTCCAAAGAGCACAAAAGGCATAGTTAAAAGCAAATTGAAAAGCAAAGTCCCAATACAATATTCAAAAAGTGGTCAAAAGAAGGATAAATAAGTTTAAAAAATCCAATAAGTGACAAAGCACATTTGAAAACAGAAGAAAACACATTGACTTTTTAGTGCATTCAAAATCATCCACAAGGAACTGCTGGACACCCTCTGATTCTAAAACAATGTTTTGAAACATGGAAAAATGAGATATTCTAATAACCGATGGAAATGCAGAAACTAAGAAGATGCTGTCACCAGCTCAGAAGGCCTGAATATTAGCTAACCTTAAATCTGCATTAAACTTAGATATTATCTCTAACACAAATATATTTCTGAAAAGATACAGGATAGTGAGATAATGTAAATACAGATTCAAGCTAAGAACTAGTTAAAACAATTTTGTACTGTTTGGTATTCACAAAACTTAATTCATGTATTTATTTAATGTAGAATTAACAACTAACTGTTCAAATTGTTTTATTGTAAGCTTGAAGCCAATTCAGAATGCTACAGGTCGCTATTAGAAATAGAAATCATGACTAATTAAAATCATATTAAGTCTCTACATTGATTTCAAGTTAAATCCATAAAGATTTAATTGGCTCTGTGTTGCTTTACTTAACTGGCATTCGTTTCAGAGTATCCAAGATATTCTTATAATTACAAGAATGAATATAGTTACTGTTGGAAGAAGAACCTCTCAAGCCCAAAAATTGATTAAAAAATAAAACTGATCTCTCTGTTTTGTACAATTTTAGATCTTTCCCTGCCTAAATCTAGAAAAAATAGTATTTTTTAACAATTAAATGTCTACTTAAATAAAAATTCTATTCTGGATAAGTACCAATCAGGTTTCAGATCAGATAACTGCAGAAGCCACTTTAAAGTATTCAATGAGTTACAGCTTATTGCTGATGAAAGTAGTATATCAGTTCCTGTTACTATTAGACCTGAATTCAACATTTTACACCGCTGATCACAGCACTCTTACTGACAGTCTTAGACAGTGGGTTGGCCTTCCTGGCAGGGCCTTGAGTTGGTTTCACTCATATACCACAGGAAGAAATTACACGTCAGAAATCCATGATATATAATGTATGGAGTAACACAGGGATTGATAATGGGTCCCTTATTATTCCCAATCTACATCTACATATTGTTCCTTATCATTTGGAAACATAGTGAATTACCAGAACTATGCAGATGACACACAGATTTTTGTTTTTATTAATAGCACCAGATAACCCTGTTGCTCAAATTTTTTGAATCCAGTGTCTTACTGGCATCATCAAATGGGTGAGTAATAATTTCCTGAAACAATGGGAGAGTAGAAATTTTAATTATTTGTCACAAACAAAAAAGTGACAACCTTAAAATAAACCTTCTGGTTTTACAAATAAGATTATAAGTAAAGAATCTAGGCCTAGAAGCTAACCCACACGTTAAGCAGATTGCAAAGTCTATACTTTTTCACTTAAGAAGCATTGCACAAGTTACATCTTTCATATCACACAAGATGCTGACAAGTTAATATATGTTTTAGCTGTCTAGATTATTGTAACACACCCATAATCTAGCACCTTCTTATATTTTGGTGTATTTGTAATCCTAGATCCTGTAACACTGGCTTGCTTAGTATTCCCAGAGTGACATGTGCAAAAACTGGCAAGCAGCGTTCTGTTCTACACAGCAAAAATTTGAAATATTTTATGGTAAGGCAGTATAGCAACTAAACAATCACCTTTTTAATCTGGCAGTTTTATTTGTTGTTTTATAAACCAGCCATTAAACACTACATTTGTGTGTTTTCTATTTGATTTTTCTGGTATTTAGTTGGGGTATTAGGCACCACTGCCCCGGCCTAAGTATGGTGTAGTCACAAGCAATGCTGGGAAGATAAGGAGAACTCCATAAGAGTATTCTGTGGATGATGACATGATCATTGGCTGTAGAATGCCCAGAAGGTGCTGGGCAGTTTTTTGGAAACCTTTTTCTCTAACATCCCGCCAATGGTCATCTGACCATAATTTTTGTAATTAGGCTGGACATTTTGATTCTTTACAATCTTATTCAACTTGTTATAACATAACTGGTCTGTTTAACAATTATTATTGTAAAGAACTTTGATCTAAATCCATTTATGAAAATGTGCTATAGAAATAAATGTTGTTGATGTTGTAAGGGATATTTCATTGGTTCCAGAATTTAAATCCAAGTTGATGACTGACATTTTTAGTTATAAAATTTTTAATAGTACTGATTACTGTTCATACTTCAGCAACATCTGCTAGTCATTTTTATAAAAAAATAGCGATCATTACCAGCTGCTATGCACCCAGTCCTGTTTCATTTTACTTTTAATGTTTTAATGGGGTATTCAGCACCATTGATGTATTCAAAATTATAGTATTCCAGGCAATTGGCTGGGAACCATAAACATCAACACTTCCTGACACTGAACTAGACAGAACTAAACCATCATATTCTCCAGGTATGGATTATGGTATGTCGCATATGCTATTCGAAGAATACCAAGAGGGGGAGCAAAAACCAACGTCTTTCAAAAGGTTCCAAGGAATGCTATTAACTGGATGGTCTGTTTTACTTTCATTTGTTTTTAACTAACTGCACAGTTTATTAGTTGGATCTTCTATTATCACAATTCCTCTTATTATTTAATCAAACTTCACAAATCCTTGTATTCTCTTTCATTTATAAAGACTGATGTGCATTTTTCCATGAGTTTGCAGATGTTCTAAGCCTGTCTGCAGTGAAGAATGCACTCAGTTCAAGTAAATTTAACACCATTCTGCATGTTTTTAAGAACGATAAATTCAGAAATCTAACAAGTAATATGAAATGGCCAGGTATCCATGCAACCTTTCACATATGCAGTACAGGCCAAAAGTTTGGACACACCTCCTCATTCAATGTGTTTTCTTTATTTTCATGACTGAAGGCATCAAAACTATGAATGAACACATGTGGAGTTATGTACTTAACAAAAAAAGGTGAAATAACTGAAAACATGTTTTATATTCTAGTTTCTTCAAAATAGCCACCCTTTGCTCTGATTACTGCTTTGCACACTCTTGGCATTCTCTCGATGAGCTTCAACAGGTAGTCACCTGAAATGGTTTTCACTTCACAGGTGTGCCTTATCAGGGTTATTTAGTGGAAATTCTTGCTTTATCAATGGGGTTGGGACCAGCAGTTGTGTTGTGCAGAAGTCAGGTTAGTTGGACGATCATTTATTTTTCAACAGGACAATGACCCTAAACACCCCTCCAGGCTGTGTAAGGGCTATTTGACCAAGAAGGAGAGTGATGGAGTGCTGTAAATGGTCATGAAAATAAAGAAAACACATTGAATGAGGAGGAGTGTCCAAACTTTTGGCCTGTACTGTACACTCCACAAAACGCTTTTGGTTTATATATGTTTGTTGTTACACACATGCACTTGGAAGACAACTCATCTAGTGATAATTCTAAGGGTTGGCAATGATGTCTAATGCTTCTCCTCTCATATATAATGCACATTTGACGATTGACAAGAGGATGACAAATGACGTCACTTCTGAGTTTTGTTCCCCTGAGCATTAAATATTTCGGCTTGCATCTAGGAAAATGTTATCTCATTATTTTATTCATGCCATTTTGTTATTTTTTACTTCAGGTATATGGCCCATGTTTCATGATTTCTTTATTTGTTGTATGGCATAACCAACATTTGCACAGATTTTGTCACTGGATATTTAACAAATGAAAGGAAAATCAGCAATAACAGTAACTGTCCAGTCAAAGTTACATTTAGCAAACATTTTATAAAAAAAAAAGTTTTCTAAACAGATCATAATTCTGAAAAGAAAAAACTGAAAATATGAAACTATATGTTTGTGGTTTTTGATGTCCATCCATCCATCCATTTTCCAACCCGCTAAATCCGAACACAGGGCCAATCCCAGCCAACACTGGGCGCAAGGCAGGAACCAATCCTGGGCAGGGTGCCAACCCACTGCAGGGCACACACACACACTAGGGACAATTTAGAATCGTCAATCCACCTAACCTGCATGTCTTTGGACTGTGGGAGGAAACCGGTAGGAAACCCACGCAGACATGGGGAGAACATGCAAACTCCACACAGAGAGGACCCGGGAAGCGAACCCGGGTCTTTTTACTGTGAGGCAGCAACGCTACCACTGCGCCACTGTGCCGCCCGGTTTTTGATGTTCATGCTTTTATTTATTACTGTTTTTAAACTGATGATATGCATAGATGATACTCTTTATAAACTTTAGGATAAACATTGTAACTGTTCTGATACTGTCCTGTAATGCAGGACAGACTTAAAAGCTCAATGATTAATTGAAAAGTTTCTTTGTCTTCATTCTTCAATGTAATTATCTTTAAAATGTTTTGAAAATGAATGAATTAAAAACAGAAACATATAATAATATTGCTTGAAGAATGTGAAGTATTTTCTTACCAAACTTCTTGCTCTCCCAGCGCAGTTCTTCGCCCCGGGACTCAATGATTAGATTGGTGTTCGATCCCTTTGGGAGGAGCTGCTTTATGGCTTCCAGATCACCACAATAAATTGCATTCTGTACCAGAAAGTCCTGGCACATAACTGGCTGCATCATGTTCATCATACTTCGACTTAGTTCTTTTTTTAAAGTATATGACTTTATTCGCTGACAGGCCAGGTTTTTCTTGTACTTGTGTTGCTCAATAAGTTCCTCTTCTAAACGCAGTGACCGCCGTGCTGGAAAAGAGAATGAAAAACTGCTATGTGACATAGTTTAGAAAATGTGTCTTTGTGAAAATTATGTCAAATGCCAATGTGACTTCTATTACTAGCAAGTCAAACTGACTGGCCAGCTTCCAGTGCCTTCTGGACAGAGCTTGCTTGTTTTGATTAGTCACAGCTCCTGCTTAGTGCATTAAGTTACTATTTATAACCTGTGTTTTTCATAACAGTGAACTGGCATGTTGTTTTCTCTTATCTACTTATGCACCTGCTTCAGTTCTTTATTTTCCTGCAGCATTTAACCAGAGGGATCATTTCAGTTTTTTCACTATATTATAATGGTTGCAGAATATCAGAAATCAAAAGTAGAAAAAGAGTTGTTTATTATTTTGACAAATACTCTTTTAGGTTACCACACAGCTAAATTGTAAGACTTTGCAAATTATTTCTATTTGTATATTTAATGTACCACAAAAAATACCCCTTCACAATTAAAGTGTTAGTACCCCCTTCACTATTACACTGTTTTCCATTCTTAGTCTAATGTTCCTTTGTATTTCTTGTTTTTTTTTTTTTACTTTTAAAGCATGGATTAATGGCAAGAAATAAAATAAGTTACTTGATTATAACTTGAAAACAGTGATCTGTTTTTGATCCAATTATCCAGCAATAAGAACAGAAGTAACATCCCATTACAGCCTATACATTATGTTATTGATTGCTATCTTAACACAAGTCTAGCAGAAGGCTGCTTCATATAGGCACAACAGTAGCTGTGTTAGAAACTGATTGTTATCAGATTGCTTAACAATGCCATTAATTAAATGAATTGAAAGGAGACATTTAAAATTAGGCCATTAAGCAAATAATCATCTAACCTCTGTTCTGTGCTACAATCCTGTATGACATTTCCTCTGTAGAGTGATGTTCTTGGTGGTTTTTTTTTCATTCCCTTTTTCATTACACTGATTATACTGGCTAATTCATCAGATTTTAAAGTACAAACGTATTGATTCGTTCCACATAATTTGCTAAGTGACCCAGAGCATGTCACTTAATCTACCAGCAAAGCAATAGGAAAAACACAGGTTTACTCCTTGGGGTGGTATTAACTCTAGTTTTTTTTTTTTTTTTTTTTACCAGGTAATAGTAACATATACAGCTCTGGACTTACTAGGTCATAACCATAGGGTGTTGGTCATAAAGTCTTATTTATTATTTGCATGTTCTTCTTTTCAAGCCTACATATGCCGGGTTCATTTCCAAATGTCTGTTAA
The DNA here is from genome assembly GCA_026402145.1 of Polypterus bichir lapradei. Classification (NCBI taxonomy): domain Eukaryota; kingdom Metazoa; phylum Chordata; class Cladistia; order Polypteriformes; family Polypteridae; genus Polypterus; species Polypterus bichir. The sequence continues at coordinate 49,479,941 of JANRMT010062818.1, read as the reverse complement.
TGGTGTTTTCATTGGATGGCCACGTTTCAGCCAGTTTCTACGGCACTTTTACTATTAGCATTGAAATTTACTTGCACTGAGCCCCATTTAAATATGAAGAACATGCAGATAAATAAATAAGTCTTTACCTGTATGACCAACACCCACCAAACCCCACCTCATCAATCCTCCAAACCCATCTACCTATCCTTCCCTCCTTATTTGCTATATATTGCCTTGGATTCCTATAAATCTAATAATTTTCCTCTGATGATGACTCCTGATAGGAACTGAAAGCTTAGGAATAAAAAAAATATTTAAAGATATGTGATTCATTTGCTCCCATTCTGTATAGCCTAACATATTGTTTGTCTTCTTAATGGCTTCTGAACACTGCCTGGAGGTTGATAGACTTCTGGTTCCTTCTCATAAATGGTATTTTCAAGTTTCAGACCTTCCATTTTGTATTCAGATCTAACATTCTTACTTCCTATGTGTGATACCTTACATTTACTTACATTAAATTTCACCTGCCACAAATCTGCCCAAGCCTGGACAGAGGTCCCGGTCCTTCAGAAATGATTCAGCTGATACTAGATTATCTGCCGTTCCAATTACTTTTTGTTTGGTATCACCTGCAGACTTAACCAGGTTATTGATTATGTCATTTTCTAATTTTCTTTCATGTATATCTATTAAAAAGAGCAGTTGTCCAAGCACTGATCCCTGAGGGATGTCACTTTTAACATCACCTAATTTTGAAAATGTTAATTTCACAATAATTTGTGTTTGAGTTAATTTTGTACCCACCTACATAATGCACCCTGAATTTCAACTTCTTTCAGTTTTATCACTAATCTTTCATATGATATCTTATCAAAAGCCTTCTCAAAACCAAGATAAATAATATCAAATACACATCTCTGATGATAGTCTTTTTTTGCTTCCTCATAGCATTCTAGCATGTAAGTTAAACACAACCTTCCTTGTCTGACCCATATTCAGTACTAGCAAAATACTCGCGCTTCGCAGTGGAGAAGTAGTGTGTTAAAGAAGTAATGAAAAAAAAAAAAAGGAAACATTTTGAAAATAACGTAACATGATTGTCAATGTAATTGTTTTGTCACTGTTGTGAGTGATGAGTGTTGCTGTCATATATATACAAACCGGATTCCAAAAAAGTTGGGACACTAAACAAATTGTGAATAAAAACTGAATGCAATGATGTGGAGATGGCAAATGTCAATATTTTATTTGTAATAGAACGTAGATGACAGATCAAACGTTTAATCCGAGTAAATGTATCATTTTAAAGGAAAAATATGTTGATTCAAAATTTCACGGTGTCAACAAATCCCAAAAAAGTTGGGACAAGTAGCAATAAGAGGCTGAAAAAAGTAAATTTGAGCATAACGAAGAGCTGGAAGACCAATAAACACTACTTAGGTCAATTGGCAACATGATTGGGTATGAAAAGAGCTTCTCAGAGTGGCAGTGTCTCTCAGAAGCCAAGATGGGTAGAGGATCACCAATTCCCACAATGTTGTGCAGAAAGATAGTGGAGCAATATCAGAAAGGTGTTACCCAGCGAAAAATTGCAAAGACTTTGCATCTATCATCATCAACTGTGCATAACATCATCCGAAGATTCAGAGAATCTGGAACAATCTCTGTGCGTAAGGGTCAAGGCCGTAAAACCATACTGGATGCTCGTGATCTCCGGGCCCTTAAACGACACTGCACCACAAACAGGAATGCTACTGTAAAGGAAATCACAGAATGGGCTCAGGAATACTTCCAGAAACCATTGTCAGTGAACACAATCCACCGTGCCATCCGCCGTTGCCAGCTGAAACTCTACAGTGCAAAGAAGAAGCCATTTCTAAGCAAGATCCACAAGCTCAGGTGTTGTCACTGGGCCAGGGATCATTTAAAATGGAGTGTGGCAAAATGGAAGACTGTTCTGTGGTCAGACGAGTCACGATTTGAAGTTCTTTTTGGAAATCTGGGACACCATGTCATCCGGACCAAAGAGGACAAGGACAACCCAAGTTGTTATCAACGCTCAGTTCAGAAGCCTGCATCTCTGATGGTATGGGGTTGCATGAGTGCGTGTGGCATGGGCAGCTTGCATGTCTGGAAAGGCACCATCAATGCAGAAAAATATATTCAGGTTCTAGAACAACATATGCTCCCATCCAGACGTCATCTCTTTCAGGGAAGACCCTGCATTTTTCAACAAGATAATGCCAGACCACATTCTGCATCAATCACAACATCATGGCTGCGTAGGAGAAGGATCCGGGTACTGAAATGGCCAGTCTGCAGTCCAGATCTTTCACCTATAGAGAACATTTGGCGCATCATAAAGAGGAAGGTGCGACAAAGAAGGCCCAAGATGATTGAACAGTTAGAGGCCTGTATTAGACAAGAATGGGAGAGCATTCCTATTTCTAAACTTGAGAAACTGGTCTCCTCGGTCACCAGACATCTGTTGAGTGTTGTAAGAAGAAGGGGAGATGCATATGATGATATATATACACTCTTTGGGGTGCGAGCAACTGTTGCTGGGAGTGCCAGAATCCATCAAGGGTGACTGCGCAATTCAGATCGAGTTGACGCGCACCGACGCATCGAGCCTGCGTGCTATTGTGGTTTCGCCTGCGTGCCTCAATAAGTCACCCTCCCCTCGCTCTTACTTTTTTACCGTTCATCTAATGAATACACTGAGTATGGCTTTACCAAAACAATCATTGATGGCGAATAAAGTATCCATTATTCATAAAGCTTCAATTGGTGATTTGTCTTTCTGCGTTAACCACATATTTTTTCATACGTCTCAAACCAAGGGGATTCAAGGGTAAAATGAATTGGGAAGCGCACGTACATACTCAGTGCACCCCTTCTCGGGAATCGAACCTCGGATGTCGGCACTAGAGGCGAAGCCTCTACCATTGCGCCACGGCGTGTGGTTCGTCTATTTGAGAGTATGTAGATTGGGGTATATATATACATATATATATATATATATATATATATATATACCCGCGCTTCGCAGCGGAGAAGTAGTGTGTTAAAGAAGTTATGAAAAAGAAAAGGGAACATTTTAAAAATAACATAACATGATTGTCAATATACAGTAATTGTTTTGTGAGTGTTATGAGTGTTGCTGTCATCAAGGATTTGATTATCATTATTTTTTTCAATCGGTTTCGTATTTGTAGGATGTGTTGTGTTCAAGTTACATTCCGTGTTTGTCAATCATTGTAAAGATAACAGGTTTCATTCATCGATTCGTTTCTTACTGCATCAATAAACAGCTCGTCTTCCTCTTTATCTGAGACGTGACACACTGCATGCACGGGTTTTTTTTTTACACTGTCTTCCTTTAGCGGGACATTGACTTTTTCCACCGTGTGCTTTGTTTCCGCAGTAGCTGCACTTATGAATATGCTTGTATGTATCAGACGCTTCATATTTTTTTGCTGCCTTCTCAATTGTGTAATTCGGTTTTTGTTCAGCACTCTTTGGAACTGTTGCTTTTTGTCTGTGCACTGCATCATTTCACGTGAACCGCTCGGTATACATGCATCGAAGCTTCTCAGCTGTGCTGGTGCCATCTCGTGCGATGTCCATGGCTGTATTTAATGTTAGCTAAGACCCGGCACTTAAAAGTTTCTCTCGCAGTTTCGCTGAGTTTGTGCCAAACACCACCCTGACCATCTCATCTTCCTCTGCATAAGCACAGTCCTTCACCCGTGAATATTTAGCGGCAGTGTTTCTATTGGATTGCCGCTGACGGATGGCCTTATATGGGCAGGCACTAAATTACGTGGGAGGCGTAACTCCGCCTCCCACGGGCATCGAGCAGAAGTCTATTATAGTCTATGGACGAAAAAATAGGTTCCAGTTATGACCATTACGCGTAGAATTTCGAAATGAAACCTGCCCAACTTTTGTAAGTAAGCTGTAAGGAATGAGCCTGCCAAATTTCAGCCTTCTACCTACACGGGAAGTTGGGGAATTAGTGGTGAGTGAGTGAGTGAGGGCTTTGCCTTTTATTAGTATAGATTTAATATTTCTGTTCTAGACATGTGCTGTTCATCCTTTTCCATAATAAATCCCATCATTTTCCTGTGATCCACATTACGCTTACCATCCAGTAGTTACTTGTATCAGTTTGATCACCCTTTTTATAAAACAGGAATATATTTTGCCAGTGTGCAGAGATTTTTGAAAAATGTGTGCCAAAGATTTATATACAGGATGTACTCACTAACTTCTTTATGCACTCAAGGATGAATGTTGTTTTAACAGATCTGTATTTCTATGTGCACTAATTCTGTAATTTTTATAATCTATACTTATTTTTTAAACAGGAATTGTTCACAGTACTCTGTAGCTGCACTCCGTGAACTATACAAAAATAAGTTGTAATTGTAAAATGCCTCATACATGTTTCCTCCCTATTCAAAGTTTGCTTTCATTTTTAACTGCTTTCAAATTTTGTGTTGAACTTGTCTTGCATTATATGTATAGCACTTTTAAACCTGCCCTACATCTACTCAACTATCTATGCAATTAAATGTTTTTCCCAATTTATCTTATTGATGATTTGCTGCAGCTACTCAAAGTTTGCCCTACTAAACTAAATTTAACTGTTTTTTTGTTTTTCTTAGAATATGCACTCCACCAGAGCACTGTAAAATCTATTATGTGGTGGTCACTTGACCCTAGCGGTTCAGTCGTATTTACTCCCTTAATTCTATCCTAATTATTACAGAATACTAAATCTAGACAGGCCTCTCCTCTTGTGGGTGCTTTAACATTTTTTTTGTTTGCTTAATTATATTTTTTATTACTCTTTAATTTAATATTGTTTTTTGTATCAGTATACTGCTGCTGGATTATGTGAATTTCCCTTTGAGATTAATAAAGTATCTATCTATCTATCTCTCTATCTATCTAACAGACTGTGTTAAAACACAGCCACTGATTATGTCTAAAAACCCCTACTGTGGTGCTCTACTATTTGTAAGCCTAGCCTAGTTAATATTTGGATAATTAAAGTCCGCCATGACTAATATCTCTCTCTAAACATGCCTTCTTATTACTATTAAAAATATGTAAATTTAAACCATTGTTTGCATCTATAACACACTATTCTAATGCCGTCTAGTCAAATCCAAACATCCTCACTAAGCTATAATTCAATATCTAATTAAATAAGCCCTGCATTTATATTCTGTTTCACACAAAACGTAACTCCCCCACCTTTTCAGTTTTGCCTGCCTTTTGTAAATAATATTTACCTCTCTCTGATATATTTCTGTCTCTTTATTAATAAGCCAGGTTTCAGTTATTCCTATTATACCAGTAATGAACAGTCACCTATAATTCCAACTTATTTATTTCATTTGCCTAGCAGGCAAGCAATTTTTGATGTACTGCTTATTTTACTATGGTAACTTTGGGCTAGAAATTAAGTTACTAGGTGTATTTCATATTATACTACTGATCCTCCCATTATGTGAAGTTTTAAACCTGGCCTGTCCTAACCTCTCTGTCCTCACATTCCCTTGTTTAAACAACTCCCAACTAACATACTAATATGCTTCACCAACACATTTTCTATGTGTTTCCCCTAGCATCAGTCTCACTGGCTTATGCTTAATGTTTCTGAGTTAACCTGAAATCTTTTATTGCCTTCTTTACTAGGGAATCCACTTGCTTATTGACTTTAACATATGTGATGGTGGCTAATTATTTATTCACTGTCATTGAAGTACATTGCTCATAATCACTGCCGATACATGAACACCCCCACTTTTATTTGCTCCTTGGTAGTTGAAAAAACAACAGAAACCTTTCCAAAAAGCTGGAAAAAACATCTACAGTACTTGATTTCCATTTTGAACAAAAATGAAGTTTTAGGTGTAAACACTATTTTAATTAAGTTTCACAGAAGAAACACATAATAATCCAGCAGTAGGGATGGCGTCAGCATGTAGTGCATGCTCTGTATGTCATCAAAGCAAAGCAAAAGAACCAACCCCTTTCACTTTACCAGAGGATAAATATTTGTGTCAGGCCACAAAGCATTGGATTTTCATGGTGTTGGCCTACATATACTATGTATATATCCAGAAGACAGGCAGAAAATGGCAGTGTGGTAGCGGGCACACTTTCATCCTAGCAGAGTTGGAATAATACCCATCCAGGAGGCCAGTGTAGCAGAAGATCAGAGGGAGACAACCAGGCAGGATTACATACTCCCCTGACACGCTAGGTGGCAACCTCCCTGGTAGACGCAAACCTACGAGGTATCCACAAGGCACAATGGGTACTGTAGTTGTGTAGGACAGCCCTTTTGGGTTCCATGGGTGCTGCTGCAGGGATCCATCATCCCTGCTTTGTAGGACTTCCATTTCACCTGGAAATGTTTAAATCAGGCTATGCCCTAGCACCAGAAGTACGCCCAGGTCCGATATAAAAGGAGCCGCTTGACCTCATCCAGGCAAGATGGAGTCAGATTAAAGGAGGACAAAGCTTTCCTGGGAGATGTAACAGAAAGGAAAGTGAGAAAGATCAAAAGAAAATGATTGTGATTGTGTTTGCATGAAGGTTAATTTACTAAAAAGAAGCCTTTTTTAAATTACTGTAAAAGCGTTTGATTTGATCCTGGGACTTGTGCCTGTACAGTTGTGTCTGGGGTTTGGGGGATCTGCAATGCCACCTGGTGGTCACAATACAAAGTAACAAGACAAAAATGGAGATCAATATAAATGTGTACACGATATTAAAAACTGTATTCAATATACACATATTCTTTCAATAACTGCTATAAATTTTATTTATACATCAGCAGTTTAACAATAACGTGTAAACATTGAACATGCCATATATATATATATATATATATATATATATATATATATATATATATATTTTTATATGTGTATGTGTGTATATATATATATATATATATATATATATATATAGCTGTGAACTCTTTGTGCTCTACAATATTTCATGTGCTTTCCTGAGTAGTTGTTCTTTTCTCCACCCTATCGGTAAAACTGCATTTAGCTACATTTAATTATGATAATGCTGGCAGAAATAAAAAAAAAAAATTAAATGTATTACCAGGAACCTGACGGGGTCCGTAGCAGCTTATTGTTCCCATTACATCTTTATATTTACATGGCATGTTCAATGTTTACACGTTATTGTTTAACTTCTGATGTATAAATAAAATTTATAATAGTTATTGAAAGAATATGTGTATATTGAATACAGTTTTTAATATTGTGTACACATTTATATTTCCATAATACAAAAAATTTGCATGGTTGTTTAAATACAATACTACTTCCGGTTGAGTACATTTTCTCACATTTCATATCCATTTGCTTTTTATCATTATAAATATCTATACAAAATTTGAATCATCTATCTGTAATTATAACAATGGTTTACTTGAAAATTCGCAAAAGTATTCAGTTAAAGTACTACTTCTGGTTGCTGGAAGTGGTCCAAAAGTTGATATGATTCCTTATTTGTAATATAAAGCAGGTCTACAAAATCTTATTGATCTAGGTCAAAGCGTTTTCGGGTTATAGTGTTAACACACAGACTGAGATAATTTCAAAAATGGTATTTTTGGACTCAGGAAGTTTTAAAACTTCAGGATTCATCAAAATCTCAAGGCTGAAATTTCTCACAATTCCTATACTTTCTCTACACTATGTATACGAGAAAGTAAAAATAATATTTAGGTCAATGAATTCAAGATGGAAAAAGGGAAAATATTGGAATCATTATGGTTTAAGCTAGTAAGGAAGAAAGCCAGAGACTTGGTTGTTGGAGTTTGCTACAGGCTGCCAGATTCTGCATATTATAGTACAGTGGAACCTCAGTTTGCGAGCATAATTTGTTCCGGAAACGTGCTTGCAATCCAAAGCACTCAAAGCGAATTTCCCCATAAGTAATAATGGAAACTCAGATGATTCGTTCCACAACCCAAAACTATTCATATAAAAATGATTAATACAAAATATAAAGTAAAATACATAATACAAATTAACCTGCACTTTACCTTTAAAAAGAATCATGGCTGGTGTGAGTTTCTAAACTCATATGGGATTCCACCCAATGGGACAACACGCGGAAGAGCGTCCCAAAGCAATCGCAGTCTCCCAGCGCTGTAGCAGCTCGCCGTATAAGCGCATCCAAAAAGATTGCAGACATGCTATAAGCGCCTGTCGTCAATGGGTCATAAAAGGAACATTATAAAGATCCCGGTACAATAAATAACAGCGCTGTTGCTGTTTCAAGCTGAATACAGCTGGTGTTAAAGTACTGAGACTCAGCTTCGTGTTTTGGGGAGCAAGATGGGGACTCACAGTTCACAGCGCACACACACAGTCACAATGCTGTAGTAAACAGATGTTGACTATATGAGTGAGGCACACAGACTCAGACGGAGAATAGGAGACGATTGCCAGAGAGAGAGAGAGAGAGAGAGAGAGAGAGAGAGAGAGAGAGAGACGCACTGGGCGAGCGAGATAAGAGGAGAGAGAGAGAGAGAGAGAGAGAGAGAGACATGCTGGGCGAGCGAGTGAGCGAGATAAGGAGAGAGAGAGACGCGCTGGGCGAGGTAAGGAGAGAGAGAGACGAGCTGTGTGAGCAAGATAAGGAGAGAGAGAGAGATGTGCTGGGCGAGAGAGAGAGAGAAGAACCTCAGCAGACAAAGTGTATCCGTACTACTCGTATTGCAAGACATCGCTCGTTTATCAAGTCAAAATTTATTAAAAATTTTTGCTCGTCTTGCAAAACACTCGTAAACCAAGTTACTCGTAAACCGAGGTTCCACTGTATATCATTTGATCAAGTAAAACATACATGCAAGAAAGAGGATGTTGTGCTCATGGGTGATTTTAACTTTACAATAAATGACTATGAAGCCCCTATCGCAAATACAAAAGAAAACACTGAAATGATGCTGATGGAATTTGACTGTCTTCACACCCAATGTGGTTCATACCTAACACATGGTTAATACCTGTCTAAATCTCATTTTTTCGAGCAATAAGGATGGGTTAATAAAAACAGACGTTATTGATACTTTAAGCAAAAATGATCACAACATGGTAAATCCAGGATTTTAAATCACCTGTAGCTCGCAAACCATTTGTAAGGGCGCCGTTCTCATTCCCTCCCACCTTCGCCGCCACTTCCTCTACCTCTTCATCTCTTAAATCATTCTTGAGGCAGATTGAAGACCTAAGTGCCAGCTTATGTGAAAAATTAAAGAAAATGTACTAATTGAAACACAAACACTGACGTCATCAATTTAATGCAAAAAGATGCCGACAAAAGAAGAGAAGAAGCGGGCCGCTAGGGTGGAGAAAAGAAGACCTTCTCAGGAAGCAGCATGCGCATCAACCTCGGAGCAAATGAATGCTAAACATGCAGAGAAAGAGGATGAAATCTAGGAATACTCAAGTCAAGTGTATTCACTGCACGCTATCGTGCAGTGCGCCATTACTGGTATATATATATATATATATATATTACGCTACTGTGGCTGTTCGTTTGTCTATCCAGGAAATCACCTGTCGCTCGCAAACTGTTTGACCTATTGACCTGAAATTTGGTACATATATACTACGTGATGTCTACTATCCACATTCAGGGTGATAATTGACCTCCAAGGTTACTCCTCTTTTTATTTTATTGTAGAATCAACTCTCAGCAGCGGCCAGCAGGGTAGTCATATGGCGCATGCTTACAGGCGCTGTTCTTATCTCTACCACCTTCTCTGTCACTTCCTCTACCTCTTCATATTTTAAATCATTCTTGAGGCAGATTCAAGACTTAAGTGTCTGCTTAAGTGAAAAATTAAAGAAACCGTACTAAGTAATTGCAACACAAACACTGACTTAATCAGTTTTAATGTGAAAAAAAGTAGAGAAGAAGCAGGCCGCTAGGGTGGAGAAAAGAAGAGCTGCTCAGGAAGCAGCAAGCGTTTCAACCTCTGAGCAAACAAATGCTAAACATGCAGAAAAAGAGTATGAAAGCTATGAATGCTTCTGTCAAGTGTATTCACTGCACGTTACTGGCTTAAGATGATTTTTGAAAGCACACAAATGTCAATCAAAACAAAGACTTGTAATTTTTGGAAAACTGACTTTGTGTGGATGAGGAAGATATCTATAAAACACAGAATAGGAAAGTAAAAACTCATCAAATATAAATGACAGGATGTGTCATTTTCTGATCCAGCCCTAAAATAAGTATATTCTGATAACTAATAAAGCACACAAAAAAAAACAAACAGACTAAAAAGTCATCCAAAATAATAAATAACTACATTATTTACGAGATTAAACTGAAAGATCACTGTATGAGACAATTAAGAAACATCAAAATATATCAATGGTTCAATAATAGATCAAATAATGCATCTGAAAGGTTAAAAGAGAGACTGAAAAAAAATTGTTAGTAAAGCCAAAACAAACAGCAAGCAATTTTTGAGTACTACTAAAACAGTAAAAATAGTTAAAAGACAATAATAGAGAATTTAAAAGCCCTTACAGTTAAAAAAGGAGAAACTGAAAATGAGAAGGAAATAGATAACAAATTAAATATTTCTCTCAGGTATTTGAAAAGAAAGAAACAAAGGGAATACCCCATTCACAAGTAAAAACAAGATCTGAATTAATAGATTTTAAAACAGAAATGTCAGATGCAATTCAAGCCCTCAAAACATTAAAGACTAAAAAAAAAAAACATGTTGGGATTTTACAAATTGTATTGGAGGAAATTAAGTATGTCATCTAAAAACCTTATTAGGCATATTTGAGCAGTCACTTGAGAAAGAAGAAGAACCTGAGGACTGGAAAGTTGCCAATATAAATCCAGTCTTTACAAACAGTGATATAATGGATCCTGGTAATTACAAACCAGTTCATCTTACTTTTGCAACCTCCAAAATTATGGAAACTATAATATAAAATAAACTAGAAAGTACCTATATGAAAATAACATACTAAATAACAGAGGAAAATCTTGCCAAAACAATCTTTTAGATTTTTTGAACAGGTACCTGGATTGGTTAATAAAAGCAAAGCATATAATATAATTTACTTTGACTTTCAAAAAGCCTGTGATACAGTCCCACACCAAAGATTAATTCTAAAACTAGAAGATGTAGGGATCAGAGTTAACCTACAAAACTGGATCTCCAGTTGGTTAACTGGCAAGAGACAAAGAGTACATATAAGAGGAGAATGCTCAGTGTGAAGTGAGGTGATCAGAAGAGTCCCTCGGGTCTGTCCTTAGTATATTATTTTTCTGATTTATATTAATAACACCAATTCCTGCGTAGCTAGTAAACTTGTGAAATCTACGGATGATATAAAAATTGAAGGAATGGGAGACACTTTGGAGGCAGCAAAAAAAATCAGAAAAACATGAACAAGCTTCAGAAATGGGTATACACTTGGAAAATGCAGTTTAATGTAGAAAAGTGCAAAGTGCTACACGTGGAAGAAAGGACCATCAATTATAAATACAAGATAGGAGACACTGTTCTACAGATAAGAAACCTCTGACAAGGATTTAGGGGTTTACTCTGACATGACATTTTCTTGAACTAAGCAATGTGCAATACTGATTAAAAAGGCAAATAAAATGTTACATTATATAAAATCAAAATTGTTGAATATAAAACAAGGGACATTATTCTCAAACTATATAATGCACTGGTGAAGCCTCATCTAAAGTATTGTGTGCAATTCTGGTCACCAAGCTACAAGAAAGATATAGCAGCAGCTGAAACCATGCAGAGACCTGCATCCCAGGAATTAAAAATGTGTCTTGCTTTGAAGGGCTTAGTCTAAAGTTAGGAGGCTACACAGGTCTTCGAAAATGCACAAAAGCATTGATAAAGTAGATCAGGCTCAGGGACATCCAAACCCAAACAAAGGACAAGAAAGAATTAGTGATTATCTACTGTCACACACGTGCACATGGGAGGCAGCTAAAGGGCCTGAATGAGATTACAGTAATCCCTCGCTATATCACGCTTCGACTTTCGCGGCTTCACTCTATCGCGGATTTTATATGAAAGCACAACTAAATATATAACGCGGATTTTTCGCTGCTTCTGTCTTTTTACTTCCTGTATATGCTTCCTCAGTTGGTTTGCCCAGTTGATTTCATACAAGGGACGCTATTGGCGGATGGCTGAGAAGCTAACCAATCAGAGCACGCAGTTAAGTTCTCCTGACTGAGAAGCTAACCAATCAGAGCACGCAGTTGAGCTCCTGCATGCTGAATGCAGTGTTAACCAGGAAGTCTCGTCTCGCTCATTCAGCATCAACGTGTTTCGCTGTGTAAAGAGTTGTGCTCTTTAGTGTTTATCTTTGTGCATAGTCAAGCCCTTCATTATGGCTCCAAAACAATCTGCTACTGCTTCAGGGGGCCGTGCCCAAGCGCAAGAAGAAGATATTAACGATTGCCGAAAAGGTAAACGTTTTGGATTTGTTGAAGGCTACGATTCTTTTTATTTAAAAAGTAGGAAAGGAATATAAGATCTACGGCTGCAGTGTCCTTTTAACCAGGGTGCAAAACGAGTTGTAAGTGGATGTAATAAGGCAGTAGTCTGGATGGAATCTGCTTTAGGGATTTGGATTGAAGACTGCCAGAAGAAGAACAACAGCAGTGCTACACAATCGCCTGAAGTGGCTCCTTTACAAGGGCTGTAACGCTCTCCTTTGTTGTGCAGTAAAATTAAACTCATTGTTATCGGACAAGTCATCGTGTCATTGTTGGTGAGTAACCATAATTAATTTTCTTCTTACAGTGCTTAGTACATGTACGTACGTTTAGTGTCACTGTACACACATTTACTGTATACTATTTTTCTTGCATTGTACATATTTATTGCTGGTGGCCTGTCTATCGTAATGGCTGTAACATATGTGATATCGGAGACACTCGATATCTTTAAAATAATATTTAGGTTTTACTGTATATAAACAGTGTGTTTATATACATAATTTCAATTAATCTTACCTAATATCTAAGAGAATACAAAGGGATTATGCTGTATAACTCTGCGGGGAATATTTATAAACAGTGCGGGAGAGTTTATAAGGGCTTAAAATATATAAAAATAACCATACAAACATATGGTTTCTACTTCGCGGATTTTCACCTATCGCGGGGGGGTCTGGAACGCAACCCCCGCGATTGAGGAGGGATTACTGTAATTCCATGCCAGACCAGGGGGAGGTGGAGTGCACTAACTACTTCTCTCACCTCTCTGCAGACCAGTGTGACGATGTGGGTTCAGCTTTATGCTCCCATCCGCTGTTTGGGAGCCCTTGAACCCTACACCGTCGATAATGCTACCGAGATGAGCTAGACAGTGAGACAACAATTGAGCAAGGGGATGGTAAAAAAGAAAAAGTGATGCAAAAAATACCAAAAACACAATCATTAACCCTGAGCCGAGCAGAAAAAAAAGAAAAGAATAGTAGAAAGTATCCAAAATAGGGAGAAGAACAATACAACAGCAGGTGAACAGTGGTTTGGCGCATCTCTAACCTTTAAAAAGTCCAGGAAATTTATAGCTGGATCATCCGGACCCTTTGGCACAATATATAAAGAACAAGGACAACAACAAGACAAATAAGTTAATTAACATGCATAGCAAATACAAAATAAACTGTGTGCTGTTATTGATGTTGAAATTATTAGATTAGATTAGATAAACTGTATTATTCTCAATACAGATACAGAGTCATAGGACAGATAATACAATCAATTAATGAATCAATAATGAATATTGTGCAGAAATTGCAAAATACTATTAAAGAGTTTCAGCTTTTAGTTAACAGCATCAGGAGGAAACATTAAATTGCCTGATTGCAGTGGGCAGAAAAGATCCCCAGAGGTGCTTCTTAGCACACCATGGTGGTATGAGCCTGTGGCTAAAAGTGCTCCAAGACAGCATCTCCTGGAGATAATGAAGGGCTTTTTCATGATGGCATCCAGTTCTGGCACCATGCACTTTTATACAACAACTTCCATTCTAGGCAATGTCTTAATAAGTTTAGGTTTTGGTTATAGGGCTTGTTTTCAATATTTTCAACTGTTGCCAGTGAAGTAACATGTCTATTTGTGTTACTATACAAGGGTTTCACTTAACTATATGGGAGGGATACAATTTAATATTCTTAACATAATTATTGAGAGTGATGTGTTCTGTAACATGCTACAATTCAAATCTATTAATGCCCTCAAATACAGTATATAAACACATCAAATTTTATATAAATTTTTGACTGTTTGAAATGTGGCAAAATGTGTTGTAGTTTTCCTCTGCTCAAACAGTGGTAAAAGTCTTAGATGCTAACAGTAATTTTAAGAAGGATTATGCAGACAAAGGAAATGCTAGGCGATACAGTAGGCATCATGGTCTCAAATCATGTTGCCATTTGCCTACATGGATTCTTCATGCTCTCCTGTGTTAGTGTAGGTTTTAACTGGAAACTCCATGTTACTGAAACAGGTAGAAACCTCAGGTTTTCCTTCTGACCCTATACAATGCTATATTAAATTAAGCATGTTAAAGTATGTAACATTACAGAGACAGACAGTAATCGCAGTGTTTTTGAGGATTAATACTAATTGTTATGAATATTACTGAAGCATGACAAAACAGACCCCTTCAGTTCTGGACATCCTTCTCAAAATAAAGAAGGTGGAGGCAATGTGTAAAGGAGAGATGCTTTGGGCTCTCAGTCTCCAGAAAAAATACTATTATTCAAATGATTGGCAGAATTTGGAAACATTTTCCTCCTTAAATAATATTTTATTTACTGCCATTTTTGATATGATTATGCAGTATATGCAGGTTTATCAGTGGAAACTGTTCATGGAAATATTTTTAAGATGTTTGTGATCCATTAAATTCTGGACCTTATCATCAAAAACCTTAAAGTTACAAGCGAAATGTATTTTTCAGTTAGCTACCCCACAATAATTAAGACACTTCTGCTGCAAATCTCACTTTTATGACAAGGATACAAATAACAATAATTTAGATTTCACAATGTGCCTGTGGTAAAAAGCAAATTTGATGCAATTTAATTATTTAAAACCAAATAATTATGAATGTGCATAGTATAGAATAATTAACTTTTATCAATGTGGACAAGTTCACAGTATCTGTTCTCTTTTTCTGTTTTATTTTGTATCTGATTTAGCTTAGTAGTGGTGATAAATAAGACTTCCATTTTCTTCAATAGCTGCTATTTCAATGAAACTTTGACAGACTAAAACTTTTTTGCATTATTCAACCTCTTATTCATTATCCATGTGTTATTTGTTGTAAATAGTGTTATCCAGGGTGTTATATATTTTCAATTTGTAATTTAGTAATATATTTTGCATTTGGTTATTTTAAAAACCTGGTTTATTAAGCATTGAATTGTCATAAATCTATCCTTCAGTTTTGTGTTACGTTTCTGAATTACAGAAGCAAAGAAGTGGCAGCTTGCATTTTGACTTAAACTCAAAAATACAAATAGCAGTTAAATAATTACTGTTTGTGTGTGGCTATGTCTGTTAATTAGGATGGGTGCGCTACAACAGAAGTCACTGTAAGAACCACTGAAGCATGTTCCTCTCTGCTTGGTACCTTTGGCAAGCTCTTTGCTATCCTACATTGTGATATTATTCAGAATATAGAATGCAGCTAAATGCCTTGATGTGGATTCAGAGCATAACGTCTACAGCTGACAAGACATTCTTATTGTGTCAAAAGGAAAAGAAATGTAGGGAGAAATCGAACGTCTCTGTATTTTGTTTTTTGAGTTAACTAGGGCCCTTAATAAAGCTAGGAATGGTCGTTTATTTAAGCTACTATTGAAAAACAGGTTATCCTCCATATGTTATCAGTATCACCTCATTCTTTCCAGGGTGGAAGCATTTCAGAGCACAGCATTCTATTTCAGCATTTTAACACCTACAGAGAAGTCAATCAGGTGACTTAACTTTCATCCATCCTTCTTTGACACTTCTCTGCTTCTAAAACATGCCTTTATAACACATGTATTTTTGTTATGAGCATGCACTTCTTGAAGAAGCTGCTGTCATCACTCACAAAGTTAAGTAGCTGTAGATAATAATGGACCATTTCTCTCAGACCTGCAAAGACCACCAATTTGAAAAATATGTGATGGGATATGTGTGGCGCCCTAGGCTGGCAAGCAGTGACGTGCGGTGAGGTTCATTGTTGGTGAGGCACCGACTCCTTCAGAGTGAGATTTACAAATATATGAACCCAAAAGAGTAGCTTATTTACTATTCAATTGGCAGCATACACATTGACTAATGGTTATATTTCATATCTCATCAGTATTCTTTACACATAGATAGGTAAGGCAAATATTTGGCTAAGAAAGAACGTTACATATACTGCGGCGAGAGAGAGCGCATTTGCTCTGCACCCTCTATGTGTTCTAAAATTGCCGTTGCAATTCCACAGTTCATACTCATTCAATACAAATGAAACTATAGAGTGGTGTAAAAAAATGGATTTCAATTTTGACCTTTAGTTGTTTCTAAAAGCTTTTAATGCTGATGCTGTAATCAATTTCAATACAGGCTGTTGACAAAAGGATAACAAGAAAGAATATTTTATTTAAGATCAAAATTTAGTTTACAAATAGTGGATTTATTTTTCTTAGTCTGATCCCATTTTTTTTTTTTTATAAAAATGAAAACCGTTTATAGTGTTAACTTTATTTGTAAATAAAGTCCATGTGCCTATCCTTCTCCACGAAAATCTCTGTCACTTTCTTGTAAATGTCCTCCTTACTTGCCTTTATTTTTAAAAGTCTTAATATTCCATTTTGGTGTTCAGTCGGAACAAAAAAATTAAAATAAACGGACCACTGCAGTGCACTTCACTTTCTGATATCGCCAACTTATTGGCGCCCACCTGTTGGGCTCATGGTACTGTCTGCCTCACCTTGTGCCTTTTCACTGCGGTTTATGTCTGATCAGCAAGACTAAATACGTCAAACACATTCATTAAATAAATTAGCCAGACTGTGGAAAGTCAGTGTGTATAATAAATGTGTCTGCAAACACTATATTGGTGACATACAGAGAGACAGCAACAAGCATGCACCAATTGCATGCATAAACCCAGTGTGTGAGGAATAGCGCAGTAAGGTGAGGCTCGGCTCATCTCTACAGCACTTCGCGTTTTTCCCCTGAATTTGAACAGTAAATACGCAAATTCAGCGAATTTGGAATCATACAGAAAACGAATGTATAGCACAGTGGACAAAATCATTTTATCATTTTAGTTTTTTTTTTTTACTTTTCATAGTGATCTGCCTCCCTTGACCACACGTCCCTAGTGGCAAGATTAGCACCAGGCTATATAGTGAGCATTTTGTAGCTCGGGACCGACCGAGATCAGACTTGACAGATATCAAACATGGAGACACAGACACAAAAAGGTGGTATTCCCCCAAAAACTAATGTGGGTTTTATTTACAAATACTGAATATTTACAGTGTATTTGCTAGTCCCAAAACGAAAAAAGACAAAAAATGTATATACACAAAGCAGTACAATTCCTAAAGAACGAAAACAATCAAAAAGAAATTACACACAACAAAGTCCAAATATTTACAAGGGAAAAAAAGTGTATATACAAGAAAAGCAAAGTACACCTAAACCCAAAATCTACTGAAATACCTCCAACAAAACAATACTACAACTAGGAGATATCCATTTACATATAACACAATATTTAAAAATAAAGCACAGGCCACTATTTGGTATACTCCTTTTATTTATATATATATA
>JANRMT010062818.1:49395872-49457061 GCA_026402145.1 Polypterus bichir lapradei | reverse complement strand
CTAACCAAAACCGATGTATGTACTTATTTCGATGGTATGACGCCATTGTCGGCCGCCATTTTGAACTTTCCAACGTCACTAATTTTCCAACTTCCCGTGTAGGTAGAAGGCTGACCCCATCTTCCCGAAATTTGGTAGGTGGCTTCCCTGCGCTAACCAAAATCGATTTACGTACTTATTTCGGTGGTATGACGCCACTGTCGGCCGCCATATTGAATTTTCAAAACATCACTAATTCTCCAACTTCCCGTGTAGGTAGAAGGCTGAAATTTGGCAGGCTCATTCCTTACACCTTACTTACAAAAGTTAAGCAGGTTTCATTTCGAAATTCTACGCGTAACGGTCATAACGGTCAACAATGTCCGCCATGTTGAACTTTCTTATTCATGGCCCCAACTTCACGAAATTTGGTAGGCGGCTTCCCTGCGCTAACCGAAACCAATGTACATACTTATTTCGGTGGTATGACACCACTGTCAGCCGCCATATTGAACTTTCCAACGTCACTAATTCTCCAACTTCCCGTGTAGGTAGAAGGCTGAAATTTGGCAGGCTCATTCCTTACAGCTTACTTACAAAAGTTAAACAGGTTTCATTTCGAAATTCTACACATAACGGTCATAACGGTCGACAACGTCCGCCATGTTGAATTTTCTTATTTATGGCCCCATCTTCACGAAATTTGGTAGGCGGATTCCCTGCGCTAACCGAAACCGATGTATGTACTTATTTCGATGGTATGACGCCACTGTCGGCCGCCATATTGAACTTTCCAATGTCACTAATTTTCACAATGTCCGCCATGTTGAACTTTCTTATTTATGGCCCCATCTTCACGAAATTTGGTAGGTGGCTTCCCTGCGCTAACCAAAACCGATGTACGTACTTATTTCAGTGGTATGATCCCATTGTCCGCCGCCATATTGAAGTTTCCAACGTCACTAATTCTCCAACTTCCCGTGTAGGTAGAGGGCTGAAATTTGGCAGGCTCATTCCTTACAGCTTACTTACAAAAGTTAAGCAGGTTTCATTTCAAAATTCTACGCGTAACGGTCAACAACGTCCACCATGTTGAACTTTCTTATTCATAGGTAGAAGGCTGAAATTTGGTACTTATTTCGGTGATATGATGCCACTGTCGGCTGCCATATTGAACTTTTCAACGGTCTTTGTTACTTATGGGCCGATCTTCAAGAAATTTGGTACGCGGGTTCCCAACGCTAACTGAATCCTACTTACGTACATATATATGTCCATAGCCTGCAGCTCGGTCACCGTGTGAGGCGGCGTTGGGTCCCCCATCCCAACGCCTCCCACGTTGTTGGCTGCCTGCCTATATAAGGCCGTCTGTCGCTCCAGTCTCTACATTCCCTTCCTTGCTT
Source organism: Polypterus bichir lapradei (assembly GCA_026402145.1). Lineage (NCBI taxonomy): Eukaryota > Metazoa > Chordata > Cladistia > Polypteriformes > Polypteridae > Polypterus > Polypterus bichir. Next base: position 49,455,679 of record JANRMT010062818.1, on the reverse strand, counting down.
CGCCACGGTATTCACGTCTCCCTGCTGATAACTACAGCCTTTTTATTTAATCCACGGCTTCTCCGCTGTTTTATTGTTCATTTATTACGATTATAGTTATTGTATAGGTATTTTAGACTTACTTTACATTGTTCAGGTACCCATTTCCTTTATCATTCAAACCGTACCCCCATTAACATGTCTATCGAGGTAATCACCATCGATCAAAGAACTGTCACTTACCAAGTGGTTTCCATGCCCGGAGATGGCACCTGCCTTTCCATTCTCTTTGTTACATATTGCACGGCCATATCAGGCTCACTATTGATATCCGGAGGAACATTGTGTCTTATGTATTGAATGACTGGGACAGGTTCAAGGTGTGGACGGTACAGGAGATAATTATACTACACAGGAGCACTACAAGAGTGAAATGCTTAAGTGTACCGAAATGGCCAAATATTTTACACCTTTGGACAACCGCCAATGCCTCTTAAACATCTTAGCTTCACAGGTGACGATTTCAGTAGTGGACACTTTGATGTTTAGAAATGTTTAAACTCTCAAAAGCTGGATGTGAAGTTATCAATGAAACTGGTTGTATACTTACAACGCTTGACAGATGCCGAATGTCTCTTCAACACAAGTCCTACAAATACTGTCGTAACTGAAACAAACCATGAAACTCAAACCGATTATGACAGCGGCAATCCAAGCTGTGAGATTTGAAACAAGATTACTGTTCACATGGCCAACTGTACATTGCATGCTCAAGAGTAAGCTCAACGCACAGCTACAGCTTGGTCATATTGCAACTGGAGGGCCGAACTGACAACGTGGCATACAAAGAGATCTTTAACAAATAATTATTGGTATATTTTCCCTCAGTTTAAAAAGGTTTAATTTTCTTCTTAATAAAAATTTTAAGGCAGTACTTCACCGCTGCGAAGCGCGGGTATTTTGCTAGTATACTAATAAAAGGCAAAGCCCTCACTGACTCACTCACTCACTTACTGACTCATCACTAATTCTCCAACTTCCCGTGTAGGTAGAAGGCTGAAATTTGGCAGGCTCATTCCTTACAGCTTACTTACAAAAGTTAAGCAGGTTTCATTTCGAAATTCTACACGTAACGGTCATAACGGTCGATAAAGGTCGACAACGTCCGCCATGTTGAACTTTCTTATTTATGGCCCCATCTTCACGAAATTTGGTAGGTGGCTTCCCTGCGCTAACCAAAACCGATGTACGTACTTATTTCGGTGGTATGACGCCACTGTCAGCCGCCATATTGAATTTTCCAAACGTCACAAAATCTCCAACTTCCCGTGTAGGTAGAAGGCTGAAATTTGGTAGGCCCATTCCTTACAGCTTACTTACAAAAGTTAAGCAGGTTTCATTTCGAAATTCTACGCGTAATGGTCATAACGGTCAATGACGTCCGCCATATTGAACTTTCTTATTCATGGCCCCATCTTCACGAATTTTGGTAGGCAGCTTCCCTGCACTAACCGAAACCAATGTACATACTTATTTCGGTGGTATGATGCCACTGTCGGCCGCCATATTAAACTTTTAACGGAAACCGATGTACGTACTTATTTCGTTGGTATGACACCACTGTTGGCCGCCATATTGAACTTTCCAACGTCACTAATTCTCAAACTTCCCTTGCAGGTAGAAGGCTGAAATTTGGTAGGCTCATTCCTTACAGCTTACTTACAAAAGTTTAGCAGGTTTCATTTAGAAATTCTACGCGTAACGGTCATAACGGTCAACAACGTCCGCCATGTTGAACTTTCTTATTTACGGCCCCATCTTCACGAAATTTGGTAGGTGGCTTCCCTGAGCTAACCGAAACCAATGTACGTACTTATTTCGGTGGTATGACGCCACTGTCAGCCGCCATATTGAACTTTCCAACGTCACTAATTCTCCAACTTCCCGTGTAGGTAGAAGGCTGAAATTTGGCAGGCTCATTCCTTACAGCTTACTTACAAAAGTTAAGCAGGTTTCATTTCGAAATTCTACGCGTAATGGTCATAATGGTCAACAACGTCCGCCATGTTGAACTTTCTTATTTATGGCCCGATCTTCTCGAAATTTTATAGGCGGCTTCCCTGCACTAACCGAAACCAATGTACTTACTTATTTCGGTGGTATGATGCCACTGTTGGCCACCATATTGAACTTTTCAACAGTCTTTGTTACTTATGGGCCCATCTTCAAGAAATTTGGTACATGGGTTCCCAACGCTAACTGAATCCTACTTACGTACATATATACGTCCATAGCCTGCAGCTCAGTCACTGTGTGAGGTGGCGTTGGGTCCCCCATCCCAACGCCTCCCACGTTGTTGGCTGCCTGACTATATAAGACCGTCCGTCGCTCCGGTCTCTACATTCCCTTCCTTGCTTCGCCACGGGATTCACGTCTCCCTACTGATAACTACAGCCTTTTTGTTTAATCCACGGCTTCTCTGCTGTTTTATTGTTTGTTTATTACAATTATAGTTATTGTATAGGTATTTTAGACTTACTTTACATTGCTCAGGTACCCATTTCCTTTATCATTCCAACCCCCATTACATGTCTATCGAGGTGATCACTATCGATCAAAGAACTGTTACTTACTGAGTGGTTTTCATGCCCGGAAATGGCACCTACCTTTTCCATTCTCTTTGTTACATATTGCACGGCCATATCAGGCTCACTCTTGATATCCGGAGGAACATTGTGTCTTATGAATTGAATGACTGGGACAGGTTCAAGGTGTGGACTGATGACGGTACAGGAGATAATTATACTACACAGGAGCACTATAAGAGTGAAATGCTTAAGCCCTTCACCTATGGTTCTGCATGTGAGTTGATGGCTGCCGCTGAATTGTTCGGTTGTCGCTTTCAAGTGTACCAAAATGGCCAAATATTTTACACCTTTCGACAAACGCCAATGCCTCTTAAACATCTTAGATTCACAGGTGACGATTTCAGTAGTGGACACTTTGATGTTTATGAGTGTTTAAACTCTCAAAAGCTGGATGTGATTTTATCGATGAAACCGGTTGTGTGCTTACAATGCTTGACAGATGCCGAATGTCACTTCAACACAACAAATCCTGCAAATACTATCGTAATTGAAATAAACCATGAAACTCAAACCGATTATGACAGCAGCAATCCAAGCTGTGAGATTTGTGACAAGATTACTGTTCACATGGCCAACTGTAAGTTGCATGCTCAAGAGTAAGCTCAGCGCACAGCTTGGTCATGTTACAACCGGAGGGCCGAACTGACAACATGGTATACAAAGAGATCCTTAACAAATAATTATTGGCATAGTTTCTCTCAGTTTAAAAAGGTTAAATTTTCTTCTTAATAAAAATTTTAAGGCAGTATTTCGCCGCTGCGAAGCGCGGGTATTTTGCTAGTATATATATATAGTACAAATAAAATTTACCACCACACTATCCACACCACCGAGTCTAAAGATGATTCCTAGATACAGGAAGTGCCTCTTATACTCGGGGAACAAATCTTCACCTAATCCTCCGACACGCTGCTCCTTTACACCAAATGTGGCTGACGCAGGTGCATTCTGTACAAGTGCTCCACTCAGTCCCTGCAAAGCAGGTATTAAATAGGTTAGCAGCCTCGCGTGAGCGTGAACACAATCCGGCACGTTCTGTGAAAGCAAGTTACTTTTTGGGGAGGGGAATCTGCATCTCAAATTATGGTTTGCACAAACTTAAGTAAACGCAGGTGGCTAAAACCACGCTCGACTTGATGACGGGGTACGCAACGTCCTCTAGCAGGCCTGACTTGGAGGTGCGCCCGACCTCTCGCCGGCGTCCCACTGCGTGAACCTTCATAAGTTAAAATGCTAGCGAAAGCGCACCCTGCACTTCAATGATTTAAACAGGTAAGTGCTATATCTTTTTACGCTGTAAAAGTCTACTTTACACGACTCTGAAAACCTGTTTCCTTTAAAGTGGAAATACTTGGTATGCGGATTACCACAATGAAATAATAATGCACCTTCCCCAATTGCTATTGATAACCTTAAAGTTTGACCTCATTCAGCATGGGTTCAGCATGAACAACATCCATTTCCTGGACAATGAGATAAACTAGCATGAAGGACTGTCCATCTGCCTGTGAGAAACCAACAGGCTTACTATCCTGAACAAAGGATCAGTTACAAGTATGGTGTCATTAGTACTTTCCTTTGTTCCAATAAATCCTGGACTACATATGCCAAAGAGAAAAATCAAGATTATAATTTTTTGCTTTGGCATTTTTGTGAATTACTGTATTTAGTTCCCAACATAAACTTCTCACATACAAGAATCCAAAGCATGTGTACCTTGATATCAAATGCTGTAATTGCTCACTACCCCTTGTTTCTAACACTCTTTTAATGACCTCCTGCTTAACACCAATACAACCCATTAAATCATTATCAGGGAATGCTAGAGGTAAGGAGAACATCTTCTTTATATATACAATAAATAAATATATATCCCTGTCTACTTATTCATAGTGCATTTTTATCCGATTTTCAAATGAAAACAAAACTTAATATTAAAAAGAGCCAGTGAATTAATAAATTACCTAAAACTTTGTTTAATTTTTTTTCTAAAAAAAGGCAATACCCCATATTTCTTTAAAAAAAAATGTCCTCACTAAAATGAATTGCCATACCATTGCCCATCCTAGAAAGCACAGGGCGCAATGCCAGAACAATCCCCTGGACATGGTACCAGTTTATTGCAGGGGATGACTCATTCATACACTCTCTAGGATCAATTCAGTATCATTAATTCACTTAATCTGCATATCCTTAGACTATGGGAGGAAACTGGAGCAATTAGAGGAAACCCTTGGAGATACAAGGAGAACATGCAAACTCCATGCAGGAAGGATCTACGATGCGAACCCTGAACTTCTTGCTATGAAACAGCAGCGCTACCACTGTGCCAGTGTACTGCCCAATTATTATACCTTTTGTAGCAACAAAACTTTAACCAAATGGTTTAGGTAGCTATAAATCACAGTATCTCTCAGAGTTGTGAATTAATTATGGTTTATTTCTTCTTGCATAACTACTTCATTTCTATACAATATTAGTACAGTATTGATGAAAACATATAGCGCAATTAACCATGACAATCTTTTTAATTTAATATGACAAAATAAAGTTCTTTCAGTCTTTCCTCATAGCTCATACTTTGCAGTATTTTTTTGTAGCATGGAGACAAAAACTCACACAGTATTCCAGATTAGGCTTCACTAGTGCATTATATAATTTAAGCATAACTTCCCTTGACTTGAACTCTACACATAATTCCTATATAATTTTTCCCTAACTATATTTTCTTGCTTTGATCATCTGTTTATTCATCAATGTGGAAATTTTCAATATTTTAGTAAAGAGCTTCAGTTAACTATTTTTAATATAGCTTTTGGAGAAACATTAAGTGGATGAAATTATGGATAGCAATCGTCATGTAAACTCTTACCAGAAGGCTAAATGTATTCATTTTTTGCCTTTTCTAAAAATGAATAACGATGGCAGTAATTTCAAGAATACGTGGTGAATTAAAACTCTGCATTAATTCATGTTATTAATTTTCAGGTTTCATTCCACTGCATAATTTTCAGTTAGTAAAACATAAAGTATGAGACTTGCTTGCAAGTTTATTTTTTCACATTGTATGTATAAGGTGTATTGGGTTGCTTTTTAGTAATATTTACATATATATTAAGAAATATTTGTGCTTCAATTGACTTGCCAATAAAGAGTCTGAGTGAACATACAGTACATTTAGACTGGTTATATCCTCTACATTAAGGTAAATACAGTAAGTATGTTATAGTTATGAAGATTGATACCTTTTGAAATATGCCATTAGCTCTCAGAAAACCTTCTAGTAGAAGAGCTTATTTTGCCAGAAACTGTGGGCAGGCATTATTTGCTCCTAATGAGAAATATAAATCCTATAATTTGAATGTACTTCCAGTTACACTGCTAATTGTTTTCTAATTGAAATATTACTTGTAACTTATAAGCCCTAGAGTCATAGCCTGCCATTCCATGTGAGGATATGAAACAGAGAGGAGTGAAACCATCAGTGATTCCTCACCAGTGATACCTGGGGGCTCATCTGGGATTACTTAAAGGAAGGGATGAATGTAGGGAGGGTCAGTGAGGCTGAGAGAGAGAACCTACACCATGTAATATTTATACCTTCTGCATTTCAGCAGACATTAAGAGGTCTGCATGCTCACACGATCAAAGGAAATTTTTATTTTAGCAAAGCTGAATAAGAATTTCTAAGTTGGCCTCTACATATAAGATGGGTGAGATTCTGAGTGATTTCTTTCCAGTGATTTGGACAGATTGAAAGTCAATATTTATCTTACAATACTTGAAAAACATTAAATGATGTTAAGTATTCAATGGTCCATTAATTCATCTTTTTTATCATTATTTTTTAGTGAAGTTTTAAAATTGAATTATTTTAAAAGCAAGTAACATTTTATACAAACAAATCAAACTTAACAAAACTAAGCCTAATTCAACTCCCACCCAAGAGGAAGCCATAAGTTCATCTTCTAAACCTGTGTATACTAATTGAAGTTTGGAAACCTACTCTATGCTAGTAGGACAAAGCGGGCATTGCCCATTCTGCCACACTTTAGTGGCACACCAGGGTCCTCATGCATAACGGCGTGCGTGGAATTCGCAGTATAACATGACGTAAGTACAAAAGCCGAAATGTGCTTACGCACAGAAAAATCCAGATGCATAAATCTGTGTGTTCGCCCACTTCCGCGTTCTTCCGCTACATAAATCACGATCAGCGTGAAAAGTACCACTCGTGCACGTGCCTGCTGTTCTGCCCCGTCTCCTCCCAGAATTACGCCGCTTTGAATATGCAAATCAATATAAATAGCCCTTAAGCTCAGCGTTCTGTGAAAAGGCAATGGCAAAAGCACAGGGGAAAATATAAGAATTTCAGTGAATACCAAGTGGAGGCAAGGAAAAATGTACTATTTGTTGGTTTAAACAGTGGTATAAACAAGAAAAGGAAGTTGACATGACATAGAGTGTTGGAGAAACTCGAAAGCTCAAGTTCACAAAGTCGCACGGTGCCTGAAATAAAAAAGAAGTTGTCAAATATCAAAGTCGCCATGAAAAGGCGAGTCGTAGCCCACCGTCTGAGTGTCATATGAAAGCTTATTAGGGTACAGAGAAAAAAAAGGCACACAGTGTGAAAAAAAGCACGAAATGTCAACTTTTAATCTCGAAATTTCCACTTTAATCATGTAGTTTATTTTGTCGTTAAAGTAGAACATCATAAACTTCATCTTAAAATCATTTAATTTACTAGTTTCTCAAATCCCATCGTAACTAAAGTAGCACATTTAATGCTTTGTTTTTTATTTGATCTTCTATGTGCTCTATGTGTGTGAATCACTACGTGATTCATAAACGGGCTTTCTCTTCATCCGTCAGGACACAGAATCCATCGTGAAATTATAACTCTCTGAATAATTAAAATACTGAGAAGTATACGTGATATAATTTTCATGATGATAGGAGTTAAAGCATGTTATTAAACATGGGAACACGGTGGCGCAGTGATTGTTCATGTCTCAACGGAAGATGCCTGCTGCGCCATGCGTGACCTGCGATGAAATGCTTTATTACAGAAGTACTGTCTTTTTCAAACATGTTAACCTCCAATTCCTGTCCTTCTATTTCTTCCTCCAAATACCCAATCGCCACACAATCAGCTCTGTAATGGACGTTAAGCCATCTGTAAGCTTAGAACACCGATTCTTTAAAACTTTTAAGGAACATTGAAATATCTTCGTAGTACATGTTTAATTATTTTATCCATCTATCCTTCCAGTATTGTGCCAGTCTCAGTAGGAATACAGCGCGAGGCAGGAACAATCTGTAAACAGAGCGCCAGCTCTTTGCTAGCACTGCTGCACCGTGTCCTCACATGTTTAATTATTAACAATATAGATTACTTAAATGAAGTTCAAGTTTTATCTGTATAATATAATAAACATATTTTGCTGCATTTCATCTTAAAAATGATATCGTCATCATATGTAAATACGAGCTTAATAAAGTGGCTCAGGTTGTGCAATATTATAACTGTATCGCAAGTTTACAGTGAGGTAATTGTATTTATAAGTACAAAGCATTCTACAAGGAGCACTTGATGGACTGATTGAGTGCGTTTATAGTTCTTGGGATGAAACTGTTTGTGAACCACGAGGTCTGAACAGGAAAGGCTCTGAAGCGTTTGTTGGATGAGACCAGTTCAAATAGTGAATTGCTGAGGCAGCGTGTGCTTGATGCTGTATATCGATAATTCTCTTTTCGATCATTTGCTGCTGTGATTCGCACTCAGATACAGTGATATAAATACTCCAAGTGGTGCAGTGAGAGTAATATGGAAAAAGACAATCCGCTGTGGCAACCCCTAACAGGAGCAGCTGAAAGAAAAGAAGAAGGTGCAGTGAGAGTAACAACGCTAAAGCAGCTATGGTATTTAGAATATTCTGACCATTCTGTGGACCATTATATTGTTACAGATGAATTACAATCAGATGCCTTAAACTAATAAACAATATGCGGTTAATTTCAGTCTATTTATAAAGCCGCAGGGATGTGACTGCTTTGAAACTGGGTACCGCCAGTCTGCAAAACCGAGCAGAGAACTTGCATACAACAGGGTATGAGGTACCGTGGAAATGTGCGTTGGTTTACGCCAAGCTTAGGTTTTATACATCGCGATTTGAACGTGGAAACTGTGGCGCGTACGCACCGTTTATACATGAGGCCCCAGGCCTGTTAAGAAAGCATATATTCAGCTGTACCTTCCCACACTTGCATTCCAAATTGAACTCCAGCTTGTCCCAGAATATGCTTGGGCTTCATCTGATGAAGGTGTAAATCAGAGTTGAACTGACTTCATTACAGAAGCCCCTTCTGCAGACTTCTTGAACGAGGTTGTGCAAAATTAACTTAAGCAAGAACAAAGAGCTGTAAATCAATGAATGATTACTCTGATCAACAGAAGAATTCAATTATGAAGAGACACTGATTTTGTAATTGGAAGTGACTTTAACCCAGTCATGAGTGGTTCCACTTCATAAGCTAGTTACACTAATCCCATCTAGGATATTCTCTAGACCAGGGGTATCCAACTCCTGTCCTAGAGAGCTACTGTGGCTGCCGGTTTTCATTCTAACCCTTTTCTTAATTAGTGGCCAGATGTTGCTGCTAATTAACTCTTTGCCTTAATTTTAATTGATGCCCAACTCAAGACTCTACCCCCTTAATTATTTATTTTTTCCTTAATTAGCTCACGCTCTTAAAAATGACCTTCTCAAGCGAAAAGTTAATGTGCCGTTCTCTTTTATTGGATCAGGGAACTGACAACCTCTTTCTCTTTGTGAATCAGAATTTTACAATCTCTCCATCAAGCCAACAGCAGAAAGCAAGCTTGAGAAAGCAACATCACAGAACACCACAAATAAAGGGGCATGCAGTGAATAGAAAGAGTGCTCTCCAGTGCAAGAAGAGCGGCAACAAAGCAACATCTGATGTCACCTTTAAAGACTTGGTATTGTAAAACTGTTTATCTATGCTGAGATAAATTGGAACTATGAATTCCCAGTTAACTGGCTGGTGTTTCTATGTTATATGTTCGTCTGTCTAGTCTCTCTGCGTCCTGTCTTTTATATGTCAACATATATGTATATATATTTATACAATAAATTGTATTATTCCGTTTCTAAAAATGAGTGTGTTTCAGTAACCGTGATGGAAATCTAAAGGCCAGAGGCTCGCCTCCTACTACAGAGAAAGGTAAATAACGTAGGAACCAGCTGATATATTTTATAAATTGCATGTATTACCGAAGACAAAACTAATTCAAATTCACTTTTTCCATTTCCTCAGATTGCAGTTTGTTAGATATACATTAAATGATGAAGTATAAAATCCAGTATTTATTTAATAAATACTGGTTTGGAATTTTGGTGGCATGGCGATACAGTGGTAATGCTGCTGCCACATAGTAAGGGTTACCTCCTTGTGTGGAGTTTGCATGTTCTGCCCATTCATGTGAGTTTCCTCTGTGTGCTCCAGTTCCCTCCCACAGTGCAAAGATATACAGATTAGGTGGATTGGCAACACTAAATTGGCTCTTGTGTGTGTGAATGAGTTCAACCTGTGATGGACTGCCGCCTTGTCCAAGGGATTGTTCCTGTCTTGCACTCTATGCTTGCTGGGAAAGGCTCCAACCCCCCACGACCCTTAGATTTAAGTGAGCTTAGGTAATTGTATGTTATGGTGCTGAATTCCAGGGCAAATATGTAAAGAATGATGATATGCACCTGCTTTTTTCATTATTGCAATTCTTTTTTGTTTATACATTATTAAAAAGTACACAATGATCAAAACAATGGTTAATAACACCATGTTTTTGTATTTGAAAATCTTGCATGTAGCAAAATGTGCAAGCTTTGGCTAAGTCAAGTTTATTTTCATGTGTACATAGTTCAGTGAAATTCTTACTTGCATGTCTCCTCAGAAGTAATGACAAAAATACAACAAATAATTAAAACGGCTACCTAGCAAGCAAAATATACGTAAACAATATTTACTGTTGTGATTGACTATTCAGCAACATTAAAACCTGTGGAAAGAAAACATCCCTTAATCTACTGGTGCAACTGCCAAAGGTCCTGTACAATTTGCCAGAAGGTGGGAGAAAGAAAATCAGTGGTGCAGGAAGGCTGAGGTTTTTAATTTTTCCATTTTCCTTTCTTGTTGTATATGTCCTGAACAGAAGGCAGTAATGTTCTGTATCACCATCACAACCCTCTAAAGTGCTTTACTTTTTTTGAGACAAGCAGGCATTATAACAGGATGTGATGCAGCTAGTGAGAATGGACTGCATTGTGCAATTCTAGAAGTTCATGAAAACAGATGGAGAATTCTGAACTACCCTTGGTCATTTGGAGAAGCAGAAGCGCTGGTGAGTCATTTTGACAAGAGATAAAATATGTTGTACCCACTTTAGTTTGTCAGTTATGATGACTCCAAGAAATTTAGAGCTGCTCACTCTTTCAACAGATTCCCCTGTGATGCATGTGTCAGTGTGGTCTGCCTACTGAAATCCATGACCAATTCCTTGGTTTTTCTGACGTTAAGGATGAGATTGTTGTCCTAGTACCACTGAGTATCATTGTTGGTGATCAGGCCTATGATGATGGTGTCAACAGCACATTTAATGATAGAGTTGGAACTGTGTCAGATTACAAAATCATAGCTGAACAAGAAATACAGAAGTAGGCTCAGCACACTACCTTGTAGAGTTACCCGTGTTAAGGGTCAGTGAGAAAGATGCAATAGTGCCAATCTGCACAAGTTGAGTTCTGTTGGTTAGGAAGGCCAAAATCCAAAAGCAGAAAGTGGCACTAAGTCCCAAACTGATGAGACTGGTTGCTGAATGCTTAGCTACATTCTACGAGTATAAACAAGACTCGGGCATAACAGTAGTTATTACCCAGTGTGCCAGGATAGTTGAAATGGAAGTGTAGAGTTACAAAAAAGGAAAGAATAAAAAATGAGACAGTCAGAGGTACAACAAAACGGGGGGAGATATCTAACAAAGTAAAGTAGGTTGAGATGCTTTGAACATGTGATTAGAAGAGAGACAATGAATATGTTGGCAAAAGAAAATTTGGCAATGGAAGTACTGGGGAACAGATAGCAAGGAAGGCTAAGGTGGAGATGGACAGAGAAAGTAAAAGATCATCTGATGGAAAAAGGATTGATTGAGAAGGAGGTGCCCTTTACTTTTGGTTTTTTCGCAGAGCCACTCAGGCCATACTTCCAGCTTCACGTAGAGCAGCTTGTTCCGTAGTTCCAGCATCACATGGAGCTGCTTGCTTCATGCTAATTCTTTTCTCTTTTCTCATGCTGGGTATGCTATAGTAAACAGGTGCCCTGTAATCACTTTGATTGATACCAGAAACACCATTAACCATGAATAATTACCATTATTGCATGCTGATTTGTTCATTCACAACAACTACTTAAAAGAATGTCTGTTTTTGCCTGCTTATCAATTGCATACTATCCTTCCAGAAGCATACTAAACATCCTTGAGGGTAGTTCATTCTGCTTCCATATGTAGTGATTATATGTATAGAATTAGTCAAAAATAATTGCTGAATGAATAAATATCCCTTGTGAAAAGCTGGCTACCTAGTGGATGATGACAAAACTGAAAGTTGATGTTATGAAAAACACACCACTTCGATAGATGGCTACTCATAAAGTGAATAATCAACGAGTGACTCACTGGTTCCTAGACCTACAGGGGTATCATTTCAAGGTTCTCTGTTGCAGAGGTTTGCTAAAATGTCTCGTCCAGCTCCGCTACTCCCACTAGTAGCAAGCAGGGGGGTTCTAGGTTTGAGGGGGATCATGTCAGGCACACAAGATGAGGGTGTCTCTTTCGAATATGGGGTTGACTAATATTATGGACAAGGATTTGAATGTGACTCTGCCAATAATTCAGTTTCTGTTTTGTGAATCTTGTTTTCATTTTACAATATAAATGTGTACGAGAAAAGGTTGCATCAGCATCCATCCAAAAATGTAAAGATTATTACCACTTGAGATGCTGTGTCATGCAATTCTAATTATGCATTTATATTTTGTTTTACCACAATGCCATCTTGGGTTTCATTGGGCAATGCCACTTAGTGTTTGTTTTGTTTAATGTTTCAGTGACTGGTGTAATTTTATATGTAATGTCATCAACACACGATTATAAACATGGCAGCACTTCCTGTTTAGCATCCTGATAGTGGGGGAAATACTTGTTGCTTGTGGTAGCTCTACTCTTTAGAACATCTCTTGGGTCAAGACATTTTGGTTCATTTTTTTCTTATTTTGGTAGTTGCCGACTATCTGCTTTTAACTTCTTGCATACCTTTTTGATAGATCCACAGATCTTTTTAATCCTCTTTTAGAACACCTATTGTTTCTACCTGCTGTTTTAGGGGAATCTTCTGTTAAATTGTTCCTTTGATGGTTGTGTCTCAGACATAATAGTATATCAGGACCAGTAAACAAGAGAGTCAACAAAGCTCTCCAAAAACACGTTGAGGTGTTGACCTCAATGGTACAGCACATAGTATGTCAGTTAAATAATGTCCTGCAACATTTAGAAGCTGTTAACAACGCAAGAGGCCTTTTCTGTTTCTGCTCAAAGGGAGCCCCATACTCCTCAGTCTAAGTGATACGATGCAAATTCTGCTAATGCATTGTAGTGATTTTAATAGAGAATTGTGTTCATTTTTTGTTTGGCTTATTAACCACCCAGTTAATTTTAAACTAAGTTCGCATAGCATAGGGCAGTATATTGTTACTTTTAAAACCGTTGCCACAAACGTAGGTTGGAATGAGTATTAATCTCAGCTTTCTGCAGTGGAGTTAGAAAGGTGTTCATAGATGAAATAGCCCATCATGTTCTGGGAAAAGCAAAAGATGAAGTCATTAGTTTAGTGCTAATATTGTTATGGTGTGGCAGAATGAGATTTTTTTATGTGGAAGGTATATATTTCTCAAAGTTCAGAGTAATTCTTTAGGTTTGACCTTTGGTCATTTAACAGTTTCAGTTGATTTTGGCCCAGTAGAAAAATTTCTTAGCTCTAAGTTGCTAAAAATATTACAAGATTTAGGACATGGTCAGAAATTTCAGCTTTGATTTCTCTATTGATGTCTGCATTTTTGCTGTCCCTCAAAATATTTTTGTGATATCTATGTGTTTGTGAGGATGTCAGTTAGTGAAATTAACCTTGCATTGTAAAATGATAGAAGCCTATTACTTTCTATCAAGATTTCTCCAGTATATTGTGGTCTACAAAAATTACATAAAAGCAGATGGAAAGTGTTCTGACTACAGTAGATCATAATTTCCACTTTCAGTTTCCAATGGATTTCCAAGTTTTAGATCGATCTATCTATCTACAGTATGAATGTAATATCTTTTGAGTAATATTTGTGGGTTAAGGGCTGCCAGCACAATGACTAAAAAAAAAAAAAAAAAAACTCAGGTCGAATGAAACTTGGCACAATTTTTAGCATTATAAAATACCAAAAGACTACTGATTTTGACAAAATCACTCTAGTACCTTTTACTATACACAGATATGTCCTGTACATGTAAGCTATAGGTACAGTATATACCAGGTACATTTTCTATATTCCAGTCAAAATTAACATGGTTGTGGTTAATTTGAAAGTCATTTCCTCCCACAGTCCAAAGACATGCAGGTTAGGTGCATTGGCGATTCTAAATTGTCCCTAGTGTGTGCTTGGTGTGTGTGTGTGTGTGCCCGCCTTGCGGTGGGCTGGTGCCCTGCCTGGGGTTTGTTTCCTGCCTTGCGCACTGTGTTGGCTGGGATTGGCTCCAGCAGACCCCCGTGACACTGTAGTTAGGATATAGCGGGTTGGATAATGGATGGATGGATGTTTCTCTATACGATATTCATAAAGATTGTGTAGGTTGGGCTCCACGAAGTCTGATTTTTCAATAACAAAACTGTGAGGAAACACATTTGTTCAGATTTGGTCTCCTGTAATGAAGCTGGAGAAGAAACATGGATCCACTGAATTGAAGGACAGGTATTGCCAGTGGCATCTTCTATGTTCTCCAATGAAGACCTGGTACAATTGCAGAATTAAGACTGATTGAAGAAAATGATTCATGCTGTTGTTTCCCCCTGGTGCATGGCTGTAGAAGCTGACGGATATTTTGTTAAAAAAAAGTGTAGCAAATACATCTAGTTCTCTTATGAGTATATTCAAGCAGTTCTATAACTAGATTACAAATCTACAATAAAAGGTGTACCATTAAACTTACTGAGAATCTACTGTGTTCTGTACTAAGAAGATTTTATCCACTTTTGAAAGTTTGCCTAACCTTATCACAACTGGTTATAAAAATATATCTTCTGCCATTTGTAGTCTTGTTACTTGTACTGAAAATTAAATGAATTGCGAATATTTTTTTATGCTGCAAAGATTTTTATTTAAAGTGCCATCATTTCTTTTCTCTGGTTTTCACCTTAAATTAGTAATTTCAAAGCCAGTTAATATGTCATGTAAAATTTTATCAAGAACTGGCATAGAAGTAGTCAGGCTGGGTCAGTGTTTGCAGCACAGAATTTTGTTACTTCTCAACTTTTTCATATATTTAGTGCAGATATCAATTAAGAAAAAAAAACATTTTTAAATAAAACCTAAATATGCATTTGCCAGTTGTGACAAAAGACAGCCAGGCATGTTTCATATGTCAATTGTAAACTTTCAGACCCTATGGCAAATAAACTTCTAAAAATGATACAGTATGAAACAATACACAATAATAACATGCACTTAAAAGCATCTCTTATTCAGAGGTAGACAGGAGTGAGATGTTGTATGCCCAGTAATATTTTGAATTCATAACATTTAATTTCCGTACGTAAACACATTTTTGAGCAGGTTGCAGTATTCTGCAGAATAGTCTCAAGATGGAGGTTGTAATTTCAGTTGTAAATAAATCAATAATTTGTCAAGTTTTGATGATCACTTTTTATCTCTACTGCCTCCTTTTCCAGCACTATGGTGTTCCTCATCTCCTTCTTTGCCAACAGCAGCCTTTACTCTTTTTTTCCCAAGAGGAGTTTTAGCATACCAGCTCTATAAATAAATAAACAAAAAATAAATTAATAAATAATATAAACATTTAATATAAATAATATTTAATTTTACAATACACCATCTGTTTCATACATTTTAACTAATGTTTCCCATTTTCTTTATAACGAGCAAAATTTGTTTTGATATTTTTCCCAGCATTACAATTTATTGTCTGTGAATAGGTATGTATATGTGACAGAAAAGAGGAAAAAAGAAGGAATCTGTAAAATAAGTGACTTATTTTAACCACACAAGAGAAATAGCATGGATATTACATTAGCATGACACAATGATATACCTTTAATTCAAGTTTCACCTTTACTTAGAATAAACAGCAATGCTCTCAAGGTACAGGTGAAGCTAAATTAGAATTAATGAACATGATGCTAATGTGAAAAAAAGATGAGATTTCACGAGACACCATGGGAACCCGTCAGTACAAAATTAATGATAATGCCCTCCTACTCTCTTACTGAAGTACAGGCAAGCCCATTAGCAAGGAGGGAGGGGTGAAATGATGGCCCAAAGTCAGGATGTGACCACTTCTAACCTATATGCTTTCAATAAAATTAATATAGTTCTAGATTAAATAAGACATGGCTGTTAAGTGAATGTGTGATTTAAACTCTGAAAACTTAACCTTAACTGGTATTACATGTATATAATAAAAAAATAATGCACTTTGCTGTCGGTCTTAGTGCAAAATGACACCTTGCAAGCTTACACCTTGTGTGATTTCTTGAGTACTAATTATACCCTGAATAAATTGTGAGCCATTAGCACTATTCCCCACATTTGATTATGGCTCGCTCATAAAGCATAGCTAAGGTACACTACCTGAAGATGGAGACTAAACATATGAATAAGGATAATGAAAATAACAAGAAGTTTATTTTATGTTGCTTTACTCTGACAGAAGTTAATGGACATTGAAAGTGCTGAGATTTGGCATGCTTTCAAAAAGTTTTTTGCTTTGGATATATTTTTGTTCCCTGCAATGAACTGTCACCCTGTCCAGGGATTGTTCCTGCCTTTCACCCTATATTTGTTGGGATAGGCTCCAGCACCCGGCGTCCTGTTCAGGATCGAGAGGTCTTAGAGAATGGTACAGTATGGTATACATTTTATTACATTATTAGGTTTTAATGTTCTTTTTTGATTTAAATTTTAAGTGAATCACAAGTTAATTTTTCTTTCATGCAAAACATGTTTGCTAAGGACTGCCTCAATGATTTGCATCATGAAGGCTCAGTTAAACATTCGCCTAGGACAATAAGAGTCCTTTGGTCTGCAATTTTTGAATGCTCAGTGTCAGGTTAAAGTGCTTTTTTGAGTTTGGATTTTTTGTAGCAGTGTTTCTTCATCATAAAGTGCTATTTCAAATATTGATTTTTGTGCAACAGCTCATCTTCTAGTCTCAGTGCTTGAAATTCTTGATTTTCAAGGGGTGAAAACACACCTTCTAGCCTTAGACACAGAGAATATGTGAGTTTTGATTTTTGTGGCGATAGCTCACCTTCTAGTTACAGTGCTTTTTGAAAAGTGAATGTTCATCTTCCAGTCAGAAACTTTCCCTTCCAGTCAGACACTTTCCCTTCCAGTCACATTGTTTTTTCAAGTGGTGAATGCTTACCTTCTAGTCACACAGAATTTCTAAGTTTTGATTTCTGAGGAAAACCACACACCCTCCGTGCCTTTTCGAGTGGTGAATGCTCACTTTCAGTCATAGAGAGTCAGTTGTAGTGTGCTCCGAGGTGGGGATGATCCTGTGTTGGTCTAGTCTTAATACAATGTGAGATTTAAGAGCTTTTTTGTAACCCTCCCCAACTGTGCTGCATGCAGAAATGCAGATGATGCATTTGTCAAGGGTTGCTTGTCCATTGCTGAGGCAACCATAGATTCATGGCACCACAAAAGCAACTGCAAGTTTGCAGTCTCCCCACGTAACAAGTCCGTTGCCCTATGGTGGTTGTGGGGAACATTCTATCCTTGCCACTGACCTAGCCCTGTCACTGCTTGTTTGCTTTGTCTGTGTGTACTGAAGTGGTAGCTCCCGTTTGAATAAATACCCTAATTGTTCCTGTCTGATTGGAATAAAGTTGGTTTTCTTTAAGCTTTTGGACTTTGCGCTTTCTTTCGTGTCACAACATATTTACAGTAACGACTAATTTTGGGAATTAGCTTTGTTGCAGTGTGCCTCAGTGCTATGGATTAGTAGTGAATTAAGACCAAGACTAAGTGCAGTTGCAGTGTGCTTCTTTGCATCAGAGAAGGAGAATAAACTTAAGTACTTTACTTTAAACCACTTTCTAAGTAAGTTTAATGGAGTTAGTATGGTAAGTAATGTTACAAAATAAATCCCACGTGCATTAGACAGACTGTTACAGACAAGCAAAAGCACAAATATGCCAATTAAAATAAATACCTTATTTTATATTTATATTTGATCCGAGGTATAGCATGTATCATACTGTGGTTTTTTTTTTTTTTTTTTTTTTTTTTTTGTTACTTTTGAATCAGGAGATGCTTGACAAACTGAAGTACAGTGGAACCTCGGTTTGTGAGCATAATTCGTTCCGGAAACGTGCGCGCAATCCAAAGCACTCGTATATCAAAGCGAATTTCCCCATAAGAAATAATGGAAACTCAGATGATTCGTTCCACAACCCAAAACTATTCATATAAAAATGATTAATACAAAATATAAAGTAAAATACATAATACAAATTAACCTGCACTTTACCTTTAAAAAGAATCATGGCTGGTGTGAGTTTCTAAACTCATATGGGATTCCACCCAACGGGACGACACTCGGAAGAGCGTCCATGCTATAAGCGCCTGTCGTCAATGGGTCATACAAGGAACATTATAAAGATCCCGCTACAATAAATAACAGCGCTGTTGCTGTTTCAAGCTGAATAAAGCTGGTGTTAAAGTACTGAGACTCAGCTTCGTGTTTTGGGGAGCAAGATGGGGACTCGCACTTCACAGCGCACACACACACACAGTCACAATGCTGTAGTAAACAGTATACGCTCATACGGATGTGGACTATATGAGTAAAGCACACAGACTCAGACGGAGAATAGGAGACGATGGCCAGAGAGAGAGAGAGAGATGGAGACACGCTGGGCGAGCGAGCGAGATAAGGAGAGAGAGAGACGTGCTGGGCAAGCGAGATAAGGAGAGAGAAGAGAGAGAGACGTGCTGGGCGAGCGAGCGAGATAAGGAGAGAGAGAGAGACGTAGAGAGAGAGAGAGACGTGCTGGGCGAGTGAGCAGGCGAGATAAGGAGAGAGAGAGAGAGAGAGAGAGAGAGACGCGCTGGACGAGCGAGTGAGCGAGATAAGGAGAGAGAGAGAGAGATGCGCTGGGCGGGCGAGCGAGCGAGATAAGGAGAGAGAGAGAACCACCATCAGCTCAGTTGTGATCACATGACGCTCAGCAGACAAAGTGTATCCATACTACTCGTATTGCAAGACATCGCTCGTTTATCAAGTCAAAATTTATTAAAAATTTTTGCTCGTATTGCAAAACACTCGTAAACCAAGTTACTCGTAAACCGAGGTTCCATTGAAATTAATTTTTAAAAACCCAATTAAAAATGTAAAGTGACTGTCAATGACATACTAGATGTCACTGGACAGTTAGGAGACTTGACTTAACATGTCAGGCTTAATGTACAGTAGATGTTAAAGCATTTAGTTGATTAATTGATACAACAGATGTAGGAAATCACCTCCTGATAATACTGCACTCGTGTAACAGTTGTAAGGCATGTGATTTTTTACAGTGTGTTTATATTTATTGTGCTTTACAGTGTTACAAAGGATTATAGGCAATTTTTTAAGTTCTTTCTTCTTAAACTTTTGACCTCTATAAAAGTCTGAAGTTTTTAATATACACAAAGAGGAAGCATTAGTGCTGACCAAAGACACTCTTAAAGAAAAGAGAACAGTTAGAAGAGCAGAAAGACACATTTTTGCATACAAGTAGAAATTAACTTTTGCAGACAAGTAGGGTTTAGAGAAAGGTCAAAACCTTTTAATTCTTGCAAGAAATTCCATATGCTTGTCTGAAATACTTGACCATTACTTGTTCTGATATGGTCTGTCAAAATAACATTCAATTGAGAGTGGTTAGAGATATTCACCTTGACCCTGACAAAGTTTAAAAAAAATCATCAGCTTATGGTGAAATTATGAAGAGAGAGAGAGAGAGAGATAGAGAGAGAGAGAAAGGAAGGAGAAAAAGAAAGAACACAGTCACCAAGAAGACCCATGCTCATGCCATGAGATGCAGCAATGTTACCTTACAGAGACAAAATGTCACACACATTGGGTGTGTCAACCAACATTGTCTATGGCAGCTTCTGAAATATCCAAATTGTACAGTGTGATTTTGTTACATCCATTTACAGTATTTTTATTTTCTATTCTGGAACATTAAGATTATTAAAGAATGATAAAGACTGTGATGATTGGATACATGTTTATTTTCTGCTTCCCTTGCTTGTGTTGTAGCTCTGTCTTGCCATTTGAGGTAAAGAAAAAAGAGGAGATGTCTTCTAATAAGAAAAATGATAAGCACAGCAGCAGTCAATTTTCGATGCAGTTGGATCTGTAGGCCCACCTGCAAGTGCATTGCCTCTGCAAGCTGTGTTTCATTCTAAGCCAGGTGAGTACAAGGATAAGAAAACAAGAGTTGGGGTGGAGGACATACGTGTTAATGTATGTAACAAAGAATCTGGATGTAGCAATAAAAAAATCTGTGTTTTAAATGTATGTTTTAAGGCTAAGGTCACCCCCAAACTCTTCCAAAATAAAACAGCCGCCCAGTCACATGTAAGAATACAGTGCTGGGCAAGAACCTATAACCATTCTCATTTATTGAATACTGAGATGAGAACACTTCTTTGTAGTGTGATTTGTAGCTAACTGCCAGAGTTGAATTGTGGCAACTTGATTTTCCCGACTGATGGATGACGGATAACGTGTCAGCTATCTAAGCACCAAATCAAGCAAGTATATTTTAACAAAGTAATAGGATGAAAGCAAGAACAGCAAGCTTGAGCCATAATCCCTGCAGTTGTACAGAAAACACATGAGTTAAAAGAAATTGCTTAAAATGAAATAATCCCCAAGATTTTTATGTATCCAAGTACAGAGTCAGAGTCAGAAATGCTAAAATACAAATAGCCGACAGCTGTTATGCTTTTTAACTGTAACATTCCACCTCATAGGGTAAATTATTTAAAAATGATAGATAAATGATGTCCAGAATAACCAAGTGAGTATTGTAGTGTTATTTCTAATGGTACCAGTGACACATCTCTGTAATATGGCATCGTTGCTGTTTACCTAGGGGATAGAAGGAGTCACATTGTTCTACAAAAGCATAAGATACTTCTTAAAATAAAAAACTTTCCAATTTTGTGTAGATATTCTGCTTCACATTAAGCAATCTGGTGGATATGAATTGTGAAGAGGCAAAAATGAAAGTAAACTGCATTTAGAAAAAGAGATACTGCTTTTAATAAAACATTATTATGGTGTTTGTAACAGATAGATCAGGAGGAAAGTTAATGCGAATTTCAAAGATTCTTTTTTACATTCTATAAATTGTACATCATAAGATCAATAATTGAACATCTAATTTTACCTTAGTTTATATACAATATTAATGCAATATATTGTACAGTAATATATTTATTATTGTTATTCAAAGTATTTTCTGGGGTAGTCCCATTGCTACTGCCTATATTGGGCCTAGGCCAAAACATAGCCAGTTTTATGTGGTGTGTATATATGAATATTTTAGGGGATTGTGTTTGTGTTAAGTAGTTTCCTAACTATGTGACAAGTACTGTGTTTAAAATGGTTTTATATATGTGTATTGAATGTTATGTCAGTAAGTGTTTATGTATATGTGGGAAGATGACAGTGGTGGATGCAACAATGGACACAATGATTACCTTGTCCATTATCCACAGGAGGCTTATTTCTTCTGTCAGCTTTGTATACTTCTGAATTTTATTTGTCTTGTAAGTTGTGTGTTTTGTATGGCAATGTCAGTAATAAATTTAGTTTTATTTTGTTTGTCTTCCAGTGTTCTGTCTGGTATGTTATGGTGGGTATAGTTTTGTCTGTCAGTATACTGTAGTTCTATCCCAGTATAGTTCATGTGTGGCATTTTTTAGAGCTGTGGTGGGGTGAACTTATAATATGGTTTGTATGTGTATACTAATTTGTGTTGTAGTGTCAGTTCTTGATGTATAATGTTTCACATCTGGTTGTGTCTGTGCATGCAGTCGGTTTGTGTCAGTAGTTTACAACCTGATGTGACTTGCTGGATTATTTGTTGTTCTTTGTAGCAGTATCTGCATGTACTCTGTATAATGTGAGAATATATTTTCTGTAGTTTCTGATTGATCTTGTATGGTTAGCATAAACCCTTCTGTTTCACAAAATATATCACCACGACTTAGCCAGCTATTTGATGCATTCTTATTTACACAAGACTGATCAAGTTTATGAAGATGTCTGCCATGCAGTGTTTTCTGGGTCCATGCTTGAATTTTAAATTATGTGGTTATGTCCTCTGTGATGTTGTCTGTGTGTATATTTTTTGTGTAACAGTGTATTTAATTTAATTGTGTTGTATAAGTTTCATTTTTGGAACCTAAGGTATTTGTAGTTCCCCATCTGCCATGGCCTTCGTTCAGTTGCCATTTTCAAAGGTCTACCCACCTTCACTTCCTTTTTCTACATTAATTCTTCTACATTTGGCCAGTCCAAGCTCCCTATATGTCTTTTAAATACATTTTGATTATTTCTAGTAACTGTTGTAATTGTTTGCTTATTCCTGCATATGTATTTATGTTGAACATATAGAATAAATGTAATATGGTGTATAGTTGGTGTTGATATTTAACTTTGTATCCATATGGTGTGTTGTTTAATCTGTTTGATAATGGGTTTGGAGTGAGACAGGAGTAGAAAGGGCTAACTGAGTCACCTCATCTTATTTATACTGAATCTGTGCATATTGAAGTGCTGTTGATATGTGTAAGTAGTTATTCTCCAGAGTCCCATTAGTGTTTGCAGGCAGTGTATAAGTACAGGATGTATCCTTTATTAGTGCAATGTTTATACTAGTCATGTGTATGGGATACTATCAAATGCTTTTCAGTATTTTATGGATGCTGTATGCAGGTTTGTGCTTTTTGTATGTGTTTTCTTAACTCATGTGTTGCCTTATCTGTAAGTGTCTCATTATTTGTGATGTGTGTGTATATTTTGATTGTTCTGCATGCACTAAGTATTTTGTAGAGCCTGTGTAGGCATGTTTTTTGGGATCTGTGATGTCTTTTGACTTGGGTTTTGTGTATGTGATGCCTACTGTTAAAAACTGAGGTGTCTGTTGTGTGTATATTATTATTTACCTTAATAGCTTCTTCCTCCTCTTTAAATACTGGCTCCATTTTAGCTAAAGGGGCTAGAAATTCGGCTGCAGTGAGTGGCCTTGTCACCATCTGGTCAAGTCGTCGCTCATTAAGAACAGTTTTGACAGCCTGTATCATACTACCTTGAGTGTATCCATCAGAGATCTTTGCCAAAGAGCTTATGTCTAAATTTTTTGTGATGATGCCATGATTATTCTTGATTATCTGACTCCATATTACTGAAACAAAAAGATGCAAAAAAGAAAGAAGTCAATCACAAATGATCAGGCACATGGAATACAGTGATACTGCAAAATAATACATAACATTGCAAGAAAGGTACTCGTGTAGTCTACACTAGATGTTGGGATAGTTTATCACACTCACACATGATAGCCCATTTTAAAACCTCAACTAACCTAATTTGCATTTCCTTGAGATATGGGAGGAAAATCTACTTTTGCTGGGTGAAAATATGGTGTTGTGTGGTTGAAGCGCTTACCAGTGCATCACTGTGCTGAGACAACTTGAATATTTTAGATTTAGTTTAGTTTAACTTCTATTAATTTTTAGATGGACTTGACAATTTTACAGTTTTAGAGTAAAACAACAAAGGGTAACAATGACAAAAACAAAAAAAAAGTATGTTTTTACTTTAAAATATATTCATCTAATGCATTTAATAAAGAATGGAGGTAACAACAGCCAAGATAGTTTTATCATTTTAAAAGAATAATTTTGAACACCAGGGGCCTCGTGCATAACGGCGTGCATAGAATTCACACTGTAACATGGCGTAAGCACAAAAGTGGAAATGTGTTTACGCACAAATAAAATCCAGATGCATAAATTTGTGCGTTCGTCCACTTCCACATTCTTCCGCTACATAAATCCCGGTCAGCATGAAAAGTAACGCACGTGCATGCTGTCCCGCCCAGTATCCTCCCAGAATTACGCCTCTTTGAATATGCAAATCAATATAAATATCCCTTAAGCTCAGTGTTCTGTGAAAAGGCAATGGCAAAAGCACAGAGGGAAATAGAAGAAGTTCAGCGAATACTGAGTGGAGGCAAGGAAAAATGTACTATTTGTTGGTTTAAACAGTGGTATAAACAACAAAAGGAAGTTGAGTGTCGGAGAAACTTGAAAGCTCAAGTTCACAAAGTCGCACAGTGCCCAAAATAAAAAAAGAAGTTGTCGCCTTTTCACGGCGACTTTAATAGCTGAGTCGTAGCCCACTGTCTGAGTTTCATATGAAAGCTTATTAGGGTACAGAGAAAAAAAATAGGCACACAGTGGGGGAAAAAGCACGAAATGTCAACTTTAATCTCGAAATTTCCACTTTAATCACGTAGTTTTTGTCATTAAAATAGAACATCATAAACTTCATCTTAAAATCGTTTAATTTACTAGTTTCTCAAATCCCATCGTAACTAAAGTAGCACATTAAATGCTTTGCTTTGTATTTGATCTTCTATGTGCTCTATGTGTGTGAATCACTATGTGCTTCTGGGCTTTCTCTTCCTCCGACAGGACACAGAATCCATTACATTCATAATATTACAGCTCTCTGAATAATTAAAATACTGAGATGTACACTTGGTATCATTTTCATAGGAGTTAAAGCATGTTATTAAACATGGGAACACGGTGGCGCAGTGATTGTGCGCGACCTTCGATGAAATAATTTATTGTAGCAGTACTGTCTCTTTCAAACGTACTAACCCCCAATTCCTGTCCTTACTTTTCTTTCTCCAAATACCCAATCGCCACACAATCAGCTCTGTAATAGACGTTAAGCCAACTGTAAGCTTAGAATGCTGATTCTTCAAAATTTTTAAGGAACATTGAAATATCTTTGTAGTACATGTTTAATTATTTTATCCTTGCAGTGTCACGCCAGTCCCAGCAAGCATACAGCGCGAGGCAGGAACAATCTGTGAACTGAGCGCCAGATCCTTACTAGCACAGCGACACCGTGTCCTCATATGTTTAATTATTAGCAATATAGATTATTTAAATGAAGTTAAAGTTTTATCCGTATAATATAATAAACATATTTTGCTGCATTTCATCTTAAAAATGATATCGTCATCATATGTAAATACGCGCTTTATAAAGTGTCTCAGGTTGTGCAATATTATAACTGTAGTGCAAGTTTACAGTGAGGTGATTGTACTAATAAGTACAAACAGTTCTACAAGGAGCACTTGATGGACTGATTGAGTGTGTTTATAGTTCTTGGGATGAAACTGTTTCTGAACCGCGAGGTCCGTACAGGAAAGGTTTTGAAGCGTTTGCCGTGTGAGAGCAGTGCAATAGGCAGCATGGCTAAGGCAGCGTGTGCTTGATGCTGTATAGCAATAATTCTCTTTCCAATCAGCTGCTCCGAGTGGTACAGTGAGAGTAATATTGAAAAAGATGATCTGCTGTGGCAACCCCTAACGGGAACAGCTGAAAGAAGAAAAACAAGGTGCAGTGAGAGTAACAACGCTAAAGCAGCTATGGTATTTGGAATAGTTTGGCCATTCCGTGGACCATTAAATTGTTACAGGTTAATTACAATCAGATGCATTAAACTAATAAACAATATTGGTGTTAATTTCAGTGTATTTATAAAGCCGCATCAGGGATGTGTATCTAAAAAAGAAAGAGTAACCACACTGGAACAGTAGCACTGCTTTGATGCTGGGTGCTGCCAGTCTGCAAAACCGAGCGCAGAACTTGCGTATGCCAGGGTATGAACTACCGTGGAAATGTGCATGGCTTTAGGCCAAGTTTAAGTTTTATATATCACGATTTGAATGTGGAAACAGGCTTACGCAACATTTTTGTGCATACGCACCATTTATACATGTGGCCCCAGGTGCTTTACTGATGTTTGACATTATAACTGTTTATAGCTACATCTGATTCTGTCAACTAAACACAACTTCAAGACCTTGCTGTATATTGCCCTTTAAATAACCAATAGGAAAATTTGTATACTGCACGTCAGAAATGACCCACATTATGATGCTTTATCTGTCTCTGAGAATGATATACTGTATAGGCAAAATTATAGGGTAAAGAATGTATTGTATATAAAATACATACACAAGCCTTGCTATTTTGAAATGTCACCTAGAGTTCTGGATCCTGCAAAAAAGGCAACTCTCTATTGAATTACTCTGAAATGTTTTGGATTGAAATAACACATAGTGTTTTAACAATCCCATTGGATTTAACCGGGATTACAGGTAATTAACTTAAAATCCTCACATATAAACAAAAATCTCTCATGTGCTTCTTGATGCTAAACTGCTAAAGTATAATTCATTTTCACATATTTTATCTTCCCTTCTACATACGAGGGAATATTCTATTTTCCGTTCTATATTCTATACCCTTGTGTGCATGCTTTCCATAAGACAATCAATCATATTCTATTCTATGCATATTCTAAAATAATTCTAATGAATCATCTTAAGAGAATTCTCTGTAATTTGAGAGAATATAGAACATCGCTTATCACACTGACTTATAGGAGGTGGGTTGGGATTCTTGCTGTTGCGTAAGACAAGTCTAGGAGATAGGAATATGACATAGTATATTAAAATTGATTTATCCCTATGTACTCACCCAGAAGTGCACCAAACCATAGCCATTAATGGATTAGGATTGTGACAACATGGCAGTTTGAGAAGAACATAAAGATTTTTCTCAAAATGTATATCTTAGTGATGCTGGATCTAAATAACGATGCTCACAGGTTGGATCTTGACCCAGGTACATTTTAGACTACAGTATTTTAAATGATATAAGTTTATTTAGTGAAAGATGTTCAGGTGAATTATGGAATGTTTGCCACATAGAAAACTAGAGTGTATTGTTACAACTCGACAGATAAAGAAAGTTATGGGACTTGTAGCCATTTGGACTATGAAACCAGTCCCTGAAAAAAAGTGCATCTGCTATGTCAGAGTACTATTAAATATGCCAAATGAAATGGTGAAGTAGTAAATACAACACATATCCATCAAAGATATAGGTCCAGTGAGAGGAAAGAGGTCAGCTAGAATTCGCATGGGACATCAGAGAAGGGCATAAAAAAGGATGTTGGAACCACGCAAATTTTGACACATGACTAGGAAGCTGTAGAACTATTTAGTGTACAGTACGAGTAGAATGTGATCCAAGTGGCGTGTACCAGAGCTGTTACACTGGTATAGGTTCAGGCTAGAGAGCAACAGTAGTGTAGCGAATACAATGTGTTCTGTGGCTGTAAAAGTATTGTAAAGTATTATGGTAGTGGTGCATTGATGACTTATTCCAGGACTACAACACTGGACCATAAATAAGATGTCCCCTTCAACCAGTAATAGTAGGGTAGATATAATAGTTCCTGTGTTCCAAGAAGTTTGTTTCATTTT
The DNA here is from genome assembly GCA_026402145.1 of Polypterus bichir lapradei. Lineage (NCBI taxonomy): Eukaryota > Metazoa > Chordata > Cladistia > Polypteriformes > Polypteridae > Polypterus > Polypterus bichir. The sequence goes on along the minus strand of JANRMT010062818.1, from coordinate 49,428,051 downwards.
CATTTTTTGTTCTATTTCAACTGTACTTGAATACAGTAAACAGCCTTAGTGCTACCTTCCTTTTTTGACCTTCATCTTGGTACAAGTGCCTTGTTTCATTAGACTTTCTAGTTGGTTGCTAAAGTATTCCATGTATGGCTACGTTCCATCTCTCTTCTGAGATGCTAATGAAAGGTCCCTTTACCATCATTTCCTAGGATTTTTGGGTAGATTCTTTGAACTCATTTTATATATTGTTGGAACACTATCTGAGTCTTCAGCAAGACTAACAAGTATGGCGTCTGGAGTAGATACCTGTGTGTATCTGAGATGTGGAAAGCTGGGTAGTTTTAACAAAACTTCTAATTTGTGTATAGGAAAAAATGTGTGTTGCTGGGAAGGTGAATTTTGGAGCATAATTGTTCAGAAGATGCAAACACATTGTCTATATAAAGACCTTAAAGTGTCTTAATCCATAGTATTTCCCATAGGTTAATTACAGAGGAGGTATGAGAAAGTGGAAAAGGATGACTATCGTGTATAGCAGCAACAGATAAGAGCTTCTCCACCTTAAAAGACATCCTGCATTGGTTCCATTATTTAAGTAAATGATGGATGATTGCATTGCTGGTAAATTGACAATAGTTATTTGGAGTTATATGGTGTGTTTGGAGCACAAAGAAGATTGAGAAGAATATTTGCTTTGCATTGCAAGTCAGGCCCATGTATATTTATACATTTCTGGCAATTTCCAAATGTTTACTAAACATATATTTGCTACTCGGTAGTACATTGAAAGTTAGGTAGTGCCATGCCACCTTCTTCTTTAGCTCTTTCTAGAGTCTCTGGATGCCTGACCATTTCAATTCCAAATGAATGATGCTATGATTGAGTATAACTTCTGAAAGAATGATTTGTTTTTGCATGTAGGGATACTCTGGAATAGATATAAAAACTTGGGGAGGATGTTCATTTTGACAGTATTAATTCCCCCTGCTAAGGTGAGATTGAGGGTGGACCACCTGTTAACACCTTCTTTGATATTTTTCCCCCCACAGTATTTTCAAAATTGTATTGAAAAGGGTCTTTGCATTTACTTGTGATGGTTATCCTCAAATATTTAAACTGTTTTGATATTATGAATTAATAGGCATCCAATCAGGTATGTTTTGCAAGATAATGCACTAGGAAAAGCACACATTTATGCAATTTAATTTTGAATCCATACATTTTTAAATTCTAATAACACCTTAAGACTAATGGTAGAGAATTGTGGGTCTGATATATAAAGCACCTCATCATTTGTCTAGAGTGACATTTTCTGTTTATATTCTTTTCTGATAATCCCCTTTATCATCCAGAGAGGAATAGCCAATGGCTCAATAGCTAAAGTTAAAAGCATTGGTTGATAGTGGGCACCCAGGTGAAGTGCCTCATTCTTATATGAGACAATCTGAGCTTGTGTTATTAATATGGACTGAGGTTCTGAACTAGCATAAAGTAGTTCTATCCACACAGATATATTGGTATAAAACTCTGGCCTTTGCAGTGTAGGATAAAGGTAATCTAATCATATTTTATCAAAGATTTTTTCTGCATCCGAAGATAGTAAGACTTCTGAGCTAGATTTTATAGGTGAGTAAATTGCATTAAAAAGGCATCAAAGGTTTGAGACTGAGAGCCTGCCTTTACTAAATCATTTTGTCATGTGATATTGTTGAGAGAAGCACTTTCTCAATCCTTCTGCCTAAGACATTTACTAGTATTTTAACATCGTAATTCTCAAGTGGAAAAGCAAAAGTGATAACTAAGTGGCTTGGGGAACAAAACATTGAAATTTTGGGTCCATGGCCAGGAAACTCCCCACATCTTAATCCCATTGAGAACTTGTGGTCAATCCTTAAGAGGCAGGTGGACAAACAAATACCCACAAATTCTGACAAACTCCAAGCATTGATTATGCAAGAATGGGCCACCATCAGTCAGGATTTGGCCCAGAAGTTGATTGACAGCATGCCAGGGCAAATTGCAGAGGTCTTCAAAAAGAAGGACCAACACTGCAAAGAGACTCTTTGCATAAACTTAATTCAATTGTCAATAAATGCCTTTCAGACTTTTGAAATGCTTGTAATTATACTTCAGTATACCATAGAAACATCTGACAAAATATCTAAAAACACTGAAGCAGCAAACTTTGTGAAAACCAACACTTTTGTCATTTTCAAAACTTTTGGCAATGACTGTACATGATGCAAATTGTGGTAAGTCTTTATTTTTCTTTGGAAAAGTAGTTATTAATGCTTTGCAGAATGTTTGGAGTAGAATTTTATTTTCTCTAGCGTCTATGAATATTTAGAATAATAGAGCTAACTTGTTTGAATTTTATTTTTGCTTTAGAAATTTCCACTCTGAAACAATATGGGCCTGTAGCTTTTCCACTTTTGAGTGTGTTTATGGCATCCTGTACTTCTAAAAAATGTCTATGGTTTATCAGATTCTTCTGCACTAAGGATATTAAGCTGTAGTATTCATATTTGATCAGAAAACACAGTAGCTTGTGTCTCATCGTTTTTACACTGAGAGGAATATAAGGACTTACAGTTTTCCTTAAATGTTACATTTACTTATTTGGCTACTGCTTTTATAACAGATGATTTACAACATTTGAGATGCAATAGATTACATTCCCTTTTTCCAACTGGAACACAGGCAGGTGAAGTGACTTTCACACAGCTTATTTCCAGTTGCACTGGCAATTTCTATTATTGCATCCTGCTAATTGATTTGTTGAGCTAGAATCTTAGTAACCTTCCCTCTGTGATCATAATAAAGATGTCACGATTTTAAAAATAAGTTGTTCCATTTCTCTTGTCGTCAAGAAATTAAATACTGATTGTAGAGCCAGTCTTTTTCTATAGAGAACTTTATTGGAGATCTTGCATATTTGTTATCTATTCTATAAATCTCTATAACACTAGAATTACCAGAGCCTACGAAAAAACTCGTAGATCCGGCCCACCTTAAAACCGTTCGCAGCTCTCCGCCAGCATCCTTTGTCTTGTAAATGTGCCGATAAAGACAAGCTACAAACAGCCGGCTATTCCATCCCCCCACCGACTTAGAACGTGCACAAACTTCTCCCAGCTCATGCCTTGATTGATTATCTATGAGTGAAGTGGAGTTTTACAGTGGAAATAATAGATCGTTATTTGGAACACCTGCATTTCATGTGTGTTCTGTTTCTACAGTAATCTGTGTAAACACATTGTTAAAACAGAAACTTTTCATATTTTAGTAATAAATGTTACAAAATGTAGGCATAAACTATAGAATGTGTGAAGCATGAAGTCCAAACATCAAATAAACACTTTCACAAAAGGTTCAAGAACGATACAACAGCTTCCGTGGCTTAGTGATAAGATTTGCTGACTCAGGGCACAGCAGGTTTGCTTTACCTCAGAGACCCAAGTTCGATTCTCTGCTGGGGAGAAAGTGTTACTTTTTTTTCTTTTTAACCTTAAACAGACATAAAATTTATAAATTGGTATGCACTGTCAGTTAATGAGATTGTTATATTTTCGTGTGGGATGCTCCTTTTAAAACATTTTTTAACAATTGAGACTGCAATTAACATGAGCAAGTGTCCTTATAACTGTTATTTTTAAGATCCATAACACACAGACAGACAGACCACTGTGTAATAGAGAGACAGACAGGCAGAGAAGTCACTAGATATATAAATAAACAGGGAAGGCACATGTACTGAAAGAAAAAAAAAGATCAACATGTGCATTGATCCTGCTGCACTGAATAAGCTTATGCGCTCTAAACCCCCTTTCCCCCGATCTGACTCTAAGTAACAGTGCAAGTACAGATACAAACCAAGTGTAATCAAGAGTCCCCGGTTCGATCCCCACTCACTCCTATATTTTCCGTTTTCAGTAGTGAGCTGCTCTTTTTGTTAATATTATACAGTATACACATACACTTGGTTTGCTTCTGTACTTGCGCTGATACTTATAGTCAGATCGGGGGGGAGGGGGGTTAGCGTGCATGAGCTTATTCAGTGCTGCAGGATCAACGCACATGTTGATCTTTTTTTTCTTTCAGTGCATGTGTGTTGTGCAGCAGGATCTTAAAAATAACAAGTTATAAGGACACTTGTTCATAATCATTTCTGATGGCTTCCTAGTCTCTATAGTTTGTTTTTGTGAGAGATATATGAAATAATTTGCTCTCTTAAAACATCTGAAGATACATTAGTTAAAAAAAAAAAAATCACTTTGTTTGGAAATGAATTCTATGAAGTGGTTGTCTACCAGTGACACAGGGTTAAGACGTTAGTTGCAAGTGGAGTATATTCGGCAGATTTAGAAGTTATTGTTGCTGTTGTTAATGACCTATGTAAGTCTGGATTTAAAAAACACTTAAAGTCTCTAATTTTGTGAGTGCTCAAATTAGAAACCAGTGGAAATACATTTTGCATAAATTCTGTCATCCACCTTAGGTGCATATAGATTTGCCAGAATAATTTAGATTTTAATAAGTTCCCCACCAGTATGGCATTGTGCCTTTCTGGTTTAAATAATAAATGCTAAAAGTGGGATTATTTTTGCAATATAATTCCCACATTACTGGTTTTCTTACTGGATTGGACAAGTCTTTCATAGTATTTTTTTCAGTTAAAACCGGCCCTTATACTTGTTAGATGTGTCTCCTGTAAACACTGTCTTGTCCTTTAAGCCAATTAGATGGGAGAATACTTTTCTCTATTTACATCGTGATTGTTTAGTTTATAAAGTTCAAAGATTGATCAAAGATGTCCTGCTTCTGAGTGTTAGAAGACATTTTGTGATCTTAAGTAAAAAAATAATTTCAGATTTCTGCTTTAACTCTAATTTCATGTCTTTATTGCCAGGTGTTGCAATTAGCAAGCTAGCGCATAAATTAACACTTACAATGGTGAGAATAAAAGAATAACATGCTCTCTTTCCCTTCTCACCCACCCAACATTCCTTCATCTAGCCTCGCCAAATGACACTAAGATCAAGCATTGCAGAGTCAAATTCCTTTCACATGCGGAGAGAAATTGTGAAGTTAAGATAAAACTGACAAAATCAACAGTTAAAAGCCCTAAGATCTTTATAATACAGTAGTACAATCCAGGCAGAATAAACCTGGGGTAAGATAGTGAATAGTCACCTCAAAAGAGAAAAAAGGTATATTTAGATAGCTGAGTGATATTTCAAAAGCCATATACTTTTTGATATAAAATATATACTACATATAGCATATATATATATATTCTTATATATTCTGTGTTCAAATTATACTCTTTTTATAGTGTTATCCAAAAACAGCTGAATAAAAGTAATGTTATGCAGATACAGTAAATACTTAAGCAGACACATATATGCATATGTGTGCATATAAACCTACAAACACGTACTGTATACACTTGTGTATTGAAAATGTATTCTCTCACTTGCTATTAATAATTGGCTGTATGAATACTTAATCTTACTTAATAAAATACACTAAGCAATATATGAACTGTAAGCATTAAATGTATTCTTGTTTTTCTATCCTATACCATACTATATGTATATCATTATTATATCAAAGCCATGTAAAAAGAGAGCAAAAGATTAAAATATTGGTAATGTATTTGGATAAAAAAAATATATAATGGAAAAAAGGGGTGGAATAGTGGCAAATGTGTTATGTTGATACTGGTACAGGAAGCAAACACAAATATTTAAAAAAGTCCCCGCTCACTGCTGGCATTCTTCTTTGCATTATGATTATACACTTTGATTTCTGCATTTAGAGTTCTCAGTTCATGTTATTAAGAATTTTGGAATCAATTTTTATTCAGGTCTTGTTAAGCTTCCTCTTGAGAGATGAAGCTATAGGATTGATCATCGACCGTCATTTTTACTGTAGCCAGAAACATAAAATGGTATTTGATTTCAGCTTTGCATAGACACTGTTTAATGCTGTAAAATGCAGCGAGTTTTGCAGAAGTTGTAGAAGAGAAATCAGGGAATGTGCAGATTTGTTAGTTTTTGTATATGATCTCTTTCTGTCAGAGGTGTGTTTTTGTCTTGTAGTGCCTTATGGTGACCCTGTTTTCTATCTTTTACTGTTTATTGTATAGACCCTAATAAAATATCTTAAACCTATACACTTACCATTCTGTGGTCTGGTACTTTAGCCCTTCCTCTCTCCTCCCTTCTTTATCTATAACCTCAGGCAATTATACACAGTGAAAAAAAAATCAGGAGTTACACTTTAAATGAATTAATATATATGCCCAGAATAATAAGCAAAAAAAAAAAATGAGTGCGACAAATGTACCATTACAACCTAAGTAGCAGTGCATCTTGCATCCATAGGCAGCTCTCGGCTTATCTTCAGTCTAGGTTTGTCTTCGCTACCAGATGGCCTTTGAATGAAGTACTGAAATATGCCACATGACTGACTCAGTATGGTTGCCAAGATAGAGTTCTCTTCATTATGGAGAAATTGCAAGACAGAAAGGTGGTCTTCATGGCCAGAGAGGACAGAGCAAGAGAGTAAGGCAAAGTAAACAACTTATACCATTCCAATGAGAAATCCTGGACCAATGGGTTCAAGCTACTATCTTGGTTCATCTATTCCTATTTCAACCGCAATCTAATTGCAATGGCCAGTAAATTAAGTCTACTTGTGTAGAGTTACATTTCATGCCCAAACTTGCTTAGCCAAAACTGTGGGGGAAGGTGACTTTCTCTATGTTTCATTTTGTTGTCTCTCAACCCCCTTGCATTCTGGAAAAGATGCAAAACCTATTTCTCCTCCAAAAGCATTAATCTTATCCTTTCCAAGCTTTCTTCCTGTGGGAATGTAATATAAAATTCAACATAGTCATGCCTTTAATATTTGGAGCTCATATAATCTAAAAGAAGAATGCTTCTGACATGTCTATACAGCTGACTCCCTACCCATCACAACTGGCATACTTGCACAGCCACACTTAAGCATATGTAAAGGTATAAAAAGATATTAATAGACATTATATCATTCAATTAAAAATGTGCTGTGTATTACAGTACACAGGGAAATGAAACACCAGCAAATATAAGAAATCAATGTTTCAGAAATACACAGCAATTGTTGTGTAATCCTTAACTCTCTGCATATTTTCATTTCTGAACATATTTTTAACACCACAATATGTGTAATATCAGCTTTATCAAATACTAGCAAAATACCCGCGCTTCGCAGCGGAGAAGTAGTGTGTTAAAGAAGTTATAAAAAAAGAAAAGGAAACATTTTAAAAATAACGTAACATGATTGTCAGTGTAATTGTTTTGTCACTGTTATGAGTGTTGCTGTCATCAAGGATTTGATTATCATTATTTCTTTCAATCAGGTTCGTATTTGGAGGACGTGTTGTGTTCAAGTAACATTCCATGCTTGTCAACCGTTGTAAAGATAACAGGTTTCATTCATTGAAGTGTTCACTACCCAAATTGCTACTCGTGAATCTAAGATGTTTAACAGGCATTCCCGGTATTAACTTGTGGATTTGCCTGCGAATATTTAGCGACAGCGTCTCTATGAAGTTGTGGATTTGCCTGCGAGTATTTAGCGGCAACGTCTCTATTAAGTTGTGGATTTGCCTGCGAGTATTTGGCGGCAGCGTTACGAAGTTGTTTTCGTCTAGCTGCATCAGAAAATGTACCACGTCTGACACGCCACAGCTTGGATTGCTACTGTCATAATCGGTTTGAGTTTCATGGTTTGTTTCAATTACGTTAGTATTTGCAGGACTTGTGTTGAAGCGTTGTAAGCATACAACCAACTTCATCGATAACTTCGCATCCAGGTTTTGAGAGTTGAAACATTCATAAACATCAAAGTGTCCACTACTGAAATCGTAACCTGTGAATCTAAGATGTTTAAGAGGCATTGGCGGTTCTCCAAAGGTGTAAAATATTTGGCCATTTCGGTACACTTGAAAGCGACAACCAAACAATTCAGCGGCAGCCATCAACTCACATGCAGAAGCACAGGTGAAGGGCTTAAGCATTTCACTCTTATAGTGCCCCTGTGTAGTATAATTATCTCCTGTACCGTCATCAGTCTACACCTTGAACCTGTCCCAGTCATTCAATACATAAGACACAATGTTCCTCTGGATATCAAGATTGAGCCTGATGTGGCCGTGCAATATGTAACACAGAGAATGTAAAAGGCAGGTGGCATCTCCGGGCATGGAAACCACTCGGTAAGTGACAGTTCTTTGATCGATGGTGATCACCTCGACAGACATGTTAATGGAGGTACGGTTGGAACGATAAAGGAAATGGGTACCTGAACAGTAAACTAAGTCTAAAATACCTACACAATAACTATAATCGTAATAAACGAACAATACAACAGTGGAGAAGCCGTGGATTAAATAAAAAGGCTGCAGTTATCAGCTGGGAGACATGAATACCGTGGCGAACCAAGGAAGGGAATGAAGAGACAGGAGCGAAGGACGGCCTTATATGGGTAGGCAGTCAATTACGTGGGAGGCGTGGGGATGGGAGATGCAATATAGGCAGGCAGCCAACTACGTGGGAGGCGTGGTGATGGGGGACGCAATGCTGCAAGGAAATGGGCACCTGAACAGTAAACTAAGTCTAAAATACCTACACAATAACTATAATCATAATAAACGAACAATAAAACAGCGGAGAAGCCGTGGATTAAATAAAAAGGCTGCAGTTATCAGCAGGGAGACGTGAATACCGTGGCGAAGCAAAGAAGGGAATGAAGAGACCGGAGCGACGGACGGCCTTATATGGGCAGGCAGTCAATTATGTGAGAGGCGTGGGGATGGGGGATGCAATATAGGCAGGCAGCCAACTACGTGGGAGGTGTGGTGATGGGGGACGCAATGCCGCCTCACATGGCGACCGAGCTGCAGGCTATGGACGTATATATGTACGTAAGTAGGATTCAGTTATGACCGTTACGCATAGAATTTCGAAATGAAACCTGCTTAACTTTTGTAAGTAATCTGTAAGGAATGAGCCTGCCAAATTTCAGCCCTCTACCTACACGGGAAGTTGGAGAATTAGTGTTCAGTGAGTCAGTGAGGGCTTTGCCTTTTATTAGTATAGATAAATATTACAATTAAAGGCTTTGAGGGATCCTTGCAGGGAATAAGCAGTTAAAATCTCAGTGATGGATTTAAAGTTCTCTCACAATATTAATAAAACAAATATGCTACAAATTTCACTGAGTTAGGACTATATAGTTGTTTAGGCAGTCCTTTGAAAATTGTTTTATCAACAATATGTTTTCTATCCACTTTTCCCTTTTAGTTATCCTCATTCAAGGACTCTAGCTTAATAGGAAACAATAACATTTACTGCTTTTTATTATTTGGCCATTGGCTATTTGTCTATTTATGACTACATCATCATTTATGGTAATACTCCTTTTCATGGGTCTAAATATAACACAGATTTTCTTATTTAAGAATTCCTTATAAGGAGTCAGGAAGCAGTTAAGAACTTTGGATGCAAAATACAAATTATCCAGCTGCAAGAACAATTCTTAATATTCTGGTGAATGTTATACAATAGAAAACTTACACACATTATACAGGCTTTTTCAGACAAGAAAAAGCACTTATATGCAAATAAATAGTTTAAATCACAAAACAACGACAGAGAAGCTTTTATCTGTTGCACCTCTGCAAGAGAACCACCTCTTTCAACCCTCGCAAACATATGTAGTTTTTAATATCTAGAGATCTTTATATAGACAACATCTTTGTATCCTATGAACAATTACAATCCAAATTTAACTTTCCAGCTACACATTTCTTTTACTATCTTCAAATTAGGAACTTTGTTAAACAGAACCTGCCCGATTTTCCTTATCTTGCACCCTCCTCCATGCTGGAAAAAATATTGCTCAATTTCAAGGACTTAGACACCATCTCTGTAATATATAAAATTATTTTACAGTCCCTCCCTTTCAAAGATCCAAGAGGACAATGAGAAAAAGATTTCTTAATATATCAGAAAAGGAGTGGAAGGTAGCAATGCAGAGAATTCACTCGAGCTCCATATGCGCAAAGCATACAATTATTCAACTCAAAATTATATATCGAGCACATCTGTCTTGCTTAAAACTGTCCAAAACTTAGATTTATAGTCATTAATGTTAAAAATGTGATGTAAAACATACATTTTGTTTTGTTTCATTTTACACATTTTATGGTGCTCTGCATGTGGCAGAAAAGGCTTAACTTCTGTTTTGCCCAATTTCTGCACGGATTTTGAAGGCTGTACTGCAACATAAAGTGTCCAAAAAAGTTAAACTAAATAACTTATATAATTGACTTTTTTATTTTATTAATCATATGAAAATTACAAATTGTAATGCACCTGCAATTAAAAGTGTACAGTGTATAAATTTAGAAAATCAAATTTTCCTACCAAATCTAGTAGCATAGTCTGGCCGAGGAATAAGAATTATTTTGTTATATATCTTGCAAAGGCTTTTGAGATCTGCCTCATATGGTTGTTGGGAGGTTCCCACTATCAGCACACGGTCTTCAGTTTTAATAGATTTTAGGATCTTTGGTAAATCTTTCTTGAGGCGCTTTGGATCTAACTATTAAAGGAGAAAATTAGGATTACACAATTGAATACATAACATTTCAAACATTTCTTTTTTTGTTTGCTTATTTGTGAAAAGCAAAGTAGTACAATTATCTTCTGATTTTACATTTCATTGTCATATACTACTTGCATCCACTGGCATACTGCTCCAAGTAATTGTTTTTTCTAAAATAATTAGAAAAAAATGCAAGTTTTTTTTTCTCTACGTTGTTAGCAGTTTGAGCATTAGGTAATCTCATCTGGTTGTATTTTCTGAAAAGTCATGAGAGTATTGCATTTGCACTAAAATAAAGTTTAAAATTTTCAGTGGCTTCTAAACTATCAAGGGATTTAAGAAACTATAGCAAAATAAATATATTTGCTGCTGCTTAGCAAAACAAATTAAAATAGTCATTTTAATTTGTTCACACATATTAAACATTTGAATTGTGAAAATAACAAGAATCACCAACATTTACCTCCTTTTCTTCTTTAGGTACCTTCTTATAAAATGTTTTTTCAGCATCATCTATCCATACAACTGAGGGTTGTAGTTGCCTGGCAACCTGAAAAAAAAAAAGAAATAATTTAGGACAGCACCATGGCAAAGTGGTTAGCACTGCTTCCTCCTAGCTTCAGAGTCCTTGAAATTTTTTTGAGGGAACTGACCAGGCAGCACTTTATACATCTGTATTTCCTGATACTGTGGATTCCATCCATATCACAAAGATATTCAGTCTAGTTGGATTGATGTATCCAAGTTTGCCCTGGCTGAGTATGTAGGCGTGTCCATGACCGAACCTTTCATTGGACTAGTACCCTGCTAAGGGCTGGTTTATTTCTTGCTCCTAAAGATGCAGAGAGAGGCTGCAGATCCCAGTGACCCTGAAATGTGTTGTTTCAAAGATAAATTCAAATATAGTTTCCCTCACTATCACCCAAGTACTTTACACTAGAGTGCAATCCAAAATCTACAATGAAAGAACTGTAAAAATGAGTAGGAGTTGCCTTTGTAGTACTTAATGTAGTAAATACTGTATGTATATTTTGATCTATTTGATAGTTTTGTAATGTGCAGATTCTGTTTTAAAGATTTACTTTTTGTTTCAATTTATTTTGAGTGTTTTATTTTTCCCCCCACATCTCATTCTTTGTTTATGTGATGCATTAGGAGCCATAATGTGACCACAATTGTCTCACTGGTTACATCACAGGATGTGATGGTATAATTATGGCTGTGGTTTCAACATGTTTAATCCCTCATTTGGATTAAATAAAAAATTAAAAAATGAGCTTTTATACAAGTAGGCCTTAGTGTCATGTTTCATAAAAACCTCTCTTTAAAGCTCGCTCAGAATACTATTCTACAATAATAGATAGCAATAATAAAAATCCTTGGGTACTGTTTAGAACAGTGGCAAAATTTAACAAATGGAAATTCAGATCTACAGTGCAAAATACCACCAGATATTAGCAGTACAGACTTTATGAACTTCTTCAATGAGAAAACTAAAAATATAAGATCCCAGATCTCAGCATCACAATACAAACTAAATACTAGCTTAGCAGACCCCATTTCACATTGCATTCAGCACTTTATTAATTTTAATCCTGTAACTGAGCAGGAAGTCTAACTTTAATTTCTAAAATGAAGCCCACTACTTGTTCCTTAGATCCAGTGCCAACACAACTAGTAAAAAGTTCTTGCAGTGCCTATTCTAAACATTATCAGTAGTTCATTATTGTATGTCACAGTATCTGATGCACTAAAAGTGTCAGTCATTAAACCATTACTTAAAAAGTCAGACCTAGACCCACACATACTAAATAATTATAGGCCTATTTCAAATTTACCCCTTCTTTCTAAAATACTAGGAAAGGTAGTCGCCAATCACCTACAGTCACACCTTACGCATTACAATTTATTTGAGAAATTCAAGTCTGGTTTCGCACTGGTCATAGTACAGAAACGGCACTAACGCAGATTGTAAACGACATTCTGATATCCTCTGATGAAGGACACTCCACTGTAATTATGTTAGACTTAAGTGCAGCACTTGATGCCATTGACCATTCTATTTTACTGCACAGGCTAGAAAACGATGTTGGGCTCACAGGCACTGTGCTCACTTGGTTCAGTTCTTATTTATCAAATCAATTCCAATATGTACAGAAGTGTGCTGACAGTACTCCATCATTATACACAGAAGTGAGATATGGTGTCCCGCAGGGCTCAGTACTGGGACCTTTACTATTTTCACTTTACATGCTTCTACTGGGATCTATCATTAGGAAACATAATATTAATTTTCACTCGTATGCAGATGACACCCAGTTATACCTTTTCATTTAGATCAAATGAGGTTTTTCCAATGTTGTCTTTAATTAGTTGTGTTAGTGAATTAAAGGAGTGGATGGATGAGAACTACTTGTCTTTAAACACAGGTAAAACAGAGATGTTAATTGTTGGAGGTAATAACGCTGATCACAACAATATTCTGTCATCATTTAACTCAGTTGGAATCACCATTATTCTTACTGAATCAGCCCGCAGTCTAGGAGTTATCTTTGACTCTAGCATGTCATTTAAAGCGCATATTACAAAGTTGTCCAAATCATATTTGTTCTATCTTAAAAATGTTGGGAAATTAATAATTAATAATTATTGTTAAAATTAATAAACAGGATTCTGAGAAATTAATTCATGCATTTATTTCTAGTAGGATTGACTACTGCAATGCGGTGTTCACTGGATGTTCAAACTGTTCTTTATACAGCCTCCAGTTAATCCAAAATGCTGCTGCAAGAATTATTACAAGAACAAGAAAATATTAACACATAACTCCAGTTCTTAAATCCTTACACTGGCACCCGGTTAATTTTAGGGCAGATTTCAAAATCCTCCTTTTAACATATAAAGCATTAAATGGCCAAGGTCCGGCTTACTTGTCTGAACTTATCATGACTTACAAACCAGAGCCCACATTAAGATGTCAAGATGCCGGTCTGCATATGATTCCAAGGATTAATAAAATGATAGTGGGAGGTCGAGCTTTTGGTTACAGGGCCCCTAAACTGTGGAATGGTCTGCCTGCTACTATAAGAGATGCCTCTTCGGTCTCCGCTTTTAAATCCCAGCTGAAGACTCACTACTTCAGTTTAGCATATCCTGACTAGAGCTGCTGATTAACTGTACAGACTGCATCTCTGTTGTTAGTCATTAGCACTAAAACATAACATCATAGTTATAATTGGATACTAACCCTCACCTATTCTGTTTCTCTTCTCGGTACTCAAATGTGGCACTTTATGCCACGGCCCACCTGCCAAGTTGTTTTGCCTGCCTAAGATAAAGCCATCCCTGATGAAGGATCACAGGTATAGTGGGAAAGAGGGGTCCTTTCATTGGATTGGCGGGCCCAGCGCTATTTCAGCTGTGGAATGGCCAATTGGGGGAGGCAGCTTGATGGATGAGGTCTCCAGGACTCTAAAAAAAATCCAAATCATATTATGTGATATCATCTACTGTTGAATTCTGCTCCATACTTCTAAAATTTTAATTTTTATACTGTATTGAGGATTTGTTCTGTTCTGTGTATTGTACTGTATTGTATTGATCCCCTTCTTTTTGACACTCACTGCACACCCAACCTACCTGGAAAGGGGTCTCTCTTTGAACTGCCTTTCCCAAGATCTCTTCCATTTTTCCCTATTTTTTGGGGAGTTTTTTCTTGTCTTCTTAGAGAGTCAAGGCTGGGGTGCTGTTAAGAGGCAGGGCCTGTTCAAACCCATTGTGACACTTGTGTGATTTTGGGCTATACAAAAGTAAATTGTATTGTATTGTATTTTCAGTTTATTGAACTCCTTTCTGCCTTTGACTTTGCCTCATGTGTTGCCATTGTATTTCATTTGCATGATTGTTTTGCCTCTTTCAGTACTGATCTGTTTATTTTCTTTTAAACATTTCTAAGCTCATGTAATCATCTCCTGGTTATTTTTCCCATTCTAACAATAATCCTTAAAGCAGAGCAAGTGGCACCAAGGATCAACTGGTGGAGATTAAAAGAGGAAGGGCTTAAAAATATGTTTAGGGAGGAAGTTTTAAATGAAGTATACTTATTTGAGAGTGTTGAGGAATGATGGGAGAAGTTGTATTAAGGGTAGGGGAGGAACGGTTGGGTAGGATGACACAAAGGAGCCCAAATGGGGACAAAGAGACATGATGCAGGAGTGGTGCAGGATGTAATAAATGCTAAGAAAGAGGTAGAAAAGAAATGGTACCAATCAGGGAGGGAGGAAGATAGAAAAAAGGCAGACAGAGGTCAAGGAAGGCAGTGGCAAAAGACAAGGGCACTTGCTTTGGAAGAGGTGTTAAACAGTGAGTGCATCAAACTGGTGTGTATGTAGTACCAAATCCTAAAATCTGGTAAGGCAGGTGAAGCAGACCAGAGTTATAGTAGAATGAGTTAACTGCCAAATTTTTTCCAAGAAGGATTCATCGGAATGGCCTTGTAAAGCTATATATTCATTGGCAGATGTGTGTGTGGTTTCTGAAGCATACATAACAAATACAATAATATTAAACAACTGTCACAAAATAAATGCTTACAGAATACTACAAACAGGTAATACCCTAAAACACCAGTAAATGGCAGCAGAAATTAACAGAGCAATATGGTGTGTCTCCACTGGAAAAGACACTGAAAAGAAATTACTAAATATGTTGAAGCCATACAGACATGCAGTACAGTCACTACTTAAACAGTGAGAACCATGTCTGTTACAAGTACTTATATATGAATAAAGAAACAACATTTCTTAATGTACTTTATATAGGTTTAAACATTAAACTGAACACACTTCGGCATAAAAAGTTGCCTGAACATGTCAGCAAAGAATCGTTAGAGCTTTTAACATTACTTACAGAATAAAAAATGTTATTTCTAATGGAACTAACAGCAAAACATGCAACTTACTTCAAAATAGACACACACTTTGCTAATAAATAATCAAACAAATGTGACAACAGGCAGGCTCTGGGAAGTAGAGCGTTTCAGCGTATCAGGCACAAGAACACAGGCACATGCTTATGCATAACTTGTGTGTGTGATGATGCAACAGACCGTGTGCTTAGACTTTTGTACAGGAGGGTTATGAAAAGTTGGAGACAAAATAGGGAAAGAGAATGATTTTTAAAATAGTGAAAACTAGGAAGAAGGGTGGAAAGGATTTTTTTCAGATAAAGCAGATGAAAGATGAGTAAGGTGTGGTCTCAGGACCAAGAATAGATGGAAGCAATACTTTGAAAATCTGTTGAATGAAGATAATCCAATTGTACATTTGGGAATTGAGTCCCAAATGAAGGGCTAGTACCAATAATAAGGAGAGAGTAAGTAAAGGAGGAACTGCAAAATTTAAAATGTAAAGGCAACAGGAAGGGATGAAATACCAGTGGAAGTGTGGAAGAGTTTGGGAGAAGAGAGAGTAAATGTGCCGTGGAAGCTACTACAGAAGACCTATGAACAGAGAGAAAAACAGAGTACTTGAGGAATAGTGAGCTTGCACCTATTTATAAGGAGAGGAACCATGCTCAAGCATTGTGGAAACTACAGAGGGAAAAATTGAAGTCAAACACAATGAAAATTTGGGAAAGGGCTATAGGAGAGGAGAAGTTTGGTTTTATGCCAGGGAGAGGAACATCTGATTCAGTCCTTGCATTGAGACAGCTCATAGAGAAGCACTGAGAAAAACAGAGTTTTGCATATGGTGTTAATTGATTTGGATAATGCTTATGATAGAGGTCTGGAGGTGCATGAGAGAGAAAGGGGTACCAGAGTAGTACGTGAGTATTGTTCAGGCTATGTATGAGGGAGTGAGGACTCGGGTTAAAAGGAGTGTTGGGGTAATAGACAAAATCCCAGTTAGAGTAGGTCTGCACCAGAGATCTTCAAGCTGTTTGGAGAAAGTTGATCAAGCACATTGACCCCACATAAAAGTGGGAAAAGATAAGAGGAAGAAGAACAATAATCCTTGGTTGTGGAGTCTTATAACAACATTTAGGATACATGACCTGATGTTGAAGTACATGCAGGCTCTTTGCCAGAGTGTTCATCACATTCTGGAGTCCCTTCATTAAACTAAAAGTTACCACTCTAATTGATGGTGAAGATGTGAAGCTGATGAGGACATAGAAATACTTTGGTATGTATCTGAACTACAGGGTTGACTGGAGTACCAAGAGGATGATAAAGGATAGTTCAATATTGGGAATCAGACTAGATTCACTGGAAGAAGTGGTAGAACAGAGGCCACTCAGAAAGCTGCTTATTATCCTGGACAATGGTTCTTACCCCCGTATGAAGTTTTGGCTAAACAGAGAATTATGTTTAGCAACAATGTGAGAGCACTGCATTGCTCCAAGGAGCACTATGCTAGGTTGTTTTTACCCTCAGCCATCCTGCTCCATAATGAATCACCCTTGGCTGAGGAGGCATTGTTCCCTGTTTGCTGAATGGTACTGACCTGGTCTAGCAGACAACTTAACAGGCAATGACATTATGTGCAATATTCTTTGCCAATGACTGACATCCTATACTGTAAAATTGCAACTTATAATTATGTATAATTCTAATCACTTTACACTTAGTAAATACCTACATTTTGGTTATTTGCTTATCAATAATTCTTACTATATGTGAATTTTTACCTTGTTAGCATATTTAGGATTATTATAATTCTTGTTACAAGTATATTTCTCTGCTGCTATAACCTTGCAATTTCCTTCATGATTAATAAAGTTTCTATTCATCTATTTATAGTATAACTGGAGAAGTTTGTAGAGGTTAGACAATACAACAGTCGCCCCCAATGCCTGGCTCTTCAAATACAGCAGATGCTGGTGGGGATTTGAAACAATGTTTAATTATAGTCCAGCAGCAGGAGACTACAACATGGTGGCCAAAGAAAGTAGCAATGATCCTAAAACTTTGAAGGAGCTCTGTGGATGGGTGTAAAATAGTGCCTCATATTTTTTATCAGCTTGAAAATACAAAGCCAAAACCAGTTGTTTACAGACATGGAGCAAAAAGAGAAAAACTGGTAAGAGATTAAGGTAATTCTAGCAAAAAAATAGCTAAATTGCCCTTCTAGCCACACAGGACCCATATCTATACATGGTTTCTTTGTTTTGCGCCTATTGTATTTACATCTCTTCTTGACTAACATGTTTTTTTATACATCTAAATTCTGAAAACCTCTCTGTTGTACACAAATAAATTAGATATTTTGTCTAGTTTAAGACAGTATAAGGTATTGATTTCCCATTTAGTTACTTAGTATTAGAATTCCTCCAGTTAAGCTTGATTATTAGACATGCTAATGGTACAGCATAGTGTAGAAAAGCATTAAGTTTATCACTATATTATCTAGGCTCATGTGATGATGATCATTAGTATAAGAAGAGCAGGAATAAGTATAACTGCAACTTAATCTGATAAGTAAATATCTTCCCCAAAATTATCAATTTAAGACAAAACATATAACCTAGCATGACTAGTGCTATAGGAAATTCTATCTTCTAGTCCTTGAAATATTTGGGAGAATTTTATTCTACGAAGTTGTGTATGACACACAATTTTAAGATTAATTACAGCATGTTCCATTCCCAGTGTTGCCTAATATCATCTAGTTTTGCCCATGGTGAATCCTAGAAATACTGTTGATATTGTTCTCACTACTGCCTAATATATATTCAAGAGTAGATGCTTATGAAAGATTAGGGAATTTAGGCACGTTCCTTTTAACAAGATTTCTGACTTGTAAATAGAAAAAAAATCATGTACTAAAGGAATTCTACATTTAAGGCATGAGGGTGTGAAAACATTGTCAATATAAACATCCCTGAAGATCCAGATACCTAATGACTTTCAGAAATGTAATGCTTTATACTTTAAGGCTGCAACATAAACTTTTCCTACAATGGAGCCATAAAACACCTCTAATGTAAATTGTTTTTTAAATTGGTTCCATATTTTGAATGGCTAGTGCACAACTGGACTGCTAGTAAATTCATAATAATTACTGATGAATGAAACACAAACACTAGAATGAACATTTAGAAACAAACAAATATAGAGAAGAAAGGAGCACTTTCATTACCTTCTACTTCTTTTCATTGTCTTGAAATAGAAATTTTCAAAACCCATTAGTAAAGGTCGAAGTCAGGTAATGCCATGTCAATCACTACTAGTGATCATAATGAGTTCTTGCCAAATTATAAAGTAGGTTAGAACCCATATTGTAAAGAAAATCTGACTTTTAATTGTTTTATATAGTACATATCAGTTTATTACTGGTTTATGGAGGGTGGGATAGGATTTTCCATTTAAGGAAGGAATAGATGCACAAGCAATTTAGTTTAAGACATTACAATATATTTTTTCTGGCACCATTATCCAATCAGATGCTATTTCAAATAATGCTGTTAAAGAAATGGGAATAATTGTACATCCAACACTATCTGATAGATAAGCAAATTATTTCCCCCAAATGGTGTAAGTGTTGAGCATTCTTAAAAACATGTGACCCAATGATACTGATGATGTGCTTGATACCATTGTTCACAATTTAAATCTTGCCACTGATAACATTTTATAAAACGTTGAGGTGGATATGTGCAGTTTACTGTTAACACTAGAATTACCAGAGCCTACGAAAAAACTCGTAAATCTGTCCCACCTTAAATCGCTTCTTAAAATCGTTCACAGCTCTCCACCAGCGTCCTTTGTCATCTAAATGTGCTGATAAAATCAGGCTGCAAGCAGCCGGCTATTCCATCCCCCCACTGACTTAGAACGTGCACAAACTTCTCCCAGCTCATGCCTTGATTGATTTTCTGGGAGTGAAGTGGAGTTTTAGAGTGGAAATAATAGATCGTTGTGTGGAACACACACATTTCATGTCTGTTCCGTTTCTACAGTAATCTGTGTAAACACATTGTTAAAACAGAAACATTTTTTATATTCTAGTAGCAGATGACAAAATGTAGGCATAAACTATATAATGTATGAAGCCTGAAGTCCAAATATAAAAGAAACACTCTCACAAAAGGTACAAATCTACACAATAATTGCACTTTTATTCAAAAATATAACTGCAGAAACAAAAAGCTGCCTTAACAAGCGACATTGACAGTTGTTCATTATGACTGTCTCCGTGGTGTAATAGAATCAGCTGCTGACTGGGAATCAGAAGGTTGTGAGTTCGATCCTGCACCTCTCCGTTTTGAGAAGTAAACTGCTCTTAGTCTTACTATTTTAGAATAAAAACATACATTTGATTTCAGTCTGTAACAGCCGGTGTAATTTATGATAATTGTAAAGGTTAGCTTTGGTTTTTCTTTTTTTTTTCCAGTCAGTTTTATTATCTCAGCCGCGTTCACGAGCCCAAACACGCCCCACCCCCGCATCTGACACTGCTGTTTTCACATAGACGCGCTATAACAGAGGTAAACTCAGCTCCCTTCTACATCAGAGCAAGAATGCACATACCATTGCTTGCATACTAAAGTGTCAGCAGGCACTTTTCGTGGCATTACACACATTTTTGAGCATGCCCTCTGCACACTACTTGTGACTTTAGGCTTTAGGAAGTAAGTAAATAAATAAAGGTAAATCGTGTCATAAAATGATTTCTTCAAAACGTCATATATATTTGTCTCTTTCTTTTTTTAAAATGTGCGTTGATCACCGTCAGCATGTTGTAGCACACAGCATCTGGCCACCTGCAAATATTATATATATAATATATATATTATATATAATATTGCATTTGTGCGATGATGTTTTCACATATATTGTCTCTTTCTTTCAGGTGTGTAATAGAAACCACAGCATAGGGAGAAATGCAATATTATTTGAAAACGAACAGCGTCCGATCAGCTGTAAAAGTATGGCATTTCTAAATGTTTGCTTTTTTCTGTCTGATTCTCTCAGTTAGACTGTATATTTGTCTCTTATTCAGTGCGCGCAAGAACATGCAGGTGCTCCATAATATTTGAGACAAAGTTACGTGTAAATTATGTATGTAATTAATCACAATTAATTGCATCTAACATTACAAAAATGTAATAATAAAATGAATACATAAATTATGAAGTAAATAGAAAATTAATGTAGAATGATCACAAAGGAATAAATAAATTAATGGTGTAGTTTAAACTTAAACAATGGCCTTAAACCTGAACTTTTAACAAAATACTACAAGAGCAAGTACAACCTGAATTTGAATGCCTTCCTTAAAGGCAAGTAGAAAAGGCAATAAGAGAACAAGGCCATTATATTAATTCTCAAATTGGCATAGCATATAAAACACAGATGTCTTAAAGTAAAAAAATGATCTAAACAACTTTTGACTTTGAATGCACTTCTAGAGACTGATTTCATTGAAAGAATATGCATCTCTTAAATGGGCATACATTAAAACTTGTGCTTAAAACTCTGGAAATACTATCATCAATTCTTCATCACTTTCAGCAATTGAAAATGATGCAAGAGTTGTGTCTATGCAATCTCCGAGTTGCTTTTTTTGCTGTCCTCTCTCTCACCTCTTTGGACAGTTTAGCACATCTAAGAGATTTAATGCTTTTGTGGTTGGTAGAATCGTGGTTTGCCTTGGGATTGTTTAGGTTACAAAAACGTGGCACCAAAGATAAACAGTTGGAAAACACTGGTCTTCCTACACCTTTGCTCCTGGCATGCTAAAAAAGATCTCCTTAGCTACCATCTCGCTAAAAAACTGACACTGTGCATTACTTGGATTGTTATGTTGCATTCTTTGCATAAATTAGCCAGGATACTTCAAAATAATGGGTAGGAATAATCATTACACACATATTTCATAGAATTTTGTCAGTATATTAGGGCAGTCAACACTAAAAGCTATCTGGTAGACTGGTGAGTTAAATACGGAGGTATTAGAGACTTATTTTGGTTTTAGCGCCACTCAAAGATAACTTATTTAGCACTTATGTGATATGACATTGATTTGATTGTCTTACTGTAACATTAAATGAAAAAAGAGATAGAGTGCGGAATTTTTACCATTGCAACTTTTCTCTAGCATTGCACCAGAACGGCCATAAACCCCCCTACCCCACACCTTTTCTCCCACTCCTCCACTCATAATGTCCCAGAGGTGTTCTGTTGGATTTAGGTCAGGCGAGAGTGGGGGCCAGGCAATGGTATCAATTCCTTCATCCTCCAGGAACTGTCTGCATACTCTTGCCACTTGAGGCTGGGCATTGTCATGCACCAGGAGGAGCCCAGGACCCACTGCACCGGTATAGGGTCTGGCAATGGGTCCAAGGATTTCTTCCTAATACCTAATGGCAGTCAAGGTGCCGTTGTCTAGCCTGTAGAGGTCTGTGTGTCCCTCTATGGATATGCCCCTCCAGACCATCACTGATTCACCACCAAACCGGTCATGCTGAATGATGTTACAGGCAGCATAACGTTCTCTACGACTTCTCCAGACCCTTTCACGTCTGTCACATGTGCTCAGGGTGAACCTTCTCTCATCTGTGAAAAGCACAGGGCGCCAGTGGTGGACCTGCCAATTCTGGTATTCTATGGCAAATGCCAATCGAGCTCCACAGTGCTGGCAGTGATCATAGGGCCCACTAGAGTACTTGGTCCCTCAAGCCACCCTCATGTATTTTTCTGATTGTTTGGTCAGAGACATTCACACCAGTGGCCTGCTGGAGGTCATTTTGTAGAGCTCTGGCAGTGCTCAGACTGTTCCTCCTTGTACAAAGGAGCAGATACCGGTCCTGCTAATGGGTTAAGAACCTTCTATGGCCCTGTCCAGCTCTCCTAGAGCGCCTTTCTCCTGGAATCTTCTTCTTGCCCTTGAGACTTTGCTGGGAGACACAGCAAACCTTATGGCAATGGCATGTATTGATGTACATTCCTGGAGAAGTTGGACTACCTGTGCAACCTCTGTAGGGTCCAGGTATCACTTTATGCTACCAGTAGAGACACTGACTGTAGCCAAATGCAAAACTAGTAAAAAAAACAGACAAGATGAGGAGGGAAAAATGTCAGTGCCCTCCACCTGTTAAACCATTCCAGTTTTGGGGGTTGTCTCATTCTTGCCCCTCTAGTGAACCTGTTGTTAATTTCATTAATGTCAAAGCAGCTGAAACTGAGTAACAACCCTCTCTGCTATTTAAGTGCCCAGATCAATATCTCAGAAATTTCACTGACTTGATTCTATACTCTGACTAAAAAGTGTCCCTTTAATTCTTTTATTTTACACACACACACACTCTTTGGCTACTTTATTAGGTACACCTTGCTAGTACTGGGTTAAACCTGCCGTAATTCTTTGTGGCATAGATTCAAAAATGTGCTGGAAACATTCCTCAGAGATTTTGGTCCATACTGACATGATAGCATTATGCAGTTGCTGCAGCTTTTTCGGCTGTATATCCATGATGTTTCCCAGCTGTGCTGGTGCCATGTCGTGCTATGTCCACGGCTGTATTTAATGTTACCTAAGTCCCGGCACTTAAAACTTTCTCTCGCAGTTTCGCTAAGTTTGTGCCAAACACCACCCTGACCATCTCATCTTCCTCTGCATAAGCACAGTCCTTCACCCGTGAATGTTTAGCGGCAGTGTTTCTATTGGATTGCCGCTGACGGACGGCCTTATATGGGCAGGCACTAAATTACAAACGCCAGCGGCAGCCTGTCTATGAACTTAATTTAAAGTTTAGGTTTACATTGTGCTTTGTTTCCGTAGTAGCAGCACTCATGAATATGGTTGTATATGTCACTCGCTCGCTTCTTATTGTTTCGCTGCCTTCTCAATTATATAATGCATGTTTTCTTCAGCGCTTTTTGGAGCTCTTCCTGGTTTTCTACGTACTGCGTGATTACGTGGGAGTCGTGATGATGTCACACGAAACTCCGCCCCCCACGGCTTTCGAGCTCATCTCCATTACAATAAATAGAGAAAAACAGCTTCCAGTTATGACCATTACGCGTAGAATTTCGAAATGAAACCTGCCCAACTTTTGTAAGGAAGCTGTAAGGAATGAACCTGCCAAATTTCAGCCTTCCACCCACACGGGAAGTTGGAGAATTAGTGATGAGTGAGTGAGTGAGTGAGTGTGTGTATATAATATGTATATATGTGTATGTGTATATGTATGTGTATATATATATATATATGTATGTGCAGCTGGAGATCCACAAAGGGAGAAAATGAATCACGTATCATAAAGTAGTTTTTATTCCTGAGCTTTCAACCCCTACCAGGGGTCTTAATCAGAGGATAATGCTTAGACTTACAAGAATCAAAGGCAATATATAGCAATAACTTACTTTGGTGGGGTTATTTTGTGTAAAGTCTTGTTTATTATGAATAAGTTCTTCTTAAGTTTGCATATGCTGGATTGATGTCCAAGTGTCTGTTGATGGCGTTCTCATTT
Organism: Polypterus bichir lapradei; assembly: GCA_026402145.1. Lineage (NCBI taxonomy): Eukaryota > Metazoa > Chordata > Cladistia > Polypteriformes > Polypteridae > Polypterus > Polypterus bichir. The sequence goes on along the minus strand of JANRMT010062818.1, from coordinate 49,403,928 downwards.
GATAACCAGGATTCAGCCAGCTCTCTGGCACTTTTATTATTGGCTTTAAATTTTACTTGTACATTGTCCCAATTAAATGTATGTCCTGTTGATTTAGTATGCGTATAGATCAATCATGGCGAGTTCTTTCTTCTGACGGCATTGCGGTGTTCCTGTATATGTGTTGCGATTCTTTTTGAAGTTTGTCCAATGTATACCGCTGAGCACGAACTGCATGGAATGCTATACACTGCGTTTCGTGTTTCTGCTGTCGATTTCTTGTTTTTAACATTAAAGAGGACCGTGTGCAGATTGTTTGTGGGTTTGTGTGCTATTCTGACACCTGACTTGGCCAGGATACGTGCTGCACCTTCAGACACATTGTGGTGATAAGGGAGTGAGTGCCAGGTGGGGTGGGGGTTCTGATTCAAATCCATTGTTTGTTGAGTTTTTTGGCATCTTCTGTGTAGGCTTCGATTAATGAATGTTTTTGAGTATCCGTTTGAAGTGAAAAGGTGGAAGAGATAGCATCTCTCTTTCATTATTGTTTCCTTTGTATTACAATGGGTGTGTACTCTTCTGAATAGAGTTTTAACACAGCTCCGTTTATGAGATATCGGGTGGTTGCTGGCGAAGTGTAAACTCTTGTCCGTGTAGCATTCTTTACGGTAAACACTAGTGGTCAGGGTAGTGTCATTATTTCTTTCAATGTAGATGTCCAGGAAGCTGATGTGTCGGTTAATTTCTTTCTCCATTGTGAATTGGATTGCCGGGAATATTGAGTTGATGTGGTTGTAGAATTCATTCAGCTGATCATTTTTTATTATGACGAATGTGTCGTCCACATAGCGTATCCAAATTTTGGGTGTAAACTGAGATAGAGCCACGTTTTCAAATCGCTGCATTACCAGTTTTGCTAGAAGTCCTGATAATGGCGATCCCATTGGCATGCCTTCTTTCTGAATGTAGTATTTGCCGTTGAAATGAAAGTGAGTTTTTTGGCAGAGTGATATTAGGTGCATTATAATAATAGATTTTATTTATAACGCACTTTTCATTGACAAAATCTCAAAGTGCTACAACAGGAGCAATAACCACAAAGTTTAAAAATTTAAAAGACTAGATTAGATTTACAATCTCAGCAGTTATATGCTTTCCTAAATAAAAAAGTCTTCAAATTTGCTTTAAAAGTGTCCAAGTTTTTTGTAGTTCTCAGTTCAACAGGGAGCTGATTCCAGAGCTGTGGGGCAGCAGAGCAAAAAGCTCGACCCCCCCATAGTACGGAGCTTAGTAAGGGGAGTCTGAAGCTGCATGCTGCCAGATGATCTGAGGATCCGATTGGAAGTTTGTAAGTGAATCAAATCTTGGAGGTAAGGAGGTGCCTGGCCATAGATACATTTATGGGTTAACAGAAGAATTTTGTACTCAATCCGGAAAGGAACAGGGAGCCAATGAAGTGATTTGAGGATGGGAGTAATATGTTCAAATTTCCTTACTCTTAGTAGGATTCTTGCAGCACTGTTTTGAATATATTGAAGCTTTTGTATGTCCTTGGTATGAATACCCGCAAAAAGTTCATTGCAGTAGTCCAGCCTTGAGGAGATAAAGGCATGGACAAGTTTCTCTGCATCTGGGAGGGTTAAGAGGGGACGGAGTTTGGAGATTTTTCGTAGATGGTAAAACGATGCCTTACACACATGTTTTATGTGGTCACTGAAGGTCAACTGTGAATCAAACCGAACCCCCAGATTAGTGACTGAGGAAGAAAGAGTAATGACCTGGCTGTCAAAAGTGAACTGAAGTATTGGAAAAGAACAAATCTGGTGGGGGGTGCCAACAAGGAGTCCCTCAGTTTTATTGCTATTCAGCTGTGGAAAATTGCTGTTCATCCAAGCCTTTATCTCCTCCAAGCATGTAGTAAGGTGTAATGTGGCCTCTGAAGGGTTTGGGGCAGTTTTAATGTAAAGCTGCGTGTCGTCGGCATAACAATGAAAAGATAGTCCATGTCTGGCAATGACATGCCCAAGAGGTAACATATAGATGGTAAAAAGGATAGGACCGAGAACTGACCCCTGCGGGACCCCACATAAGACGGTGGACAATCTGGAGGAGCAATCTCCCAACGAGACCTGTTCAGTCCTGCCAGACAGGTAGGACTGGAACCACCGTAATGCAGTTCCCGAGAGTCCAGCTGTGTGATGAAGACGATCCAGAAGGATGGAATGATCGACTGTATCGAAGGCCGGTTTGAGATGGGCCTGTAGTTTGCAAGAACCTCAGGATCTAATGAGGGCTTCTTCAGCAATGGGCGAATGACAGCTGCTTTGAGAGATGGTGGCATATGGCCTGTTTGTAGCGAGAGATTAGCTAACTTTGTAATAGTTGGACTGACAATGGGGATAAATGACTTAAGCAGAACTTTCGGAATAGGATCCAATGTGCAGGATGATGGTTTCATTCCTTGCACAATTCCACCAATGTAGCTGCTGGAAACCTCCGTGAAATGTGGGAAAGATGGCATATTCCCAGTTGATGGATTTGAAGCAGGCATAGGCGGAGCATATGGTCCAGGCATTAAGGAGTGAATGTTATAGATTTTTGATCTAAAAAAGTCAATAAAGCTGTTACAATGCTCCTTAGTAACTGGCGTTGTGAAAAATGGCTGCTGTGGTTCCATAAGTTGATTTATTGTAGCAAACAACTGCTTTGAGTTTCCTATATTTTTATTTATCTGATTTGAATAAAATTGGCCTTCCGCATCTTTTAGGGACTTGGAATAGGCCTTTTGATGGTCACGAAATGCAAGTGAGTCCAGTTTTCCTATAGTTGCGCTCCAAAGCACGTCCTGCCATCTTGATTTGGCGTAGTTCTGGTGTATACCAGGGAGCAGAGCGTACAAACATAACTTCACGTGTCCTGATAGGGGCATGGAGGTCAAACACACTGCTCAAGGATGTATTATAATGATCAACCAGCTCATCTACCGTTGTAACGGCTGGACAGGGAATTTGTTTGAGGTCTGCAGCCATACTGGTTAAGTCAATTTGTTTCCAATTCCGGAAAGATATTTGGCGTTTAGGTCTTGTAACAGGCAGTAAAAATGTGAAGGCCATAGAGACCACCTTATGGTCAGACACACCCAGATCATAGACTTCTAAGCTTTTCAAAAGAGCTGAGTCGGTGATCACAAGATCTAGCGTGTGCCCCCTAATGTGTGTTGGGGCCTTTACATGCTGCTGGAGACCTAGACAATCGAGCACATTCAGAAATTCTGTTGAGAGATGGCAAAAAGGATTGTCCACATGAATATTAACATCACCAACAATAACAATGTTAGATGACAATGAACAGAGTGATGTAAGTAAGTCATGAATTTCCGGAAGAAATGAGGAGTGTGGTTTGGGAGGGCGATATATAAGCAGCACTGTCATTGAGAGGGGGGGTTTGCATTTAAAGGCTAAGCATTCCATGGAGAGAAAATCAGGTAGTGGAAGAGGAGAAAGTTGCAGATCAGCCCGATGGATAACAGCCAAACTCCTCCCCCCCACCCCCCCACCCCCGCCGCCCAGAGCCACGGGCTTTCTCCAGGTAACAATATCCCTGGGGACAGGCTTCATTTAGTACTGAATAATCCCCAGGTTTGTGCCAAGTTTCAACCAGGCACATAAAATCCAGCTTTTTGTCCAGAATATGATCACAAATAAGAAGGGATTTATTAGTGACAGATTGAATATTAAATAGTTCCATTGTAGCGGAGGGCAGTTCTTTAGATACAAGTCTCTTTAAACTCCTCAAGACACTGTGATCCACTCCGTGATTTCCATTTCGCCCAGCACAAGAGGCTCTCAGAGGAAGGAGGGGCGGGTAGCTGCTACGTAGTCCAGGTGCACCAGTGCTCAGATGACGTCCTGCTGGTGCGCGATGTACAGCCAACGACCAAACGGAGGGAATTGAAGCGGCATCACGCTGGCGATAGAAAAACTTTCTGCGGGAACTTCTATGGACATAGCGAGGCCGACGTAGAAGTCCGAGCTTTCCAATGGTTGGGAGACAAGGCGGAGGTAGCCACTGATTGAAGCTCAGCAGCTGAGAGATGGAGTATTTTAAAATGCTCCCGGACGCCATTCCACAGCTCCAGCAATGGCTATCCAGCTGATATTTGCCGTCTCGGCCCAGACCATTTGTGTGACAATGTGGTAAGGTTAACCAGCCAGTCGAACACAGAAACACAGCCGCGGATTTAAAGCAATTTTACAACAAACACTAATTCAGCAATACTAACAGATACTACTAAATCAGAGGTAGAGAAGCGGCGAACAAACAACGCCTGCGTCCTCTCATGCCTCCGTCCGCAACCAGACCAAATCATTATGTCTTTATTCGACAGTTTAGTTCTTGTCTCTATAGTGGGGTCACATTCCAGTTTCATTAGTAGTGTTTTTGTGACTAGATGAATCGGTATCATGGTGTATAGCAACACAACGTCAAAAGAGACCATGATTTCATCCTCGGCGACGGATACATCTTTTAAGCGTTGTAATGCCAACTCAGCGCTGTTCACAGAATATTCGGAGTCAAAAGTTAGATGTTTGAGTAACTGGAAAAGTCTTTTTGATAAGTTGTAGGATGGTCCGCCTATTAGGCTGACCACTGGTCTGAATTTCAGTGGTGTTTTATGTATTTTCGGGAGTCCGTAAAATTCAGGGCAGATAGCATCGTTGGATTTCATTTTGTAATAATCTTGTGCATCCAGGTGGTTGTTATTCCGGAGTTTGGTCAGAGCAGTGTTTATTCTATTAAGTGTAGTTTTCGTTGGGTCATTACTCAGTTGTTGATTAAGTGTTAGTGTCAGAAAGCATTTCTTCCATAGCTGTGGTGTATTGTTCTTTGTCTAAGACGACAGTTGCGCCTCCTTTGTCGGCTGGTGTGATGATGATGATGCTGTTGTCATTTTGTAGCGATCGTAGAGCTTTTTGTTCACTTGCCGAAATATGTTTGGTCAGTTGTCCTGTGTGTAGTTGGCTGGCAACGTTGCACCTTATTTCTTGTGCATTTTCTGTTGGTACTTTTTCGGTTGATAGGATGTGTTCCAAGGCACCTAGGAAGTTCATGTTAGATGCGTCTTTGTAGTTGAATTTTAATCCTCTGGAGAGAATATTGTGTTCTGTGGTGGAGAGCTGTCTTTTAGATAGGTTGTGTACTCCGGATTGGAGTTTATTAGTATGTTGATTTCCAGTGAGTTTATTCCACTTTTTGTTGAGTGCATGTCGTTTAGAAATACAGTTTTTGGAAGCTGTGTCCTGGATCCTTTTGGTCCATTCATCTGTAATCATTTGTCTGCATGTTGTGAAGATTTTTTGAACGTTGCTTCGTAGTTTCAGATCTGTAAAAGCTTTCTTTGGCAGTGTGTTTCCGTAATAAGTTCATATAAAACTCGTTTTGTAAATTGTTGCATGATGGTTAACATCTTCGGGGTGTTAAGTCGGTGGTTTAAATCGTAAACATTTCGGAGCTACATCGTGCCTGATGCAACTATGGAGGAAGAAGAGTTTTTCATAGGTTTGTGTTTCACAGATTGCCGAAGTTTCCCATCGTCTAAGACATTGGAGGGCTTCATGCCCGAAGGTTGTACGAATGGAAGAGAAGGTCTGTGATACGGTTTGCATACTTGCAGCTGGAGATCCACAAAGGGAGAAAATGAATCACGTTTCATAAAGTAGTTTTTATTCCTGAGCTTTCAACCCCTACCAGGGGTCTTCATCAGAGGATAATGCTTAGACTTACAAGAATCAAAGGCAATATATAGCATTAACTTACGTTGGGGGAGGGAGGTGGGGAGGGGTGGCACTCTGCCAAAAAACTCACTTTCATTTCAACAGCAAATACTACACTCAGAAAGAAGGCATGCCAATGGGATCGCCGTTATCAGGACTTCTAGCAGAACTGGTAATGCAGTGATTTGAAAACATGGCTCTATCTCGGTTCACACCCAAAATTTGGATACGCTATGTGGACGACACATTTGTCATAATAAAAAATGATCAGCTGAATGAATTCTACAACCACATCAACTCAATATTCCCGGCAATCCAATTCACAATGGAGAAAGAAATTAACCGACACATCAGCTTCCTGGACATCTACATTGAAAGAAATAATGACGCCACCCTGACCACTAGTGTTTACCGTAAAGAATGCTACGCAGACAAGATATTACACTTCGCCAGCAACCACCTGATATCTCATAAACGGAGCTGTGTTAAAACTCTATTCACACCAGAGTCCACACCCATTGTAATACGAAAGAAATAAAGATGAAAGAGAGACGCTATCTCTTCCACCTTTTCACTTCAAACGGATACTCAAAAACATTCATTAATCGAAGCCTACACAGAAGATGCCAAAAAACTCAACAAACAATGGATTTGAATCAGAACCCCCACCCCACATGGCACTCACTCCCTTATCACCACAATGTGTCTGAAGGTGCAGCACGCATCCTGGCCAAGTCAGATGTCAGAATAGCACACAAACCCACAAACAATCTGCGCACAGTCCTCTTTAATGCTAAAAACAAGAAATCGACAGCAGAACAATGAAACGCAGTGTATAGCATTCCATGCAGTTCGTGCTCAGCGGTATACATTGGACAAACTTCCAAAAGAATCGCAACACGTATACAGGAACACCGCAACGCCGTCAGAAGAAAGGACTCACTATCATTGATCTATACGCATACTAAATCAACAGGACATACATTTAATTGGGACGATGTACAAGTAAAATTTAAAGCCAATAATAAAAGTGCCAGAGAGCTGGCTGAAACGCCATCAACAGACACTTGGACATAAATCCAGCATATGAAAACTTAAGATGAACTTATTCATAATAAACAAGACTTTACACCCAATAACCCCCCCCCAGACCACACAGACCTAGCCACTTTTTATATATATATATTATAATATGTTTATATATATATATATATATATAAACGTGTGTGAGGGAGTGAGAGCTGATGTGTATGACACTGGGCCTTGCAATGGGATATCTCCCCATCCTGGGCTGCTTCCTGCCTTGCACCAGATTATGTTTGGAATGGCTCTGCATGCCTGTGAACCTTAACTGGATAATGCAAGTTTGGCAATATTATGTCCAGGATAAGTATAATAATATCCGAACAAAATCCTACAACAAAAATTTTAACACACATATAAGAATGTGACAGATATGTGTTTTAGAAAAACATGTCAAAGAGGTGCCCCTCCACATTTCACATTTTTCAACTATAAATTCATCACTTGGAAGTGATTATACCAGCAGGATCTGTGGCCACCGCCAGGGGGTGCCTCGATGATTACTAAGCCCTTGGTTGCAGCATCTCCACCACACCTGGAAGTCCTGCTAGAAGTAGGTCAGCAAGCACCTAGATCTCTTCCAGGTGCCTTACTAAAGGAGCCAGCTGCCACTCCTCTGATAGCCAGAGTCAGAGAAGAAGAAAGAGAGAAGAAAGAACAAAGGACTGTGGTTTATAATATTTGGTGCTTTGTATTGGGTGTGGCTGTGGGCAGCGAGACAAAAGTGTTTACCTCAGCTGAATAAAGGTGTGTTGTGTGCTGGACTTGGGCTCTGTGTCTGCTGTGTTCAGGGTTTGGGGGTGTACGCCTCCTGCTGTCCACTCTATCTATCTATCTCTATATCTATATATATATATCTATATATATATATATATATATATATAGTATGCTATGTGTGTATGCTGGGTATGACGTTAATCAGCATCCAGCCCTGCATGTAGGCCCTCCAACCTGCAGGGAAAAACTTGGGGGTTGGTGACAGAATTGGCACTCCAGCCACCGTAAAAAAACCTTGCACTGTTCCATTCCATCTGAACTAGTGTGGTGCTGAGGTGTCACCTGTTGCATGGCTGCACTCGGGTCCGAATTTGGATCCTGAGTTGGTTTGTCGTGTGGTGTGTGCGGCAATGCACTGTATCAGTGTGTGTTGCTAACCTCATCCTCCTTATCATTTATATATATAATATATATATATATATATACAGTAATCCCTCCTCGAT
>JANRMT010062818.1:49358618-49390872 GCA_026402145.1 Polypterus bichir lapradei | reverse complement strand
GCAAAAGGAGTTACAGTGTTAACCAGGCAGAGGCTTTGTGCTGGAAGAGGTGGAAAAACTGTTGCTAGTGTGGCAGAACGAGAAGCAACTTGCAGGGGACAGCATAAGCGAGGTGATGTTATGCGAGAAAGCCAGGAAGATTCATGGCGATTTGCTGGACAACTATCCTTCTACGAGTGGTGAACGTGAGGAATTTAAAGCCAGTAGAGGATGGTTTAAAAAGTTTCGCAAAGAGGAATGGGCGAAACTGGCCAAGGATAGGTGTGCCAAGCTTGTGGCATCATATTCAAAAAGACTTGAGGCTGTAATTGCTGCCAAAGGTGAATTCACAAAGTATTGAGCAAAGGCTGTGAATACTTATGTACATGTGATTTCTCAGTTTTTTTATTTTTATAAATTTGCAAAAACCTCAAACTTTTTTCACATTGTCATTATGGGGTGTTGTGTGTAGAATTCTGAGAAAAAAAATTAATTCAATCCATTTTGGAATAAGGCTGTAACATAAAAAAATGTGGAAAAAGTGATGCGCTGTGAATACTTTCCGGATGCACTGTAGGGCAGGACTGGTCAGAAAATAAATGCGGTAAACTATTGACTACTCCCGGTAAAAACTTAGGCCTCGTTATAGATGGGGATAACTCGTCTGAAGCTGTCTCCATGCCGTGTACACAGCCGGCGGAGAGAGATACGGAAGCCCACAAGGAGGACGGGGAGATTCCTGGACCGTCGCAGGCAAATACATCATCCACCCGCGCCTTGAAGAGTCGGGAGGAATCCCCTCCCCTTGAGGTCAGACCGGATCCATCCATCCATCCATTTTCCAACCCGCTGAATCCGAACACAGGGTTACGGGGGTCTGCTGGAGCCAATCCCAGCCAACACAGGGCACAAGGCAGGAACCAATCCCGGGCAGGGTGCCAACCCACCGCAGGACACACACAAACACACCCACACACCAAGCACACACTAGGGCCAATTTAGAATTGCCAATCCACCTAACCTGCATGTCTTTGGACTGTGGGAGGAAACTGGAGCACCCGGAGGAAACCCAGGCAGACACGGGGAGAACATGCATGGAGGACCCGGGAAGTGAACCCAGGTCTCCTAACTGTGAGGCAGCAGCGCTACCACTGCGCCACTGCGCCGCCCCAGACCGGATCCTCTCTCCAATATTCATTTTCAATTTAAACGAACACCGGCTTCTTTTAAAAGGGAGCAGTGGAATGATGACTCCCTAAAATTTTCAAAAAATACAGTAGTCCTTGTCAATGGCCATTGCACACACCAGCCCATGTCACAAGGACCTCACTTTGTAATAGAAAATGATCTATTATATCAGGTCGTGGAACATGGGGCGGAGGTTCGGAAACTGTTGTCAATCCTACGAACCTACCGGCAACAGGTTTGTGAATTAGGTCACGTCCACCTCTTTGGAGGCCATTTAGGCTCCAAAAAAACTTTAGAGCGGATTAAGCTCAGATTTTATTTGCTGGGAATTAACGAGGAGGTTCGCCGTTTTTGTATTTCTTGTCCAGAATGTCAATTACGACAAATTCCTAGGAGGGACGTGCTCCTCTCATTTCCCCTTCCCTTAGTTGATGTCCCATTTGAAAAAATTGGGGTCGATTATTGTAGGACCCTTAGAGCCCTCAGCACGAGGACATAAATACTGTATATATTAGTCCTCGTGGATTATGCGACCCAATATCCGGAAGCTGTTCCCTTGCGCTCACCTACATCTAAAGCAGTCGCAGAGGAACTAGTACGAGTATTTGCGCGCGTCAGTATTCCTAAAGAAGTCCTAACAGACCAAGGAACACCTTTTACCTTGGAGACATTCAGGGAAACGGCCAAGTTACTGAAAGTAAAGCACTTAAAGACCGCGGTGTACCATCCTCAAACCGACGGTCTAGTGGAGAGGTTTAATCAGACTCTCAAGCAGATGCTTCGCAAGGTAGTCAGCCTCGGGAAGGAAGGGGAGGAATTAGGATCATCTCCTCCCCCTCGTTCTCTTCGCCTATTGGGAAGTCCCACAAGCCCCTACGGGGTTCTCACCTTTTGAATTGTTATACGTTCGACAACCCCGAGGTATATTGGATATTTTGAAAGAAGGTTGGGAAGGAGAGGCTCTTCCCTCTACAAATATTTTGGAATATATCACAGTTACGTGATAGATTTGGGAAAATCCGACCTATTTTAAAAAGTCATATGGAAGAGGCACAAGCAGCACGGGCCCGTTATTAGGACCGTGGCATGACACTCTTTGAATTCCATCCGGGGGATCGTGTCATGGTATTAGTTCCCACCTCCCATTCTAAATTGCTTGCCCATTGGCATGGCCCTTATAAAATTAAGGAGAGAAAAGGATTGGTCGACTATTTGGTGAAACAACCAAATCGTAGACCAAGTGAGCGGGTTTATCATGTGAACTTGCTGAAGCCGTGGAAGGAGAAGGAACCAGATCCCTCCTCCGCTCAGCCCTGCTCATTCTTAGCTCACATAGACACCCTTAATTCCGGCGAGGAATTAACTTATAGACAAAGATGGGAACTGGAATCAGTTATCCTGTCTGTCTCGGAGTTGGTGAGTGAAAAACCCGGAAGGACCTCTCTGATTGCGCACGACATAGTGACTGAACCGGGGGTTATAGTCCGGGAGCACCCCTATAGACATCCTGCGGTAAGGAAAGCAGAAGTGGAGCTAGAAATCAAGCGGATGCTGGAACTAGGAGTGATTGAGGAAAGTTATAGTCCCTGGTCCAACCCAATTGTCTTGGTTAGTAAGCCTGACGGCAGCTGGAGGTTTTACAATGACTTCCGTCGGCTTAACCAGGTCTCCCTTTTCGATGCAGACTCATTCTGCAAAAAAGTGCCTTACGACAAGAAAAGCAACAGATGGCATGACATAACAAACGCCGTCACCAATTACATCGCAAAAGATATGGTGCCAATTCAAGTGGTTGAGAGAGATGGTTTTAAACAACTTTTGAATACTTTAGACCCAAGGTACACACTGCCTGGCCGAAAATATTTCAGTCAAACAGCTCTGCCTAAGTTGTATGATTCGTGTCGCCAAACTCTGATGCATAAACTGCAAAAGGTGCCACAATAACGGATTTATGGTCAAGCCGAACATCCAAGCCATACCTCTCCCTGACGGTGCATTTCATTGATGAAAACTGGCAACTGCAAAGCTTCTGTTTGCAAACATCCTACTTCCCAGAAGATCACACTAGCGACATCATTGCGCAAGGTCTGAAAGATGCGCTGGTATCATGGTCACTGAGAGAAGACCGCATGGTTTGCATGACAACAGACAGCGGAGCTAACATTGTCAGTGCACTACGGATTAATAACTGGAAGAGGTTACCTTGTTTTGGGCATAGGCTTCATATTGCGATTGGTGAGTAATTTGGGGTTCCTCTATAAAGTGCAGTTTAGGTTAAATTGATCTTATTTATTATGACGTTTAAAAATACAAAAAGACCTGATAAGTAAAGCTGTAGATGACAAAAAAATTTTTCAAATAATACATTACATTATACAATAAAATTATAAGAATGTTGTAATGCAATTATTATATACAGTACACTTTGAATGTTCCATTAAATTTTATATTAAATGTTTTCCAGAGAGGAGCATGCGGGATCCAAGGATAGACAGAGCCATAGGAGTTTGTAAAAAGGTGGTCGGAGCTTTTTCCAGTAGCTGGAAAAAGAAGAAAGAACTTGTTGATGCACAAGAGCAGCTCAAACTTTCAATGTATAAACTTATCACCGAGTCACCAACAAGATGGGGCTCAAGACAGTGCATGATAGAGAGATTTATTGAACAAGAAAAAGCCATTCGTCATGTTTTGACTGCAGACAAAAAGCACAGGCATCTTGTCCCAACATGGCAAGATGCTGAAGTGCTGGAGGCAGTATGTAAAGCACTAGGCCCTCTTCTGGAGTTCACAGATGCTCTTTCAGGTGAGCAACTTGTAACAGTTTCCTACTTAAAACCTGTACTGGCCTTATTTAACTCTGTTGTCTTGGAGGTGAAGTCTGATGACACAGACCTAACCAAAAAGATCAAACAAGCCATTCTAGAGTATCTGAACTCCAAATACACAGAGGACTGTGTAGACGAGCTGTTGGGTTTGGCATCCACACTTGACCCATGGTTCAAAAATCGCTTTAATAATGATGACAGGATCAAAGCCATTATGATGGCAGCTGCGAGAGAACTTGTGGCTGTGGCAACAGAGGAAGACTGCCCTACCTCAGGACCCTCAACTGCTTCAGCTCACCTGATGGCTGCAGAAACTACATCAGGTGATGACGCAAGGGAGGGAGCAAAAAGAAAAAAATCTTTTGGCAGCTATTTCAAAAAAGCACAGGAATTCAGAGAAGACGAGTCTCTGCCCACTGCCATTGAAAAAGAGATCAAGAGCTACTTAATGATACCCGAGGTGGACAGTGAGGTAAATCCACTTCAGTGGTGGAAAACACAAGAAGTAAATTTCCCCAGTTTGGGGAAACTAGCAAAAAAGTACATGTGCATTCCTGCCTGAAGCAGTGCTTCTGAGAGGGCTTTCAGCACCGGAGGAAATGTTGTAACACGTAACCATGCTGTTTTGAAGCCAGATGCTGTGGACAGGCTGGTGTTCCTGTCACACAACTTGAAGTTTCTCCAGTAGAATTTTACAGTTCTCATAACTTTGTGGAATATTGGACAAAGGAAGTTAGTAATTTCTTTAATAGTGTTAGTTTGTGTAAAACTTGTTTAACACATGCTACTTCTGCAGTATTCGATGGATGTTTAAATGTTTACAGTATAGTACAGTATGTTAGATTTGTGTTCCTGCTTGCATGCCACACATGTTCAGTTCATGGCCAGTAATTGTGATGTTCAGGTATTTTATTCCCTGTGCATTTATAGCTTGTTTACATGAATAGTAGGTGCTCTCATTTTAATAGTTTTGTTGGTCTCAGTGCAAATGTTTGTGTACATCCTGTAGGCCACTGTTCAGTTATGTACTATAATACATACTGTAATAAGTTTACTGGTGAATTTAATGTTTTTGTTTTACTTCATCCATACCCCCATTCATTATCGTAACCGCTTAAATCCCAACTGGGGTCGCGGGGGTAGGGGTCGTGGTTAGAGCCTATCCCAGGAACAACAGGCACAGGCAGGAACCAACCCTGGGCGGGCACCAACACACCGCAGGGTGCACACACTGACACAGCCACACTCACATTCACACAATTACAGGGTAAATTTAGACTCGCCAATCAGCCTACCCTGCACACTTTTGGACTGTGGGAGGAAACTGGAGCCCCTGGCAAAAACCCACGCGAACACGTGGAGAGCGCACAAACTCCTCACAGAAAGGACCTGGGTGTTTTACTTCACTTTTAATTAAATAAATAAGACCTGTTTTCCTTAACTGTCTCATTAAGCTACAATTAATTTTCTATTACCAAGACCAAGCTAGATCTTAATAAGACTTACAAACGCATGTTTAAAGGATGCAGCATATCTTGGAATAATCATTATCGTCAAAATCCCAGAAAATATTGAGATTTTTTTTTTTTTTCCCAATATCGTACACCCCTAGTTATATGCACATCGTGCATCAAAAAAAATAACCTTTTGCAGCTGGGAAAAACAATATACGGGTGGCTGCCCCAAACCTTTATGATGTTTTTGGCGTATTATTGTCACAATATATATATATATGTGTGTGTGTGTGTGTGTGTATATATATATATATATATATAGTCACAGGTGGCTGGGTGTGGTCGACAATCAGCCGCCTATTTAAGGAGCCACCGCCCTGCAATCAAGGCTGGAGTCGAGTGAGGAGGAAGATGAGGTTGGTGCAGAGGAGGTGAGGAGAGGCCCAAGTGATTTGTGTGTGGAGAAAGGACTATTGAGAGCCTGGACTTTGGGGAACTGGGGGGGTTAGGTGGCGGTGCACATAGACTTTGTATATGTTAGAAGTGTAAATAAACGTGTGGTGATGGCTGAAACGGTGTCCGCCTGTGTGTGTCCAGGCCGCTCTATTTCACAATATGTGTATATATGTGTGTGTGTGTGTGTATGTGGACACTCCATCTGCTTAAAGATTAATTAGGCACTGGTAATAAAAAAGGATATAATACATTTTTGAAAAGTAGGCAAATGCTTGATAAGGGCTTTACCTTGAACACCATGTGGAGCATCATTTGTAGACCACTCTTTCCTGGGTATTTGCCAGCAATATTCAGAGGGGATAGATCAAAAAGGTTTGCCCCTGTTTCAGTACAGATAACATGGACCAACATTTTTTTGCCAACTCCTTTGGGACCTACTAAAAGGATGGACTTTACAAGAGGTGCATTTTCATGAACACATGCAGAACCTGTGAAAAGGCAATCAAAACTATTAGTAAAAGAAACTATAACTCAATATATAATTAAGCCTTAAAAACTTCATTTAAATACTCAAGAAGACTGAAATAAAAATATTAGGTGATGGTTGGGCTGAATGATCTAAAAAGTCAGTAGTCAGCAACTCTATATGTAGCAGATGAGAGACTGCTGTTTCAAACAACTATTGCAAGCATTGTGTAATATGGTACAGTCATAGTCTGTAACGAAAAATGAGACCTTGAAGGAAAGACAAAAATGATTACAGAAACAAGCAGAGAAATGAACTGGAGATGAATCAAAACAAAATTTAAATATAAACAATGAAAATAATTTATAAAGATGAAAAGAAAGAGCACAATCATTTTTTTTAACACAGTGGCCAGTGAAAATCAATTTGTTAGGTACATCAGGTATGGAGGACTTCTTTTGTTTTTTTATAAATATACTGAGATTATTCCTTAATATTTACATTAGAATGGGAAAAAAAACTTTTAGCCAATTAATTACCTTAACTGCCAGAGCACACTCAGTTTTAGGAAAAAATAATTATAGGCTTTGTGTATGTTTGAGAATGTCCAGGTTGATATAAGCCTTTACTAGAATAAATTAACAGAAGAAGGGATGAAAGCATTTTTTTCTACTTAGTTCAGCTATTTGTGTTTCCAAAATTTTAGCTAAAATCTTGTATCATGTCTAATGTTGGATTCTTATGATTTTTGGAGACTGGTAATTTATTTTGCAATGCCTTTTGTTAAAATAATACCCGAGTTACTCAGTTAGTGAGTTCTAAAATTACAGGATATGTCATGCTGCTTTGACCTTCTTTCCAGAAGTTGACTTAAAATGAAAAATAGTTTTCAACTGACTTAATTGAATATATAATTTGTAAATAAAATGCAAAAGTAAATCTGTTTTAGGCAATGTCATACCTAAAGGTAAAACAGCATTCAGGGATATCACTTGCCGTACATCAGACAATGACGGCATAGGCTCAATATCAGTTTGACGTAAAGTTGTTCCCAGGTAGCTGTATTCTCCTAATCAGAAAGAAGAATGAAAATGATGAAAAAGAGCTATTTAATACAACTTTATCAAAACAACAGGTAGGTTAAAATCCATAATATGCTATACTTTTGACTATTGTACTTATTTATTTGCTTTTCATACTTTATTATTTTTTTAAAGTTAAGGATGCTTGATGTATTTCTAGCCACTACAACATTTTTCAAACCCACCTTTTCATTATGGAACACTGGAAGCCACAGTCTCTTCTCGCAGCATTCAACACATAAGCATAAATCAATATGGAATAGAACACCTTTTCTTTGCATGACCATACCACCCCTTAATGACATTAGAACGAATCATAGCTGTTAATTAACCTAAGGTACCTATCTTTGACATAAAACAGACTTTGCATGGATCAGAATTTATACAAATCCAAGCCCCTAAAACTTTAAGGCAGTACTTCCCATAATGGATTTTCTTCCATCCATATATGCATTGTAAATCCCACTCTTAGCCATTTCATGGTCATGATGACTGAAGCCTAACTTGGTAGCATTTGGTGCAGAGTTAGGAACAAGCTTTACATGAGGCATTAGTTCAATACAAGCTATTAGTTTATTTGTCAGGGCTAACATTACAAATTGGTCTGGGGTTACAGTGGTTTTGATGTCCAGCATTCCACAAATAAGAAAACATGCACACAACCTAATCATTTTTCTTTTTACCTTAGTTGCAATCAATGTGGAACAAGGGATTTCTGTTTTTTTTTACTTACAAATGAAAAAACTAGCTTTGCACAGATAAGTATGTAACATAAGTAGTACAGTACAGTGTCCACTTAGTTACTATTTTCAAATCATTTTGTGCTTTCATTTACATAGGTCTTATTATTGTCAGTTGGTGGATTTTGTGTGCCATAAATGTACAATACATTTTGTGATTTAAAGTACAGATATTTTAATTAAAATTCCATTGGACAGCCATCTTGGGACTGAGCTTTTCTGCTCTGTAGTGAGTTTATGACATTTTGTAATTCTGGTATTATCAACCTGTTTTGCACAGATATCTAGCTTTGGTATTTATATTTTATCAGAAAAATCCTTGTCTTCAGCTGTGCTTTGTTTATATTGTGAAGAGCATAAGGATTTTTAATATTCTTTAAATTGTTAATTAATTCTTTGTGCTTGTTTACTGCTATGTTATTAATCTTTTATTGCATTGTGAACTGTCACGTTATCTATTTGTTGAGCTAAACCTTTATTGATGTAACTTAAAAATAACATATTCTGCTTCTGTTGTAGTAAAAATATTAAATTATGATTGGAAAGCCAACCTTTTCATATAGAATGCCTCATGTGAAAAAGCACATACATGACCAATCCTGGAAATCTCTGTACCAGATGACTTTCTAGTATGAAACTTAGTTTTAAATGAAACATGCAAGATAATTTGCCTTCTAAAAACTGCCTTCTGGGTGTTCCTGTAGAAACCTCTGGGGAAGCATAGGTCTCTAAAACAAATGCAAAATTATTGGCAATTAATTTTATAAAATCCTCATCTGCTAGCTAGAATGGGTAAAGTTGCCAGGTGTGAGATGAGTTTTTGGGACATAACAATTTGAGCTCCAAAATAAGAGGGGAATCTTTACAGATGGCAATAGCATCATATTTGTAAGATTTAACATAGAGAAGTAGATTATTACTGATAACATTTTTTGCAAAACAGTGTGCTGATACAAAAAAAAATACTGTTCTGCATGCATGCTGCATATATGTTAACCAGAATTAATTTAGATTTATATAGGATCCACAAATAACTCCCCGAAAGTCTCCCTGTTGCTACAAATGGATTTGTTTTTGCGATGGACTGAAATTCCCATATCTCTGATTTTTCTATCACAGAATAAAAATATTGGCTATAACTGATCTTTATTTGTTAAAGATGGAAGATGTTAGAATACTTTTTTCTCTTAAATTCCTGATTGAAGCCTTTAATATTCCAACTTACAAAATGTATTGATTGATCACAATTAACCTTCACCTGTTATAAAGGCAATGATGTTTTAGAATTCAGCTTTACAACTAATTTCACATCTTCATTGTTGAATCGTACAGTCACTTTACTAACTAATACATTTCCAAATGGAAAAAGACAAAAAAGATACACAATGCTTGTCAAAGGTGAATTAAATGTTAAACTGATATACTGACAGTGGTTAATCTTCGTGATGATGTAGCTCAGATTTAAAAAAAAAAAAAAAGTGGTAAAAGCTTAACAATATATTTTATATATATATATATATATATATATATATATATATATATATATATATATATATTTTACATACATATATATTCTGTATTTTATGTATACTCACATTACTGTTATTGTCAGACAAGCAATTCAAAATTGACAAAACTAAATCCAATTCAATCCCCACCCATGAGAAAGAGAGGAAGGCCAACAGCCAGAGTAAAACTTTAAGAGTAGGAAAAAGGAGAAAATCCTTTTCCCCAGTATGAATGCTTATTCTAAAATGTTAATAATTAGATCCTTCCAGGTTTTAAAAAAGTTTTGCACAGATCCTCTAAGTAAGAATTAGATTTTTTCCAGTTTCAAATAGTATATGACATTGGGATGCACAAACCAGAGTGTTTCTTCATGCCAGTCCCAAGCCCAGATAAATGGGGAGGGTTACATCAGGAAAGGCATCCGGTGTAAAATTTTGCCAAATCAATATGCGGACAACAATTTTGGATGATCCGCTGTGGCAACCCCTAACAGGAGCAGCCGAAAGAAGAAGAAGAAAAATATGACACCAGTTACCCACTGACTTAAAAGAGGTGGGCTAAAACTCTTCCAGTTGAGCAAGATAAGTCTACGTGCTAATAGTGAAGTAAAGGCAACTACAGTTTTTGTCCTTCTCCATTTTAACCTATGTGGGAGTACATCAAACACAGCAGTTAATGGATTAGTTATGATTGTGACACCAAGGCTGTCTGATAAGCATTTAAAATTTTTTGTCCAGAATGATGTTAATTTGGTGCACACCCAAAACATATGGCCCAATGAGGCTGAAGCTTAATTGCAACATTTAAAAAGAAACTGGACTTGTTTTCAAATGATTTAACTACAGGGAAAATGCTTAATTTCCCAATACTGCATAATTTAATAAATAACTTGGCATCTGCACAAATTTACTGTAATAATGACAGAATATAGGCAAGTTAAGTGCGAACTTTGCTGCGAGGTTTGACATTCCCACTAAGGTCGATTGATGTGGGAGGAGAGTTTGCATCAAAAGCCAAATAGGCGCTTATTTCACTTGAGAAACTACCCTGCAACTAGAACTAGAACTAGAACTGATAGATATGCAAGAATCTGAATTGAAACAGGCACTTTGATCTGTGGGATGGCTATAATTTTGGACAGAGTTAAACCAGGTCCAGTTCCCAAAAGCTAAAAGGTTGGCTGTTTTTCTTCATAGAATATTCGCTATGATGTACGCATCTGAGTAAAGCTTTTCGCATATGCATGAAATAAAAACAAACACTTGTTCCTCCCTTACCACCAGAATTACCAAAGCCTATGCAAAAACACATAAACCTGGCCCACCTTAAATCTGTTCACACCTCTCCGTCATCATTTTTTGTTTTGTAAATGTGTTGATAAGCACAAGCAGCTTACTATCCCATCCTCCCACCACTGCAGAAACGGCAAAAACCTCTCTCAGCTCAAGCCTTGTGTATCTGGGAGTGAGGGACAAGGAGCTGTATAGTGTAAATAAGATATCATTATTTGGAACACATGAATTTCATGTGTGTTCCGTGTCTACAAAGATCTATGTAAGTGTAGCATGACAGAAATGTTGAATACATACCTTAAAGACAAACTTTTTTCATGTTTTAGTAGTAACGACAAAATTTGTGAAGACTGGAGTCCAAATATCAAATAAGCACTTTCACAAAAGGTACAACTATAACAAAACAAGTGCGCTTTCATTCAAGACTATAACCGAAGAAAAAGAAATCGGGTTAGTGTACTTTGGTGTCACAACTGCTTTAGTAGTACAGTGGTAAGAACTGCTGACTCATAATCAGCAGATTGCAGGTTTGAGCCTTGCTGCGTCTCAAAATAAACGTTCTGAGTAGTGAGATGCTCTTATTGTTACTATTGTACAATAAAAACATACATTTAATTTGAGTTAACTTTTTTTTTTTTAATTCAGTTTTATTTTCTCAGTCGCTTTCACCCTCCCCCCAATCTGACACTGCTGTTTTCAAATAAAGATGTGCTATAACAGAGGTGAACTCAAATATTTTTTCATAGGCTTTGGTAACTCTAGTGTTAACAAGCACCCACTACTATGAATGTCTATAAATTGTTCTCATTTCATATGAACCTAGCTTTAATGCTTTTGTAAAGTCAAGTAAATGCAATTTTAGTCATTAGAAAACAAATATAGTACTTGTTGTTAAAATGTGTACCATATGCTGTATAAACAAGATAAAAGACAAGTAAAGAAAAAAAGAATGAGTGTTAAATGATATTGAGAACATTTTGTTATTTAACACGTGGCACTGTGGATATATTCTGTTTTCTTAAAATTAAAAGTGATAGTAAGAAATGTATAAAATGTAATTATAACAAATATAACAAAAAGTGTCAAAGGATTGATAGTCCAGACCATTGTTAAATGGCATTCCAAGGTAGATTTGTGAGTTTTTTTTTTTTTAGGTTGGGTAATGCAAATCAATTAAAAAAAAAATAATAATAAATATTAATGTGAATAAACACCCAGTGATATAGTGTTATATTTAGTGTTGTTCATCTTGTTCACATGTGAAAGCTGAGAGACAAGAATTATCCTTGGCCCTCCTAACACTTAACATTTATAGTAATCATGGTGCACAAAAGAAACTACCTGAAGAACCCTGCTGTACAGAAAGGAGCAAAGCCGGCTCTATTTTCTGAGGAGGCTGGGCTCCTTTAACATATGTAAGAAACTCCTGTAGATGTTTTATCAGTCAGTGATTGCCAATGCTATCTTTTATGCTGTAGTGTACTAGGTGGATAGCTTAAAGAAGATGCTGATTATATTGACAAGGTGATAAGGTGAACCGGATCTGTGGTAGGCAATGAAATTAAGTCTCTGGTGACAGTGGCAGAGAAGAGGACACTATGTAAGCTGCTATGTATTATGAGCAATGAACATCACCCACTATAAACCACCATAATTAAGCAGAGGAGTTTGTTTAGTAGTAGGCTGATATTATAGAACTACTATATGGACAGATACAAAAGATTTTTTGTCCCCAGACCCTTTAGACTCTAACTCTTCCAAACAAGGGGTGGGGGTGGTTGGTTCTTGGAATGATGCTCCTTCTCTGCTCTTGTGGGGACTACTTCATAAAGCTATATTAGCTATGCACTACATATGATACTGTATCTAATTACTTTGTCATCACTGTATAACCTTTTTCAGTTACTAAGATTGCATTTCACAGCCTGTACTTAATGTTATTTGTATAGTGTGTACAGTACTTAAATATTTGTATCTAACTTGGTATAATTCTTGGCTACTGATACTTAAATTTCCCTCAGGATCAAGTATCTATCTATCTAAAGATATGAAAGCACAAAACAAAGTTGTTCTGACAATATTACATATAAATGTCTTAATCTAAAAGTTAAAAATGCACCAAAAGCTTTAATTTATTTGGCAAATTTTGGAGGAAGGGTTGCACCATGTTTAGCACTTAAGTGCCAACCTCTAGAGTTTAAGGTTTGTATTCCTGTTTCAACAAAGACAAATTTGACTTTGCAAGCTCCCCAGAGTGCAAATTAGACCAATTTTGTGTATCGATTTTCCAACCATTTTAAAGACCTGTCCCATCTTTCCCTATAAAGGTCAGTTTTGATCTTCTGTATCCAGGTTTTTACTGAAAAATTACATCTCTCATCCATTTATCACTAAATTTAAAAACAAAAAAGAAACAAAACAACAAACAGGAAACTTTATATTAAACACAAGTATGTAATGATTAATCAGGTTCTTTCATAATGCTAACTTTCCTCTTTCCATTCTCCAGATCTTGTTCCTGCGCCTTTGTATAACTTATTTATGTGTTAAAGATTGTGGGAATCATCGTTCTTTGACTTTTATTCAGTGTCCTCTGGAGAGGTGTAAATATAGGAGTGACCTTCAACAGTTACTTTGAAACTAGCTGGAAACAATTTACCTGATATCAGCTTTACGTAAACATTGATATTTTAAAATGCAGCTCTCTTTTCAGAAGTTGTACCACAGAAGTTTGGAAATATACAGATTCAAATTCAAGTTTGCAAACCTAACTGTAAAATTTTGAGGATGTCAATTTTTGAGCAGACAAGTAGGACATTTCATTTAATTACTGGATTCTAGTGTTACAAGTAATCCCACAATTTTGATGTTTTTCCCTTCTAGGTCTGTATTCAGACACCACAAATTTATTAGGGACCATTTTGCAGTCAGCTTCTAAATTCAGTTTATTTGATGTGAGCCATGAGCATATGTATCACATACTGACAGGAACCACCAAAAACTTTAATTTGATTAGTTTTTCAGTTTTTCTCATTTTATTCTCCATATTTGCCATTTTTCATAAGTTTACATAAACATTTACTTCAAAGTTATTATTTGATCATACCTTATGATAACTCATATTCCTGCTCAGGTTACCATTTCTTTCAGTTCCTACATATTCATCCTGAGCTTAGTTATCAATTCAGTTCATAAACTTTCATGTAATTTTCCACACTGCTCTGCTGTCGTAATCTAAAAGGTTGGTGTAGATGCCAGAATGACATACAATGTGTTTGTTAGGATATTAAACAGAGACAATGAGAGGTTGACTGGTCTAACTTTAAAGCTTATATGTAACAAACTATCACTGGCCTCGCTTCCACATATGTTGAAGGTCTTCTAGATGCTGCCTCTTCTTCAAACTGTAACAGGGTGTAAAAAGGCTCTGATATTGACAAAGACTTAGTTTTATATACTTCTCAGAAGGTTCACCAGAATTTATGCAATACAGAACTTGAATAGTAATAATATCTTAAAAAAACTCCATAAATAGCAGACCACTGTCAAAGATGTCCGTTCCCTGCAGTGCAGTTTGGCATAAAACCTACGCCCTTCCTTGATGTTTGCCCACAGGAAGCAATTTCATTTCATGTGTTAGTCATGCCAGGTCTTACCAAAGACAATGGCAATAATCCTGCCAGGTAAAGCTTACTGCACATGAAAACTGGACTGCTAAACATATTTATTACATTTGATGTACAGAAGAATATCATGTTATAGGAATTATACCTCAGGGTACCTCTCAATTTCACATAATACACTTTAATATGATTATTTATTTTATGTTTAAGGGCATAGGACAAAAATAAACCATTCTTCAACAAAACTATATTTTACACACATTAAAGAAAATATAACAGATGCAAAATAGTAGAAACAAAATTTTAAATGTATTGATATTCAACACAAAACCTACTAATATCACAATGTTGTGTTGTCAGAATTACATACACAACCTCTAATGACACAAATCACTGTTGTCAAAAAAAGTAAACTTAGTTCATTAATTGTTCTAGTAAAAAAAAATTAACGTTAAGCTCCGATGCCTGCAATTCATTAAACAGTACAGAGTGTGTAATAGTGGACAAGCAGTGATTAACTGCCTCTAAATAAATTACAAACTATCCTGCCAGAATATCCTTGATTAGGTAAATCAGTGTTTCAGTTCCAGCAGAAATTTGTAGGTATGTTATATCTATCTCATCAAACCACTTGGGATGTTAATTGTAGTGTTTATAATCCATTAAAAACTGTTTTTCTTTCATCTGAACAAAATCCAGCAAACGACACAAAACCTTCCCAACAGCAAACACTGTATGCATGTGTTGCTTCCTGCAAACATTTGTACCTGAAGAGATCTGTAGAGGTCAATTTCCTATCCAGAGAGAAACTCTGGTTGTATGTTGTCATTCTGAAGGGCATTCCTGGTTATAGATACAGTCCCATATTTAACATAGCATACCATACTTTAAATATGTACAAATACAATTTCTGTATTATGGAATTGGTACAGCAATGCTGATTATGACCTGAGAAACCCCTATAATTGTCTTCTGCCTTACTGCCATGTGTTATACAAAATGTTATTCACTTTTGAATGATCATGTAGAACTGTAATTATTTAAATGTTTTATCTAAAATATTTTAAAATAACTTTTCATTTTGCCTTCCCTATTATTATAAAAGGTCAGAGAAAGATATTCTGCTTTTTAGGTATAATTAAGCTTTGTAGGCTTTCAAAATTATTTGTAGTCTAGTATGAAATATTTGCTTATTTTTGCTATTTATCTTGTTTTGTTAATGTCATTGATTTTTGATTTACTAGACCACAGTGATAGTAAATAGGTTGAATGATGCTTACCCAAATAATCTTTTAAAGTTGCATTATTAGCTTGCTTAAGTATCCCCTGCTCCACCAGCTCCTGGTACAAAGATTCAATAGTTCTGCAACACAAACAATGACTGAAATAGCAAAATTGTTTCAAATAATAAGAAATTTTTTTTTAATATACAATATAGCTTCTGTGGAAAATGTAAGCAGACTTCACATGGCTACAAATATATAATACTGTAAAGTATTTATTAAAATATGCAGTCTCTAAAGTACAGTATGTACAATATGTCATTGCAAATGTATTCTTTTCATTTATTTTATACATCTTATATGAAGGATGCAATTTCAGATAGGAAAAATGACTAGTGAACATTTGATAGACAATTTACTGAGAAAAAAAATGTTGAAGTAGACACATTTGAACATAGAGGGTATTAGATCAATAAAGAGTCTTTGTGGACAAAAGTGCTTATGTCAAAGCAGTAAGTATAGTTCACTGTACTGTGTTAACTGGTCTAGAGTCGGAAAACTAACTTTTTTTTTTTTTTTGGATCTTCTAAGGACTGACATAAGCATTTGTTGTTTAAAGAGTGCCCAACTAGTTGAATCATTCATACTGGATTATAGATTAGGTGAACAATTTTTTAGCAAATAATTTTAGGAAATCAAATTAATAAACTAGAAAACTCTGGGACATTAGTTGTTATGTTAAGAAGGAGGAAAGCAAATAAGTCAGATTGTTTCCATATATTTTAAAATATATTAAGTACTTTTTATTCCATGTAAGCATTTACTTATTGCTTGTTTAAAACATTTTAAGATTAATCTCCCATCCTTATTTAGCAGATTGAGTAGAATATACAGTAATTGTACAGTACTTGGAATTCAAAGGAAGTCCATACCATATAGATTTTTTGTACCAAGCATGTTTCCAGTTTTTACATAGCAACAATGCAGAGAAATACGTTTTATATAGTAACATGTTCACTAGTCTGTCAAATGTCCAACAGTTTTTTCAGTATGAGGATATCATAATGCTATCAAATGTAGTGTCTGTGTAGAGGACTAGACAGTTAAAAAATTAGCATGAACAACTGCCAAGTGCAACTGGTGGCTGTAACAATGTACAGTATGTAAAGAATGTTTCTAGCAAGCTTTTTCTGCAGAGGAGCTTGTACCACAACCTTTAATCTACTCATGACTGCAGCACCATCGTAGACTGACTGAAAATGTTTTCAGTGCTATACTAACATGGACTGAGATGTTGGAGGTTTGTGTTAGTAGGGATTCTGCATGTAACTTATTTAGGTTAAGTAAACAAATTAAGTGCTCTTCAGGCACAGAATTTCTGACAAATCTAATCATGACAGGTAGATTTTTCACATTACACCTGTCTCTTGTTCCATCACATTTAATCATTTAATGCAAAACCCACATGAGTCTGCGTTATCATAACTGGATTTAATATGTTGTAACACCATATTTGCTAGGATGCAATAATTTTCTCAACGTGTCTTTGGATGTGTACTTTGTATTTTGTTGAATGCTTTCAACAATATCTGTGAGTTCAGAATCTTTAAACATAATTTATTCAAAAAGCTGAATAAAAGTTCCAGTAGATACATCATCTATATTATTTTTACTTCCATTATAGTGTCCCCAAAATGGAAGTTAATTTACATATAAAAACTGCTTAACTTCACCAATACTTTCTAGTTGATTTTGCCCAAGTAAAAAGGAAATAGTATCACCTGTTTATGTCTGGACCTAAATTCCATCCAGGCTGCTGTACTCTGTATATGGCATTGACTATTACGATGTTTCTGAAACCTTCTGTTATGTTCTAGTGCCATCTTCCAGTTTGTAAAGCCATGTTTGTGAATTTGCCCAAATCTTTCGTAATGTCAAAAGTCTAGCAAGGAAAACATAAACTTGCATCCCACTTAACTGAATACTCCAGCCAAGGTCAGAACTTGTGCCAGGTTGAGCTGAATAACCTAACATATACACCAAATACTCAGGTTAAGTTTTAAAGATGGGTTGACATGGTGTATCTCTGTTTAGGTCATCAGTATTACCTTTCTCAACAGATGAGCTGGCAATACAAGATATATTAGCTTAATCATTTTCACTTTGTAGCAGAAGGGGCTTCATTAGGATTACTACTATGATCAGATTGACCCTCAGCTTTGGTGCTTTTGGGAGCACTGTCTGTAAAATTTTTAATTGAGTTTTGGTGTACTAGATAACTATACATAGCATTACACTTACATTAATGTTATCCAGCAGTTTTTGAAGTACTGTATATAAATACCATGTAAACCTCACACAGTTGATGAAAAGAAGATATTTGTTGGACAACATTGTCAAATACCTTAAGAATTAAGGCATAATTATGTTTGGTTGCAGGCAGACAAAACAAAGCTGAATATTAATGGTCCAACTAATAAAATTCACCAACGTTCTGACAAGCCAAATGTATTGTACTTTACTGATGCCTGAAAATATAACAAAGTGTAGTTTTCACTCAAAAATACCTTGGTCACCTGGGGAAAAACATTTATTTTGCATCATTGTGTAAAATCCATTGATTCTAGCTGTGCCATGTATCTCCAGACACAATTTATAATTTACATATATGCTTTATATTGCACAACAGACTTGACATATTAGAACACACTTGTTGCTAATGAAATAAATAAATCTAGACTTTACTCACCTATCACTGGTCAAATCTTTCTCTTTCTTTTTCTTCTTTCCACTCTTTCCACCCTTTTTTTTCTTTTGCTAAACATTTAAAAATAAATATTTGAAACAAATGTACATCACGGCAGTATATTGACATAATGCTAAAACCATCCATCCATCCTTCCATTATCCAACCTGCTATATCTAACTACAGGGTCACGGGGGTCTGCTGGAGCCAATCCCAGCCAACATACAGCGCAAGGCAGGAAACAAACCCCAGGCAGGGCGCCAGCCCACCGCAGGGCTAATGCTAAAACACATTTTATAAATTAAAGTCTGACCTTTAAAACATGTTTCTTTAACTTAAGCCTTAGAAAAACTATGTGTTCAATTTATGGGTACACATTTTTAAAGTGACTAGTACTGTGAGATATATGTGGGATAGACAATAAAATGAACTTTGCAAACACCATGAAAATGAGGGAGAAACAAAGAGAAGGCGGATTGAGAACTCTGGGCATCTCCTATTTGAGTTTTTATGTCATTTTAGATCAGGAATGAACCTGGTAAAAAAATTAAAGGAACTCTGAGAAAACATCAAATCTCAATGGGAAAAAAAATCATGCTGGATATCTATACTGACATGGACTGGGTTTTGTGTTAGGAACAAAAGGATGCAACATTGTTTGATGGAAATGCAAATGATCAACCTACAGAGGGCTGAATTCAAAGACACCCTGAAAATCAAAGTTAAAAATTGATGCAGCAGGCTAGTCCATTTTGCCAAAAATTCATTGCAGCAACTCAAAATCGTACTCAGTAGCATGTATGGCCCCACATGCTTGTATGCTGGCCTAACAATGTCAAGGCATGCTCCTAATGAGACGATGGATGGTGTCCCAGGGGATCAACAACAACAACAACATTTATTTATATAGCACATATTCATACAAACAGTAGCTCAAAGTGCTTTACATAATAAAGAATAGAAAAATAAAAAACACAATATGAAAACAAAATAAATCAGTATTAATTAACATCGAATAAGAGTAAGGTCCAATGGCCAGGGGGGACAGAATAAACAAAATAAAAACTCCAGACGGCTGGAGAAAAAAAAATAAAATCTGTAGGGATTCCAGACCATGAGACCGCCCAGTCCCCTCTGGGATCTCCTCCCAGATCTAGACCAGGGCATCACTGAGCTCCTGAAGCGTCTCAGGTGTAACCTGGTGGCGTCAGATGGACAGAACCATAATGTCCCAGAGGTGTTCTGTTGGATTTAGGTCAAGTGAGTGTGGGGACCAGTCAATGGTTTTAATTCCTTCATTCTCCAGGAACTCCCTACATACTCACTCCACATGAGGCCGGGCATTGTTGTGCACCAGGAGGAACCCATGACTCACTGAACCAACATAAAGTCTGACAGTGGGTCCAAGGATTTCATCCCGATACCTAATGGCAGTCACTGTGTCATTGTCTTGCCTGTAGAGGTCTGTGCGTCCCTCCATGGATATGCCTCTCCAGACCATAACTGACCCACCACCAAACCGGTCATGCTGAACGATGTTACAGGCAGCATAATGTTCCCCACGGCTTCTCCAGATATATACATTTTTATAAAAACTAACTTCTAAAACAGCTCATCCATATATCCATTTTATGAACTCCTTTGGATAAATTAGAGTACTGTGAAAGCTAAAGGTTTGCAAACAAAAAAAAAGATTCATTTCATATATATTTAATAAAGTGTCAGTTAAAATATATGCAGTGCATTTATGTAATATGTTAAGTATACCATTTCAAAATAATCTGTGGGGTTAATCTGAACATAATTCATGATAATTCAGTTAATTCTATATATAAAACTCCAACCTTACCTTTTTACTTGTTTTCGTCCTACCACCTTTATCTTTATCTATGGCCAGTTTAAGGTTTTTAAGCTCTTCTCTCATTAACTCATCCACCTGTCAAAATAAGCAATTGTTTAAGGCTAAACAAATCCAACACAGCAGAAAATAAAAAAGATGTAGTCAGCCATAATGCATCTGTAAGAATTAAAAGAAAGAAATAAATGAGAGATATGTGAACAAGGAAGGTTTATAACTTTCATATTATCACAGAGTAAGTCAGTTGAAGTCCTGCCAAAAACCACCACTTCTAGTCCTTTGGCTATAAAGATGCTCTGAACAGGAAGTCAGCTTCAGCAGAGTATTCAGCCTTAAGGGAAACACACCTCTGTCATCATCAAGTGCAATTCCATTTTCAAAACATACTAGAGTCACTACTTCCATTTCTTCATTTTTTTCTGTTGACAAACTGTACCACAGTACCACCATTAAAAAAGGATTTGTAGGTGGGACCCCAAACATATTCAAGTTTGTATTTTTTCAATACTCTTACTAAAGTAACAACGCTGAACTGAATTATACAATTTTTAATCATTAGAAGTTTTCAGTGAGCTTAGAATGCATTGGCAGGGTGACCATTGCTCAAAGGTAAAAAAAGAGAACAACGTATGTATGCATGTATTGTATATATCATTATAGGACCACTGACTCTTCTGACTTTATCTTTCTACATAGCAAACCGTCTAGAGAAAACCAAAATCAAAAGACATAAGAATGCACGAGACAAATAAATGTGGTCCTCTTCTTTGCTATACTAATCAAGCTACAATTTCCACTGGTACTTTGTCTATCGATAAATTTTATGCATGATCACTCTTTTTATATTGTTTCAGTGGTCATTCTTCTCACAATACTTTTACCCATTCTCTGTTAATTTATTACTTATGATTCTCTCCAGTGCTCCAGATTCTTCCCTTGTACAATGAAGTGTTTGCTATAGTTTGAATATCAACCCATCAGGATTCTGCTGCTTGTTCATACAGTATCACTCACTTCTTTTCTTCCTCTAACTAATGTAATTAAATATCAAAAAGAAAGAAAAATTAAAATACTATATTAACACATGAAGTTGGGTAACTGTGTTGCAGCATCACTGGTCAGGTGACATCCCACAGTACAGTATAATGCCTCCTCAAAAATAAATAATTAGAAGGTTTGAAAAATTCACATATATCCACATGTAAGACATTGAATAATATAAAAAGTTTAAATATGAAGTTGATCTTTTGATTGGCTAAAGTAATTCTTCATTAAACTACAAAGTAAACTAGAAACTTTTAAAATTTTGTTTTAACTATAATGTATTCAGCTTAAAGAAAAAAAGATAAGTAAACAAATTTGTCACCTGTTGTCTGATTTCAGTCTCTATCTCTTTCCTCTTTTCTTCTTTGATAAGTTCAAGATCATGTTTCTGATGAAAGTTAGCAGTTTCATCACGGTGTTGCCAAACAGCTGTTAATATACAAGAAGATTACATAAATTTGGTATCATTTAAAGATGTATATATTTTTAATGTGTACGGCTAACTAATGGGTAATTGAAAGACAACTGCAGAATTCTAGTGCTTGTTCAAGTCATGAAGTAATTATACTTGTGCTGGACAACATAAAAAACATTTGATCATCACTGTTTTTGAGCAAAGGATCCTCATCAGATGCTGCTGCATTAAATGATACAGAATCATGTTACTTTTACAATGTAACTTAATTCACATCCGTAACTGATGTTTTTATATGCACGCTATTGCCCATAGGCTATACTGCTTCTTCATGTTTCGGCTACTCTCGTTAGGGGTTGCCACAGCGCATCATCATTTTCCATATCTTCCTGTCCTCTGCATCTTGCTCTGTTAAACCCATCATATGCATGTCCTCTCTCACCACATCCATAAACCTTCTCTTAGGCCTTCCTCTTTTCCTCTTGCCTGACAGCTTTATCCTTAGCATCATTTTCTCAATATACCCAGCATCTCTCCTCTGTACATGTCCAAACCAATGCAATCTCACATTTCTGACTTTGTCTCCAGAACATACAACCTGAGCTGTTCCTCCTGTCCATCCTTGTCACACCCAATGCTAATATTACCATCTTTAATTATGCCACTTCGAGCTGTGTCTCCTGGTTTTGGTCCGTGCCACTGTCTCCAACCCATATAACATAGCTGGTATCACTACTGTCCTTTAGACCTTCCCTTTCACTCTTGCTGATACCCATCTGTCACAAATTACTCCTGACACTCTTCTATGTTCATTCCACCCTGCCTGCACTCTCTTTTTCAACACTCTTCCACAATCTCTGTTATTCTGTACTGTTGATCCCAAGTATTTACACTCATCCACCTTTGCCATCTCTACTCCCTGCATCCTTACCATTTCACTGACCTCTCACTCATTTACACACATGTATATCTCTCTTGTTCCCACTGATCTTCATTCCTCTCCTCTCCTCTTTAGAGCATATCTCCACCTGTCTAGGATCTCCTCAACCTGCTCCCTAATTTTGCTATCGGTCACAGTGTCATCAGCAAACAGTCCATGGTGACTCCTGTCTAATCTTGTCTGTCAACCTCCCCATCACCATTGCAAAAAAGAAAAGGCTCAGAGATTATCCCTGATGTAATCCCATCTGCATGCATCCGTCACTCCTAACGCAGACCTCACCACTGTCACAATTCCCTTGTACATATCCTGTACAAACTCTTACATACTTCTCTGCCACTACCAAGTTTCTCATATAATACCACAAATCCTCTCGAGGCACCCTGTCATATGCTTTCTCCAGGTCCATATAGACGCCATCAGTACCCTCAAAGCAAACATCACATCTCTGGTGGTCATTCCTGGCTTGAAACCATACTGCTGCTCACTGATTATCACCTTAACTTAATATTTCCCATAAGTTCATGCTGTGGCTGATCAATTTTATCCCCCTGTAGTTACTACAGCTCTGCACATCCCTCTTATTCTTACAAGTTGGTATCAGTATACGTCTTCTCTACTCCTCGGGCATCCTCTCACTTTCCAAGATTCCATTAAACAATCTGGTTAAAAACTCCACTACCATCTCTCCTGAACACCTCCCTGCTTCAACAGGTATGTCATCTGGATCAACAGCCTTTCCATTCTTCATCCTGTTCATAGCTGTCCTTACTAATCCGTTACACTTTCTGATTCAGTATCGCCACGTCATACAACCTTCTCCCTCTCTCATTCTCTTCATTCATCAGCCACTCAAAGTACTTTTTCCATCTGCTCAACACACTCTCCGCACTTCTGAGTACGTCCATCTTTATCCTTTATCACATTAACCTGCTGCACATCTTTCTCAGCTCTGTCCCTCTGTCTAGCCAATCGGTACAGGTCCTTTTCTCTCTCCCTCCTTAGTGTCCAACCTCTCATACAACTCAGCGTACGCCTTTTCTTTAGCTTTGCCACTTCTCTCTTTACATTACACCTTATCTTCTTGTACTCTTGTCTACTTTCTGCATCTCTCTGACTATCCCACTTCTTCACCAACCTCTTCCTCTGTATACTCTCCTGTACTTCCCCATTCCACCACAAGGCTTCCTTTTCCTTCATCCCCTGCCCAGATGTAACGCAAAGCACCCTTCTTGATGTCACCCTTACTACTTCTACTGTGGTTGTCCAGCTACTGTATCTGGCAACTCTTCACTGCCATCCAGTGCCTGTCTTATCTCGTCCCTGAATTCAACCCTGTAATCTTCCTTTTTCCACCATTTGGTCCTTGGCTCTGCCCTCACCCTCCTCCTCTTCTTGATCTTCAATGTCATCCTACAGACCACAATCCTATGCTGCCTAACTACACTTTCCCCTGCCACAACTTTGCAGTCTTCAATCTCCTTCATATTAACCCTTCTGCATAGGATATAATCTACCTGTGTGCATCTTCCTCCACTCTTGTTCGTCACCAAATGTTCCTCCCTCTTCTTAAAATATATATTCAACATCCCATCACCTCCTCATCCCCTCTGTTCCCTTCACAAACATGTCAATTGAAATCTGCTCCAATCACCACTCTCTGTCCCTTGGGTACACTGTCCATCACTTCATTCAACTCACTCCAGAAATCTTTCTCATCCACACCCAACTTGCGGGGCATGTGCACTAACAACATTCATCACCACACCTTCAGTTTCCAGCTTCATAATCATCACTCTGTCTGACACTCTTTTCACCTCCAAAACACTCTTCACATACTGTTCCTTCATAATAACCCCTACCCCATTTCTCCTCCCATCCACACAATGATAGAACCATTTGAATCCACCTCTGATCTATCTGGCCTTACTCCAACCCCCCCCCCCTTTTCATGTAGTCTCTTGCACACACATTACATCAACCTTCCTTCTCTCAATCACATCAGCTAACTCTCCCCCCTTACCAGTCATTGTGCCAACATTCATAGTTTCTACCCTCAGTTCCACTCTCTTTACCTTCTTCCTCTGCTCCTCCCTCTGGACACCTTTCTCCCAACTCTTCTTCTCCTACTTTGGCCATCAGTAACCCAATTTCCACCAGCACCCTGTTAGCTAACAGTACTGGTTGCAGCTGTTGTTAACCTGGGCCTCGTCCGAGCTGGTATGGAAAGCTGTATGTTGTCCGCATGTTAATCTGGAAAAATTTTACACCAGATGTCCTTCCTGATGTAACTCTCCCCATTTATCCAGCCTTGGGACCAGCATGAAGAAACACACTGGTTTGTGCATCCCATGTGGCTGCAGTGCCCATAGGCTATACTGCTAACAGTACACTGATTGGAAGAGAACAAATAAATGTTTCTAAACTAACAAGTAAGTTTTAAGTGTTTACACCCAAGTCCAGTTCAAGTCTCAAGTCAAGGCAAGCAAGTCTCGAATCAGTGTCAAGTTTTAAGCATAAAGTCCCAAAGAAATCATAAGACATTCTTCACCAAATGTAATTTTATCAAATTTACAGGAATTTTTTTTTTTTAAATGTATTATATTTCTAAATACTGTAAACAAATTAACAGGCCTGTCTATTTCCTATGAATTTAAATATACTTCTAGAACATGACCCCCAAACCCCCCCCCCCCCCCCAATAAGAAAGAAGCTATACATGTGTTAACATAAGTATATGTTCAATAAGTATAACATAAATAATACAAATTATATGTGTGGTAAGAACAGGGATCAATTCACCCATCTATCCTTCCATTTCCTTAACCTGCTTATCCAAATCAAGTCTATCTCACCAATCTTTGGGCAAAAGCAAAAAAAAAAAACATATGAACAAAGTATCAGTCCATTGCAGGGTGAACAAACGCATATGGGTCAGTTTAATCAATGCCAAATCACAAAACCTGCATGTTCTTTGATTGTAGAAGGAAACTGTGGGATTATTAATCAAGCAGCTATGGAGGCAACCCAGGCAGCAGGGGTCCTAGTGGAGAGATACACAGAGGAGATCCAGTTGACTCATGGTGTGAGGTGTGGTTATGTTTAGAGACAGTTGTTCCAATAAAGTCTGAAATAAATTCATAACTGGTGAATTGTTCATCTGGTCATCGGAACATTAAACTGGTGGCAAATTGAATGGAATGGTGATATGCACGAAAATTTCAGAATTTGATACAGAAATGGATGTCTGGCAACAATATATAGAATGACTGGAATTTTATCTTGAGGCCAATGACATCCCCAATAGCAAAGAAGGGCAATATTTCTAAGTGCATGTATTGGTAAAGTGTATGCATTTTTAAGAGACTTACATCAGCCATCCAAACCGTCCAACCTCTACTTTGCTCAAATCAAGTTACTGATGGATCATTTTGCCCCCAAGTGCAGTATGATTGCTTGAAGATACAATTTCACTCCAAAATGAGGAAATCATTCTAATCTGTTTTGGATTTCATGGCTAAAATATTACATTATACAGATACATTTTTAACTTCATTTAAATAATGTATACTGTTATTAAATGTGTGGACACGGTGGACAGCACTAGCGATGAACTGGTGCCCCATTCAGGGATTGTTCCTGCCTCGCGCTGAATGCTTGCTGCGACTAGTGATGATATTACAATGTTCCTCAAAGGTTTTGAAGAATTGCCGTTTTAAGCTTACAGATGGAGTTAATTGTGTGGCGATTGGTAACCTGGAGAAAGAAAAAGAAGGATAGGAATTGGGGGTTAGTATGTTTGAAAGAAACAGTACTGCTGCAATAAATTATTTCATCGAGGGACACACACAGCTCAGCAAGCATCCTGCGGGAGGCAGGAACAATCTCTGGATGCGGCACCAGCTCGTCGCTACCCCTGCGCCACTGTTTAATACATGCTTTAATTTATTTCATCATGAAAATGATATCAAGTATACATCTTAGTATTTAAATTGTTCAGAGAGCTGTAATATCCTGAATGTAATGTATTCTGTGTTCTGTCGGTGTAAGTGAAAGCCTGTTTAAGAAGCAAGTAGTGATTCACACATAGTACATAGAAGAACACACAGAATACAAAGCATTTAACGTGCTACTTTAGTTACGATGGGATTTGAGAAACTAGTAAATCAAAAGATCTTAAGATGATGTTTATGATGTTCTAATTTAAGGACAAATAAATTAAGTGATTAAAGTGGAAATTTTGAGGTTAAAGTTGACATTTCAAGCTTTTTTTCCCCCCCTGTGTCCCTATTTTTTTTTCTTTTCTCTGTACCCTACTAAGCTTCTTTATGACACTCAGATGATGGGCTACGACTTGCCTTTTCATGGTGAGTTTGATATCTGACAACTTCTTTTTTATTCCTGGCACTGTGTGACTTTCTGAACTTGAACTTTCAATGAACTTTTCACAGAACAATGAACTTAAGGGAATATTTATATTGATTTGAATATTCAAAGAAGCATAATTCTGAAATGGACGGCAGGCGTGTGCATGAGCGTTAAATTTCAGAGATCAGGATTTTTTTGTGCGTACGCACATTTCGACTTTTGTCCGTAAATGTTTTAGTGTGAATTATAAGCACTGTGTTATGCATGAGGCCCCAGGTTATTTGAAAGACTACCTCTGAACATGGACAGGATTATTTTATTTTTATAGCAGGTTAGCAAAGGCAGTGCACTCTTTAAAGCATAAGAAGTTGACAAAATGTTTTTTTTCTGTTTTTGGTTTTCTTTATATAGCTATTTTCTCACTACTCAAACCACTTCAGTGAGTGGGGATGCACTTCATCCAGCACTAATGTATAGCATCCACATGGATGATGCCATGACAGACATTTTTGAGCCAGTAAGCTCACCACACATTAGCTGCTAGGTGGTGAAGTTGTGAGAGAGGTAGCCAATTATAAACAGGTAGATGATTAGAAGAACAGAATAGTAGTGGGCAATTTAGCCTGGACATCAGGATACACCCTAATCTTTACAAAGGATGCTCAGGGATCTTTTATGATCACAGAGAGTCAGGTCCTTGATTTTATGTCTGAAGGACGGCACCATTTTTACAGCACAGTGACCCCATCACTGCACTGGGGCATTGGGATCTACATTCAGACAACAGAGTAAGCACCACCTGTTGGCCTCAGTAACACCTGTTCCAGCAGCAACCCAAGCTTTTTCTAGACAGTCTTCCATCCAAGTACTGGCTGGTTCCTGACATTATTAGCTAAATTACCTGTTCTGAAGTGCATGTGGGATGGCTGCTGGACAATTCATTCAATTATTGGCCAGGTAGTTATATATATGCATAATACATAATATACACACTATATATATATATATATATATATATATAATATACTGTGGAACCTCAGTTTGCAAGTAACTTGGTTTACGAGTGTTTTGCAAGAAGAGCTAAATTTTTTAATAAATTTTGACTTGATAAACGAGCGATGTTTTGTAATATGAGTAGTATGGATACACTTTGTCTGCTGAGAGTCATGTGATCACAACTGAGATGATGGTTCTTCTCTCTCACACGCGCGTCTCTCTCTCTCTCTCTCTCTCTCTCTCTCTCTCTCTCTCTCTCTCTCTCCTTATCTCGCTTGCTCGCGTGCGTCTCTCTTTCTTCTCTTGAGGGTAATCCTCTCCTATTCTCCGTTTGAGTCTGTGTGCTTCACTTATATAGTCAACATCCGTATGAGCGTATACTGTTTACTACAGCATTGTGTGTGTGTGTATATGTATGTATGTATACACGCGCACGCACGTGTGTGCTGTGAAGTGCGAGTCCCCGTTTTGCGCCCCAAAACACGAAGCTGAGTCTCAGTACTTTAACAAGACCAGCTTTATTCAGCTTGAAACAGCAATAGCACGGTTATTTATTGTAGCGGGATTTTTATAATGTCCCTTGTATCACCCATCGACGTCAGGCGCTTATAGCATGTCCGCAATCTTTTTGGATACGCTTTTACGGCAAACTGCTACAGCGCTGGGAGACTGCGATTGCTTTGGGATGCTCTTCCGCGTGTCGTCCCGTTGGGTGGAATCCCACAAGAGTTTAGAAACTCACTCACACCAGCCATGATTCTTTTTAAAGGTAAAGTGCAGGTTAATTTGTTTTATGTATTTTTACTTTATATTTTGTATTAATCATTTTTATATGAATAGTTTTGGGTTGTGGAACGAATCAAGTGAGTTTCCATAATTTCTTATGGGGAAATTTACTTTGATATACGAGTGCTTTGGACTGCGAGCACGTTTCCAGAACAAATCATGCTCGCAAACCGTGGTTCCACTGTGTATATATAGTGGAACCTCGGTTCACGACCATAATTCGTTCCAAAACTCTGGTCGCAACCTGATTTGGTCGTAAACCAAAGTAATTTCCCCCATTGGATTGTATGTAAATACAATTAATCCGTTCCAGACCGTATGAACTGTATGTAAATATATAGATTTTTTTAAAGAGTTTTAAGCACAAATATAGTTAATTATACCATAGAATGCACAGCATAATAGTAAACTAAATGTAAAAACATTGAATAATGAATCGCTCGCTAAAAACACTTTTTTAAATAAGTTTTAAGCACAGGGAAAAAAAATTAACATTTAAAAAATCTGTAATTTAATAAACCACCAAGAAAGTAACATTGCAACAAATCACGCTACAAACCGTTTGCTAAAAACACTTTTTTTTTAAAATGAGTTTTAAGCACAGGGAAAAAAAAATGAACATTTGAAAAATCCGTAATTTTATAAACCACCAAGAAAGTAACATTGCAACAAATCACACTACAAACCGTTTGCTAAAAACACTTTTTTTAATGAGTTTTAAACACAGGGAAAAAAAATTAACATTTGAAAAATCCATAATTTAATAAACCATGCCTTACCACACTATGAATGCCACTTCTCTTGCGAAACTTTTTAAACCATCCTCTACTGGCTTTAAATTCCTCACTTTTGCCACTCGTAGAAGGATAGTTTTGCAGCAAATCGCCATGAATCTTCCTGGCTTTCTCGCATAACATCACCTCACTTATGCTGTCCCCTGCAAGTTGCTTCTCGTTCTGCCACACTAGCAACAGTTTTTCCACCCCTTCCAGCACAAAGCCTCTGCCTGGTTAACACTGTAACTCCTTTTGCAACATGAGCTGCTTTAATGGCCTCTTTCTGCTTTAGAATAGTTGAAATTGTAGATTTTGACTTCTTGTACTCGGCGGCAAGATCAGTAACACGAACGCCACGCTCTTACTTTTCAATAGTTTCTTTCTTTACTTCGATTTCAATTTTCTTCAAACCTTTCTTCTCACCACTCTTCACTTGCTTAGAAGCCATGGTTATCTACAAAAGCACACGAAATTATGTAGAGCAGAAAGAGTTCACAGCTAAAGCACGCACGTCTGACTGAGAACAATGCACAGGGAGAGGCTGAACACGTGCTAAATACAGTAATTGGCGCGTACGAACCGGAAGGGAAACGAAATAGAGCACAAAGAGCTCACAGCAAAAGCATTCACGCACGTTCAAGCACGCACGTCTGATCGAGAATAATGCAACACGTCAGCTCTCACTCCCTCACACATATATATATATATACACAGTGCATCCAGAAAGTATTCACAGCGCACCACTTTTTACACATTTTGTCATGTTACAGCCTTATTCCAAAATGGATTAAATTCATTTTTTTCCTCAGAATTCTACACACAATACCCCATAATGACAATGTGAAAAAAGTTTGAGGTTTTTGCAAATTTATTAAAAATAAAAATCTCTGCAGCAATCCACCAATCAGGCCTGTATGGTAGAGTGGCCAGACAGAAGCCACTCCTTAGTAAAAGGCACATGGCAGCCCGCCTGGAGTTTGCCAAAAGGCACCTGAAGGACTCTCAGACCATGAGAAACAAAATTCTCTGGTCTGATGAGACAAAGATTGAATTCTTTGGTGTGAATGCCAGGCTTCACATTTGGAGGAAACCAGGCACCGCTCTTCACCAGGCCAATACCATCCCTACAGTGAAGCATGGTGGTGGCAGCATCATGCTGTGGGGATGTTTTTTAGCGGTAGGAACTGGGAGACTAGTCAGGATGTAGCGGTGCTACCATTAGTTAGAACTGCATCTCCCAGCAGTCCCTGCAGGGGCTGTTGGGGTCAAAGGTGGCCAGAGGGGTTTAAAAGGAGGGCAGGTGTCGAAGAGAAAAAAAGTTTTGTTTTGTTTGTTTAGTACCTGTATATATCTGTTGAACTGCCTGCTGTTTTTCTGCTCTACATCTTCGTGTCCTGGATTATATTGTGTGTTGGGGTCTGGATATCATTTGTCTACCTGTTACTGTTACTGAGGTCGTTGTCTGGATTCATTGGCTTTCACGGAAGAAGGAGCGCTCCTGAACCATTCATCTGTCAACCTACTTCAGCAACTACCGGTAGGACTGTGTTTTTTCCATTTCCCTCGCATCATTCAAATCACTGGACATAACTTCACCGCTGATCATTTCATACATGGACTTTACTGCGTGTTTGTCGGGTTTATTTGTTAATTGTAATACCGTCGAAGGGATCAGGGGTGGTATTATTGTTTTCATTTATTTAATTTAATTTCATTATACTTTATATCATTTAAGTTCCCAGCGCGTTTTTTTTTGTCTCTGTAGTGTGTGTGTGTGTGTGTGTGTGTGTCGTGCCAAGGCTGGGGTTGTCCCTGGTAATCCTCATATAAAATAAATAAATCACCGTCACGCTCGACGGTGTGAATCTTAGCGGCTTCTGACCGCTACAAGGATAAAGGGAAAGATGACTGCAGCAATGTACAGAGACATCCTGGATGGGCGACGGTTCATCTTTCAGCAGGACAACGACTCTAAGTACACAGCCAAGATATCAAAGGAGTGGCTTCAGGACAACTCTGTGAAAGTCCTTGAGTGGCCCAGCCAGAGCCCAGACTTGAATCTGATTGAACATCTCAGGAGAGATCTTAAAATGGCTGTGCACCGACACTTCCCATCCAACCTGATGGAGCTTGAGAGGTGCTGCAAAGAGGAATGGACGAAACTGGCCAAGGATAGGTGTGCCAAGCTTGTGGCATCATATTCAAAAAGGCTTGAGGCTGTAATTGCTGCCAAAGGTGCATCGAACAAAGTATTGAGCAAAGGCTGTGAATACTTATGTACCTGTGATTTCTCAGTTTTTTATTTTTAATAAATTTGCAAAAACCTCAAGTAAACTTTTTTCACATTGTCATTATGGGGTGTTGTGTGTAGAATTCTGAGGAAAAAAATGAATTTAATTCATTTTGTAATAAGGCTGTAACATAACAAAATGTGAAAAAATTGATGCGCTGTGAATACTTTCCGGAAGCACTGTATGTATATATATAT
>JANRMT010062818.1:49312546-49358518 GCA_026402145.1 Polypterus bichir lapradei | reverse complement strand
TATATATATATATATATATATATATATATATATATATATATATATACCTTGTCAATTATCACTGTAACCCCCCTTTAAAATTGTCCAGACCATGCAACATCTGTTTGTTAATTGTAGTCACAGACCCTGATGTTTTTATTACATTTTTAAAGTACAGATACAATGTAACTATGTAAGTCAGCTTCTTTTTGGATCAGTGACATTTATAGCTGAGTACTTAACTATAGCACTACACTCAATTACACAATAAGCACAGGATAATAACACATAGTTATACTGTAATTGTGCAGGTAATTAATAACACAATGTAAAGTGTTACCACTGACAATTATTTATGTGTGTGTGTATATATCAGTGGCGGACCGTGCATTTCACACCTAGGCCTTCAGTAGTGCTCCGTCTGAATTAACCCGCCCCTCAAAAACTAATTTATGGTTATAAAAATTAATATGCAGAAATACAGTATAAAGAGCTATTGAATCGCAGATAGAGAACTCCTGTAGCCACAATAAATGCCTTTATTAAATAGACAAACCAGGGGTGAACAAGTTCCTTTCTACTGCAGCTACAGCCGCGACACACATAAAAAACATCAATAATAACTCATAAACTTGCAATATTATTTAGGAAAATCGCAACATTTTACTCACCAAAAATTCGGATTATTTGTAAACAAAATCCATCCTCCTCTCTTTCCTCAAAAACAGTTCAATTACTCTGTCGTACAGATTATCCTTGCGCTTCAGTTCCATCAAAAGTCCCTTTCTATTGCCATTGAAGCTAATGCTGAAAGTCGAACCTGCCCTGTCGTATTTCTGGCATAAGTTTTAATTCGCTATAGGGCTGAAAATGTCCGCTCGACAGAAGCAGTGGACACGGGAATGGTCACCGCCAAACATACCAATGTGTACAACTGCCCCATGCTCTCATTCAGATTTTTCTGATGAAGGAAGTCAAGGAGATCAGTGGCAGATTTTCCTGCAAAATCATCTATGGCATACATTACAGCCAGTTCTGTTTTTAGCCGAGACAGATTAAAGAGTGCTCCATGGCTCTGTGTTAAACTGGAGAAGGTTGCATGCGGGAAATTTTTCTTGTATTCCCGAAACTTCTGGGGGTTGAGGAGCGTGACAAACAGTTTTTCGTGGTCTTGAAATCTGGTCTGTGTCTGGAAAATAATATTGTCCAGAATCCTGCCATGGAGTTGGCGGTAGTGCGTGCGAGGATCTTGCGCTTGACCTCTTTGTGCGCTCGGAGCACCTGCAGTGCGTTTAGTGGCCTCGTAGAGTTCCTCATCTCGGCTTCTATCTTGCTCAACAGTGTCACAGAACTCCTTTACCCTAGCCAAAAAAAAATTGCACATCCAGTTTTTTGTACTGTAGTATTGAAAAGAGCACATCTGAATACTCAAAAATGCCATTGAATGTGTGAAGCAAAAAAAAAAACTCAAAATCATCCAGACGTACTTTAAATCCATCAGCACAGCGCACTGTGTCCTCATCATACTCGTCATGATGCTCCAGAATGTGATGAAACAGTTCCTTTAGAGCGTCTCTCTTCTCAAAGACTGTATTGACCACTCTGGATGTGTACTACCACTGTGTTGGTGCCACACGAGGGAGACGCCGCTGGCAGATTTCGTCCAGTAGTTGCGTGCGCCGAGGCGATCTAGAAAAAAATGCAGCAAGGCCATTGAGGTGGCCGAAAAAGATCTTGCATTCTTTAAGCTTTGAGGCCCCTTGAGTCAGTACTAAATTGAGCCGATGTGCATAGCAGTGTATGAATATAGCCAAAGGTGCTCCCTCTTTAACTTTAGCCTGCACCCCATTTAATCCAGAAGACATGACCGCTGCGCCGTCAAAACACTGTGCCACAACTTTACCCAGACATTCATTTTCCAACAAAAATCT
Organism: Polypterus bichir lapradei; assembly: GCA_026402145.1. Lineage (NCBI taxonomy): Eukaryota > Metazoa > Chordata > Cladistia > Polypteriformes > Polypteridae > Polypterus > Polypterus bichir. The sequence goes on along the minus strand of JANRMT010062818.1, from coordinate 49,356,608 downwards.
GATGATAAGACCTGCAATGTCATCGGCTCGCTTCCCACTGGTAACATCTTCAAATCTGACAAATCACTCTTTGACACCGTTACGTAACACAGGACCAGTGCTAGCTGCGCTGCGTTACTCGCGTCTGTCGTCTCATCCACCATAATAGAGACGAACGGTGCTTTTTTAACGTCACTTCTTATCTCTTCTCCCATCACTTCAGCAATAGCAGTGATCAGGTTGTTTTGTATTTTACCCGACGTCCCACTACACACTTTATTGGTGGACAGGTGGTAATGTAAATCCGTGTTGCTCTCAGCAATGAGAGAAAGAAGCTCCACATAGTTCCCTCTGTTATTGGATCCCGTGCTTTCATCGTGTCCCCGAAATGAAAGTTCCTGTTTGCCCAAAAAAATGACACAGTCTATCAGTCTTTTTAAGATTTCTCTGTTTTTCTTCACCTTTTTGTTGTGGAGCTCCGCTTCCCTGCGCACTTGCTCGTTCAGCTGTAGATCCACTCTGGTTTCCCCAAAAGTTTTGGAAAACACCGTTGCTTATAAGTGTCCGGCAGTGCTTTGATGTCTAGTTGCTGCCTTGGTTAGGAAAGTCAAATTTACAAACACAGTGTGGCTCCAAACACCATGTCTATCAGTGGCAAATAACAAGCACTCCCAGCAATACAATTTGCTGTGTTCCTCGGACCCTGTGAGCCAGGGGTACCGCTCGTAGTTGGTAACCTGAAAGTGGCGGACAAATCCTCTTCCTGTTTGTGACAGGCTAGCTAGCTTCGGAGTTGTCCAACCTTTCTTAACAATGTCCAGCTTTTCTTGAAAAGTCCGTCTTGAAAATGGCCTTGAAAGTAAATCTGCCACCAAATCTATTTCTTCTCCTCCTTCAGCCATTGTGGGGTGACAAAATAGCTATTACACCATCCTATCCAATCAATGGGTCTGAATACGGTGATGTTGCCGTACGCCTGCTAGAGGGCCCTATTGACACCATCTCAAAATCTGATTGGTTGAAGCAACAGTTTAATCGACATTTATTTTGTGTTAGAGAGCCTGCAGAACGGATTGTGAAGGCCTCTTTGACTTTGACTCTGCCTGGCAACAAATGATGGCTGAAATGTGATTGGTTAAATGCTTTAATACGAAAATACATGTCTGGAAGCAGCACAACCATCGGAAAAGCTATGAAAGGAAGCGGACAGACTATTTGGAATTATTTAAGTATTCATGGACAAAATATAATTAACATCAGTTTGTGATTCAGATATTTTTTAGGCCAGCAGAGAAGGCCTTGCAGGCCGTGATGGCCCACCACCATATATATATTGTAACACTTGGGTCAAAAAGTTGCACAGGTTCATTCATGGTTTTCAAGAGACAGAAACTTTATTCGAGTACAGTATAATAATGCACAAAGAATAAAGCAGTTGTCTGGGGAAGAGAGACAAGGCAGTGAGACACTAGGACAGCCGTGGTTCGGTCTTTTAAATGTTCAAAGCCATGCGCGAGATGCAGAACACGTTGCATGGCAGCAAACAGCAGGCTAGCAGATGATCCGCAAAGAGGAGATGAAAAGCTGTGTTTGTTTCCCATTGTATCACTGTTTAAGATGGGGTTTCAGGGGAATGGCCACGTCCTCTTGGGGCCGCATTCACCGAGTTCACAATAAATATGTATGAATAATTAATATCTACCAAACAATACAAAGAGTACATGACACATGTTTTGCCCTAACTGGGGCTCATCAGGTGTACACATTTTTTCAATTCTTATAAGGATCGAACCTTGGATGTCATACACACACAACTGGACATTTTTGTCTGTTAGATTACTTATTAGTAATATTTATGTTAAGTCAGTTATAGTTTTTTCTGTTTTTCCCTTGTATTTATATACAGTATAATCTTGCACTTGAGCAGCAATTAACGTTAGTTGACCTTATATTTGCTGGTTTTGATGTAATGTAGTTAAGGCGTAGGGCAACCTGAAAAAACAGTGCAGCATCTAAGAGCAGCATGAAGTTAATTTATCCAAGAAAAGAAAGAACTTATGAGCAACAGTAAGTAAGCAATGTTTTGCATTTTAGTAAAACACAAAGCCTTTTTGTTACTTAACACTAAAGGGAGAATTACTGTAAGAGGGGTGATCATATTCAGTGTTTTCCATCGGCTTACTGACAGAGGTAGCAGCAGTCATGGAAATAATTTTTTTTTAATCTTTCAACTAATCTTACTGGACAGCATAAGCAATGTGTCATTTTCCTTTGAAAGAATTGTATTTTTCTATTTGGGTTCCTTTAGGCGTGGCCAAGGAGTTGGAAATTACAGTATGTATTATAATAGTGCTGTATTGATCATTATCGAAGCTTGTAAGCACTTTATATTCATTCTTTGAAACTGTTGCTTATGGGAATGTGTTCTGGATGTGGACAGAGGAGGATATATAACATTTAATGTCTGATAGTGTCTTTAGTTTCATTTATTTATTTTGACTGTGTTGTGGACATTTTTCCACTTCTGTCACTTGAATTTGGCTGCAGCCTATTGTGTGATCGGGCGGAGTGGTGGCTCTGAGGCTAGGGATCTGTGCCAGCAATTGGAAGGTTGCTGGTTCGAATCCTGTACATGCCTGAAGTGACTCTATTTCAGTGGGCCATTGAGCAAGACCCTTAACCTGCAACAACACAGCCTTGAGAGAAAAAAGGTAGTTCTACAGTGAAGATTCTGTTCAGAAGCTACAACAATACCTCTGCAGATTGGGATATATTAAAGATGCAAGCACAGATTTAGATTAATCTTGTCAGTAGTTATATTACATTATACTTACAGTAGTTGTAATTTGTAATATAATAGGATCGACCTGAACACTTTTAAACAAGTCCCCGTCAACAAATACATAATGTCATAATTTAAATAAAAAAAAATAATTGGCTTTCAAGCTAGGTTATTACAATGAGAAAAGTGAAGAAGAACTGGATTTTAAAATATAAGGATTAATGTCTGGCCACGCATTGAACTTACAGCAGCATTTTAAATCCCAAGTAATATTAGCTAGTGATTCTAAAATGATCCTTAGTGTGGTGTGCATATGCTCTTTAACAGACTAGGCCCTACACAATTGTTGGGTCCTGCCCTGCATCTGATGCTGCCAGGAATGGTTCCAGCCACACTACCTTAAATTGGATTAAAAGTATTAGATAATGGGTGGATGGATGGAGAGAGGAATACAAACTAGAAATACAACAATTTGAACACAAAGTTAACAAAGCATTGCAGTAGTCAATTCTGTTTCAAATAAAAATGTCCATTAGTTTTCTGAGTCCATAAATATTATCATTTGTTGTTTGTTTTGTAAGTACAAATTAAAAAAAGACTTGATCTTACTTTTATAAACATTGTGTCCATTTATTATCTGTGGCAGGAAACATGAGGGAAGCAATTTCAAACCAGGCTCTTCTTCCTAAAAGACAGCAAATTATAAAAATTAATATAACGGAAAACCATCTACCAATATATTGTTTAATGTTTTCCAACATACATTTGTAATTATGCTCAAAAAGATCTTTAAGTTTTCTTGTAGCAGTCACCCATATGTATTTGAACTATTCTGAGACAATCGGCAAAATTAATCTAGTTCAGTCTGGTGTACAAGAGCATTCAGTGGGGAGAGAATGTTCTCCAGAAATCTTATGAAATTTGCCTAACATATTTAAAGGATAAAGCTGATACTTTTTCAAGCTAGAGTTATTTTTCAAATAGCAGGCCTTTAGTGCTTATTTTAAAATCAAATTAATAAATTCTTCCCACATTGTTGACTTTATACTGTATACAGTCATGGCCGAAATTATCGGCACCCCTGGAATTTTCCCAGAAAATGCACCATTTCTCCAGGAAAATTGTAGCAATTACAAATGTTTTGGTATACACGTGTTTATTTCCTTTATGTGCATTGGAACAACACAAAAAAACAAGGAAAAAAAGCCAAATCTGACATCATTTCACACAGAACTCAAAAAATGGGCCAGACAAAATTATTGGCACCTTTTCAAAATTGTGGGTAAATCGTTGTAATTCAAGCATATGATGCTCATTTGAACTCACCTGTGGCAAGAAACAGACGCTGGCAATATAGCAATCACATCTGAAGCCAGTTAAAATGGAGAAAAGTTTACTCAACCTTTCTGTTGTGTGTCTGAGTGTGCCAAACTAAGCATGGAGAACAGAAAGAAGAGCAGAGAATTGTCTGAGGACTTGAGAACAAAAATTGTGGAGAAATATCAACAATCTCAAGGCTACAAGTCCATCTCCAGAGATCTTCATGTTCCTTTGTCCACTGTGCGAAACATAATCAAGAATTTCACAACACATGGCACTGTACCTAATTTCCCTGGACATGGACGGAAGAGAAAAATTGATAAAATACTGCAACGAAGGATAGTCCGAATGGTGGATAAACAGCCCCAATCAACTTCAGAACATATTCAAGCTGTTCTGCAGACTCAGGGTGTAACAGTGTCAGCTCGAACTATCCGTCGACATCTAAACAAAATGAAACGCTATGGCAAGAGAGCCAGGAGGAGCCCACTGCTGACACAGAAACATAAAAAAGACAGACTAGATTTTGCCAAAAAATACCTGAGGAGGCCAAAATCCTTTTGGGCGAATGTCTTGTGGACAGATGAGACCAAGGTAGAGCTTTTTGGTAAAGCTCATCATTCTACTGTTTACAGAAAACAGAATGAGGCCTATGAAGAAAATAACACAGTACCTACAGTCAAACATGGTGGAGGTTCTAAGATGTTTTGGGGATGTTTTGCTGCCTCTGGCACTGGATGCCTTGACTGTGTGCAAGGCATCATGAAATCTGAAGACTACCAAAAGATATTGGAGCACAATGTAGGGCCCAGTGTCAGAAAGCTGGGTCTGCATCAGAGGTCATGGGTGTTCCAACAGGACAATGACCCCAAGCATACCTCTAAAAGCACCCAGAAATGGTTGAAGACAAAGCACTGGAGAGTTCTGAAGTGGCCAGAAATGAGTCCAGATCTAAATCCGATTGAACACTTATGGAGAGATCTCAAAATTGCTGTTGGGAGAAGGCGCCCTTCAAATCTGAGAGACCTTGAGCAGTTTGCAAAAGAAGAGTGGTCGGAAATTCCAGTTGAGAGGTGTAACAAGCTTGCTGATGGTTATAGGAAGCGCTTGATTTCAGTTATTTTTTCCAAAGGACATGCAACCAAATATTAAGTTGAGGGTGCCAATAATTTTGTCCAGCCCGGTTTTTGAGCTTTGTGTGAAATGATGTCAGATTTGGCTTTTTTTCTTTGTTTTTTTTGTGTTGTTCCAATGCACATAAAGGAAATAAACATGTGTATACCAAAACATTTGTAATTGCAACAATTTAATAAACATGTGTATACCAAAACATTTGTAATTGCAACAATTTTCTGGGAGAAATGGTGCATTTTCTGGGAAAATTCCAGGGGTGCCGATAATTTCGGCCATACTAAGAGGTGTTTGTCTTTCACACATAATCTTGCATGCTCCTGGCCTTTGAAGTTTCGTCTTGGTCTCAGTTGATGGTTTAATGCCATAACAAACTAAATGCAACCTATGAACTGGATGATTGGGGCATTGTGTCCCTCTCATGGTTGCAGACGTTGTGATATCACACCTCATTTCACTTAGCCACGGTGTGTGCGAGTCTCCACTTTGACACGAGATACACAGTATAGGTCAGCACACTGCGTAACATGTCACATAGCTGACATAACCACTACAGGTGATGAATCATACTGCTGGTCTGACACAGACGTGACCCATTAATTTGAAGGTGCAGCCCCCAGCAGCCGTGATTTAAGACTTTTGACAAAAGATGCATGCCCAGTGCACCACTGAGGTAACATGCCAGCAGCATGCCACAAACTAAGAATTATCAAAAAAAAAACCAGCATGTCACTGTTTTTATGACATTCTCTTATGTCTTAGTTTGCTGATTGACCTCTAGTTGTTATACCTTTGAAAACACTTATCACGCAATTCTGTTTTTAACCTTTTTTGAATGACCAAATAGCACAACACTTGGCAAATGTACTTGGTGAATCCGAACTGTACAAAACAAGAAAATAAAAATTAAATCATAGAATTCTAGTGGCATTCAATTAATAAGCTGTTGACTCAGATATCCATACTGCAACGCTGTGTGTTAGTTATGTTATACATCAGAAATAAAATTACAGCAAAGTGGTCAATGCAACTATAGTAGCTGTTACTGGCAATTTCATATTATATTTATTTTCAATGTCCTGCTGTGACACTTGTCACTCTTGTCTTGATCAAGCTACAGTACATCTATGTTGATTGTATGGTTATACTACAGTTAAAGACTAGAGCCAATTTAATAAGATATCTAGAAAATTATGGTAACTACAATTGTTAAAAATGACTTTAAGTATTCCAGTAATGTATTTACACAGAGTTTACTATAGCTTACATTATGCTTTCCTCACTTCCTTCAGCAATATTAACATCTTTGTTAGCTTGATTTCTCTTATAGTCATAAATTTTGTTTCTTTGGCCATATTGACATTTCTTCAACCTAATGTTTTGAAGCAACTGGTATAAAATAGAAAATATAATTAGTATACTATAACTAATGCTTAAATAGACATGCCTGTTTATGGAGATTAACATAAAAACAGACTACTGATTTGATCCTATTTTTTAATGATAGGTTTACAGAGAGTCAGACCCTAATCAAACAGTATTGGATGCAAGGCAGAAAACCATCTTAGATTAAATACCAGTAATTCATAGGTAAAATTTGTGTGCTCACCACCACTGATTCATATCTGTCCTATTTAAGGTAAACAATTAACCTAACATTCATGTCTTCAACATGTACCTGAAAAAAATCACAACACAAGGGGAACATGCAAATTCCACAGAAATGATAACCAAGCCAGGACTTGAACCAAGATTTAATTGCTGAGCTACTATACCACTCCTATACAGTATAAAAATAATAGGAAAATATAACTTGCATAATATGTCCTTAAAAAACTCACCTCTGCAGCTCTTGATTTGATCCCATCATTTTGTTTATTGCTTTCTTGCTTTTTTCTACTCTTTGCTTCTTTTTCTGTATCCTTAGCTGCCAGTTCAGTTTGGAGCTTTATTTATAATAAAGGTTACATCAGCATTTAAGAAAAATTAACATTAAACAAAGTTAAAATTTTACTGAAATAATTATACAAAAATAAAACACTTAAGGAATACCTGTGCACAGATTAGTTAGAAGATGGTGACTTAATTAATTAGGAAAATATCTCATCAATTAAATGGTGACTAAAGAATATATATAAATAAGGCCTGGGAAGTTAATGCATTAATTTTTGCAATTATTGTGGCCTGTTTAGTGCATCACATCCTGTGCTGGCCACAAAGCAAACACCTCAGGCAGTGCTTTGGTCAGGAAGGCATTTTAATTTAATTATTATTATTATTATTTTTAAGATTACAAAATAATAATACTTAAAAGTTAAATGTGTACCTAAAGAATTACATACACATCTAGTACCGTACTTTTATACTATCTTCACGTTTAAAAATTTAACATTTTGCATTATGCGGCTCACAACAATGTGCCACATGACAATACGTAGCACTGGTGTTCTTTTTCTCATACATACTGACACATGTACAGGGGTATGGGAGTAAAGGGGGTGGGTAGGGGGGTTTACATCAGGCCTGGTGCAATGCTACAGAAAATTCTGAAGGTGAAAACTACATTCTCTCTCTTTTTTTCTTTTCATATTTCTGTAAGAAGATCAAATCAAAGTCATATCACATAAGTGCTAAATAAATTATCTTTGAGTGGCACTAAAACCAAAATAAGTCTCTAGTACCTCTGTATTTAGCTCACCAGTCTGCCAGGTAGCTTACAGTGCTAACTGTCCTAATATAATGACAAAATTCTACAATATAGAACTGTAATGATTATCACTATCCATTATTCCAATTTGCAGTATATTCACTAATTTATTGAAGGAACTCAAGATAACCATTCAAGTAATGCACTCAAGTAAAGCTCTTAGTGAGATTGCAGTTACTGAGATCTCTTCTGGTGTGCTAGGAGCAAAAGTGTAGATAGAGCAGTGTTTTCCAACCATTTTTCTGTGGTGGCATGTTTTTGTAACCCCAAAATAATCCCAAAGTAAATAATCCCAAAGCACACCACAATTCTACAAAAAGCACTAAATCTCTTAGACGAGAAACTGTCCGAAGGGGCGGGACAGGGGGGTGTGGTGTTATGGGTCCACAGCTCACTCAGCAAAGGCCAGTTGTTTTAAATAAATAATCACCGCGCTCGCGGCATAGTGAGGGGGCGTAATGACTATAGTATGATCTCAGGGCGATCTGCGGTGTGGGCGTTTCTCACCTATTGCACAGGTGAGGGACTGCCCACATCGGTGATTGTTCCTGGGATTGCTAATGTGCTGCAGCTGCTATGGCCCCCCCTCAATATAAAGAAGCGCGAGTTGGTTAACAAGGGAGGAACAATCACCGATGTGGGCAGTCCCTCACCTGTGCACTAGGTGAGAAACGCCCACACCGCAGATCGCCCTGAGATCATGCTATAGCCACCACGCCCTCTCACTAAGCCGCAAGCGCGGTGATTATTTATTTAAAACAACTGGCCTTTGCTTAGCGAGCTGTGGACCCATAACACCACAGGGGCAGCAAAAAAAAAAAAAAAAAAAAAGCAGCTCGGAGATTGAAGTTTGCATTTTGTAGAGTATAATTTTCAGTCGTTGATGCTGATGAATATTTGAGGATGGTATCTGCGGAGTTTTAACACATATTTTAATGAATTCCGATTGAAGAGATGTAACATTCTTTCAGTTACATCGGTCTTCAGCAGTGCATTCAAAGTCAATGGTCATTTTGATTGTTTTTTTACACATCTGTGTCTGATATGCCTAATTTATAAATGAATACATTGTATTTGTGCTCTTATTGCCTTCTTTTCAACTTGCCTTTTAGGAAGGCATTCAAATTCAGGTTGTATTTACTCAAGCAGTATTTCGTTAAAAGTTCAGGTTTATGGTCATTGTTATAGTTTGAACTATGACATTATTTTTTTTTAATTCATTTGTGTTGATTCTACATTACTTCTGTGATTCACCGTGTACTTACTTCATGATTTATGTATTAATTTTAGAATTATGTTTTAATGTTAAATCTGATTAATCGCAATTTTTTTTATTGATTCCAGCCCTAATATATATATATATATATATATATATATATATATATATATAAATATACATAGTATTTTTAATGTACCTGTGCAGGGTTTTTTTCTTGAAATATCAGGGCTGAACCTCCATCTTCCTCCTCTGGATAATCAGGAAATGTCCCAGCTAAGTTGCTAAAATATATAAAACATAAACAGAGACACTCATAATTAAGGAATTAATATTTTACATAAATAAACTTTGTATCTTTAGAAAATATAGCATAAATAAATTATCAGCTTAGAACAAAAAATAAATTAACATGGTACAAAGAAAAGAGGCAGCACGTGGTGTAGTAATAGCATTGCTGCCTTACAGCAAGGTGACCAGGGTTTGCATTCTGGGTCCTCCTTGCATGGAGGTTGCATGTTCTCCATGTGTCTGCGTGGGTTTCCTCCGGATGCTCTGGTTTCCTCCCACAATCCAAAGAAATGCACGTTAGGTGAAATGACAATACTAAATTGGCTGTAGTGTGTGTGTTCACCCTGCGATGGACTGAAGCCATGTGCAGTGTTTGTTCCTGCCTTGCACCCTATTCTAGCTGGGATAGACTCCAACACCTTTCATGACCTTGCTCAGAACTAAGCAGGTTAGAAAATGAAATGATATTTGTAAATTCTCCTTGTGTTTATGTGATATTTCTTCAGTTGGCTAACATATTCCTATCTTAAATTGATCCAGGGTAGGTTTGGATTTGTGTTAATGTATTCCATCATGGACTAATGTTCCATTGCCAAATGGATCGTACAATAAGGCTCCCTGTATAATGCTATATTTGGAAAATGAATGGGTGAACAATTACTTGTATATGCAAAATGCTAAACTATATTGCTTTGTTTAATGTTGTATTTAGTTTTATATTTACAGTTGGCTTGTCTGCTTTACTTTATATTAGCTCTTCCAGTTATTTTAACCCAGTTCCAGAATAATAATTATACCTTACACTATGGTTTTTAAATAAATAAATAAATACTAAATCAATGGGAGAAGAAAAGATGCCACCACACTACAAAAACATTATGCTAGTTGGTATTTCAAAATACTAAAAAAACAAAGTGTGCATCCAATTCTTTACTAAACAATGATATCATCTGGCAAAAATAACTTAGAATATGCTACCTTCTATAATATTACAAGAACAAACCAGATTAGTAAAAGGCAAGACACAGGTACTGTCTGCAAGTGCATTTATACAGTATAGCTCTAAGTCTGCCAAAGAAAGAAAGAAAGAATGGTTTGGCTTCATGGGAATTTTTTTGTATGGATTTAAGCATTGGTTTGTTATCACTTGGAAAAGTGCATGGTGAGGAGAAACACATGAGAAAACACAAAAGGAAAGCTTGTATGTTTATAAAATTGGGAATTTGGTGTAAGGAAACACAGCATAGGCAGACTGTGTGAACCAAATGCATTCTTAGACCAGTACATGGAGTTTCTTTCTTCCACATGAGCCTAAGTGAGAGCCTTATCACAAAATACTTAATTTGGATTAAAAGGGGGATTTTGTATGGTGCTTGGGAAAGATTGATATGGCATTACAAAAAAAACTCACTTTAGTTTTTATTATTTGTTCAGTTCCTGTTATAGTTTTAGGTCAGGTCAGGTTGGGGAGCGTGCACTGGTACAGTGTATTGCCGCAACCACCACACGACGAAACAGCTCAGGGTCTTGATTGGCAATCTCCCAGGCAGACACACTGTCCAGTCCCACCCCCCAGGAATAACCAGACACACTGCTGATGGCTGTGCCCAAGAGGTCATTAAAAGCTTGGATTTTAGGTCTGTCCATTAATTATTTAATAATTTTCATATTTAATAATTCATGCAGCATTCTCTTTGATGTCTTGTAAAGCACTCTGAGCTACAACTGACTGTAGGAAAATGTGCTATATAATTAAATGTAATTGTTGTTATTAATACTTTCAATTTTAAAATACAGTACAAGGATATCCCTCCAAAGTTAATCCTGTTAAACCCCAACAGGTGCTTTTTTTTAAACCAAATTAATTTCCTTCACTCAAATCGGTCTACCTGAGTGCTGTAGAGTAATTAAACCCAGTCCCAACTGTCTTTTTCAAACAAGTCTCTGATATTCTTATTGATAGTGTAATTGACATACAGTAGTTTTTCCAGGCTTCCCCTGCTCAAGAAAAATAATCTAAACTCCTCTGTCTTTGACTACTTTAGACCTATTTTTAACCTGCCTTTCTTAAGTAAAATTCTAGAAAAAAAAAAGCTATTTTTCTACAGGTAAATAATAATTTGAAAAAAAACATTCTATCCTTGATGAGTGTCTGTCAGGTTTTTAGGTACATTATAACACAGAAACTGCATTGGTTAAAGTAGTAAATGACTTGAGCATTAATGTGGACATGATCCACATATCTGTTCTTATTTTCTTAGACCTGAGTGCAACATTTGACACCATAGACAACAGAATTCTTATAAATCGCCTAAGACAATGGATGGGTCTCTCTGGTATTGTCTTAAGCTAGTCTTATTTAACAGGTAGAAACTTCTTCATTAGATGTGTGATTGTAGTTCACAGGATATATTGTATACGATGCAAAATAAATAATGTAATGGCTATTAACATTAAACTTTTTATTTATCTGGCTGAATTGTTTGTAACTGATGTTTTAAGCATTAACATTAGTAACCTAGGAGGTGCAATTAATTCCCTTACATATAATGAAAAGTCAAGCAAAATTACACCTTTTATTGGCTAACTAAAAAGATTACAATATGCAAGCTTTTGAGGCAACTCAGGACTCTTCTTCAGTCAAGTAATTACATCTTACATCTTGATTACATACTGGGGTAAGTATATACTATGGTTATAAAAACCAGTACATTTGCCTCTGAGACACATATTTTTCTAGAATATATCTCTAAGATCGATGAAACATTTACACTTACACTTACCGGCACTCAATGAACCACTGACGGATTTGATTTTTCATGTTTTCTCTCATGTTAGTTCCTTCCATTTCAAGAAGTTTTTCTTTGGTGGTTTGCAGTGCTTGCTGGAATTCCTGTTCATATATATCCTGCTGTTGATGATTATGTATCTCCGCAGATTTAGCAGTAATTAATGTGGGAGATGGCTGGCTATCCTCGGGTCCATAACACTTTTGAGGTTTAAATATATATTAAAACAGAACGTTACTCAATTTAATTTATCACATAAAATGCAAATTATAGTACAATTAAGCATTTGGAATGTTAACAGTATCTAATGTTCTTTGTTACAAGGGGATTTCAGCATAGAACAACTTTATAAGGCTCTTTTGTTTTTTATTTTGTTAAATGACATTAACTCTCTCCCTTTCTAGGCATGCATCTCTTCATCAAGCATTTTGATTCAGCATACCAGTCCTTCTTATAAACTTGACAGATTGTTAGTCAGTTTAACTCATTACATGACAAACATCGAAAAAGTATTGTACTCCATTTCATGTATGTAATATGCAGCAGATGTAATCACAAACTACAAAATTACTGTAATGTATGGTTTAATTGTTATGTAGACACACTTTTTCCTTAGGAGACTGTGTTCCTTTAATGTGGGTAGTGACATCATTCACATCTTCTACAACTCTGTGATGGCCAGTGCGATTTTCTGTGCCTCCGAATTGCTTTTTTTTTTTTTTTCGTTAAAAAAACACCACAACAGAAATGAAATGTGAAGTAAGCCAACAGTTAGGCCTCAAACTCCAACCAATTTCACTTCAACCCGTTTCTCAATAAAAAAGGCAATTCTTGTTGTTAATTAAACCCGTTATTTAATTCAATGATTTGCTGTTTGTCTCATTCTTCCTCAGCACACATTTCCAAAACTGTTGATTTTCTTTTTTTCCCCAAGAACACTGTCATAATGTTTTGTGGACCTTCTTTATTTTCAGATATTGTATGATGGACACAGGTCATGTGTTGGCTCATTCTGTGCTTCATTATTGTTTCGTCATGCTAATTAAAAAAAAAGAAATAAGGGTTCTCAGGCTTAAATAGCAAATCAATTAAAATTAAGGCAAAAGAGTTCATTGGCTGCAAAAACTGGTCACTAATTAAGAGAAGGTTTAGAATGAAAACCTGCAGCTACAGTGCTGCTCCAAGACTGGAGTTGGAGACCCCTGCTCTATGCTATGGTCTGCTTGGTTGGTAAAATGACTTCAAGAGGCTCACTGAATCAACAAGCTAATTAAAAGGGCAGGCTCACTTATGGGACATATTCTGGATCCCTGAAGGTAGTTGCAAAGGAGAGAATTAAAACAAAAATTATGAACAATTTTGCACATTCTTTCTCTGACACACTAACACAGAGTAATTTCAGCCAACAAATCATTCAGCAGAAGTGTGTCAGGAAATGATACTGAGGCTCCTTTATACCAACAGCAATACACCTCCATGATGCCTCACTGCGACTGCCAAGTAAGAAGTTCTCTCTTTTTAACTTTGTTCCATTTTGGTCATACTGGTGTGTGTTGGGACTACAGTGTGTTTGTTTATCTGTCTATCTATAGAGCTTCTGCAAAAAGCCAAATTTACACCCGGGGACAAAAAAAAAAAAAAAGTACAGTGGAACCTCGGGTCACAACCGTAATTTGTTCCAAAACTCTGGTCGTAACCCGATTTGGTCGTGACCCGAAGTAATTTCCCCCATAGGACTGTATGTAAATACAATTAATCCGTTCCAGACTGTACGAACTGTATGTAAATATATTTTCTTTAAAGATTTTTAAGCACAAAAATAGTTAATTATACCATAGAATGCACAGTGTAATAGTAAACTAAATGTAAAAACATTGAATAACACTGAGACAAACACCCAGGCTCCCTGCTCAGCAGCTCGCTCTCTCTCTCTCTCTCTCTCTCTCGCGCCTGCATCGGCTTTCTCCTCCTGCTTCCTGCCTTCTCCTGCAACCTCCCGTTCTTTCCTGTTCTCTTCTTTTTCCCTTTAGCTGACTCACGCTTCTATTTATGAAGAGGCGTGGTAGTCGTGGCAATCAGCAGCTCCTGGGAACAATTACAGATGCAGACCGCTTCTCACCTGTGCACTTAGGTGAGAAATGCCCACATCACGAACTCCTCAGGAACCGCTTCGGCCACACATCACCACGCCACCTTGCTAAGCCGCAAGTGCGGTGATTATTTATTAAAATAATAATAATCAAAATTTTCACAGGAGCTGTGGACCCGCTATACCACTGGAGGAAGCTGGGTTGAGAGAAGGTTACAGTTTTGAGGGAGAGTCCCTCTACGTGATGCACCGAGAACAATGTACAGTACGAGGAGAGACTGAACACATGCAGAAATCATTGCCGTGTACGAATCGGAAGGGAAACGAAATAGAGCACAATGAGTTCACAGCGAATGCACAGGGAGAGACCGAACATGTGTGGAAATCATTGGCGCGTACGAACCGGAAGGGAAACTGGCTTGTTCATCAACCGAGTGTGTGGTCGTGAGCAGATGCAAAAGTCTGGCAAACTTTTTGGTCATAACCCGATTTGTACATTTTCAGAGACATTTGTGAACCGAGGTTCCACTGTACTGTATATATATACTTGTCTATCTATACGGGTGTACAAATACAGGTAAAATTCTGTTACAATGAACTTCTAGGGACCTAAAAAATATTTTGTTATAATGAGATTCTGTATTTGTAGCTATAGTGCTTTCTTTAACTTGCATCCAGGAGTCTGCAATCATTTCAATAGCTTCTTTCACATTCATTTTAATCTTCTCCTGTCTACAAGTTATGCTGCCGAGAATTTTTTTCAGCATTTCCTTGCGATAATACACTTTCAGGGTGCAAATGATGCCCAAATCCAATGGCTGAAGCACTGCTGTGCAATTGGGTAGGAGGAATTCAACGCGAACATTATCTAAATGCGGAAGCATGTTGTGAGCAGCACAGTTATCAATCAGAAGCCAAATCATCCTTTTCATCTTCTTCATATTGTGAGGTTTCTGAACTCTTTTGGGATCCCCAACCCCCCCCCCCAAAAACGGAAATGTCACACTGAAGTGCGTCCCGAAGCGTGATTACTGCGTCTGTGTAAGATTGTTTGTCCATTGCTGGGGCAGGACAACAGCAGGCTCACAGTGGTGCAGTGAAGCGCCTCAGAAGCGAATCCTAAAAGATTGTGGTCATGCTATAAGTCCCTGTCTTACACCCCAAAACATGAGGCATAGTCTCAGTACTTTAGCAAAACCAGCTTTATTTGGCTTGAAACAGGAACAGCACGGTTATTTATTGTAGCGGGATCTGCCACTCTCCTATTAACAGACACAGCAGTCAGGCAGGGTCACGGCCAGGTTAATGGGCAAATAATCCTGTTCCCTGCATTACCCATCACCTCACATTTTCTTGAATGAGTGCCACATTAATAGGAATGTTTCTTGAACGAGCATCACTGAACCACATAAAAACTGCTTTTTGATGTCTTCAAATACAGTAGTTCGCATACGTTTGCAACCCAAGATTTTTCTTCTTTTTTTTGCTCGGTCTTTCAAGAAAGTTGACAGTGTCGATGGCAAAATTCCGAATTCACTGGCAACGTCTTTTTTCTTTTTGCCGCAATCGAGCTCTGCAAAAATGTTAAGTTTTTTTTTCTAATATGAACTGTTATCATTTTTTTGTGTCTGCCGTTTCTATAGAAGGGTGACAATGACTTAAATTCCAATGGATGTTTTTTAAATGTTGATGAGCAATAAGCAAAAGGTATCACTGAAGACCACCGAAAACAAAAACAGCAAAAAAAAAAAATGTTATTTTTTAAACCATGACAGATGCAATTTAAAGAAATTTTTATTTTTAAAAGATGCTGTTTTCTTTCCATTGTGCAGTTCTGTACAGTTAATATATTCTATTATTTGTGTATTGTTAAAGAATAATACATTATCATAATCAGTTGTCTTATAGTTTTCCACAAAGTATAGAGAGGTTAGAGACAGCATAAACTATTTACAATATATAATTGAAAACACAATACAGCTTAGCTGATCACTGTCATAAACTTAAAAAAATAGACGGGTAACCTCAGATTTCATGATAACCTCTGGATTATAAGAAGCTAAAAAGACCAAATATAAGCAGTGGTAAAATTACAGAAGAGCAGCAATAATGTTCAAACTATATTACTTTGAAAGAATACACAATACTACAGTGTTCTGTAGTAAGGTGTCTGTAATGTAAGCCCAGCTCAACATCAATTAGTTTGGTATTTTTTAAATCTACACTCATACTAAATGAAAATACAATGGCAGATTGAATCAGCATATAATTGTTAAATTCAAAAGAAGATACACTTTAAGTTTATATATACTGTATATAATTAAAAGATTTAGTATATTGCTGTTTTTACAAGTATAATCACAGCTAAATTTACTATTCTAGAATATAACATACAGTACATATAAGTTCATGCTTAACTCATTAAAGGTGAAAGATATAACAAAATGTTTATATAGTTGTATAGAAAGACTTATCCAGGGGTTTGAGTGGATCTTGTAGCTATTTTTAGCAATGATTAATAGGTAGCTTTATTTACCATTAGGAAACAAACATCTCTACAAACATACAGCCTCAAAGTAGCGGGGATACTTTGATATTTTCATTAATAGCTGCCTTTTGTCTTTCATATTTTTACTGCTTGTGTTTTCTTTCTTCACATTTGATACTCAAACGAGCATCTTACCTAAAAAGGAAATTATGCACTGACATTTCAGCTAAATAAAGGCATATCAATGAATAAGGAACATATGAGTAATATTATAAAGAGGTCCCCATGAGGTTGATGCTTGCTGATCTTTTTTTTAGGAGAGCTGCATCTTTTGTAGTTATTTTTGACAGCAAATGTGTTATGTGGTGAGCAAAGGTGCACAAGAGTAAGACCTGTGTATCTTGGCCGAGGACTTTTTTTTTAATGATTTCCCTTCTTTCGTGGTGCTTTCATTTTGTTGATTTTCCCCCTTTTTTAGCATGAAATAAGGGAAAAACAATAGACATGAATTCAATGCAGCAATAATCCAAAGACATATGCTACTGTATATTTACTGTTCTCCAAAGTCAAATAAAGCCATTTTTTTCCAAATAAAATGCCTTGCACTATCCATTTTCTTCCGCTTTACTGCTGACTGTACACACAGCTCCTTTAGCTAGCTATTAATACCTCTCATTGTCCCTCAATACCAGCCATCACACTGAAAAGGCTCAGTTAGTAAGGAGGCAAAGAAAAGTCAATCTGTCCTCCAGGATGCTTTTTAAACTGTACAGAGGCACAATGGAGAGCATAATGACAAGCCACATCCATCTGGAATGGCAACTACATCAAGACTCTGTAGCTGTTGATTAAAATTGCATCAGGATATTTATGAAAAGAGATGCTTGAAGAAATAACTATCTGCTATGGCAGACTCCACTAACTGAAGCAACAAATCACTTATTCCCTTGCAGTCTAGAAAGTAAACCTGCAGCATTCAATGCTATACCGTCAGCCTCAGACACAGTTTCACTCCTGGAACATTAAACTGCACACAGTAATTTATGTGACCTGACCTATGACTAAGGCTCTTGTTTAGAAAACACATGAACTATCTTCCTGTATGCACTATTTATTTGTTGTTACTAACTACTTTGCAAATTAGTTTCCCACACGGTTTCTTTATTAACACCTTATGTATAAATACTATTGGTAATTTTCTGATATTTATTGCTATTTTTAATTGTAATTTATGTTTACAGACTTGTATCTGCTGCAGTATATTGTTGCAACATGTTCATTGCTTCTATAGTAGAGAAAATTGTAATAAATACATTTCACCACACAATGTACAATCACAAAAATTGAATTGAATACATTAACACTTAAATGACTTGATTAAGTTGACTTCTTTTACAGTAGTCTCTGTTTCTGGCCTCAATATTTTAAAGATTTGCTGTGAAATTTTTGTGGAATGGTCATTGAGCTTTGTAACAAATACTTGTTGCAGCTCTGTCTTTAGCTCCAGCAATGTCCACATTTAAATCCTAAAAGCTCGCCTTAATTCTTTTATGTTGTTAGTACATTTCCATCTACTATCTGTTCATGTTTACTTGTTTAAGATCTTCAAACTTTTTGCTATAATTTATAATGTATTTATCGATCTTGTATATTATCTTGTTGTTTGAAATTTAATTAATTTCTTTTTAAAAGATTGAGATTATGGATTTTATAAAGGGCCCTATTATGGGAAATGATGTGTGAGTCACATGGGGATATTGCGGGACTTGGTCAGTGCATCACAGACTGAATTAACTTTTGTGTCAGTGCTGTGGTACCTTCAAACACAGTGCATTGATTTTTGAAGAAAAAGCCATGGATTACTAAGGAGCTAAAAGGTATCTTAAATAAGAAAAAGAAAGCATCAGGTGACAAAGAGGCTTTGAAGGATGCACAGTGAGTGCTAAAGAAAAAGCTGAGTGTAGAAAATGAGGTTACAAAGTTAAAACAGAAAGAAAAAAACTCACTCATAATAACAAGAAACATATCTGGAAAGGACTGGACTCAAGCAATCCTGGCCTTTGGTGCTAGAAGGGAATATGGACAAAACTAATGCCCTTCTTCCATTGGCCAGTCTCCCCCCACAATTCTTACTACATCAACAATACCTACCACGTCAACTAGAATGCGTGAACCTCTTACCATCAATATGGGCTGCCCATAACTGAACATCAAGTAAGAAGACAACTGAGGAAGCTACACACACATTGGAATAGAGGATGCAATTATCTGTTTGCTCCAGAAGGCTTATTCTCATCTGGACAAAGCTGGCAGCACTTATAGGTGTATTGATAAGGGGGATGAGACAGAGTACAGAACTCAGGTGGAGAACTTTGTTTCCTGATGTAAAGAGAACTAAGGATAATCAAAAAGCCTTTATGTCCAGTCACAATTCAGGGACTGAACATGGAGGTTGTGAACTCATACTTGGGGATCCGTATCAATGACAGGTTTTCTACTGGGTCATTTTTTTCTATATTGTACTGAAAATGCTTGCGCAGTCAACATTTAAAAATGTCTTGAATTTTATTTTTATTTTATTTCAGTATTATTTTTTGTTATTTCTGTGAAATGGTGCATTGAAGAATTATTACTTATGGATATCAAATTAACAGATTAAGAGGTAGGCAGGAAGACCATAAAACATTTTGGAAAAAACAATTGAAAAAACAAAAGTACATTTATTTGAATATTTCTTTATATCAAAAGAAGGTGACACTGTGGCACAATGTGGGTTGACACCCAGCAAATCAAGCATCCTGAGACCGAGTCCCAATTTTAATACTGCCTGTGTAAAGTTTACATATTCTCCACATGTCTGTATGGGTTTTCCATCTGGGTACCTCAGTTTTTATCCCACATACCCAAAGTAGTACTGGGTAATTAGAATAACTGAAAGTTCCAAAATGGTGTGGTGTGAGTGTGGATGTGTGCTTGAGTGGGCATCTTTGAAGGACTGGCCCCTGTTGTGAGCTGTTTCCTAGCTTACAGCCACTGCTGTCTGAAAAGGCTTAGGCTCCTCAAGACTCTGTTTTAGATTAACCAAGTTTGAGAATGAGATAATATGATACCAAAGATACTTTAACTGACTAAATAATGTTGAAAGCTTAATGGATTAAAAACACTCCATTTCATGATTTTTAAAACCAGTTAAGATATTCTTTTTTTTAAAATAAGCAATTGCCATTATTATTGAATGTGCTGTCTTGTAAGACAAATTAACAAATTTAGTAATGAAGCTGTGTAAATAAAATACATCTTTGTCAAAAAAAGAACTATCACAATTGATTTAAATTTCATATTCCAGTATTTTTTTTGTTTTAGTCTTTTAATATAAAATAGTAAAAGTAATTTTGTCTATAATTGTTACTACAACATTTTAGAAAAGACCATATATTTTTCAATACAGTATATGTTTTAATCTGGTAAACAGATAATTTCATTCTGTTTTGGATAGTTTATAATATAATTTCATAATATGTATTTAAACATGTCAAATAATAAAAATAACGCAGTAAACTATTTTTTATATATTTTATGATTATGTATTTAAAATATACTCAATACTGTAAATCTAAACAACTAGACTTTTAGAATAGTTTCACCTTAAGAGAGTTCTTGCAGTATGTTTCTTTTACATCATTATCTGAATATCTCATTTTCTAAGAGGGTCCGATTCATACTTTAACGGCCATGCTGAAATGAAAATAAATACAATTTATTTGACTCTATAGCTATGTGAAGAAATAAGATAGGGAGGAGGATAGGTTCCACAATTTTGTAATAGATGTCACATTAACTGAAGGCTTCAAAGAGTTTCAACTTTGCAAACACACATTACCAGAGAGAGACGGGGAATATTATATTTGCTGCTGAAGTGCGTCCTTTTAAATGATATCCATAATGAGTTTATAATATGCATCTGGGCTACCTCCTCTCTACTTTGATGTCTTCCAAATGGCCCGGGTGTCATCAGCAAAACATGTAGACACTTTCCTGCCTCATTGACTCCCAAATGTATTTTAAATATCATTCCTGGTAACGCAATTATTTAAAACGCTGAACTAAACACTTACTAATGGGAAAAAAATACCATGACTTAAATAAATTCATTTCTCAAATGTAGGGCCTTCAATTTTTTCTGAAAAGCCATGACTTTCTTAACATCTACCAGCACCCCTCAGCAACTCTCCCAGTTTTTGTCTCTCTTTCTCTCTTTTGCATTTTTGAAAAAAAAAGAAAAGAAAAAAAATTTAAAGGAATATCTTTTATTACAAGAAGCATTGCTTTTCCAAGAAATCTTAATATTGAGTAAGCATTGGCAGTAACAAGTCTTTTTTTTATTAACCCAATTATGTAATTACATTTTGCTGGCTGTGCTCCTATTAATTCTAATTTCAGCTGTGGAGAATTGTAATAAAAATGTAAAAAAGAAAAACAAAAGAAAAAATCTACTAAGCTTTAGTAAGGATCCATTCTAAGCAAACATAAATTAATATGTAGTATTCAAACAAAATGGAAGATTTAAAAAAAATGCCTAGAACTGCACTGAGTTACAAATTTTAAGCAATAATAATAATAATAAAAACCCACAGTTTGCCACCTTGTTGTGGTACAGGGTTTTGTTAGTCCTTGTAACAATTAAAGTAATGCCACACATGTGGGTAAGTTTGAGGGTAAAGGGACTGACTAAAGACAGTCCACTATTCACTCTGGCAGATATTAAATATTAAGATTGGTTATAACAAGAAATTGAATTCATTCTGCCTCAGCTGTCATCCATATAAAAAGGACCACGTTTGTGAACATGAGAAACTACAAAAAATTATATTCTGAAGGACCCAAACTTGACAGACAGTACAGCTACTGCAACAAGGAACAAGAAACAATCCATTACATTACATTACATCAGGTTGAAAAACTACTGACACTGACAGACAACATGCACAGACACAAGACACAAACATATAGAAGAACTAGCACTACAACACAAACTAGTAGACACATACAATACAAACCATATTATAAGTACACTCTCACCAGACTATCAGAATGTGCCACGCATAAACTAAATTGAGATAGAGCTATATTGACAGTCAAAACTATTCAACATAAAAGACCAGACATTACACTGGTAAAAAACAAAATAAAACTACCATATATTATGTCAACATTGACATACCAAAACACACAACTTACACAATATGCACACAAATATAATGTAGAAGTACACAGAACTGACAGAAGAAATATGCCACTTATGGAGAATGGACAAGATGATCACTCTGCCCACTGTTGTATCCACCACTGATGTTATCCCACATTGCATAATAAGCACTAAATATATCTGGCTTTTGATGTAATGAAGAATTATTATTGAAATGCAGGTTTCATTTGTGTAATGTCACTGGTAATTGTGGATAGAGCCTGAACTCGAGATTGCTACTTCTTTTGCTGAAGGAAACCTTTACCTGGCATATTTTTAAATATTTTTTCAAACAAACACAATGGAAATTAAGTAATTTAGAAAATACAAAAATTAAAAACACAAGCTTTGTGCATCTGTCAAGAACATCAAAGATAAGCAGCAGTAACTTTCTGTGTATCAAGTTTTTCTATGTAGAAAACATGGTAATTTTTTAGTTTGTTTTTGTGTGAGAAATATACAGAATGTCACATTTTTAACAAAGCTTACTGCACACCTCACAGTGATGTGAATGAGAGCCATAAATAGAATTAACTTTAGAATTGTGGTACAGATTATATGCTTTATGCAGCTTCAGAAAAGAACACAGGTAAACACAAAAGCGTGCTTTAGGGAGCAGTATTCTTTCTTTTCTTCCTAATACCTTAATGCCACTAAACACTCTTTAGTGAGTGTCACACTTGGTAAATTGTGAAATCCCCTGCAAAATTAATTTTAGTGCCTGTTTTGCGAAACTATATAAATTGAAACTTGCTGGTTTCACTCATTACTTCTGAAAGCAATGAACTTAACTGTTGTCAGGCCATCACTTCACTAGAGGGTACAAATAAACATCCAACAGCACTTATCTAGGGTCAAATTAAATTTTTCCACAATAAGGCTAATTACAGTTAATGCTCTTACTTGAATTGATTATTTTACCACTATGACATTGACAGAAAGTTAGCCCGCCATGATGCAACATTTTGCCAGGCACATAATCGTGCACTTATGTGCAACATATAATGTTATAACATTCATGTTATATTAAACCATCTTGTAGTGAAATTAACATCTGAACTTTGTTTAAAAACAAATAAAGGAAAAACCTTATGAGAAACCATAGTTATTGAACAATTACATTTTTTTTCCTTAAATTTGGTTTTAAGTTTAGTTTTGTTTTTGAACGTATGTTTTTTGTTTCTCTGAAATGTGGCTAATGTGTAAGACACCAGGCACTGCTATACTGCCACATGGCTCTACCATCTTTTGTGGTGATTAGACTGAAACGTCAGGTAAAAGCAATGGAGGAGACATGTTTAAGGATGAACAATGCATGGTAAACAAGTGTTAAAATAGTTTTAAAAATTGTACACCTGATCTGGAATCTTCTTTAATCAAGTGTTACCTGTTTAATCTTCCAAGGGAGTTCTGAAGTGTTTTTCTGTTTGCTATTTATATTCTTCCATGAGCCAACATGAATAATGTGCTAGATGATCTGTACAATACTAGTATAGAATACCAAGGTTTACATCCTGAAGGATTGTTTATTGTTGCTAGGAAGTTCAACAAAACAAAGTTAAGGAATGTTTGCCTTTAATATCAGCTTGCCCGAGGGGTATACTTATATTTTGGATCACTATATACTTTCCACTACTATGCTCACACCTTTATAATTTCCTTCATTGTCCACACACCTGCTGTCAGCTTAGAAGCAGAGACTGAAGAAGTAGTTCAGACCAAAGAAAAAGAGAAAAGGCATCAGGAAGGTGTGGACAACTTTGTGCCTGCAAAAGCAATCCAGATATTTCCTAATCATTATGTGCAGACCAGTGATGACATCAGGAATGTACTGAAACACAAAGCAATGGCCATCGAAACTATGATATGGAAACATACAATAAATGAATCTATGAGGTAAGAAAAGCAATCAAAATGACTAAACATCAGTGTGGGAGTAAACTAGAGAAAGAATATAGCAGCTATTATAATTTGTGCAAACAGGGACTAGAGATGCTTACCAACTATAAGGTAATGACTCTCTCATCAATGAACTTAAATTAACTTAAAGATTTCTCGATTACAATAACAAGCGTCTATTCAACAACAAGCACCACCACGAGATTCTTTTTCTTTGTTTCTGTACATTATGTAAGGAGGACTTTTGAATGAGCTCCAGTTGGCATATTGTCATACAGTAACTGGTCCTCAAAGAATGTCATATCCCTTCACTTCACACCATCATGTACATTTTGATGATAAAAACTGTTATGCCAGAGTCCTGTTTATAGACTAAAGATCAGCTGTTATGCCTTTTGTGAGTGTCCAAAAAGGACTGGCACATAGACAAAGCCCACCTGCCTTTCCAGTTCCAGCAACTAGATCAGGAGATTCGTGTGCATTAGAGAAATTGAAATAAGAGTCACTGTCTAAGACTCTAAAATCCAGTGTCAAAAACTGAATTGCAAATCTCTGATTAATACCAAAATGAGAATTACCAGAAGTCAACAATCTTCTTCTTCTTCGTTCGACTGCTCCCGTTAGGGGTCACCACAGCAGATCATCTTCTTCCATATCTTTCTGTCCACTGTATCTTGTTCTGTTACACCCATCACCTGCATGTCCTGTCTCACCACATTCATAAACTTTCTCTTAGGCCTTTCTCTTTTTTTCTTCCCTGGCAGCCCTATCCTTAGTATCTTTCTCCCAATATATTCAGCATATCTCCTCTGCACATGTCCAAACCTATGCAATCTTGCCTCTCTGACTTTGTTTCCCAACCGTCCAACTTGAGCTGACCCTCTAATGCACTCATTTCTAATCCTATCCTTCCTTGTCACACCCAATGCATATCTTAGCATCTTTAACTCTGCTACCTCCAGCTCTGTCTCCTGCTTTCTGCTCAGTGCCACTATCTCCAACCCATATAACATAGCTGGTCTCACTACCATCCTGTAGACCTTCCCTTTCACTATAATGCCACAAATATTCAGACTAGAAACCATACTACGACCTGAAGGCAAGCTGTGATAAGAATCTAGACCCAAAATTGTACTCTAACCTGAAACAACCTACTGCCAAAACCTTTACTCAAAACTGTACAATAACCAGAACGCTATTCTATCACCAAAAAACATGAATCAAAACTGTAAAACAACCTAAAAGTGAGTTATCACCAAAATATAGACACAAGACTGTCACAAAAGCTGAAACAAGAACCACTGTGACTCAAAAAATTAAGAGGCATTCGATCCCCAAGACTCATGCCGTAGTTCTTTGACTGTCAGATCCTGAATCTCAGACCCTTCACCAAGTCCTACATGGGGTTATATCACTGAGCATCCATGATGTGGTGCATAGGGCCTTCTGGAGGTAGGCCGTTGCCACAGTGCAACATGTCGAAGAAACAAAGTAGGTAAATGAAGAGACTACAAAAATGACCGTGTGACACACTTGAAAAAACAATTAAAGAATTTCCACTGATCCCTGACTGCATTATTAATACAAAACAGTTGCATATTAATATTTCACGAAGTTAAAGCAATCTAAAGACCCACAATAAAGTAGAACGACAAATTACCCTGAAGCATAAATAAATAAATAAATAAATAGCCTGGCACAAACTGGCCCAAATTATAAAATCAGCATTTAATGCTGTTGTACCAGCAAAGATGAACATCAGTCTCCTCAGTTTATGTAACACCTCATTGTGACTGTGAATGCTGTTTTTACATCTTTAGCCAAGTCAAGGTTTTTCTTTTCTGTTTTCTTTCTGTTTAGTGTTTCTGGTACGTATTTGTTATATGAGCTTCTATGACAAGCCAAATTTCTCCTGAGGACAAATAAAAGTGCTATCTATCTACAACAACAACAACAACATTTATTTATATAGCACATATTCATACAGACAGTAGCTCAAAGTGCTTTACATAATAAAGAATAGAAAAATAAAAAACACAATATGAAAACAAAATAAATCAGCATTAATTAACATTGAATAAGAGTAAGGTCCAATGGCCAGGGGGGACAGAAAAAACAAAATAAAAACTCCAGACGGCTGGAGAAAAAAAAATAAAATCTGTAGGGATTCCAGACCATGAGACCGCCCAGTCCCCTCTGGGCATACCTCACTGTCGGTTTGCTGCTCGATTACCGTGGTTTGGGGTGGTGCGTCTGAGTTGTGGCATTTGAGGATGGAAGTGGCTGTGTCTCTGAACATATTTGTTCCCTCACTTCTTTTTCTATCCTTAAATCTCATTTGTTTTAGTACTGGGGGTTTTGTAAGATAAGATACAACTTTAACATTTTGGCTATGGCTGTGTTATTCACAATACATGTATAGCACTACTAACATCAGAAAATTTGTATACTTTATGGAAGGAAAGAAAGGAACACTTCCCTGATTTCCATTACTTGTAGTGTCTACCAAAAAGGTGATGTGAAAATTAGTATGACTGGGAATGGACCAAAAGGAACCAATGAGGCCTTAAAGTATTATTAGCAAGGTTCACTAGTCCACTTATAAAAAAAGTAGTGGATTTGTTTCTGTGTCTACTTTATTCTTTGTTGTCATGTGCCTTACTGTTATTCCCTGTTGAGTTTCATCAATTCAGTCCTTACACCTCAGGTGTTTCCATGTAAATGGTTGTAGGGTGAGTGCCATTGGGGCTGCTTTGTTTGATTTCTTTTACACCAAAAAGCTCTTCAGGTCACTCTCCTGCAAGAAACTCATTGTGATGTTAAATATCAACCGGACTGGTTGCATGAGTAGGACTTTCAGGCACACATGTCAGTGCTAGGGGTGGCCATACTTATTTCAAGACTGTGAATATACAGATCACTAACATTGGTTAGGTTGTGGCTGGGCCCCTGTTAGTAGTTCAGCCAAAAGATAGAGAACACTCCCACGGATGGGTCAGAAAGAAATTGTTTTTTGATGCTTTAAGGCAGGTGGTAGAGTCCTTTGTTAATACGGAGATATTGTTAGTGTGGGAGGGGGAAGATTTAATTTGTACAGAGAATGTGCTACTGGACCAAAATGGTGCTGAACCACATCCAGCATATGTACATGTTTTACACACCTTATTAGATCAGTCTGACCTGGCTGATGTTTGGTGATTAAAATTTCCATCCGATAGGCAGTACACCTAGGTAAATGAGAGATATGCACATTTCAGAGGTGCATTTGTACCTGTTTGGATTTTGATACACCTACTAAACACAATCGCTAATGCTTAGACCTCTCCAGTTGGTTTCTGTGATCACTCACTGGTGGGAATGAACATTGCCATTCCTAAAAAACCTTTTTCAAAATCTTTCTGGCACTTTAATGTATCCTTGCTAGTAAATTCACATGATAGCAGTGGACCCTTACCAAGTCTGGTTTACATCTCTAAGGCAATGATGGGATATGTTGAAGGTGCAAGTAAAAGTGTTCTGCCAACAATACCCCCAGTAAGTGACCATTAGGTATCTGCACAAAATGAAGAGCTTGGAGGCGGAGGGCATTTTTAATCTGCACAGCATTTTACAAAATAGATTTGATAAAGAAAAAATTGCTGTTTTAAAATCTAAAAAAACATTCACTTTCTGAACTTCTGGAGTTACATGCTCAAAGTGCCTTAGTGCAATCTTGCTTTCAGACTCTAAGTTACCTCAGTGCGCTACAAAATTCTTCTTTAACCTGCATGATGCATGATGATGGTCAAGAAATGAGTATGTACCAGGGAGGATATCAGGAACTTTGGTGTGTCTTTTTATGCAGAGTTACTTTAGAATGATTTAACTGATGAGTCAGCAATGTTTGACTATCTGGATGGATTACCCAAAAACATAGAAAAGGTCAAGCTGAATTTGAACACAGAAATAAATCTTCAGCAATTGTTAGATGTACTGGCTAATTTAAATGTTGGAAAGACACCCAGAAATGATGGTATTCCACATTCTGTCACATGCTGGGTGCAGAAGTGTACTCAGTATTGCTGGAAACCCCACAAGATGTAGAATTTCCATTGAACTACAGAAGATCAGTCATTACTCTGCTGCCCAAGAAAGAAAATCTGTGTCAAAGAAAGAACTGGTACTCTATAAGCCTGCTGCTGTATGTACAGACTATAGATTCTTCTCAAGAGCATTGCCTAACCAACCAAGAAATGTAATGGACTTAATCGTCAATCCCTGTCAGTCTTACTGCATACCTAACAGTACTATTTATAACAACATATTTTTTTATTGCAGGATGTCATTTCAGTTTCAAATCAATTTTGTATGGATGAATATCAAAAAGCATTCAACTGAGTAGATCACCATTATTTGCTTAATACACTGAAATGTTTTGTGTTTAGGGATAATTTTATAAAGATGAATAAGCATTTGTAACCTAATGTCTTTGGAATTTTAAAGGTTAATGGCACTTTGAGAGCACCTTTTCAGTTAAGAAGAAAATCCGGCAGAGCTGTACCTTGTCTGGCATGCTCTATGCTCTGTTCATCAAGCTCAAATGTCAGTTTCAAGTGCTTGGCTTACATCAAAGGAGTTGTTATTTTTGGAGAATCAAAATGTAACATTGAAATATTAATTTTTGGCCAACAAGTAATTGAAATTATATCATCTACAAAAATCAACTGGTCTAAAAGTAATACCTTCTTACTCTACTACCTGACTTACGTGGTAATTTCAGCTGGAACAGAAAGTGTTTTAGGTATCTTGAGATGGCAATGGGCAGTAAGGGGGTCATTGAGAATAATTTGAAAGGTTTTTTAGATAAAGTAAACACTCAATTGAACAAGTGGAAATGGATCATGATTACATTTCCTTTGTGATGAGTTACACTGGATAAGGCAAAGTGTGTTGTTTTTATTTTTGGAAGAAGGTGGTCGACGTTCTTCCAAAAGCTGCAGCTTTTATAGTACAAGTTCTGCAGAAGCTTTTTGCGTTTCTTACTCACTGAGAGATTTGGCTTTGAGCTTCTTTGATTGCGTGGGATGGCTAGATCTTGACAAACCACTGTTGGTAATGAATTTATACAAAAAAAACTCTAAGTGTTACCTAAATTTTACAGGTGAGTATTATTAACTTGGCACTTGGTGTTTAAGAGGAACTTAAATACTTCTAGATGGTTATAAGACGAAACTTTGTTTTTTTAGCTCTCTCTTTTCTTGCCCTCTTTTGTATAGTGACAGATTTATTTCAGTACTTAATTAAACATCAGGTACTGAAAATATCATAGATTTATGATGCCAATATAAATTTGTTTAAGTATTAAGTATTTACTGTTGAAGTATTAGCTTCAAATCTTGAATTTAAGTCAGTTAGGACAATTCAGTACTTCCTGTCCCTCAGGACTAAAGACTACCACAGGCTGAATGAATTCAGCAGCATTACTGGTAATAAGTTAGATGTTTGCTTTGCCATGGATCTTTCTTTGCTTCCAAACCATACTACCATTACCTTTACTAAAGGAACAAGTGTAGGGTTCAGTTCTCTATAAAGAGGGAACTTTATCAGTACTGTATCAAGATGATTTACTTCTTTGCTTTTCTGCATACTCCATGGAGGGAGAACCTGGGAGTAGAAAGTGATGGGGGACCTGCATAGAGGGAACTATATAAGCCCCCAAGAAATAGAAGAACTGCAGACTTGCAGTGCAGAATTATACCATGAATTGTTACTACTAAGTCTTTTTAAAATAATTAGATAGAGATGATGAAAACCGTATTTTTTTTTGGCCAAAAGGAAACAATTGTTAATTTTGGAATTGTATTAGCCTGGGAATGTTTTTTTACTTTCTTTTAGTATTCGTTTCAGAAATTTTTAATAATTTAATATTCATTTTTGGCATTAATTACAATAAGAAAACAAGACATAAGATGCAATTATTAAATTTTCTACTTGGCGAAGCAAATTAGCCGTTTTGAAAAGCTGTATTAACACTAGAATTACCAGAGCCTACGAAAAAATTCGTAAATGCATCCCACCTTAAATCGCTTCTTAAAATCGTTCACAGCTCTCCACCAGCGTCCTTTGTCATCTGAATGTGCTGATAAAATCAGGCTGCAAGCAGCCAGCTATTCTATCCCCCCACCGACTTAGAACGTGCACAAACTTCTCCCAGCTCATGCCTTGATTGATTTTCTGGGAGTGAAGTGGAGTTTTAGAGTGGAAATAATAGATTGTTTTTTGGAACACACGCATTTCATGTCTATTCCGTTTCTACAGTAATCTGTGTAAACACATTATTAAAACAGAAATGTTTTTTATATTCTAGTAGTAGATGACAAAATGTAGGCATAAACTATATAATGTATGAAGCCTGAAGTATCAAACAAATACTTTCACAAAAGGTACAAATCTAACACAACAATTGCGCTTTTATTCAAAAATATAACTGCAGAAACAAAAAGCCACCTTAACATGCGACATTGACACCCATTTATTATGACTGCCTCCGTGGCGCAATAGAGTCAGCTGCGGACTGAGAATCAAAAGGTTGTGAGTTCGATCCTGCACCACTCTGTTTTGAGAAGTAAACTGCTCTTAGTCTTACTATTTTAGAATAAAAACATACATTTGATTTCAGTCTGTAACAGCCGGTGTAATTTATGATACTTGTAAAGGTTAGCTTTGGTTTTTTTTTTTTTTTTTTTAGTCAGTTTTATTATCTCAGCCGCGTTCACGAGCCCAAACACACCACACCCCCGCATCTGACACTGCTGTTTTCACATAGACCGCTGTAACAGAGGTAAACTCATCTCCCTTCTACATCGGAGCAAGAATGCACATACCATTGCTTGCATACTAAAGTGTCAGCAGGCACCTTTCGTGGCATTACACACATTTTTGAGCATGCCCTCTGCACACTACTTGTGACTTTAGGCTGTAGGAAGTAAGTAAATAAATAAAGGTAAATCGTGTCATAAAATGATTTCTTCAAAACGTCGAATGTTATTTATTTGGCACGGACATGTCTGCCCTTTTTGTGGCATTACACATGTATTTTTTGAGCATGTCCGCACATTTTAAAAAAAGAAAGAGACAAATATATGTGACGTAAGGGAGTAATAAGAGATATTGAACGGTCTCGGATTTCTTCTCACCTCCTTGAGTGTTGTTTTAATTTGGTAATGAAAGGAGATGTGTACATCTATGACGATATAGGCAAACCTAGTTGCAACTCCATCATTATATTTGCTGATAATACCACCATCATAGGCCCAATCTCAAATAATGATGAGACAACTAACAGAGGTTTACCTACTGAATTATTGGTGTCATGATAACAATCTCACTCTGCAATTCATCACAACTATGGTGCTGGGTGTAGGCTTCAGGAAGAAGAAAGCAGACCACTGCCATTTACAAAGGCAGGGATGCTGTTGACAGGATGAGCATCTTTACATTTCTAGAAATGACTATCACCAATAAACTGGAATAGGCAGAACTCATTTTGGGTCTAATCAAGAAGGTTTACCTCTGCATTCTTAGACAGTTGATGAATGTTCTCACTAACTTCTAACACTGGCTACATCCAGATTATAGCACATGCTCAGCACAGGATTGTAATATATATACACAAATACACACACACACATATACACATATATAAATAGATACTTGCAAATATTTATTGTATACATTGTTCATAATTGCATATGTATACTGTATATGTATGCTTGATAGACTATGCAAACAACAACTGTCAATGCTGAATGAATCAACTTTGAACCATCTTTATCATATTCCCTTGTGTTGTCTCTTGTAATACCTTGTGCACTATAAACATGCTGTATAAGCAATTTCATGGTCAAGGTCCACTGATTTGATTGAGAAACAACAGAAACAGTAAGCAAGATAAGAATATTCACCTATGACAACACAGTGATATTGGATGCATGTGGGCTTTTCTCAGCTGGTTCACTTATAACTTAATTAAATATAAACTTTGTACTGTGAAAAATTTTGTATTATCCTTAACCGATGATGCTACTGAGCCCATAATGTATTCTTTACAAATACCAATCTTTTGGGGATGACCACTAATATAACTTAAATCTGTTTGCATTTCTATGAAATAGTGAGAAAAAGTATGTAAGCCCTTAGGAAATAACTGCATTTATGTATAAATTTCTTTTAAAATATGGTCTGACCTTCATCTAAGTTACAATAATGAATAAACACAATAACTTTTAACAAATAAAACACAAATTATTATATTGTTTGTATGTGTTAAATACATCATTCAAATATTTACAGGTGTAGACCAGAAATAATAAGTAAACCCCTAGGCTGATGTCTTCAACAGAAGCTAGTTTGAGTCAGGAGTTGGAAAACCTGGAGTCCAGTAAATCAAATGAAATTTGATCTATTGGATAGATGGGGTCAAACAGTTACTTTAACCCAGGAACAAGGCAAGGCATTGGTAAGCAGTTGTTGACAATGTTCAGCTGCCACATTCAGAACCTACTAAGTTAAAGTTTGCAGAAGCATATTTCTGAGATTTATAAAAGTGACAATGCAACTAATACTACTATAAGACACATAATTGCACAATTAAAGTGGTACAAATTGTAGAAGAAATTAGATGAACTTTAAGACACAGGAAATTGATCACCCACAGAAGTGGACTAGCTTAACAAATTGTGACATCTGATAGTTTTTCTCCTAGGGATTACCATCCTGTTGTGTTTTTGGCAATTATATTTGGCGGCTAACTTAGACAATTGTGTGCCAAGGTTATTGCAAAAACAGCTATTCTTTTAAATCAGCAATTAAACAAACCTGAAGACACGGGGACAGGCTTGAAGGAGGACCAGAACTTTATTTTATTGCTGCCTTTGTGTGATAATGTTTTTTTAAAAAAAACACTTTGATTCTAAAGTGAACAAAAAGGGAGGAATTGTTGGGGAAAACTTTCTGCATGAGTTTTTCTTTCTGAGTATGCCTTTCCTGTGCAACTAAGTCTTTCTGTACCATCTATTTCCAGCACATTTGTCATACAGATAAAGATATTATATGACATTTAAATTTTTCAACCATAGTATTTGGTATAAATATTTTTATTTAATAATAAGATGTTTGCCAAAGACTTTTAGATCTACAAGGATATAGGAAATGTTAGGGATTGTGCAGTTTATCAGTGTCTTGATTGGTGCAACGTAAATGATTTCTTGACTGTATTATGTAGTTTATCCCAGCTTTATAAAACAAATGCTCTCCTAATCTTACTCAATCTAGTTTACAGAAAAGACCTGTTTTTATGTGGGACTTACTCCTGCTTGTAGTAACAAAGGATGTCCATCTTGGAAACATTAGAATGATGATCTTGACTGTTATTAAAAGAGAAATTTCCCAAACACTAGATATTTTTAAAATTGGTAACAAATGCTCTGTTTTAGAGCACAATTCGTATGTGGTAACTGTGAATAAATAACTTTGAAAAATACCAAACTTATACTTAAGTTGTGAAATTGCATTAATTAATTCTTGACAGTATTATTTTTGACGGTAACCTTTCTTTTGAGAAACAGATTAATTCTGCGGTCAAGACTTGCTTTTTCAGGCTTTGTCTTTTAGCCATGGTAAACTTTTTTCATCTCCTAGGGATCTTGACAAAGTTACTCATGCTTTTATCTTTTCTCAGTTTGATCACTGTAACTTGTCGTATTATGGAATTAGCAAATCCCTGATACACAGCTTGCAGTTGGTTCAGAATGCTGCTGTTCGTTTTTTGGTTGGGGCAAGAAAGTTTGATTCTGTATGTCAGTTTTTAGCCTCTTTACACTGGCTGCCTGCTAGATTCAGAACTGACGTTAAAATTTTGCTGCTGGTTTTTAAATCAACACCTGGGTATGTTCCTGTCTATATATCCAAATTGCGTGTTTTACACCAGCCATCAAGAAAGCTTAGATCTACTGGTCAGTTGTCTCTTGTCCGTCATACTAATTGTAAAACTAAGGGGGACGGGGCTTTTGCATCTGCTGCACCTCATCTGTGGAATTCTTTACCTAATTACATTAATAAGTCACTTCCAATTAAACTGTTTAAATTTAGACTGAAGACATATTTCTATTCTCTCGCTTTCCATGATTTTAAGAGATACTCATGGTTCCCACATTGTAGTCGTTTGTTTGTTTCAATTTACTATTGGTTGTATTGTGTTTTATTATATTTTATTCTATTTATTTTATTTATGTTTATATTGTATGTTTTAGTGTAAACCACTTTGGCTACAGCATTACTGATGTTGTTTTAAATGTATTTTTTTAATGTATATAAATAAATTGACATTGATATTCTGTTTGCCCAAGTCA
The DNA here is from genome assembly GCA_026402145.1 of Polypterus bichir lapradei. Taxonomy (NCBI): domain Eukaryota; kingdom Metazoa; phylum Chordata; class Cladistia; order Polypteriformes; family Polypteridae; genus Polypterus; species Polypterus bichir. Next base: position 49,322,284 of record JANRMT010062818.1, on the reverse strand, counting down.
GTTGTGTGTGCACTCTCTTTTATATTTGAGCTAAACTGAAAATACTCTGAGTTTTATTTGTTGCAATCACTCATAAACAATGGAAATGTAATATGCTATCTACAAAACAAAAACAATTACTCCTAGGCAAAAACCGTAACATAGTGAGGCAATGCAAATAAAATTTACAGTGTTTAACACTAGAATCCCTGAAGCCTATGAAAAAACTCATAATCCCTGCCCACCTTAAATTCGTTCTCACCTCTCCATCAGTGTCTTTTGTTTTGTAAATGTGTCAATCATCACAAGCAGCAAGCAGACTGCTGCCCCATCCCCCCTGCCAACGGAGCTAAACTCGGGCAAAAAGCTCTCCCAGCTCAAGCCTTTTTTATCAAAAAGGTCGAACCCGAGGCCTCTTCATTATGAATTAGCAGTTTTTACCACTGTACCACCAAAACGGTCGTGTCAGCGTCGTACCCTAACCCGATTTCTTATTCTTTGGTTATATTCTTGAATAAAGGCGCACTTATTTTTCTTCTGAATCCAGATCATAGCACCAGTGAGATGATTTCTGTTTGACAGGATTATTACTTGACCACTGTGAGCACATTCACCTCTGAGAGCATAACTACTGATAGTAGCGATTGTTGTGTTCTTGATGTGAGGTAGTAGAAATCAAGCCTTAAATAATAAACAGAACTAGTCTGTGCAACAACTAAAGTTTTAACGCTGAAGAGCAATGACACATTCAAACTCTTTGGAGTGGATTTACTCACTTGAGCGCTGTTACACAAGAAAGATGTTTTAAATAAGAATGAACGTGAAAACACAAGTTAGGCTGCAAAATTGAACAAAATGTTTTAAAGGATTTTTAAAATTTCTTGAAAATGAGCAATTTAGCAAATGCATTTCCTTCATTACACATTCCCCAAGCATTTAAAAGTGTCCATTTGATTCAAGTTTGTTCTCACAGTTCAAAAGCATACATACTGTTACTTTCAGGTGACTGTAGAAATGTATGTGTGAGAGTGACATTGGACCCTCATGTACTGGTTTCAAGACTACAATGGGACTCTGTCTGGGAAATTCTTGTTGCTGACATCAGCTGTACTGAAGAGACAGAATACAGTGGGCTGGTCTTTCAGTTTATAGCATCTTTAAAAGATACACTGTGTGTAACAGTGTTAGATAGATAGATAGATAGATAGATAGATAGATAGATAGATAGATAGATAGATAGATAGATAGATAGATAGATAGATAGATAGAGCCCACGATAGCAGTGTTATCAGCAAACTTTTGCACGTGGCAGGACTCTGAGTTGTATTGGAAGTCCGATGTATATAGGTTGAACAGGACCGGAGAAAGTACAGTCCCCTGCGGCGCTCCTGTGTTGCTGACCAAAATGTCAGACCTGCAGTTCCCGAGACGTACATACTGAGGTCTGTTTGAAAGATAGTCCACGATCCATGCCACCAGGTATGAATCTACTCCCATCTCTATCAGCTTGTCCCTAAGGAGCAGAGGTTGGATGGTGTTGAAGGCGCTAGAGAAGTCCCGGAACATAATTCTTACAGCACCACTGCCTCTGTCAAAGTGGGAGAGGGATCGGTGTAGCATATAGATGATGGCATCCTCCGCTCCCACCTTCTCCTGGTATGCAAACTGCAGAGGGTCGAGGGCGTGGCGGAGCTGTGGCCTCAGGTGGTGAAGCAGCAGCCGCTCCATGGTCTTCATCACATAGGGAACCACACCGGCTTTGTACTGTATATTAAGGGTTATGTTTAAATGAGTAAAAAAGTTATTATTGTTATATTTGGCTCCCTTTTCTTTATATTAATCCATTTCTTCTAGTAAAGTATGCAGGAGGCAGGAGCCAAAACCTAAATAATAATTTTCACTATAAAACCCAAAAGATGACATAAACTAGAAAGAAATAAATTATTTTTCTTTTGTTATTTTTACTGAACAATCTTAATACATAGAGTATATATAAAATATTTTTACATTGTACTTCAGGGCTGTAGGTCATACTATAATCATTTCTTGCTGAAAGTATAATGCACAAAAAAAAATAATAATTATATGTGGTACTGAACGATTGGTTGCAGCAGCTTCCTCAATGTCTGACCCAAAATAGTATTTTTTTTTACAGGAAAGCATATTTCATTTGTTTTGCTGCTAAGGTCCATGTAACTTGATGGGAATTCTTTTCTTTGATTTTTCTTCTTATTAAAATGTGTCATTGTTAATAAGCTGACATAATCAGCAATCATAGACACATTTTTGGCCAACTTTAGCAATATTATAATCACCCTAAATTTACACTAAATTTTCCTATTAAATGAAAAGCATAGAGATAAAAGAAGGAACTAATTTGTATCCAGGATTATCCATGCATCCATCCATCCATCCTCTTCCGCTTATCCGAGGTCGGGTCGCGGGGGCAGTAGCTTAAGCAGAGAGGCCCAGACTTCCCTCTCCCCGGAGAATCCCAAGGCGTTCCCAGGCCAGCCGGGAGACATAGTCCCTCCAGCGTGTCCTGGGTCTTCCCCGGGGCCTCCTCCCGGTTGGACGTGCCCGGAACACCTCACCAGGGAGGCGTCCAGGAGGCATCCTGATCAAATGCCCGAGCCACCTCATCTGACTCCTCTCGATGCGGAGGAGCAGCGGCTCTACTCTGAGCCCCTCCCGGATGACTGAGCTTCTCACCCTATCTTTAAGGGAAAGCCCAGACACCCTGTGGAGGAAACTCATTTCAGCCGCTTGTATTCGCGATCTTGTTCTTTCGGTCACTACCCATAGCTCATGACCATAGGTGAGGGTAGGAGCGTAGATCGACTGGTAAATTGAGAGCTTTGCCTTACGGCTCAGCTCCTTTTTCACCACGACAGACCGATGCAGAGCCCGCATCACTGCGGATGCCGCACCGATCCGCCTGTCGATCTCACGCTCCATTCTTCCCTCACTTGTGAACAAGACCCCGAGATACTTAAACTCCTCCACTTGGGGCAGGATCTCTCCCCCAACCCTGAGAGGACACTCCACCCTTTTCCGGCTGAGGACCATGGTCTCGGATTTGGAGATGCTGATTCTCATCCCAGCCGCTTCACACTCTGCTGCGAACCGATCCAGAGAGAGCTGAAGATCACGGCCTGATGAAGCAAACAGGACAACATCATCTGCAAAAAGCAGTGACCCAATCCTGAGTCCACCAAACCGGACCTCTTCAACACCCTGGCTGCGCCTAGAAATTCTGTCCATAAAAGTTATGAACAGAATCAGTGACAAAGGGCAGCCCTGGCGGAGTCCAACTCTCACTGGAAACGGGCTCGACTTACTGCCGGCAATGCAGACCAGGCTCTGACACCGGTTGTACAGGGACCGAACAGCCCTTATCAGGGGGTCCGGTACCCCATACTCCCGGAGCACCCCCCACAGCATTCCCGGAGGGACACGGTCAACCGCTTTTTCCAAGTCCACAAAACACATGTAGACTGGTTGGGCAAACTCCCATGCACCCTCCAGGACTCTGCTAAGGGTGAAGAGCTGGTCCACTGTTCCGCGACCAGGGCGAAAACCACACTATTACTCCTGAATCCGAGGTTCAACTATCCGACGGACCCTTCTCTCCAGAACCCCCCGAATAGACTTTTCCAGGGAGGCTGAGGAGTGTGATCCCTCTGTAGTTGGAACACACCCTCCGGTCCCCCTTTTTATAGAGGGGGACCACCACCCCGGTCTGCCAGTCCAGAGGCACTGTTCCCGATGTCCATGCGATGTTGCAGAGACGTGTCAACCAAGACAGTTCTACAACATCCAGAGCCTTAAGGAACTCCGGGCATATCTCATCCACCCCCGGGGCCCTGCCACCAAGGAGTTTTTTGACCACCTCGGTGACTTCAGTCCCAGAGATGGGAGAGCCCACCTCAGAGTCCCCAGGCTCTGCTTCCTCATTGGAAGGCATGTTAGTGGGATTGAGGAGGTCTTCGAAGTACTCCCCCCACCGACCCACAACGTCCTGAGTCGAGGTCAGCAGCGCACCATCCCCACCATATACGGTGTTGACACTGCACTGCTTCCCCCTCCTGAGACGCCGGACGGTGGACCAGAATCTCCTCGAAGCCGTCCGAAAGTCGTTCTCCATGGCCTCTCCAAACTCCTCCCACGCCCGAGTTTTTGCCTCAACAACAACCGAAGCCGCATTCCGCTTGGCCTGCCAGTACCTATCAGCTGCCTCCAGAGACCCACAGGACAAAAAAGTCCTATAGGACTCCTTCTTCAGCTTGATGGCATCCCTCACCGCCGGTGTCCACCAACGGGTTCGGGGATTGCAGCCATGACAAAAACCGACCACCTTGCGGCCACAGCTCCGTTCAGCAGCCTCAACAACAGAGGCACGGAACATGGCCCATTCGGACTCAATGTCCCCCACCTCCCTCGGGACGTGGTTGAAGTTCTGCCGGAGGTGGGAGTTGAAGCTACTTCTGACAGGGGACTCTGCCAGCCATTCCCAGCAGACCCTCACAACACGTTTGGGCCTACCAGGTCTGACCGGCATCTTCGCCAACCATCGAAGCCAACTCACCACCAGGTGGTGATCAGTTGACAGTTCCGCCCCTCTCTTCACCGGAGTGTCCAAGACATATGGCTGCAAGTCCGACGACACGACCACAAAGTCGATCATCAACCTGAGGCCTAGGGTGTCCTGGTGCCAAGTGCACATATGAACACCCTTATGCTTGAACATGGTGTTCGTTATAGACAATCCGTGACGAGCACAGAAGTCCAATAGCAAAACACCGCTCGGGTTCAGATCGGGGGGGCCATTCCTCCCAATCACGCCCTTCCAGGTCTCACTGTCATTGCCCACGTGAGCATTGAAGTCTCCCAGCAAAACAAGGGAATCCCCAGAAGGTATGCCCTCTAGCACCCCCTCCAGAGACTCCAAAAAGGGTGGATACTCCAAACTGCCGTTCGGCGCATACGCACAAACAAATCGCCAAGGTCCCTGCCTTCGGCCACCACCCAACTGACACTGCACCCAACCTCCTTGGCCCCTCCCATAGGTGGTGAGCTCATGGGGAGGAGGACCCACGTTACCTCTTCAGGCTGTGCCCGGCATCCAGGAATATAATGTAACAAACCCTGCGCTGTAAAATCCCATTTGTCCACTTTTGAGCCACTGTCCATCAAAAGGTCTATGCATGTCACAGCTGCAGTTATTTTTGTTACTGGTTAGAACTGCATTTGGGAATGTCCCGATTCATTCTATTGTTTGTAATGGATAACAATCTAATTTTCTTTGTTACAATTTCTTAATGATATCTTTCATTTGGAGCTGTTAGCTTAGAACTGCTGTTTATATTTACTTTGTTATGTTACTTGAATAGATTTTGAGAATAATTGTGGCTCTACTTGACTATAAAACTCTTTGTCAGGTTTCATTTGTATTTCACTACAATGTCAACTGCACGAGACTAGTTTTACTCCTGTACTTAAGTTGCTAGGCAAATTCATCAACACAATATTAAACCAGAAAGCAAAAGTGCTATCTGCAAATACACCCAATGCTTTACTCACTCACTCAAAATCAACCTGTCCTGTTAGTGTATTCCCCACTGAATTAGCCAACAATTACCGAGGTGTCCACACGTGCTGCATGTGACCTCCATGCCATGTGGAACAGTCCCTTTTAAAGGGCCCTCCAAGAGTCAGAAAACATATGAAACCCTGTGAAATAATAATAACAAAAGATTTATTACTATTAATGGGGCATTTCAATTTTCTTGATGGAAGAAAAAAGTGTGAATGATCTGAACAGATGAGAAATAAAAAAAAAAAAAGATGTGCCCGCTGCCTGAAACTCAACCTCAAAAAATGTTGTATGGCATGGCCAATATGTGCCCTGAAGACTGGAACTCTGTCAGCACAATGATATATATGTATTGCATCATTTTATGGTTAGAAGTGCTGCTGCAAGTTTGTGATAAACAAAACGCCTATAGTCTATGCAGCCTGTAGCAACTTTGTTTTGTTTTCCTGTGTATGAGTATGAATGACCATACATTACATCATGAATGTACAAGTACAGTATGTAAGTGTCTTTCTCCCACTGAATGTCCAGGTTATCACGAAAAAGTGATCTTGTAAATTGACAAGCAGTTAAATTGCAAAGTGTTTTAGATTTACTACATCTTAGTGTTCAATAATTAAAAAGAAAATGATCTTAAAAAAATCTCTAAAACATTTAATAGACTAGCGAATATTTAATTTTTCCCAAACTTAAGAGCTTAGAATTTTTCTTGTTACCATGTAAAAATGGTAGAATAATCAAGAAATGGCAAACACCAGTGTATGACCCCTAAAAATATGCTCAGCTGATTTCAACACTGCAGTTAGATTACACATATGCAATATTATACATTACTGAAACAAATAAAAGACATACAGGCTGAGATTGCTTTATGTTCAGTGTTATACTGAATGATACGGACATTGTAATATAATAATATATGCCCCTTTACATTCACCTTTGCATGAACCCTAAGCTTCTAACTCATTTAATTGCCAATTCTGGTGTTTAAGACAATTTAGCAGCAAGCCTGCAATAGAGGATTAAAGTATACAATTCTATTATCTCTTTTACCATTCATTTTCAGGCAATTAGAGTTTATTTTGTATAATTCTTTTTCACTGTGAGCAACATTAAGTAAATTATAAGCAATTAAGGAAATTATATAAAATAAAGCTTTCTTTTTTGGTACTTTAAATGGACATATCTAACTTGTATTACATTTATTCAGTTATCTTTCCTGTTTTTAGTGTATATTATGTACCCAACTGTCAAAAAGTTTATAGGGATAAGGGCACCACTAAAGAGGCACACAGTACTCCAAAGGAAAATCATCACTGGAGAAAAAAGTTCAATAATGAATTTTAAAGTAGACCACACATTGCTAGAGATGAATAGGAGGACCCTTTCATCCATTTTGGCAAGCTGTGCTGTAAACCTAGCTTTGTATAGCCTGTTGAGAGTTTAAGAACATCTGGAGCCACTTAAGGAAGCTATAGCCTAAGATTTACAACAATGCTTCTTGTCACTTCAAGATGGGGTTAAAAATCAATATAGTCGAGTACTGGGTTTAGAGTTGGGAAAGATATGAAGAAGGGTTATTAGTTTGAAAGTATGAGTTTGTTAGAAATTAGACAGATAATTAACTATGGACTGACTGCCCAGATGGGCAGCAGGCTTATTTTAATACTGTTTTTTTTACTTTTTGTATATTCCTTCATTCTAGGTATAAGAAACGTAAAAAAAAATGCATTATTTTGGATATATATTTTGATATATATTTTGTCCTGTGCATTATTTTGAGCATCAGGCTTAATTGGGACACTCTTATATGTTGCAGTATTTTCAAGGTCTAGTTTAATGCCATGTGTACATTGGACAATACAATTCTTATTCACTTGCCTAACCTAAAAGTAGTAGAAGTAATGCAATGACAGCAACAAAAGAAAAGTGAACACAACATCATACATTGAATGCAACATATACTATATATATAAAAAACATAACATTTTCATGCTTTTTTAATTCAGTTCAGAGTTGTAGGGTGTTGAAACCTGTGGCTGCACTGGGTAAAAAAAAAACTCTGGACAGGACACTAGTCCATCAGAGGGCCCACTTTCGCAAACTCCCACACCTGAAATCACAACAAATTAAGAATCACCAATTAGACTACTACACACATTTTTGGAAATGATGGAGAAAAGCCACAAAGACACAGAGTGAACATGTAAGCTTTATATGGACAACAATTGTGCAATATTGAGACAAATGCCACTTCAATCAATTAGGCCACTGTGCCAATTTTTGTACAGAATATATACCGGTACTTTATATTTACAAGAACATGCCATTTTTCAGTATAAGTGGGTGTTAAGTAACCTAACGAATAGTGGATAAAAGGTTTTCCTGAATCTAGTGGCACAAGTGCTAAAGGTACCATTTGAAAGAACAGAGGAGGAAGAAAGGTGAAGGTACAGGACTTTCACAATAATACTTTTGGTCTTTCTAAAGCATCATGTGATAAATATCGTGCATAGAGAGTCTGTGTGTCACAGTAATATTCTGTGCCCACTTCGCCACCTTCTGCCTTGTTTTGTGGACATGAGCTGAGGATGTGCCATGCTAGGATATTTTGCAGCAAGTAAATATGGACTCCACTGTGTACTTATAGAAGTTAGGGAACATAGATGGAGACATCCTACCTGTTGCATTCTTAACTCTGTGAAAAGCTCCTTGGTTTTGTTGACATTACAGGAAACACTTTTGGTTTGAAACTTCTGCATTAAAAGATAAATCTTCCCTCTGTAAGATGCTTAATCACTGTTGCTACTACTATTAATGGTGCTGTCATCATCAAATGTAATGATTGATTTGGAGCTATATCTGGCCACACAGTCATATGTGAAACAAAGATGTGAAGCACGAGGTGCACCACAATACTCTGGATATGCATGTGGTGGGCATCAGTTTAGAAGCATTGCTGCCAATCTCCACATGTTGGGATTGGCCAGTTAGGAAGTTCATAATCAGGTTGCAGAGGGTGGCACTAAGTTCCAATTCTAAGAGTTTGACAAGACATTACTAAGATTTCATCCTGGGGTGGGTATTTAGGCATGTATGGTAGGCAAATCAATTTGAGTTTGAAAATAAGCAAGTAGGTACACTTCTCCTACAAAAAGCAACATACCATAACATGAAAAATATACTTTGGTAAAACATTAAAGCTGTACATACACAACAGAAAGTGTAGTTATGTATTTCTGACAGTACCCTACACTTTGACAAATGTTCACCATGTGAAGAATAACTACAGGATGACCAGGCAGGAAGAACTGGCCAGGGATTCACACTATAGGAGGCCATGCCTTTGTTCACAATTCATTTCCCAACTGTCCTTCAGAAAAAAATATCCATTACAATTCAGAAATAATATTAATTAATTTATAAAGGTTTAAGTTTCTCATGAAAAGCCATAACTGAGGTGGGCTGGCGCCCTGCCTGGGGTTTGTTTCCTGCCTTGCACCCTGTGTTGGCTGGGTTTGGCTCCAGCAGACCCCCGTAACCCTGTAGTTAGGATATAGCGGGTTGGATAATGGATGGATGGATGAAAAGCCATAATAGGCAGACTAACTTGAACACATCTTGCAATAACTGATGTGAGAATGTTAGCTAATGAAACAGGAAACATTGGCATCTATGGTGATCAGTTTCAGCATATACAAGGATTTGCTAAAATATTCTAAGAAATGACTTTTAGTGACAATATTGTATGATGCTAAAAAGCGCACTGACAGACAGAGGTTCTAACAATAAGGGTTGAACTATTTAACAGACTTAGAATGATATGCTCATTATTGCCATGTATAAAGAGGTACAGTGAAATTCCTACTTGCATGTACTAATTTACATGCAATGCAGTTCCATCCTCCAATACCGTTATTTATATAGTGCCCTTCCCATGCTCAAGATGCTTCACAGAGTCTCAGAAAGAACAGTAGGGTATACGCAACAATGGATACAAATATTTTCTGCATAGAACACTACAACAGAGAAATATGGGATACTAGCAAAATACCCGCGCTTCGCAGCGGAGAAGTAGTGTGTTAAAGAAGTAATGAAAAAGAAAAGAAAACATTTTGAAAATAACGTAACATGATTGTCAATGTAATTGTTTTGTCACTGTT
>JANRMT010062818.1:49289093-49307546 GCA_026402145.1 Polypterus bichir lapradei | reverse complement strand
GTTAAAAGAACAAACATTCAAATTTCTTTACTCTTATGTAATTTTATATAAAAAATAAACTTAAATTTTAAATATCCCAAAAGATTTTGCTCTCTATAAAAATATATCCTGTCAAAATTATACAAATTCAAATATAAATAAAATTTGTTCTTTTTAGCAATAACAAATCAAATCATTCAGTTGTCTTTGCTCATATGTCTTTTTATCAGAGCTGGATGCCTGGCATCTTTTTTTGGCAACAAGTTCGTTTATGTTTGGTGTGAGGTTCTGTGTTGTGGAGATTCTCAGGATGGACTGCAAGTGCTCATCAGTGAGGAGACTCCTGTGTGGTGTTTTGTTAGTCTTTATCACTGAGAAGAGCTTCTCACACAGATATGTGCTACCAAACATGCACAAGGTTCGAACCGCATGTAGACGGAGCTGGGGCATTTCTGCGGGAATGGAGTGAATAAACTGTGCGGGCCCTGCAGTATCGTACTTTGAGCTGCAATGTAAGACACACTGAAGGCAATTACCTCCATCTGAATCTGCACAGGTGCAGTTTCCACATTGACGGCAAATGGGTTGCGAAACAATTCAAAATTCTTTTTTTGTTCTTCAAAGTCACCAAAGCGCCGTGCGAACTCAGTGTGCAGTGCGCTCAGTTTATCAGCAAAGTGCGTATTTGGGAACACCGTTGTGCCGACTTGGTTCAACATTACTTGGCAACAGGGAAAGTGGGGCAAGTTGCACTGGTGCATTTGTGTCTCCCATAAAAGCAGCTTCACTTGAAATCACTTTGTGATTTTGCATGGGTAAAAACGTCTGCTGAAGTGTCAGATTCTTCTTTAACTCTTCTGCTTTCTGTATCTTTTGCATTGCATTCAGGTCTTTCAGGTTATCCTGATGTTTTGTCTCATAGTGCCGTCTTAGATTAAATTCTGTAATTTCAGCCACATTAGCTCCACAAATGAGACACACGGGTTTACCGGCAATGTCAGTAAACATATACTCAGCCTCCCGTCGGTTTTTAAAGGCTCTATTTTCAGAATCAACTTTTCTCTTCGGCATCGTGTGGGCTAGCTTCGCAATAACTTGCAGCATCATAAGCTAGACTTGATTAACGCGGTAAGTGTTCGTCAAGGCAGCTGAAGCGCTGCATTATGGGATCTGTAGTTTATTGTGTTACCAGCGCTTCATATCCCCGGGCAATTAACAACAATAATATATAAAATGATCTTGCGGGCCGGATATAATTACACGCCGGGCCGGATGTGAGTTTGACACATATGGACTAAATAGAACTTGAAAAGATATATTTTTTCGAATGTGATCGCGCAATTCAGATCGAGTTGACGCGCACTACATCGAGCCCGCGTGCTATTGTGGTTTTGCCTGCGTGCCTGAATAAGTCAGCCTCCCCTCGCTCTCACTTTTTTACCGTTCATCTAATGAATACACTGAGTATGGCTTTACCAAAACAATAATTGATGGCGAATAAAGTATCCATTATTCATAAAGCTTCAATTGGTGATCTGTCTTTCTGCGTTAACCGGATATTTTTTCATATGTCTCAAACCAAGGGGATGCGAGGCTAAAATGAATCGGGAAACGCGCGTACATACCAAGTGAATCCCCTCTCGGGAATCGATCCTCAGATGTCGGCGCTAGAGGCGAAGCCTCTACCATTGCGCCACGGCGTGTGGCTTGTCTATTTGAGAGTATGTAGATCGGGGTATATATATACACATATATACCCGCGTTTCGCAGCGGAGAAGTAGTGTGTTAAAGAAGTTATGAAAAAGAAAAGGGAACATTTTAAAAATAACGTAACATGATTGTCAATATAAAGTAATTGTTTTGTGAGTGTTGCTGTCTTCAAGGATTTGATCATCATTATTTCTTGCAATCAGGTTCGTATTTGGAGGATGTGTTTATTTAATGGTAGCTAAGACCCGGCACTTAAACGTTTCTTGCTACAGCAATTTTAACTCCGTTACAAAGTGATCCAAAGTCTCGTTTATACCTCGTGTCTTCTCAGTAAACTTGTATTCATTCGTCGTAGGCATGACAAACGGCAGCGGGAGTGTGTCTATAAACTTAATGTAAACTTACAGTTCACGCCGTGCTTTGTTTCCGCAGTAGCTGTACTTATGCTTGTATGCATCACTTGCTTCATAATCTTTTTCTGCCTTCTCAATTGTGAAATGGCGTTTTTTGTTCAGCGCCGTTTGGAGGTCTTCCTTGTTCTCTACGTACTTACGTAGGAGGCGTGATGATGTCAAACGAAACTCCGCCCCCCCCTCGGCCATCCAGCTTAACTCCATTATATTATATGGAGAAAAATAGCTTCCAGTTATGACCATCACGCGTAGAATTTTGAAATGAAACCTGCCCAACTTTTGTAAGTAAGCTGTAAGGAATGAGCCTGCCAAATTTCAGCCTTCTACCCACACGGGAACTTGGAGAATTAGTGATGAGTCAGTCAGTCAGTCAGTCAGTCAGTGAGGGCTTTGCCTTTTATTAGTATAGATGAAAAGCATTTTAGAATTTTATATTCGATCCTGTAAGACACAGGGAGCCAGTGATGGCAAAGTAGGATGGGTGTTATGAGCTCACTGTTGCTGGTTCATTTAAGGACTCTTGCAGCAGGGTTTTGAATCAACTGGAGCTGTGATATAAGATTAGAAGTGGCAACTGGCAGTGGGGAGTTATAATAATCACTGCCGGATGTGATAAAAACATGGAAAAATTTCTAAGCATTGGAAAAGGAGAGGAATGAGTGAACATGGGTTATGTTAAAAAGTGGAAGTAAAGGATTTTTTTTAATGTGACTTATGTGGGTGGAATAAGAAAGGGAGACATTGAAAATGACACCAAGTTTCCTTGTATTAGAAGAAGGTCACCAAGAGTGATTAAAGGAGCTCATTTTCTTAAGTTGCACTTTAGTGCAAATATTGCAGGAGTTCAGTTTTGTTGAAATTTAATTTTGAAGAGTTCTGCTCCATCCAGGTTTTAACTTCTCTGAGACAAATTGTGAGCTGAGCGAACCAAAAGTTTAACTTTTAACACTGAAATAGAGTTGAGCATTATCCATCCAACCATCCATTATCCAACCTGCTATATCCTAACTACAGGGTCATGGGGGTCTGCTGGAGCCAATCCCAGCCAACACAGGGTGCAAGGCAGGAAACAAACCCCCAGCAGGGTGCCAGCCCACCGCAGGGCACACACACACACACACACACACATACCTACACACCAAGCACACACTAGGGACAATTTAGAATCGCCAATGCACCTAACCTGCATGTCTTTGGACTGTGGGAGGAAGCCAGAGTACCCGGAGGAAACCCACATGGACATGGGGAGAACATGCAAACTCCATGCAGGGAGGACCCGGGAAACGAACCTGGGTCTCCTAACTGTGAGCACCGTGCTGCCCAAGTTGAGCATTATCTGCATAAAAATGATAACCCAGTTCAAACCTACAAATAATATGGCTAAGGAAACGCAGGCAGATGCAGAAGAGCTGAGGGCCGAGGACAGAGCACTGAGGAACTCCTTGTGTGACCAGGGCTGTGCTGGATCTGCCATTACCAAGTCAACCAAACTCTTGCATATTAATCATGTACGATTTAAACCACTGGGGGGGCAGAGCCAGAGATACCCAGAACGTTCTCCATTTTGGACAGTAGAATATCATGTTTGATGGTTCTAATTCTATACTGAGGTCTAACAGAATTCATATGCTGGTTTATCCAAAGTCAGCTGCCATAAGCAATTTATTTGTTACCCAAAGCAGAGCATTTTCAAAACTGTGCCGTGCTCTGAAACCAGACTGAAAGGGTTCCATCAAATTATTAGAAGGTAATAATTGGTTAGTTGGGAGGCTACAACACACTCAGGAACTTTTGACAGAAAAGGTAAGTGATAAACAGTTTGCAAATATTTAAGATGGTCAGCATCAATACCAGACTATTTTTAGCACTGGGGTTACAGAACTGATTTTAAAAGTGGCTAGCACAAAGCAAGTGCCAAGGGATGTATTTATTATTGTTGTAACAGTCGGGATTATGGCATGAAGGCAGGATTTAAGAAGTGTGTTGGGGATGGGGTCTAGTACACAAGTAGTCGGCCTCATCTTATAAAGCAGGTGATTAAAAAATGCCGATGTGACTGGTGAAAATTTAGAAACGTAGCTGGACAGAGTGAGAAGACAGGGAAAGATAAACATGAATGAATTTATTTATGTTACTTGAATTATTAAGATTTTTTATTTTATTATGGAAAAGTTTTTCACAAATATATAATATATAATATACCTTGGGCTCAGTTTTCCTTAAAAAGCATTATGACACGAGTAACAGATCAATTATGCATCCCTCCAATCATTATCAATTTTCAGTTATCTGTCATTACCAATTTTCTAAGCTATAGTATGCCAGGCCAGTAATATCACATTAAGAAAGGCCCATCAAATTAATGAGCTAATGAAAAAGGAGAGGGTACAGACCTATAAATACCTGGGAGTGCAGCTGGATGACAAATTGGGCTGGACTGCCAATACAGATGCTCTGTGTAAGAAAGGACAGAGCCGACTATACTTTTTTAGAAGGTTGGCGTCCTTCAACATCTGCAGTAAGATGCTGCAGATGTTCTACCAGACGGTTGTGTTGAGTGCCCTCTTCTACGCGGTGGTGTGCTGGGGAGGCAGCATAAAGATGAAGGATGCCTCACGCCTGGACAAACTTGTTAAGAAGGCAGGCTCTATTGTAGGAGTAAAGTTGGACAGTTTAACATCTGTAGCAGAGCAACGGGCACTAAGCAAACTCCTGTCAATCATGAAGGATTCACTGCATCCACTGAACAGTGTCATCTCCAGGCAGAGGAGTAGCTTCAGTGACAGACTTTTGTCACTGTCTTGCTCCACTGACAGACTGAGGAGATCGTTCCTCCCCCACACTATGCGACTCTTCAATTCCACCCGGGGGAGTAAATGCTAACATTACTCAAAGTTATTGTCTGCTTTTACATGCATTTTTATTACTCTTTAATTAAATATTTTTTTTGTATCAGTATACTGCTGCTGGATTATGTGAATTTCCCCTTGGGATTAATAAAGTATCTATCTATCTAAAAAGGCAGGCTCAGATATGGGATGCACTTTTGGCCCACTTAAAATGACAGGCATTATGAACAGTTCTGCACATCAACTTTTTATTCTAGCACTGAATACTTTCAGGCAATAGAATATTTAACAAAAGTTTGCAAAGAAACACTACTGGGACTCCTTTATACCAATGTCAATATGCCTGTTTAAACCCCACTGTGACTGTTTTTTATATTTGGCCATTTAGAAGTTTTTCTTTCTTTTCTTGTGTGTATTTGTTATAATATTTATGTATTTATTTATTTACTTAGCTATTGAGCTTCTGTAAAAAGTGAATTTTTCCCCTTGGAACAAATAAAAATGCATATCTATCTAAATGCACTAAATCCAACCCAGTGTCACAGTAACTGGAGCCTATGTGAGCAGCATTAGAACATTACAACATTATAAAAAAATTGGTCGAGAACAGGCCATTTAGCCCAATCTCCGCAGTCCTATCCTGTCATTACTTCTAAAATAATATCAAGTCTAGTTCTGAGGGTCCCTAAATTCCTGCTGACTACCACACTGATGTCTGTGTGAAATTTACCCTTAACAAGTTTCCCACTGTGTGAATGCTGTTGTATTTCAGCCAGCAGTTCTCATATGGCTGGAGTTCAGACCTTTGCTTTGTGTCTTCTTTGTTCATGTTTGATTCTTTTGTTTATATTAATATTGTGAATGATGTTAGAAATTTGATATTACTTCTGCATTGTACTACTTTTGAGGTAGTGTTTGGTTTCTTTCCTTATAAGGTGCCTTGTGTTTTATGGGTTGTTCTCAATTAGGCAGGGCCATCTGCCCATCACCACCAGGGAATGCCTTCAGTTTCTTGTGGTTCAACACATTAGGGATTTGGTGATTGTTATTGTTTTTGCTGAGGTTTTGTGATTGTGTTTAATTAGATTTTTGTTCATTTTTGTTCTGTTGTTTGACTTTGTAATTGGATTACGTATTGGGAGTTGTTTGTTTAGGAATGCCCTTGTTGGCATCTCCTTTTTGCCCAGTATGCTCTGCTCTGCACACAAAATGTACTTACAGACCATTTTTGTGATAATAAAACACAATATATAAGGATTGTAAGGATTCCCCCTTGTTCTTTTTGTATTTAGCCTGTGTTTTTGCTAGGATTTCCCAATCTAGTATTCATTTTTGGAAGTGTTCTTGGAGCTCTTGTATTTTGGGACTGTCATTTATAACACCCATATTCTTCTTGTACGGCCTCGACCCACTGCACAAATTCCTTTGATCATTTAAAAAAATTTATTCATGTTACCTCTTAATCTCCTTTTGCTTAAACTGAAAAGACTCTGCTCTTTTAATCTTTCTTCATAACTCATCTCCAGCAGTCTTGGAATCAGCCTAATAGATCTTTTCCGGATGTTTCTAGCATGTTTTTTTGCAGCCCAGAGATTAAAACTACACGCAGAAAACTAGGTAAGGCCTCACCAGTACATTTGTGTATTCACATCAAACAGTTTTATCTACTATGTGTAATACTTTACATTTAGTTACATTAAATTTCATCTGTCACAAATCTGCCCAATCCTGCATGCTACTCAAGACCCTCTGTAAGTACTCAAATGATTCTAAATTATTTGCCAATCCATCTTGCTTGGTATCATCTGCCAACTTAACCAGATTGTTATTTATATTCATATCCAACCAATTTATGTATATTAAAAATAGCAGCAGTCCCAGCACTCATTCATGAGGGATGCCAGTTGTATCACTTAATTCTGATCAGGTTCTTCACAACATATCCCTCTGCATCCTGTGTTTTAGTCAATTCTGCACCCATGTACACACTACACCCTGAACTCCCACTTCTTTCATTTTGATGCCCAACATTTTTTGAAGTACCTTATCAAACGGGATAAATAATATATGTACAACTTTAAATGTATCCTTTATTTGCTTCCTCAAATTCCAGCATATTATTAAAATACAACCTCTCTCTTCTGGACCCATGCTGACTGTTCAGTAAAACTCCTACTCTTGCTTTGTGTTGCTAAATCTTTTCCTTAATGATTACTTCCATTCTAATCAGTCTCTTTATATAACAGGATAATATTTGCCGTTTTCCAGTCCTTGGGAATTTCCACAGTGCGCAATGACTTCCTAAAAATATGCATCAAGGGTTTATATTTGTATTCACTAACCTCCTTAAGCACTTGAGAATAAACATCATCTGATGCTAGTGATTTGTTGGATTTCACCATATTTAATCTAAGCAGTACTTCTTCCTCTCCTAATAGTCCCTGTTACTGCTGGGAGGTTATCCACTTCCTCAAATGTGAAGACTTCAGAAAAATGCAAGTTTAGAGCATTCACTATTTCACCATCAGTGTTTTTTATTCTCCTTTACAATTCCTAATATCACTTCACCTTCTTCTAGATTATTTTACTACTAAATACTGAAGGGATCCCTTTGCGTCATCTTTTGTCTTATCTGCAATATTCCACTCTAACTGCCTTTTAGATTCCCTAACATCCTTCTTAACAGTTGTCCTTAAGCTCTTATCTGCCCTTTGGAGATCACAGATGTTATTAGTCTTAAAGGCCTTATTAACCCATTTTTTTATTTTCTACTAATTCCTAATTTTGGGATGCGCATGACTTACATGATATGTAAAATGTTTTTAAACATGTTTTTCTGCTCCTCAACTGTTTCTACACTTAAAAGCTTATCACTGTTTATCTTTCTTAAACTTTGGTGCGCATGTACAAAATTTGCCTTACCAAAATTAAACTTAACATTTTTAGTCTTTGCATCTGTTCTCTCCCAAAACATTGTGAGTTGTGTAATAGTATGGCCACTTGATCCTCATGTTTCAAACATCTCTACACCCTAAAATCTATCCTGGTTATTACAAAACATACTCCTCCCCCACCCCCCCCCCGGGGGGGGGCGACCCCTACTTGCAAAAGTTAGGTTTTTTTTTATTATTATTATTGAGTTTTTTTCTGTCAGTGATGTTCACATGTACAACGAACTTGCCTCTCCCTCTCTAAGTTGATGGCATTTATCTGCATTCTTTTCACAAGATCAGTGATTACCACAGTTGGTGCTGTGGTTGATGCCTGCTCAGAACTAATAGTAGCAGTAGTAGAGGTGAAATGAGGAACAGAGATCACAAGTGAAGCAGCTGTATCTAGGAGGAGTTGGAGAAGTCTGACAGCAGCTGAAGGAAGTCCCACCAAGAGAGAGCTGCAATAATCCAGCCAAGAGAAAGCCAGTTCTTGAACAAGAAGTAGGGGGACATTAACTAGTGAGGAAGTTTTTAATCTTCTAAATATTAGAAAGAAAGAAACAACAGGATTGGGTCATTGAAGAAATGTGTACTTGATGAATGAAAGCAAGGAGTCCAGAGTCACGCCAAGATTTTTGACCATAACTGATGGTGAAAGTATGACATCTTTAAGGGCGATGCTTAGAGAAAAATCTGAGGAAGGAGAATGAGGAGGCAAGTACAAGATATCTGACTTTGAAAGCTTAAATTGAAGGTGATGATCATTCAACCATGATATTATGGCAGGTAGAGCTTGAGAATTTGGCTGAAACTTGTTGGTTGTAAGATGGAAACAAGAGGTCTGAGATATGCACGGGGAGTGACGGTTGAGGAGGGTACAGAGTTTGTGTGTGAAAATAAGATCAAAATGATGACCTGCTGCATGAGTAGGAAAGGAAGGAGGTAGATAGAACTAAAAGGTAGAAAGGAAAGTAGGGAAAACAGATTGAGCAAGAAGAGTAAATACATTGGCAATATAGAAGGCAAGACATCAAATGAGCCTGAGCTCAAACCCAGTTATGTGGAGTTCTTTTTTATTACTTAAGTACTCTGTAAAGCAATTAAAAACTAACATCTTCTAGGGCTAGAAGTAGTAGAAACTTGGAAAACGTACATAAATTTGATTCTCATTCATCACATTTTCACATCAATACCTGTTTTTTCCAAAGGTGTTACAGAATCAAATCAAATGTATTTTTTATTATATTATAGTCAGTATATTCAGGTCATTTGATTGCTACATTACAAATAATCTGAAACACAATAGGCAAGATAATTAGAAAGTAAAAAAATACAAATTATACAATTAAATTAATATATACTAACTTTTTAAAAGGTTAAGTTGGGATTTAAAATGTTTCTTTTTCTGTATGTTATTGCAAATTGCTAACTCCACTCCCTCTATATTTACAAAAATTTTTAATGTCTTTACTCCAGAACTTAGGCGGAGTACAAATATGCAAGCCAACATAATACTTCAATGAAAAATAACACTTTAAATATATATAACACTATAAAACCACAGGACACTACTGTGCCACTCTTCTCATCCCCTTCTGTATCAACATCTCTGTACAGGCAGAACATGCATAACTTTAGTTTAACATACATTTAGTACGCTGCTGTTGACCATGTCCAAACTGCATTAGAAATTAAAGAAACAATTCTGATAGACTGCTTCTATATTTTTCATTTTCTTATTTTTCTTGAAATCCTTTCTTGGGTATATCTTGGAATTTTATCAATGGTGCTGCCATTTTGATTAAGAAATTCCTCCTGAAATATTGTGATGGACAGCTTATCATCACAGTCCCAGCATCAGACATTCCTTCTATTTCACTAAAATCAACCACACTAGCTTGTACTATATTGCATTGTAGAATTTCTAAGAGAAGACTGGACAGTCAGCTACAAAATTAAAAAAACTTGTGTTTGGGAGTAAAGCACAAAAAATGAGAATCCAAGTGGCTAACAGGCAACACAGACAGGCTTCTGAAGGTAAAACACATGCACTAAACAAAGTGAGATTTGAGTGCAACATATTTTCTTCACACCTTATTTAAGAAAGCATGCATATAGATTATATAAAGAACATTGTGTGAGAGTTTGTGAATGCCTGTCTCATTAAAAGAAGAGTTTCAACTTTGACTTTTTTTGACAGAAGTGATACAGGAGAAAATGTACCTAAAACGCTGCACATCCCAAGAAGTGACTTTAAGGATGCACTTGTTGGCCTGGTGTACTTGATAAAAATGGAGTCTACCACTCTACCCTAGGAATGGAAAAATGGTAATCTGTATATCTGGTAAAGAGAGATGACAAGATAGGAAGATGAGAGGAATGTAATGGACCGATTAATAAAACTGTTCATCTTTACTCTGAACATGTACTTTAACTAGTAATAATTAATATAAAATAAGTATGATATTGAAGTTTCAATTTACTAAAGGAGGTAGACAGAGCTCCCAGGTTTGAGTAGACACCTGCGCAGAGACAGAAAGAGAAGGTGATCACCATTCCAACAGAACCTTCTGTTGACCAGATTGACCAACTAAGATTGAGAGCAGGAGACAAGATAAAAGGACTATGATGCACAGTTCTCCTTTGGGGCCTTTGTCTTTCTTTGCTGCTACTTATTATTGGTAAAAGTACCTTTAAATATCTGAATACTTCTCAAGTTGTCATTAAATTAATGCAACAGTTTGTAGCTATTTTGTTTACACATAAGTTGTCGGTATTCTTGCAATACCTGCAAAATTTACAGAACTACCAAGTGAGTATAAGTGATATCTGAGGAGTACACAATAGTGATTGTTGCCAAGAATGGACACCAAAGTGTGCATTTAGAAACCATATATATTACCTAAAATCTTTGCCTGGGCAAGGCTCACAGAGGTACAGAGAAGCCTTGGTGGTGTCCATACTTTTAGAAAAAAATGTTCTCTGGTAAGTGGGCCAGAGGCTCTGCAAGCAGATGGCCAAAGAAAACTACTGACTGTTTTTTGGTGAAATCATATCCAAATGGAATCAAAAAAGAACACATACCTTAAGCCAAGCCCACATTCACTCATTATGTCATGAATAGCAATTGAGCTACAAAATTAACTTATATATATTGTGCACAGGCCATAAATGAATATTTGGAACCTCACTTCTTTATAAAAAAAAAAAAAGAGTTGTGCATGGTAGATCTTAGGGGAAGCCCCTATTTAATATTTGGTATTGAAAATGAGACAGACATTAAAAACATAACCAGTTTCTTTCACAACATACTAACAGCCTGGTAGCAGGCACTTGTACCAATAAGGAAGCATGGGGGTGGTTGGACCTACATAGGGAACAGGATGACATTAACTTTCACAAGAGAAAATGTGTTTTCTATTTGTGATTCTATATTTGCAATTTGAAGGGGAGACTTCTTATTGATATTAAAAACCCACAGTAAACCCATTGGAAAATGGGGGAAAATGGATTGGTAAGACTGAGACTCTATCATGTGTGAGTCTTTCATGGCGAGATGTGAACAGTATGAAGCATTAAATGAAGTATGAATTATTAAAGGTAAATGTAGAATGTTGTAAGCAGCTGCAAAGTGACTCACATAAGTGTTCAGTTAAATACTTCTTTTACAACAATAGTACCAGAAATGCCTGCCGTTGTGCAAGTAAACTTCCCTTGCAACAATGTGGTAATCTGTCTTGGAGAGATGCTGGCGATGTGCTACCACTCTTCATAATGCAGGAGCATACTGCCCAAGCAGTCAGTCCTACTTTAAACTAAAGCTGCCAGAAACCAGTCTGGCTGGGTAAACAGTTTGTCTATATCCTCCTCTATATTGCCCTCACCCTGCAAGATGAACCTGATGACAAAATGGCCAATCATGCTAGAGAGTTCGTCCAGAGTAAATTTGGCTGTAGGGTACAATGTGCACAGACAGAATGCATTCCTCCAAACTGACTCCTCTAGTTTTGGCAAAAGCATACAAAGTGAGATGCCATATGGTTCAGCATGTGTTCTGGTCCTGTGAATTTATGCCTGGTTAAGATAACAGTAGCATCATGGGACTCTGAGACTGAGTGGGTCATTTTCATGACCAATCTGGGTCAGTAATTTAGAAGTCAAATCCAGAAACTTAGCCAATCCTCCTTTACTGTTTACGATATACAGTAAATGGAAGGCTCACTCACTAGTTGTGTTTTGAAACCCTTCTTTTTTATATTTTGCTCAGGGAATCATGGGTCTGTGCTCCAGTGGCCATCTTGCTTTACCCAAGGTTCCTCATGGTTCCCTCAAGTGACTTCCATGGGTAAATGTTGATCCAGTGACACCACAGCTAATCTGTTCCCCCAGCATGTTTCTGTTGTCTTACATGGGTATAAAAAAATAAAGAACATGGCAAGATGCAGTTTCACTGCAGCCTAGCTTGACACTTACTCGGTTTATTAGGCCCATCTCAGTATGAACATCATTATCCATTCCATAACAGAAAGCTAGGTATTTATCATCTTCAATTATCTTCTATGTAAAGTGATCCACCTGCATTTTTAGGCAGTCATCAGTTGCACGTTTCAGATGTACCTGATTGTCATAATTCTTCAGCCCTGTACAGGATGTCTGTTCCCTGAAGGAATTCAATTCTTATTGGTTAATTTCTTTCTACTTTTTTCTGTACATGACAATCAATATTGCTGACACAGAGTGTAGTACTATTTAAGTACTTTTACCACAGTAATAATTTTTCAGATCCCTGCCAACCAGAGCGCCAGGAAGTCCTGTCAACTATACCAGTTCTAGAGGGTAAGGAGAGTCTCACAGCCCAAAACCCAGAACAAAACCTCAACAATACTTCAAAGTCATATAAATTATAAATAATATTATATATATGTTTATATTATAATAATTTATAATTCTAAACTACAAAGTCACATAAATAAATATTGACTCTTTATTTTCTCCAATCACCTCCAAAACAGACTTTTTTTGACAAGATATTTCTTCACAATACACAAATAAGCTTCTTTTTTTCCTTCTTCATTACAGGGAAGCATAGTCCTACTCCACTCTCAACTCTAACTCAAGAGGCATAAGATAATAGACTTCTTTTAAAGCCAGACCTAGGAGTAACTCCAGTACATCAGAGGCATACTTTCCCACAGAAACACTTCTGGGTCTGAAAAATTAGGGCATGGAAACTGAGCCTCAAGTTGTCCTTTCCAACGTTGCATGCAGCCTGAGAAAATTCAACCTGGAGTGATGCCTGAGGTATGCTGCCAGTGTAAACAGAGAGGTTTGTCCTTAGATTCAACTATTGCGTCACCAAAACCACTAATGCTGTTCCAATCTGGTTGTCAATCTCGCATATTAGCCATGCTATACCAACACTATCTAGTGCTTTCAGTTGGGTCTCATCCTTCCTAGCAGCCTTGCCACCATGGAACCCTAGGACCAACATAGTGACTTTAGCAATAGTGATAATTATAATACATTTTATTTATATAGTGCCTTTCCCATGCTGAAGGCGGTTCACAGAGTCTCATAAAAAACAGCTAGATACAGGATATACAAAGGCATTAAACAGAATAAAAGACAATAAACCAGAGTAGAATACTAAATTCAACACTAAAAGAAAAACCTCTAACATCATTTGTGATGTAACACACACACAAATTATACTGAGCATCTGTATAGAAAGGAAGACTGAAAGAGGAGGCAAAATATCAAGTTAGGTTAAAAGCCTTCCTGAGCAGATGAGTTTTAAGTGGTTTTTTAAAAGAATTAATTGAGTCAGCTTGATCTAATTAACTTAGGGAGGTAATTCCAGAGTCTAGGCACTATATAGCTAAAGGCCCTGTCACCCAGGTTAGTGTGGGACATAACAAGATTGCCAGAATCAGAGGACCTTAGTGAGTGAACAGGAGTATAGTGATGGACAAGGTCACTCATGTGCAAAGCCATTTAAACCTTTGTAGGTTATTAATAGAATTTTATATTCAATCCTGTAAGACACAGGGAGCCAGTGAAGGCAAAGCAGGATGGGTGTAATGTGCTTGCTGCTGCTGGTCTGTGTTAGAACTTTTGCAGCAGAATTGTGAATCAACTGGGATGTGATAAAAGCACGGACAAGTTTCTCAGCATTAGAAAAGGAGAGGAATGAGCAAACATGGGATATGTTACAGAAGTGAAAGTAGTAAAGTTTCTTAATGTGGTTTATGTCGGGGGAATGACAAAGGGAGGAATCAAAAATAACACCAAGATTCCTTGCCTCAGAAGAAAGTCTGATGAGATTGTCACCAAGAGTGATTAAAGAAGCTCATTTTCTTAAGCTGTTCCTTAGTGCTAATTTGCAGGAGTTCAGTATTGTGAGAATTTAATTTTAAAGAGTTATGCTCCATCCAGGTTTTAATTTCACCTGTGAACTGAAAAAGCCCTGATGAAGTTTCACTTTTAACATTGAAATAGAGTTGAGTATTATCTGCATAAAAATGACAACCCAGTCCATAGCTATGAATATGACAAAGGGGAAACATATAGATACAGAAGAGCAGAGGGCCAAGAACAGAGCCCCAAGGAACCCCTTGTGTGACTGGCACTGAGCTGGCTCTGCTGTTGCCAAGACTAACAAACTCTTGCCTGTCAGTTAGATAGGACTTAAACCACTGGCGGACAGTGCCAGAGATACTCAGCATGTTCTCCATTCTGGACAGTAGAATGTCATGTTTGACAGTGTCAAATGCTGCACTAAGATCTAACAAAATTAATATGTTGGTTTGTCCTGAGTCTGATGCCATAAGCCAATCATTAGTTACCCGAAGCAGAGCAGTTTCACAGCTGTGCTATGCCCTGAAACCAGACTGAAAGGATTCTATCAAATTATTAGAAGTTAAGTAACTGGCAAGTTGGGAGGCTACAACATGCTCAAGAACTTTTAGCAGAAAAGTTAAGTGAGAAATAGGCCCCAAATTGCTAAGATGGTCAGCATCAAGACCAGACTTTTTTAACAATAGGGTTACAGAAGCGATTTTAAAAGTGTTGGGCACAAAGCCAATATCAATGGATGTATTCATTATTGTCGTAACAGTCAGGTCGGGTCTATGGCATTAAGACAAGATTTAAGAAGTATATTGGGGATGGGGTCCAGTATACAGGTAGTCAGACTCATCTTACAAAGCAGGTCACTAACAAATGCAGATGTGACTGGTGAAAATTTAGAAAAAGAGCTGGATGATGTGGGAAGACATGGAAAGATATAAATGGATGGTGAATTTATGTTAGTTGAATTATTTAGATCTTTAATTTTATTGTGGAAAAAGTGGAGGAATTTTTCAAAGACTTTGGTAGAGGAGGTAATTGGGCCAGATGCAGGTTGAAGTAGTTTATTAACTACAGAGAACAAAACCCTTTGGTTATCATGGCCACTTTCTTTTATTTTGCCATAATGTGTATTCTTGGCTGCAGTTAGTGCATCCCTGTAAGCCCCTTTGATGGCCAGAGGAAGCCTAGATGTGTGTGATGAGGCCAGTCTTACATGATATTCTGTCAAGGTGCCAGGCAGCTGCTTTCATAGACTGGAACAATGAATTATACAATTGACCTGAGTGCTTAAAGAAAAGCTCCTTATGCTATAAAGGAGCTGTTTTATCTAATGCTGAAAAAAGGGCTATGTTATACTGATCAGCCAGACTACTGTATTTAGTGTTGATGGAATAGGTGAAGACAGAAAAAGATCAGAAATGGAAGTAGCAAGGATACAAGGACATATGTTTTTAAGGTTTCTGAAAGAAATGTGACATTTACAGGTAAAAGGAGGGACAGGTTATAAGAAAGTGAAAAGTGTGCTTTATGATCAGAGAGTCCATAATCACTGCTATAAATGATGCCGACAGATAAGCCAGATTTACAGATCCCATATATGACCACCAGAGTGAGTAGGAAAGTGAACATGTTGCACCAAGTCAAAACAGTCCAGTAAGGACAGGAATTTATTTCTCAGCTTATATGTAGTAATGTCAATATGGATATTGAAATCACCAAGAACAACGACTCTCTGCAAAAAGGAACTTAAGTGGGTTAATAATTCAGTCAGATCAGATAAAAAAAAAATGCATTGTATTTTGGGGAACGATAGAGAACACTAAGTAAGACAGAACCTGATTTCATCATTAGTTTAAGAGCCAGAAACTTGAAAGACAATTGGCAGTCAATTGGGATTCTTTTGATGTTTACAGTAGTTTCAACACCTCCTCCTGGCCTTCAGCTGTGAGGCTCTGCGAAGTAAATGTATCTGGATGGTGTCACCTCTTTAAGAGATGTAAAATCATTTGGTTTTTGCCAGGTTTCTGCTAGGCTAAGCATGTCAAGGCGAGTCTGTAATGAATTATGATAGCACCAGCACTTTGCCTATAAGAAATCCTGAGTTAAACAATGCAATATTAGCTGACGAGGGTTCACTGTGGACAGATCTATGATCAGAGTTTATTTTTAACAGATTGCAAATTTGGCACACTGACACTCTTATTTCCAAAGCCATGGATAGGACAGCGTATTCCTGAACAAATTCTGCCTTTGAACTTTTTATTTGCTGGCAGGCGGTGGTGGCGGCCTGACCTGCAACGTAAATATTTTGGGCACCATACAATACCAGTGTCTTTTAGGACACTTACACAGAGCACAACGGAGAAGGTGAGACAGGCGGGGTGAGGTGGAGCAGATGAGTGGCAATAGCAAGCAGCAGAAGCAGCATATTAGGAGATATTATAAAATGTACATGAAAATACCAGAATTCGGAGGTTCCAATATACTGTATAGCCACATACATATAATGCTGGGCATTACAAGAGTGATCGTCCCTGAGCCTCAAGCCAGGTGAGTGTAAATTCAGATCATTTCTCAGTCATTAAGAACATATGGAAGTAATCGAGAGCAATCCAGTATATCCATTGTAATCAAGAAGACAGACTATCTCCAGCTTCTAGATTGGTGCAAAGAAATGTTCATATGACTCGTCCTGTGAACCACAGAAAAATTTGGTTGTCCCGAGGTTGCAAACCCATTCAAGACACAGTCCATGCATTCTATAAAAATTAATCCAAATCAGTGCAGTTTGAGTCAGATGTATCCATGAACTATATTCAATAAAAAAGCGTAAGAAGTGTAAGAAGTGCAAATTTAACACAAATGTTAATGAAAAGTGTTAACAGGGAGGAGTGGTGGCAACATGTGTGTACTAGTGTCCCCTCCCTCTATTACCTCTACCAGAAGTGTCCAATGCTGACGAGATGCCCTGACTGCCTTAAGACCACAGCTTTTATCAGTTATGTCACCAATACAGGTCTTGAACATGGTCGATTTGGACTCAGTGACCCCAACTGTACTCTGAACATGAGAGCAATTCTCTTGGAGGTAGATGTCAAATGCTTCATGAATATTAGCCTCCAGAAGACAATTTCCAGACAACCTAATTTCTCGTTAAGGCTTTCCCGGTCTATCAGGTCTACACCCCTCGCTTCAAATCCAATTCACTTCCAAGTGGTATTCAGTTGACAGCTGAGAGTCCAAAACATATAACCTTAGGTCAAATGGCAGAACTATAAAGTCTAACATTAGCCTTTGCACCAAGGTGCTCTGGTATAAGGTACATTTTATGAGCCTCCTTGTGCTTGACAAGGTGCTTGTTATGGACAATCCATGACTAGAACAAAAATCCAATAACAGCTTACCATTTTGGTTATTATCTGTCAGGCTGTTCTTCCCAATCATTTCTCTTCAGCATAGATGGATCCCTGGAAGGGTGTGTCAGGTAATGGGGTGCAATAAGGATTTTGGGCACCCTGAAAAGGTCAGTTTCTTGATAAGACAGAAGGCCCTGTAAGGTGGGGCAATTGATTTATTAATTATTATTTTGTATTTCCTGTGTTTCCTACAGTTTTAAACTTGGTGATAAGTGTTGACCTACATTGTTTGGTTGGGATATTACATAGAGATAATATTGATGACAATAATGTTATTGCTTTTTGTTATTTATATTAATTATAAGAATTTTTTACAAAACCTTAAATAAATTTAAACAAAAAGCGAACCAAACCAATACAAATATAGAGAACCTACATTAATTGTATCCAGAGGTAACAAATATACGGAAACAAATTATATTTTTACACTAGCAAAATACCCGCGCTTCGCAGCGGCAAAGTACTGCATTAAAATTTTTATTAAGAAGAAAATTTAACCTTTTTAAACTGAGGGAAAATATGCCAATAATTATTTGTTAAGGATCTCTTTGTATACCACGTTGTCAGTTCGGCCCTCCGGTTTTAACATGACCAAGCCGTGCGCTGAGCTTACTCTTGAGCATGCAACTTACAGTTGGCCATGTGAACAGTAATCTTGTCTCAAATCTCACAGCTTGGATTGCTGCTGTCATAATCAGTTTGAGGTTCATGGTTTGTTTCAATTACGACAGTATTTGCAGGACTTGTGTTGAAGTGACATTCGGCATCTGTCAAGCGTTGTAAGCTTACAACCGGTTTCATC
>JANRMT010062818.1:49227872-49280528 GCA_026402145.1 Polypterus bichir lapradei | reverse complement strand
TATATATTCGTACACACACATGTATGTATATATTTTTCTATTTTTTAACAGAAAACTGCCTACAGTAATAATAGAGTCTTTATGCATAATATAAGCATACTGTACTCAGCCATATACATGTCCAACGTGTCATATGAGATCAGTGTTTATAAAGACCAACAAAAATGTTTTAAACATGTTAAATCTTACTAAAAATCAGCAGTGGCAATTTATATGCTCTACTTTAGTTTTAACAGTTTTTTAAAGATATTGTGTCTGCGCAATTTTCATTATCTTTTCAAATCCCAATAATATTATAGGGCATGTTACAATAAATGGAAATTTGCACAGTACAAGTAAGTGCAGGTAGGTGTATCACATTCATGACTATGCCCTAAAGTGGACTGGCACCCAATTCACGGCTGGTTTCTGCCTTTTGGTAGAGTAAGCTATTGCTCTCTGCAGCCCTAAATTTGTATTACACAGAGTCAGACAATGAAATTGTTTATAAATTAAAAATAAAAAGAAACAAAATACATCTCTAACATCATTTTCTCAAACATGCTTAATGTGATTCAAAATTAAAAGGTTTGAACCTACCAGGACAGCAATGGAATCAAGGTAAGAAATGGCCCTGTACAGGGCCTCAGTCCATTGCATGGCCCATTCGTGAACAATTTCACACAAGGTCAATTTGTAATTGCCAATTGACCTAATCAGCACATCTTGAGGGATGCATGAGAAAAACAAATGTAGACATGTGAAGAATATGCAGGTAATGAGCAAATGTGGAATTCAAACTTGAGGAGCTATCTATCTATATCAGTAAGGCAGCACTACTCACTGTACCATCATGACATCCAAGTTAATTCTTACTTAACACTTAACTTTTATAACTGGCAATCAATTTATTATAATTTGCATTGCTGTAAAAATCAGTCCCAAACCAACTTATACCCATCTGTACCTCCTAATATTATTAACCTTCCTTACATAATTACATCCCTAAATTTGATTTTATTGCCTACTATTCTGACCATCATATGTTTTAGAGACTACCCTGGGTGAATCCATGTAAATGTGTAGACAGCACATTATGCCAGGGTTGCCTACAGGTGGCATTACCATCATTTGAACCTGGATATTGACAGTCATGAACCAAGATGGCCCTCAGTGAATGAGGATACACAACAACAATTGCAGGTGTAAAATGAATTATAGTTTTCATTCTACAGTCAGCAGCATCCAAATCAAAGTGCAATGCAGTTTCTTCAAATAAATAAATAAGTAATCCATGATAAAAAAACTGTGCCCCTGTGGAGGTAAAAGTCCATTAATAAATTACGTTACGTTAGGAGCATGCACTGATAGTGCTTTGACGCACCCACCACAAGACAAACAATATATGCTTAGATAAGATAAAATTAAAGGTTTAAAACACAGTCAGGCTCAGTTCTTGAAAAAAAAAAAAAACAATAGCTTTCTTCCAGATCCACGTCTTCTCTGCTCACCTCTAAGGTCTGCTGACTGGCAGAAGATGCTCTACGACAACTACAGTCAAACCTTTACTGGCTTGAATCCCAACAGACATCTCTCAGCATCCATGGGCACTCCACAGACTCTGCTCCCTTCTCCATCTACCATCCCTCAGTGTCCATGAGACCTCTCGGAGCAGTTGGTTGCTCTTTCTCCCTGGAAGATAAGCAGGAGCAACCCTACCCCCAGAGTACTGTTGCTCCACGTGGTGCTTTTTTTCCCCCTCCTCTCTATCACACCAGCTCTGTCTTAATTATAATGTTCCTTTCGCTGTGCAATCAGTGTCTCTCACTTGCTTTAACCTTCATCCTTTCGTTCTGTTTCAATCCTTCACTTTGCTTCTTTCGATCTACCCTACTCAGGTTCTTTTTATCCCAGTAGGTGCAGGGGCCTTAATTACAGCCTGCAGAGTGATAATGCGGAAGCATCATGAACTATTTGTGCCTGCATGCAAATGCAGTGGTGCTGCAGGAGGGCTAGAGTAGACTGTACTTGCTAAGGAGACTCAGGTCTTTTGATGTGTGCAGAAACCTGCTGGAAATGTTCTACCAGTCTGTAGTAGTTCCTGAGGTGTTCTAAGCTGCAGTCTTCTTGGGAAGCAAGCTAAGCTCAAAAGAAGCACCATGCCTGAACAAATGTATCAGGAAAGCCTGTTCCATCACAGGGAAACCCTGGACATATTGGAAGCTGTTGTGGAAAGTAGGATGGTGGCAAAACTGGATGCCATCATGAAAAATCCCTTCCATCCTCTCCAGGAGGCACTCTCTTGGAGCACTTTTAGCCACAGGCTCATTTCACCACAATGTGCTAAGATGGGCCTCTGGGGGTCTTTTATGCACACAATTCAATGCTTCCACCTGATATACTTGTTGCATTTATTTATCAATTGATTGATTGGCTGTATTATCTGTCCTATGAGTCTGTATCCTTGTTTTTTTATGCCTCTTCTATTGCTGTATGCATCTGAATTTCCCCAAGGAAAAGTTTATCTAATCTAAGTTTTTAGTGTTGCAGTCATTCTTAGAACATGGTAATCAGAATTGCACACAGCACTCCAGATGTGGCCCCTATTACATTATGCAGTCTAAGCATAACATCCCTGTTTATACAATATAAAGTAACATTGTTTTTCACTTTCTAATTGCTTTTTCACTTCGCTAAACAGTAAAAACATGCCAATTTAAACCCAAACCCATTTCAAAGGTTGGTTGTTATAAGACAGCATAATGCCTGATTGTTGCAAAAAACACTTTTCTATGTTATAATACATTATCCAAGTGTTTGCCTAGTTTTGATGATTTTCCAGGTCTGTTTTTGCTGCCCCTCCTATTTTCATGCCATCTGCACGTTTCACAAGTTTAATAATGCTGATTTTGGATTAGTTCTTAATATAAATAAAAAAATATAACAATCTAAGGACAGGTGATCTCATCCCATATATAGTATTCTCCCCTTACTGTATCTGTATGTTTTGTCTCTGGCCAGTTAAACAGCTTGTAGTCCAGTTTTACAAATATCCCATGATACCAAAGGCTTCTAGTTGCTGCAATAATGGCCCATTTTAAGTCTAAGTAAATTTGGTTATATAATATGGTTAAATGTTTCTTTGCAATGACTATTTTTCATTGGGAAGTTTTTTAATATGCTTCCTGTGTCAAGGTGGGATACTATCTTAATAGACATGAATCTACAGCATGTTCAGAATGCAGCAGCTAAAGTCTCAACCAGTAATTGAAAATCACAGCACTTTACACTGCGCTGAGAATCATTAGATTGGTTACTTGAGTCATTTAGAACTTTTAATACACACTTACGTTTTAAATAATCTTGCCCCTACTTATATTTTGGAGTGCCTGTCCTTTGATATTCCCAGTTAGATCCTTAAATACTGATTTGATTATTGTGACAAGAATGAAGTATAAAACAAATAGTGAGACCAAAAATCTGGAATGTTTTATCAATAGAGATATGCCAGGCTAATACTGTCACAAAAAAAAAAAAACAACTCATAAAACCACACTTTTCTAAGTTGGCTTTTTATAGTTGTTTTGTTTCTTTTGCACCAATTCCAGTGTTTTACAATATCTTTTTAGTTACCATTGTTTTTATAGTTAATTTATAATTACCTATACTATTCAGTGTTGAATTATAGTAGCCAGCATATGGTCCTAAAGATGGATGGGTCTGGATCGGTGATTGACAGTGCAATGTCATACAGGTAGACTGAGTTTTGCATTCTACAAACCACATGAATCATTGCATTATAATTTACAAGCTTAGAAAGGATCAAGAATGCAGGTGGAGACCCTCAGGGCACTGGATAAATAAAGCCTTGCAGAAAATAAGGTTGGGGGGGTAGGATTAGAGGGACACCGCATGTGATTCTGAAAGATGTACAGAAACACTGAAAGAATGAATGTGACTTCAGAGATGGTGAGGTTGGAAGCACACCAGACGATGAACCACCTAGATTGAGATCCGAGTGCAGTGGGTGACATCAAAGGCCCACACTGGAACAATGTGAGGTTATTTGCAGGGGCTGGAGTGCCAATCCTGCCTCCAACCTCTGAATTTTCCCTGTAAATCGGAGGACCTGCTTGCAGGGCTGGACGGAGATTAATGTCATACCGAGGTTGAAGCAACTGCAGGTTAAGGGCCATGCTCAAGGGCCCAACAGAGTAGAGTCACTTCTGGCATTTATGGGATTCAAACCGGCAACCTTATGATTGCCAGTGCAGATCCCTAGCCTCAGAGCCACCACTCTGCTCAGGACTTCAAAAATAGTACAAAAATAGCTATGGTTAGTTTCAGTAAATGTTATTTTATGAGACATTTTCTGTGGCCATAAAAGCAGAATGGTGATTCTCCTGGAAGTACAACTGTGAATCATTTATTGTTAAATGAGCATCATTATTGAGCTTAACTCTCTTACAGTGTGTGTCATGGTCTTTCCATCTCAGTGTTTGTTACAGTTTTACTCTTCATGTTATTGCAATGCGGCCTGGTTCAACACATGATTCCAAAGTTTTTATGAGAGTGCCATAAACATTTTCTTTAAATGTCCTCATGTTCCTTCAAATATTATATCTTTGCAGAGAAGCTTTCGCATATCAGAAAGCTACAGTGCATTTTCATGATTTTAAAGGAAACTACAAAAAGCCTTAATAACTGCCATTTTGCGGTTTATGTTGCCAAAAAATCGTTACATCATTCATTATCAAATTTGAACTCCTACTCCTCACTGGGAATTGGGTAAATTACAACTTTGTGTAAGATATGGCTTATAGATAGATGGATGGATGGATAGAGGGATAGATGGATCTTTATTTATCCCAAGGGGGGAATTTGTTTTTTTACAGAAGCTGTTTAAATAAAAAAATACATAAATGGGTAGATAAGTAAATACATTAATAAATAAATAACTAAATAAACAAATACACACACACACACACACCAGAGTGACTATAAACCAAGAAAATAAAAAAGAAAGAAAACTTCTGATTTGGCTGTCACAGTGAGCCATTATGCGGACATATTGCTGTTGGTATAAAGGAGCCCCAGTAGCATTTCTTGACATACTTCTGCTGAATAATTTGTTGGCTGAAAGTACTTAGTGTGTCAGACAGAAGATGTGCAGCATTGTTCCTAATGGTATTCAGTTTGTTTTAATTCTCTCCTTTGCTGCTACCTTCAGGGGGTCCAGAGTGTGTCCTATAACTGAGCTTACCCTTTTAATTAGCTTGTTGTTTCGGTGGTTCTGTCTTGAAGTGAAGTTACTAGCCCAGCACAACACAGCATACAAAAATCATGCTGGCCATCACAGAGTTATAGAAGATGTGAATGATGTCACTTCACACATTTTAGGAACACAGTCTCTCAAGGAAAAAGAGCCTGTTCTGTCATTTCTTATATAGTTCCTCTGTGTTCCGAGACCGGTCCAGCCTGTCCTTAATGTGGACCACTTCAATGTCCACTCCTTAAATAGTGATCAGATATAGAAACTCTTAGGTTTTGAGAAAATCAATAACCATTTTCTTGGTTAAGATGCAGACATTTCTCTTTGCACCAAGAAACAAACTTTCCACCTGACTCCTATACTCTGTCTCATCCCCTTCATCAATATACACAATAAGTGCAGAAACATCTGAGAATTTCTATAAGTGAAATGACCTGATGTTATATTTGTAGTCAGAGATGTACAGAGTGAAGAGGAAAGAAGACAGGACTGTTCTTGCAGTACTCCAGTGTTGCTCACATCCGTATCAGAAACACGAACCCTCAATCTCACAGACTGCAGTATGCCTGCTAGATAGTCCATTATCCAGGACACCATAAGATCATCCACCTGCATATCTCGGAGTTTACCCCTTAACAGGGATTGCTGAATGGTAATGAACGCACTGAAGAAATCAAAATACATAATTCTCACACTGCTGCCAGCTTTGTCCGAGTGAGACTAAGCCTTGGGGAGCAGATAGATAATTGCATCCTCCACACCAATCTTTGTTCAAGAGGCAACCTGCAGTGGGTCTAGGTGGTCTACTGCAAGAGGACTCATATAGTCAAGAACCAGTCTCTCAAAAGTCTTCATGATTTGAGATGTAAGGGCCACTGATCGGTAGTCATTAGGTGAACAAGCGCCTGCCTTCTTTTCAGAGTTTTATACATGAGGCACCTGGAATCAGATCATCAGCTACCTTCTGTTTGTGTGAAATAGGTATGTCTTTGAGCATTGGAAAAGTGTTATATAAATTAAATATATTATTAATTATTATATATAGTTAATAATGATAACAGAGGTTGACTGATTTAATGAGGCAATTAGCCTACCATGGCACATGACACTTTCAAATGCTATAGTGAGCTAACAGACAGATTTATATGTTCATTGTTAAAAATGTTTCCGTTAGTTTAGGATTTTAGGATATTACCTATTTGTTTAAGAATTACTTGAATTTTTGTTAATGTTTTAACTATAATTTTTTTACATGGGTGCTATCCATGTTATTTACAGCTATGACACCTGTTGCTGATGATATAGTGTCATCTCAAACACACACTATTTAAGATGGTGGTACACATACAGCATTCAAACTTTTATAAATATTAAAAAGAATATTCACAAACTGGAATTAAGGTTATTAGTTATGGTTAGGTGAATTCTGATTAACACCTTAGTGTTTTGTTGTAGGTTTTCCCCCCCTTTGGTTTCTGAAATTTTACCCTGGTAAAAAAAAGTTGCCTTTTTGTTTCTAAAGACTCTTTATCCCCATGTCCTAGCATAATCTTTTTTCAACCTTTTTGACTTACCAATTAACACATTTGGCCACAATACCCTTAGGAAAAATGATACATTTCTGTGCTTATTGATTACATATCTATTTACCAATCAATTTTTTTTAGTAATATCTAGTTTGAATTTTATGTAGACAAATGTTGGCACCTTACTTAAAAAAGTAACAATAATCAAATACTAGTATTCATCATAAATATTCTTAAATCATTTTACTCTTTTACAACACATAATCAAATTTAAAAAAAAAAAGTTCACTAGAGAATAAATAAAACCTAAACTTGACTAATACCCTTAGAAAACAAAATAGTTAAAAGGTAGCCTGCAGGATGTGGACATTCAAAAGCATCATGGAAGATTGTCCTTTTTATGCTAAGAGTCATACTGTAAGTTTATCAGACTACTTCTCTTTGGCTTTTTGTGATTATATACTAGTAGGCTATAATTGTTTTCATATTGTATTCTTTATGTTTAAATAGAATAAATAGCCTATAAGAAAATAAAAGAGAACTAAAGCCAACAACAAACAGTGACGAAGATTAAGGAAAAAAATTCCAAAACAATATTCCGACATTGATGTCTTGATCTAATGGAAAGGTTCTTGCATTCGATGGCAGCTATTGTTATCACTTCAAAACCTAATGCCTTTGCATGTAAAAAGCTAACAAATACATGGAGAATTACAATCAACTGCTTTCAAAGCATTCCAGCAAACTTTTAATACAGTTTATATTTGAAATACCTTACCATAAAACAGGAAGTGTTCATTCAGTTTGTTTAGGTTGCTAATAACTAAAGTGGCCAAGTACAGTACATCAAACTATTATTAAGGAAGTCAACCAGTAACTCCCTTCAAAAGATTCATATAATACATTTTTAACAGGTATATTGTTTTAAATTAAAAGTAGTACTTACCATTCCTAGAAAGATCATCTCATCATTTCGCTCCCTCTTTGTTTTCTTTCTCTGAATAAATCCTTTCCAGAACTAAATTGGCAGATAAAAATGCCCAAATGCAAATAATAATATCAGTTAAAACATGAAGGAGCTTTACTATTCTGCTATGAAATGTTAACACAAAAAACAAAAACAGTCCACATGTATTTTACATTTTTCTGCTTTTCAAAGACAAAAGAATATAAAGTACAATAGATACTTGGTGTGAAATCTGTAGAAAGTGCAATTACCCAAAATGGACTGCATGTCCAAGATGGGAAGTTGAAGAACCACTATATAAACATTTGTAGAAAATGTTTTTAAGGAAGCAACGCCCCAATCAAATGCCAAATAAAAAAAAAAACAACCGTGTCTGACATCAGCACATAACCATTAACATTCTATTTGCACTTCAGCAACAGACATACTCCAGTTACTTATCAGATACTAGTGGTCAAACAAAACATGTAAGAAGCAGGAATTCAGTGTGGAGAAGGTGCAAATAAAATGTCCAAAATTTACAGTAGAAAGTAGACTGAATTCAGTGGTAGTCAGGTCGAGAACATGAAGAATAAGTTTAGATAGATAGAAGGTTATTTTGTTCTTTCCAATAAACAACCTATAAAAATGAACTATGTATTGCAAAGACAACACATACACCAACAGGCAGCTGCAGTGTGTAAAAAAAGATGTATGTCAAATAGTTAACCATGAGATGAATGCCTAAGATATCCTGTATTTTAAAAATCTAAGTGGAACTGCACAAAAGAGCACTTAAAGCATGAAAATGTAATAAAAGAGAGAGAAAAACCCCAAAGAAAATTAACATAATACCTAAAAATACACGGAAGTCTAAGTTGGATCAAGTTCATGGTCAAGCTTGTGGAACAGCCTGTCACTAATTAAGGCTGAAAAGACAGGCGAAGCAACCAGTCCAGTGAATTTGGGAGAAAGACTGCCTGTGAAATCAAAAACCAGTAGGGATGTGTCTCCATCTGCAACCATTACAAACAACCCTAGTATTTCCACCACCTTGACACCAAATGGCTCTGTAGCTTGGTCAGAGCACAGTGCTGAAGTTTGGAGGAATGAGGCTTTTAAGTTAAAGTCACTTATCAAACTCATGGAGGATATAGAAGGAATGTGCAATGGAATTGACAAACTGAACCAGGATATTAGAGAGAATATGAAGGATTTGTTTGTACTTTCAAATAATAATTTTGACATAAAGTTGAAAGAATATCTAGCAAAAATGGATGAAAGAATAGAGTAAGAACAATAGAAGAATTAATCCCATGCTCACAAATCACATCAAGAAGGAGCAGCTAATGATGTCTGCTGCCAATAAAAAAATAACTGTACTAGAATCCAAATGTAGTGTGCTTTGTAACAAATCCATGATGTCTGAAGATAGATACAGATAATTATTTGCGTTTGCAGCTTGTACCAGTTTCAATATAACTAATTTGCTGGTGTTCCCTCTGTTTTTGATAGGTATTTTTCTTCTTATCTAAATATGTTAGTAATATTTTTATCTTTTGTTCTCTACTACAAGGCTTTGTTATAAAATAGTAGTATACATATAGTATATAACAAAATAGAATGAGTACTCACTTGGCTCTAATTCTTTATATACTACACAGTACATTTTACTAAGTATGTGTAGTATATAGTGTGATGGACCTCTGGCGTTTCAGTCTGGCCGGGACATCCCTGAACAGAAAGAAAGAGGAAGCGCAGGCTTTTTAGGACACTGCCTCCCCTGGGACACCAGATGGCAGCTCCCCTGGACAGAAATGGTTCCCCGGATTCCCTCTGGGCATCATGGGACATGGAGTCCATTTCTTCAGCCCTGTTGGGTGCCGTGGGTGCCACCAGGGGGAGCTCACAAGGAACCAGGGGACTCCTACTGTTATTATGACCCGGCAGTACTTCGGAGGCACGAGGACGGAAGCCCACGGTACTTCCGGGCTACTTGAGGAAAGATGTGGCATTTGACCCGGAGAAGGAACACTTCCGGGTCATGAACTATTTAAAGGACTTTGGGAAACCCAGCAAGGGGGAGCCAGAGTTGGGAGGTTGGGTGACTAAGCTGCTGGGAGTGGAGGATTGATTGATTTATTGTATTGATTATTGTTGTGATTATTATTAGTATTGGAGAATTGTGGAGTGTGCAGTGCTTTGTGCACTTTATTTGAAGAAAATAATTAAAGAATTCTTCTTGGTGCTTTTAAACATGTATCCTGGATGTCTGTCTGGTGGGTTTAATGGGGCAACAGCGCCTCTAGCGTTCACAATTCGATTAGTCAGCAGGATTCTGGCCGTCTGTTTCGTCAGAAAACCTTGTAAAATTAACGTGGACAAAACCCACAGACAGCAACACAAACCCATTCTCCGGTCCATCATGGGGAAAAGAATGACTAAATCGACCAACAGCGCAGAGAGTAGTCAGGTGCTCGACATCCCCTGCATCCAAGAGGAGCAACAGAGCGACAGCACCTTACGGGAGAAAAATTTTCCGGGTGCCGATAACCAAGACGAGGTATGTGCCGGGGAAGGGATTGAAAACATCTTTAAAATAACCCACTTTGTCCCGTGCTCATACCTCGCCGACGGCATGCATCAGAAGGTCGTAATAAAGACAGCAAATCATCCCGAAGACGGTTGTGCACTCTCTGAGGGGAGTATGAACACGGAAGACTTCCGCATGAGGTCGGCCAGCAACGGACACATGACCAGCCCCAAAGCATCACAGAATAGAGACAGTCAACCGCGGCCCATAGGCTGGAGTCAAGACACCCCAACGGACGCGGATTTCCCGAAAAGGGAGGGGAAGGTGGACAAAGCGTCGCACGCCATAAACAAAGGTAAGGAGATTTGGGGAGTGACCAATCAATCCACCGAAAAATTGAGTCAGGTGGATCGCGGTCGGCTTGAAGCTAGTCTCCGTAACTCCAAATCCCAAAAGGCAGTGCGAGACCCAACTGTGCAGGCACAGGAGACGCCTGTCGGCTCGCGGCTGGAGGGTGGGGCTTTTGAAAGTCCGAGCTTGCCTCCAGCCGATCAAGAAGGGGACTTTAATGTATGGGAGCTGGAAAAATTAATAAAGCCTGCACACAGCTTTTTCCAGGTCATCACCTCGATAAAGAAAATAATCAAGGAATTGGGAGCGACGGCTGAGGCACCTCTAAGGCGGGTGGAAGAATATTTACAGCGCTTCGGACGGGAGCTTCCACAGATGACGGATTCAGCGGTACAGGTGGGTGCAACCAGTATATGAAGTTGGGACTCAGATGCCAAGGGCTGCGCGATTATCTAGTATCAGCTGCCAAGTAATCTTAAGTCCCACAGTTGATATGGGTGTGATGACTGAGTGTCAGGTGGAAGGAGAGGGGCCGTCAGAGCAGTGGGATAGTGCTGACTTCCGGGTGGTCCTGAACCTTAAGACATCGGGACCGGTCTCACAAAAATCTAAAGGGGTGCAGACAGTAAAAGGTCTTTCTCTTACTCATAGGGAGACCCAAACTGTGAGTAAGCCCCAGACAGAAAAGGAGTACCCACAGGAAAAGCAGAGAACTCCTGACAAAATAGAGCATGTGTGGAGGGGACACTCTTCGTGTGGGCGGGAAGACAGTCCGCCCTCAGCTGGCCGAAGGGCAACGCAGACGTTTCCAGCCTGCTTCCAGTTCCGCAGGACATTACAATCTGGGAGGTGGCTGTGTTATGAATGCCATTGGCTAGGCCACTTATGGCGAGAATGTCCAGGGAGAACCAGGGAGGTCGTTAAAAGAAAACAACAACAACATTTATTTACATAGCACATTTTCATACAAAAAGTAGCTCAAAGTGCTTTACATACTGAAGAAAAGAAAAATAAAAGACAAAATAAGAAATTAAAATAAGACAT
Source organism: Polypterus bichir lapradei (assembly GCA_026402145.1). NCBI lineage: Eukaryota > Metazoa > Chordata > Cladistia > Polypteriformes > Polypteridae > Polypterus > Polypterus bichir. The sequence continues at coordinate 49,268,877 of JANRMT010062818.1, read as the reverse complement.
TAGCTAACATAGAAAAGGAGTAAGGTCCGATGGCCAGGGTGGACAGAAAAAACAGAAAAAAAACTCCAGACGGCTGGAGAAAAAAAATAAAATCTGCAGGGGTTCCAGGCCACGGGACCGCCCAGTCCCCTCTGGGCATTCTACCTAACATAAATGAAAATGAAAAAACAAAAGGACAATGTCTCCCCGTTGTTCTCCTGCTCTTGTTTATAGTTTATAGTTAATAGTATAATTAGAATATAAAATGTATAAACACACTATATAAAGCATATAATATATATATAAGTAAGTATATATCGTGGAAGAATGATTTTAGGGTAACATAGCATTCATCTTAAAGAAATAGCATAAAGACATAATACATGTCAGAAACCTGTTCAGGCACACCTGGAGCCTCATGTATAAATGGTGCGTACGTACAAAGATGTTGCGTAAGCCCGTTTCCACACTCACATCACGATGTATAAAACCTAAACTTGGCATCAAGCCACGCACATTTTCACGCCAGCTAAATGCTTGGCGTACGCATGTGCTTTTGTTCCAGTGTGGTTTCCCTTTCCCATCAAGTGCTCATTGTAGAACTGTTTGTACTTATAAGTACAATCACCTCAATGTAAAGTTGCTGTACAGTTATAATATTGCACAACCTGAGCCACTTTATAAAGAGCGCATTTACATATGATGACGATATAGTTTTTAAGATGAAATGCAGCAAAATATGTTTATTACAGTATACAAATAAAATGTTAACATCATTTAAATAACCTATATTGTTAATGATTAAACATGTGAGGATATGGTGGCGCAGCGCTAGCGACAATCTGTTGCCCCGTTCAGAGATTGTTTCTGCCTCGCGCTGTATTCTTGCTGGGGCTGGCGTGACACTGGATGGATAAATGGATGGAAAAATTAAACATGTACTACAAAGATATTTCAAAGTTCCTTAAAAGTTTTGAAGAATCGGCGTTCTAAGCTTACAGATGGCTTAACATCTATTACAGAGCCGATTGTGTAGCGATTGGTTACTTGGAGAAAGAAAAGGAAGGACAGGAATTGGGGGTTAGTACGTTTGAAAGAGACAGTACTGCTGCAATAAATTATTTCATCGAAGGTTGCGCAGCAAGAATCTTGCGGGAGGCAGGAACAATTTCTAGACGAGGCGCCAGCTTGTCACTAGCACTGTGCCACCGTGTTCCCATGTTTAATAACATGCTTTAATTCCTATCATCATGAAAATGATATCAAGTATACATCTCAGTATTTTAATTGTTCAGAGAGCTGTAATATCACGAACGTAATGGATTCTGTGTCCTGTCGGAGGAAGAGAAAGCCCGTTTAAGAAGCACATAGTGATTCACACACATAGAGCACATAGAAGAACATATACAAAACAAAGCATTTAACGTGCTACTTTAGTTATGATGGTATTTGAGAAACTAGTAAATTAAACGATTTTAAGATGAAGTTTATGATGTTCTACTTTAGTGACAAAATAAACTACGTGATTAAAGTGGAAATTTCTCTGACACTCTCTGTCACTCGATCAACTTCCTTTTGTTGTTTATACCACTGTTCAAACCAACAAATAGTACGTTTTTCCTTACCCCCACTTGGTATTCACTGAAATTCTTCTATTTTTCCCCATGCTTTTGCCATTGCCTTTTCACAGAATGCTGAGCTTAAGCATAATTCTGGGAGGAGTTTGGGAGTGGCGGCAGGCGTGGGCACGTGTGTTACTTTTCACACTGACCGGGATTTATGTAGTGGAAGAACGTGGAAGTTGCCAAACGCTCAGATTTATGCATCTAGATTTTTTTGTGCGTACGCACATTTCCGCTTTTGTCCGTTCGCCATGTTTTAGTGTGAATGCTACACAAGGCGTTATGCATGAGGCCCCAGGAAACCAGATAAAGGTCAAGTGAACAACAAAATGTACACTAAAACATAAGAATTGATTTAGGAAAAATACTGAGATGGTCAAGTAAATAATGCACCAGAAGAAAGGTTAATGTAACATACAAAATGTACTGAAGGATGATTAAGAAATGACTAAGAAATCAGCAGATGTCCTATAAACGAGAATGGACAATTGTTTTATGCACAGAAATTTCAAGGGTGGTGGAGCAACTCAAAGGTATAAGAAGAACTAGAATATAACAAGCTTTATCTATATATATATAATTCACTTAGGGCACGCAAAGACAGTGAGCGCAAGACAGACAGCCACACCCGCCAACTCACAGAGCCCCACCCACCAACTCTAAGACCATGGGATACACACGACAGAGCCCCGCCCACCAACTTTAACCCTCCTCCCGCGTCATGGAATACGCATGGCAGAGCCCCACCTGCCAACTTTAAATCTCCTGCTGCGTCCACCCTCGCTCTCGAGGCATGCGTACTGCCTGCTCACGTGCCCGCACGGAACACCTCACCAAACACAGCCTCAGTTGCTTTCGTCTCTGCTACAGTCCATATGAACCTCAGAGCCACGTTGACTTTTCATTGTTCTTTTCGATACCGGCTGCTTTTTTATATATATAATTGACCAAGTCGCCCGACCATGGGGTACACATGACAGAGATACGCCCACCCACCCACTCTAACCCTCCTCTCGCGTCATGGGGAATGCACGACAGAGCCCCACCCACCCATTCTAACCCTCCTCTCGCGTCATGGGGAATGCACGACAGAGCCCTGCCTGCCATCTCTAATCCTCCTTCCGCGTCCATTAACCAATACTTTAGTACTGTGTTGCGTAAGAACAGGACGAAGTCTAGAAATGTTTCGGAGATGTAAGAAAGCAGTCCAAGAAATGTTACTTATACAGGAGGAATTATTTAATAATTGCCATTATTAGTGTATAAATGGATATAAATAATTGCATGTAAAGAATTCGCCAAAATCTGTTGTATGTAAACGATACTGCTTAAAATACTGCTTTCATGAGAAAACCCAGTTTCCAAGTCTACCTGTATTAGTTTAAATGGCACTTTTACCACTCGCAGTAGTGCAGACGTGCTGACTTATCGTGTCGACTGGGCAACACAGTGAATGCGGTGTCTATCTATATATGTCTATGTTTTCTGTAGCCTGCTACAGGAAGGTACTCTCTCTACCATTGGCATTGGTTTTGCTCCTTGCTATTTTCGTTATGCTGCAACGGTGGTTTCCTAAGCCTTTGTTACACTGAATTCCTTTCTCACCGTTTTCCATTCCTATTCTTACACCGCCGTATGCTACGGCGGGCTTCGGCTAGTTTTATATAAATCATTAGGGTGTAAACCAATGAACCAACCAGAGTAAAATGTATGCATTGATTCACACTGTATGTAAATTCAGTAGTTTATAAAATGAACCTCTACTCATTATTTCTCTGACAATTGTGACTATGCTGTAACAGACTGCTTTAGAAGAATTCTCCCTCCAAGGCATTTTGCCAAGGAGTAATTAAAAGATACAATGAACAGCTTTTCTCCTTCCTGATTACTGAATTGTCCTGTTGGAGGATGTTTCTTTAATTAATAAGATGTTAAATTTCGACCACAATATCTTTTGAAATTTACTTTTTTTTTTTTTTTTTTGCTTTTTACCTTTTTGAGGTGACTGTTCTCTATTTTACGCTAGGCTTTTTCTACCTAGACTGCAATATTACAAAGATTTGAGGAATCGTTTAACTTCTCCGGAGATTCTTCTTCTTTTGGGTGTGGTGACACGTATCATGGCATATCAGATGACTGGGACTCTGTTAAGTTTGGTCTTAGCCTCACTTGGGAGTCAACGTGGAGGATTGGGGGAAGGAAAGAGATGAGAAAGAGAGCAAGTAATTATTTCTGAATCTCTTTATCCTCACAGTGGTGTCAATTTATGTGCTTGTGTGCTTAATGCAACAATCTGAAATAAACATTGCTATGGTCGCCACCTGTCCCTTATAACAGGACAGAATTGTCCTTTATTGGAAAATGATGCGTTCTATTATGAATTTATAAGAGACTCAATTTGTCCTCTATTTTCATATATCTCATTTCATGTATACACTACCTTTTCAAATTGGAGACAGTAAAATAAAAATAAGTAAAACCAAGCTGGTTTATACAAGCAGAGTGAATAAGTTTAATTGGCAAGCTGGTGCTACACACCATCAAGCTTTGCAAGTTGTGTCAGATCGTACGTCAGAATCATCATTGCCATTATGCTGTGTTCAGACACACACAGTGTGAATGATGCTATGGTAATGCCTGCTAATCCAAGACCACCTGTGAAATGTAAGAGGCTGTAGAGGAATAAGTGTGAATGGAAGACAGATTTACAATTGGTCAACCCTGGTCTTAGCAACGAATAAACAGAAAATGTACATTTTGCCATCAAGATTTTTCGGTTGCCCATGGAGGGATATCTGACCTGAAATAGCATGGTGCAGGTGCCACCCATGCCCAAACAGGTAAACAGAAGATAACACAGTGAAATCAATCAATTCCTTATACCTCAGACTCAGCCTGAGGCAGATATATGTCATTGTTGTTTAATTAATTAAATGTTACCTAGTGTAGACTACATTATAGCCTACAATTACCTGTATTATAATGCATCCAGTAAAACTAGGCAACAATCAATACAAATTGATTAACCTGATATTTCCATCTTATTGGGATAAAGATTAAAATAGTCAGGGTTATTTATTTTGATGTTTTAAATTGCACATTGTTATCAAATGCATCATTCATTTATTTATTATTAAATCTAACTACCCTGTATAATCAAAAACCACAATGCATATTTAAAAGATATTTTTTGTCTATCCTTTGCTATTTAATAGCCTAATCTAAACACCATACCATAATAGAAGATGACTCCTCTCCAGGGTAACATCTGCAGAGTTGACGCATGTGCATCACACTGTTAAGCTCAATGTGAGCTATAACAGTGCTGATTGTGCACAGAAGCTAAACCAAAAGACCTTGCAAGACTCAAAAATTGCCAAAAAAATATTTAGGGAGAACAAAATCAGAGGAATTAGTAAAACAAGTCCTTGTATTAAAGGCAATGGAAGATGTGGTGAAAATTTAGACATCTGAAAGACCTCACGTTTGCTGTTTAAACTGATGCCTCAAACAAGGGAAACAGAAAATGTTTCCCCTTGCAGTGCAGTTCTTTAAATTTTAAAAAGGAGTGATGAACAAAATGGTTGATTTCATAGAGAATCCCAATGAATCTGTAGAAGTAAATTTAATAGTGGTTTGTATAATGCACTCTTTTGAATAGCTTGTGTTGTGATTGAGTCAAGTGTCAGCTTATAGTGTTAACAGCACAAATGTAAACTATAACATACAAAAGTCAATCTACACAATTTTATAGAAAAGCCAAAATAATATTTTTAGGGTAACTGCCACACCCATATTGCACATAACACAGTTAAGTGTGCTGGACAATCTGACCACAGTTGTTGAGAATATGGTTTTAAAAGTTTATAGTCACATCAGTTATAAGAAGAGAGTTACTGATGGAATTTTGCGAGTTCTATGATGTAGAGTTCCAAGAACAACAACAACATTTATTTATATAGCACATTTTCATAAAATTAATGTAGCTCAAAGTGCAAGAAGTCCTGCAGCTTGTCACTACAAGATGTTTTTTCCTAAATCCCGCCATCTCTCAACTCAATCAAAACTGGTTGGCATTAAAAAGTCATACCCCATCAGCTTTGGGGATGACTGTCCCTGGCAAATCAGGACTTTGTTGAAGCTCAGTGCTGATGTTTCTGGAGTGTAGGATGAAGAAGACAGTGATGTTGTGGAGGTTTACCTCCTCCTTCTGCAATAACATTTTGTCTGTCTTTGGAAATAATGCTAAGAAGCTCATGGCCAATGCAATTCCTTGTGTAGAAGCTATTTTCCATTATGCAATCCTTTACAGCCAAAACTGACACAAAAGCAAGATGACCAGTTCCATTGATACCTGACAAAAATGAAGCTGAAGTGTCTTTCTCCAGATGATGCAGGGAAGTCAAAGGAAGAATTCATTGGATTCACTGATACTGCCATTAGGTATATTGAAAAATGGCTTGACTTTTCCAACAGCAACTTCCTTTACTGTCTTCAGCCTTTCTCATTCCAGGAGGACAAGCTCACTTTCATTGACCGTGAAAAGTTCAATCACATAAGCAAGGTGAACATTAATATGATGTATGATGATGGCATTATATCCAACAACATTCTGTAGAAGCTGCAGGAGAATGATCCATGAAAGAGCAAAGACATGGTTGCCAGGTGGATTGCAATATTCTAAGCATCTGATCTACCAAATATGCTGTCGCTAATCCCCTACCTTCTGAGCAATCCAGCCTCAACAGGCTGTTGAGAGAATCTTCTCCAGATTGGCCAACTAAGGAATGATGTCCGGATCTTGTGCTCTTTTGAGCACAATATATCCTGTGCTGAATTCCACTCACCCTTTTTGAAGGATAAGCCAATACTTAATGCAGCAAGGAGTGGCTTTGTTTTTTAACATTTGCTTGTGCAATTGTTAGTGCTTTTGTTATTTTGTATATGTTGGTTTCCCAAAAATTATAGTATCACCCAGGTGTTGGAGGTGTCCCTTATTTCACCACATTAAGGTTGGAAACCCTACTAAGTGTCGTTATTATATATTCCAGAAAGAATTATTTATAATCAATTGGTCAATCACCTTAACTCCAATAATTTATTTGAGATCTACCAATCTGGCTTTAGGCCTTATCATGGTGTTGAAACAGCCCTCCTGAAAGTATTCAATGACATCTCTATAGAGTGGTCCAGATCTGATTATGCAATTTTCATTACGCTATAACTTATTAAGTTTATTACATAGAAAATCACCCGAAAAATCCCAGACCAGTGTGCGAACTGACGACATGAGGAATCGTCTTCGCGCCGAACTGGAATCGTCCCTGCATAAATCAAAGTCATCCAGACAATCTGGATCTGAATAATTAGATCTGGACCTCCCTGTATTATTACTGACTTAGGTGACGCGGCAGTCCTTCACCTCCTTGACCTGTCGGCTGCCTTTGACACTACTGACCATGAGATATTGCTGATGCGGCTTGAACATCTTGTTGGTCTTAAAGGGGCTGTTCTTAACTGGTTCAGGTCATATTTAACTGGTAGGCACTTTTCAGTGACTTTAAATTCCTCTTTTTCATCTACTGCTCCTCTTAAATATGGTGTTCCTCCGGGATCCATTTTGGGTCCTGTTTGATTCTCTATATACTTTCATCCTATTGGAGCTATTTTTAGGAAATGTAACATTTCTTTTCACTGCTATGCTGATGATACTCAGGTTTATATTCCTGTCTGCAACTTTGCAATAAATCAACTCCACAACTGTCTTTCTGAACTAAGATCCTGGATGGCTAATAATTTTCTTGATCTGAATCCAAATAAAACAGAGGTGCTTATACTGGGTCCATCAGCTAAAGCCTGAATTGGTCTGGGACTTCTCGGCTCTTTCTCTGTCTTTTGCAAACCTCAAGTCCGCAGTCTAGGTGTTATCTTTGACAGTAACCTCTCTTTTGAGAAACAAGTAAATTCTGTATTCAAGAGCTGCTTTTTTCAGCTTCGCCTATTAGGTAAGATCAAGCCTTTTTTATCTTCTAGGGATCTTGAGAAAGCTACTCATGCTTTTATTTTTTCTTGTCTTGATTACTGCAACTCGCTGTATTCTGGGATTAGCAAATCCCTGATACACAGGTTACAGTTGGTCCAGAATGCTGCCGCTCGCTTTCTGGTTGGGGCAAGAAAGTATGACTCTGTTTCTCCTATTTTAGCTTCTTTGCATTGGCTGCCTGTCAGTTTTCAAATTGATTTTAAAATCTTGTTGCTAGTTTTTAAATCTTTACATGGGCTTGCTCCTAGCCTATTTATCTGAATTGTGTGTTTTACACCAGCCATCTAGAGTGCTTAGATCTTCTGGTCAGTTGTCTGTTGTTGTCCCTCGTACCAAGTGTAAAACCAAGGGGGACAGGGCTTTTGCAGCTGCTGCTCCTCACCTGTGGAACTCTTTACCTCATCATATAAAGGAGTCGTCTACAATTGAACTGTTCAAAACAAGATTAAAGACTTATTTCTATTCACTTGCATTCCATGACCTTCAGTAATACTGATGGTTTCCTCATTGTGATTATATAACATTACTTCTATTTATTATTTATTTTATTTATGTTCATATATTTTATTTCTATTTATGTTACTTGTTTTGTTTTCTTTTATTCTATTATTGTAAAGCACTTTGGCTACAGCATTCCTATGTTGTTTTAAATGTGCTATATAAATAAATTGACATTGAGTATTGATATCCAGATGTGAATTGCTGTCTCTGTTCTGTAAACAACTGGGCAATAATAACTGCAAAAGTCACACAATTGTTTATATTCTTTCACTATATAGAAGCTCACTGTATTTCATTATTTTACAAAGATATTCCCTGCTGCCGCTGGATTAATAATGCACTCGTCTGCTTCTGTGAGAGAGGATATTGTAATAAAGCAGGAGATGCATGAGATGGAGAAATGGAATTAGCCACATACACCAACTGCTGGTTAAGTGGTCCCAAAAAAAGACTTTCTGCTTTCTTCTTCTGCCATGCCAGCCAGCTGTTTGGCAGCAACACATGCTCTCAGCTGCTTCATCATTTTGCCTCCTCATGCACGCCACCCAGCTCTGACTCATTTCACTCACCCAGAAAAACAAAAGCAACCCATATGCAATTCTTCCCCCCTGGCTGCTTGCTGGCGACTATACTTCATGCACCCAGGAAACACGTCAAAAGTACTCTCCATGTGCTGTGCCTGTGTGTGCAGCAAATACCGCGCAAATGCAAATGTCCCATAGAACCCAAATCCCTACCACCAATCACATGGAGAGTTGTCCTTCCAACCTCACATTGCCAGGGTCTGCATGAGTTTTATGAGTTCTTTCCCAGTATCTAAGAATTAATTGGTATGAGTGAGTGTCAGTGAGTTTATACACTCAGACACTTTGTCCTAAGTTGTTTTATTACCATAAGGTGGAGGGGGCACATTGATAGGCAAACAAAAAAGATATACATATTATATATCCCACTTATACATACACACATGCTATGGAAAAAATAACTACTAGACTTTATTCAGGGTATTAGCTCGTAATGACATGATTTTAGGTTTGAGGTGAGGAATAATTTGAGTCATAGTCCAGCCCTCTACATTGCAAATAAAACACTAGCATAATCGACAGAATTTCATGATAGGCAACTAAAAAATGTCATTTGCCACTAGCTACTAAACATTTAGATTTTCATTTGTCATATTTAGGTGTTTGTTGTTTTTTTTTTGACATGGTCACTATGCTAAATTATGGAGCTGCATTACACATTTGCATACAAGTGGACTATTAGCGTGTGTGTGTTAAAAAAAATGTAAGTCCTTATCAGAGCAGAAAATATCTGCTAGTCTTGTATGCAAAGGAAATCAAAAACTCGGCAAGTATGCAGGGGTGAATCCAACAGCAGGTCAGCTGCAAATGTAAGGTGTATCACTCATTCCAAATTAAAACATAGGAACAGAGTGCAAAAGAGAATGTTCCAGACTACTTGGCTATCACACTTCAATTGCTTTTATACAATATGAAATAAGACATGATAATCTGCAAGCACTGCTGCAGCAAGTCAAGTTTAGCTGGTAAAAGATTTTGTGACAGGATCACACACAGTTTCAAATGTAAAAGTCTAACAGCACACTCCCAACAGGTAATGACATGCAGCAGGCTACGACAGTGTTTTGGCTACAGGCAAACATGCCATTGAATCTGTGGTGACAAAAGGTTTAAAGACCCAAAAAAAGATATGAAATTTCAGTTAAAATAAACTAAGTATATTACATGGCAAAGGAAGAACCAAGGTTTACACAGATTAAACCACTTGTTTTGCTGCAAATGGAAAATAGTTGGTACATTTCCCCAAATTTTGATAACGATGTTCATTGTACTGAACTAATTTCAAACATTACTGTAGACTTACAAAAAAAAAAAAAAAAAAACTGATAGTGGTGGAATATTAGTGGTGGTTACATATTTACATGATGTTTTGCTATAGCTTAAGTGTAATGTTTAATTTTATTTGTTTAGTGTGATTCTAAATACATAAGCCAAATTGCGAGCTTAAGTAATTTATTGGAAACCAGAGCCAGAAGTGATACTAAGTGTTTTATTTCTATTTATTACTATTTATTTTTTAATGTATTATTATACAAATATTGTATAAAAAAAAACTTTTTTTTTTTTAAATATCTACACATACTTTTTATACAAACCCGTTTATCTGGTGAAAAGTTCTATTTCATGCTCTTTATATGTTTACTTCCAAATTAATTACTTTTTTACAATCCAACTAATCAATTAATTGGCAAAATAATCGTCAGAATAATCACTTATTAAAATAATCGTTAGTTGAAGCCCTAGTGTAATGGTGTGGAGGATAATGTCTTGGCGCATTTTGGGCCCCTTAGCACCAACTAAGCATTGTTTAAATGCCACAGCCTTGCCAAGTATTGTTGCTGACCATGTCCATCACTTTATGACAGCAGGAAATTCGCATCATGGATGTGCAGGCAACAAATCTGCAGCAACTGCATGATGCTTTCACACCAATATGGACCAAATCACTGAGGAATGTTTCCAGCACCATTTTGAATCTACACTGCAAAGAGTTATGTCTGTCCTAAAGGAAAAAGAGGGTCCAACCCGGTATTAGTAAGGTGTACCTAATAAAGTGGCTGATAGGTGTGTATGTATGTAGGCATGTATGTATAATAAACATTTTTTAAAGAATTTGTCTTAGTGGTGCAGACTTGTATAGGGAGGTGTGTCTCATGACAGTCTGTTGATTTAGGTTTGGTAGACTTTATTTTGTAGATGGAAATATGCTTGCAGCAAAAAGGTATAAAGCAGCAAAAGGCATTATTACACAGAAAAAAAACAAAGACACAACAGCTAAAAACTGCTGTCATAAGTACACACACTCAAGATTAGTTCAGAACTTTACCTTTAACAGTTAACGTTTAACCTTTAACAGTTTTCTACAAGTAACAGAACTGACCAAGTTTGTAGCATCAGGAATAAGTGTTCTTATGTCTGTTACTGTTTACCCTTGGGGCCCTAAATCCATAGCCTAATGGCAACAGCTGAAATTTAGAGAAAAAGAGGATGACTGCTCTCTGACAGAACTGAGTTAGCCTTCTTTCTAACCTGTTTGTGATACAGCTCAGTGACAGAGCTCTACTTTAAACCAAACATTTTACTGCCAATTTTTACAATGCTATTAAGATCAAATATATTTACTGTATATTCCTAATGCTGAAGTTACCAAACCAATATATAAAAGCAAAATTAACAACAGATTCAATAAAAGACGATAAAGTGTCATTAGGGTTTTGTCCATATTAAAACAATTAGCTATTTCTAGCCCCTCCTACAAATTTATTCTGTGTTGAAATCAAAAGCTAACCTGTTATCAAAGATTTTCCCTAGATATTTGTATTGCTCCACTATGCTCACACTCTCCCCTTGTCTATTGAGTGAATGGGAGAAAGGGAACATAATCTATAGCTATATCCTTTGTCTTTGTTCCTTTTTAAAGCTAAGTTATCTCAATCACACCATTGAATAAACTTACCAACAATAGGTCCATGGTTGTAATCCTCAACTTGTAGAAGATTCACAATGACAAGACTTATCTACTGATACCAGGATATGTCTGTCCATGCATGAACTCCTGCAATCATTTGTGCATATGATGAACAGAAAAGGAGATAGGCAGCAGCTTTAAAGTGTTCTCATGGATGTGTTAAGGCTATCAGAAATGAAGCCATTGACACTAATTATTTGTGTTCTATTAGTTAAAAAGTCTAGAATCCACCCCACCATCTTAGGGTTCAAACTGGTCAATCAGTTTGCCAGCTAAAATGTAGGGATAGATTGTATTAAAAGCTGACGAGAAATTGACATCTTACATGGTTTTTTGGTCCTTTCAAGTGCTCATCCTCCACTTCCCTCTTTGCTCTGTATGCAAATTAGTAAGGGTTCATTTAAGGCTCAGTTTTGTTTAGCAGCTCTCTCTTAATCAATTTCTCAAAGGATTTCATGATATGAGAAGTTAAGGAACCGGTCTGAAGTCATTTAATGCTTTTGGGTGTGTAGTTTCTATTATTAGAATGGCATTTGCCTTTTTCCAGAGTCTGGGCACCTTTTGTAAATCCAGAGACATCTTAAATAAAGAGTGAAATAATGGAGAGAGTGAAGTAGATATCCACTTGTATTGTCAGGAAACAATCTTTTTTTTATTTAAAATGGTTGACATCATTCTGATTAGACAGATAAAGGCTGACTCCTGTCTGTTCTTTTGCTAAGTTATTTCCAAAGTAAAAGCCTGTGTTTCGAACCTTAAATAGAATTTATTAAATTGTTGAGCCAACTGATAGTCAGCTTTAATCCCTGTTAATTAGCACAATTATTGCATTTTATGTGAATGCAAGCCATTATCTTCATGCCATTCCACAGTGAACCCAGATTATCTGTCCCCAGTTTATTCTCAATTCTGTCCTTCTACTTCAACTTTGATGGCTTAATTTGATGTTTTGCCTCTGTAGTCCCTTCAGTTTAGTTAATATTCCAAGTTGAAATGTCTTGTTTCTTCCGTTTATCAGTTCTTTTGAATCTCTGGTCATTCATGGCTTCTTGTTACAATATATTTTGATTGATTTAATAGGGATTATGGTTTCCTTGTGGGATGTTATATAACTGCATATCATGTCTGTCAGTTTATACAGTGGTGTGAAAAACTATTTGCCCCCTTCCTGATTTCTTATTCTTTTGCATGTTTGTCACACAAAATGTTTCTGATCATCAAACACATGTAACCATTAGTCAAATATAACACAACTAAACACAAAATGCAGTTTTTAAATGATGGTTTTTATTATTTAGGGAGAAAAAAAATCCAAACCTACATGGCCCTGTGTGAAAAAGTAATTGCCCCCTTGTTAAAAAATAACCTAACTGTGGTGTATCACACCTGAGTTCAATTTCCGTAGCCAGCCCCAGGCCTGATTACTGCCACACCTGTTTCAATCAAGAAATCACTTAAATAGGAGCTGCCTGACACAGAGAAGTAGACCAAAAGCACCTCAAAATCTAGACATCATGCCAAGATCCAAAGAAATTCAGGAACAAATGAGAACAGAAGTAATTGAGATCTATCAGTCTAGTAAAGGTTATAAAGCCATTTCTAAAGCTTTGGGACTCCAGCGAACCACAGTGAGAGCCATTATCCACAAATGGCAAAAACATGGAACAGTGGTGAACCTTCCCAGGAGTGGCCAGCTGACCAAAATTACCCCAAGAGCGCAGAGACGACTCATCCGAGAGGTCACAAAAGACCCCAGGACAACATCTAAAGAACTGCAGGCCTCACTTGCCTCAATTAAGGTCAGTGTTCACGACTCCACCATAAGAAAGAGACTTGGCAAAAACGGCCTGCATGACAGATTTCCAAGATGCAAACCACTATTAAGCAAAAAGAACATTAGGGCTCGTCTCAGTTTTGCTAAGAAACATCTCAATGATTGCCAAGACTTTTGGGAAAATACCTTGTGAACTGATGAGACAAAAGTTGAACTTTTTGGAAGGCAAATGTCCCGTTACATCTGGTGTAAAAGGAACACAGCATTTCAGAAAAAGAACATCATACCAACAGTAAAATATGGTGGTGGTAGTGTGATGGTCTGGGGTTGTTTTGCTGCTTCAGGACCTGGAAGGCTTGCTGTGATAGATGGAACCATGAATTCTACTGTCTACCAAAAAATCCTGAAGGAGAATGTCCGGCCATCTGTTCGTCAACTCAAGCTGAAGCGATCTTGGGTGCTGCAACAGGACAATGACCCAAAACACACCAGCAAATCCACCTCTGAATGGCTGAAGAAAAACAAAATGAAGACTTTGGAGTGGCCTAGTCAAAGTCCTGACCTGAATCCAATTGAGATGCTATGGCATGACCTTAAAAAGGCGGTTCATGCTAGAAAACCCTCAAATAAAGCTGAATTACAACAATTCTGCAAAGATGAGTGGGCCAAAATTCCTCCAGAGCGCTATAAAAGACTCATTGCAAGTTATCGCAAACGCTTGATTGCAGTTATTGCTGCTAAGGGTGGCCCAACCAGTTATTAGGTTCAGGGGGCAATTACTTTTTCACACAGGGCCATGTAGGTTTGGATTTTTTTTCTCCCTAAATAATAGGGAAAACTGCATTTTGTGTTTACTTGTGTTATATTTGACTAATGGTTACATGTGTTTGATTATCAGAAACATTTTGTGTGACAAACATGCAAAAGAATAAGAAATCAGGAAGGGGGCAAATAGTTTTTCACACCACTGTAAATGTTAGCACAGGATTCTTGAAACACTGTCCAGTCAGGTCATTCAAAACAGCCATACAGGAGCTCAACAGATTACTTCAGCCTTCAATGTGTTTAACTACTTGCTTTTCTTTTTCCACTTATTATATGAACCCTATAGGGATTTGACTCTCAATTCATAAAAGCCTTTAAAGTTCTCATAGCACTTTGTTGTGACGAGCTGGGCAAATGATATTCAGTGCTTATGTGTGCTCCATGTAACCATGGCCCCAAAAAACAAATCCTATAAACAGTCCAGATAATGGACAATTCTTAAAGCTTTGACTGTTATCAGGAGTAGAATAGCCTCAATAATTGTGAAATGGAAGAAGTTTAGAAATCACCATGACTCTTCCTAGAACTGAATAACCAGGCAAGGAGGACCTTGGATGATGTTCCCCACGCAACTCGGCACATGAAATAACTCCAAAGCAAAGCCTGTCAACTTATGTGGAACTGAGCCATATACACTGGCAAGGTCTAACCACACCACATGCAAGTCACTCTTTTCACTCTTGGCGCACTGGCTCTGATCCCAAATCAGAGAAGAGTGCTTTGTGCATCCGGGAAAGCCTGGGATTCCAGCCTTTTGGCAGCTTGTGGCAATGTATCCATTCAACATAATAAAGTTAGCCATCCTTCTTGCCAGAATCACAAAGAAGATCTTCCCCTCTACATTCAGCAAGGCAATACTTCTGAACTGGCTGATGGTCTGGGAGTTCTTCTCTTTGGGAATGAACACATCGACAGCTTGCTTCCACACTCCCAGAACTTGCTGTTTCCTCCAAGCTGTTTTCATTAGCTTCCAAAGTGCCCTGACTACCCGGGGACAGTTCTTATACAACTTATAGGGCAGCCCATTGTGCCCTAGGGCTGATGCTGACCTTGCCTTCTTGATTACTTCCTCCATTTCTCATAACTTAGGTGGGGAGATCTCAAAAGGCAATGTCGCTGGGCCTGGCTGTGGTACATACCCTGGAGAGCCAAGTGCTGTGGCCAGTCAATCGCCAATGCACTAGCTCTTGATGTATAACTCCAGCTCCTCCTTACTGATATCTAGCTTGTCACTTCTCTTATCATCCAGCAACTGTTGGGCATACCTGAAGGGATCTCTGAGGAAGCTGCTTCTCTCTTTTTTTCCTTCTCCTTCTGATCCTCTCCACAGTCTGGCAATGTTTAACCTGTGTTCATCCCACAGCTCCTTCAAGCCACCTTCTCATGAGGTGCAGCTTTCCTCCAGCCCGTGCTGGCTTTAATCAGCTGTTCGATCTCCTTCTCTCTCCTTCCTTTTTTTGGGGCTGTGGGCTCCTTCCTACTAACATCACCGAACCTCTCTCCAAAACTTTAACAATCATATTTTCCTTTAAAGTAAAAACTTTCTGGTGTCCTCATAGAAAGTAAATCCAACGATAAAACCTATTTTAGAACCCTAATAAGTCTGTCTACCCTACATAGTTATATATTATGTAAAGCCTATTAGCACGAAAAATATTAAACATGCATTGTGTAGTCTAGTGAATTTATGCAGAATGTATTCCTGTTGGATCCAATGGCGGCACACACAGATGCAGCGGCTCAGTGCTCTTCGTTTCAGTGTTTAGTGTGCATGTGTGTGCTAGTATTATTACTTGTTTTACCTGCATCTTGTCGAGCTGACATTTACAGCCGACAAGAACTTCTCAAGATCAGAGCATGCAGCAAAGGTAGTGTTTCATCCCAGTCCCAAAGGTATCACGTCCTAGTGAGCTGAATGACTTCCGGCCTGTTGCTCTGACGTCACATGTGATGAAGACCATGGAGCGGCTCCTGCTTCACCACCTGAGGCCACAGCTCCGCCACGCCCTCGACCCTCTGCAGTTCGCATACCAGGAGAAGGTGGGAGCGGAGGATGCTATCATCTATATGCTACACCGATCCCTCTCTCACTTGGACAGAGGCAGTGGTGCTGTAAGAATTATGTCTTTCGACTTCTCTAGTGCCTTCAACACCATCCAACCTCTGCTCCTTAGAGACAAGCTGACAGAGATGGGAGTAGATTCACACCGGGTGGCATGGATCGTGGACTATCTTACAGACAGACCTCAGTATGTGCGTCTCGGGAACTGCAGGTCTGACATTGTGGTCAGCAACACAGGAGCGCCGCAGGGGACTGTACTTTCTCCGGTCCTGTTCAGCCTATATACATCAGACTTCCAATACGATTCGGAGTCCTGCCATGTGCAAAAGTTCGCTGACGACACTGCTATTGTGGGCTGCATCAGGAGTGGGCAGGAGGAGGAGTATAGGAAGCTAATCAAAGACTTTGTTAAATGGTGCGACTCAAACCACTTACACCTGAACACCAGCAAGACCAAGGAACTGGTGGTGGATTTTAGGTGGCCCAGGCCCCTCATGGACCCCATGATCATCAGAGGAGACTGTGTGCAGAGGGTACAGACCTATAAATACCTGGGAGTACAGCTGGATGACAAATTGGACTGGACTGCCAATACTGATGCTCTGTGTAAGAAAGGTCAGAGCCAACTATACTTCCTTAGAAGGTTGGCGTCCTTCAACATCTGTAAGATGCTGCAGATGTTCTACCAGACGGTTGTGGCGACTGCCCTCTTCTACGTGGTGGTGTGCTGGGGAGGCAGCATAAAGAAGAAGGACATCTCGCGCCTGGACAAACTTGTTAAGAAGGCAGGCTCTATTGTAGGAATGAAACTGGACAGTTTGACATCTGTGGCAGAGCGACGGGCACTAAGCAAACTCCTGTCAATCATGGAGAATTCACTGCATCCACTGAACAGTGTCACCTCCAGGCAGAGGAGTAGCTTCAGTGACAGACTGCTGTCACTGTCTTGCTCCACTAACAGACTGAGGAGATCGTTCCTCCCCCACACTATGCGGCTCTTCAATTCCACCCGGGGGAGTAAATGCTAACATTATTCAAAGTTATTGCCTGCTTTTACATGCATTTTTATTACTCTTTAATTTAATATGGTTTTTTTTGTATTAGTATACTGCTGCTGGATTATGTGAATTTCCCCTTGGGATTAATAAAGTATCTATCAGAATTTCTCTGCTTCCACGACATTCCGGCAGACATAGCGAGGAGTCTCGGCTCTCCGTGGATTATCATCCCCATGGGCAGGCGTCAGAGGCGATGCAGAGAGAGAAAACAAAAGCGAGGCTGCAGCGCCGGTGCGTTAGCAAGGTTATGTAGGCAGCCTGTTAAACCACCACTCCCCAGTGTTTTTCTCACCAATGCCAGATCTCTTGTAAACAAAATCGATGAACTGAGGCTACAGGTGGCAACAAATAACATCGTAAAAAATAGTTGCGTTCTGTTGATCACAGAATCCTGGCTTCACTCATTGATCCCGGACTCTGCTAACAGGGTAGCCAGCTAACAGGCTACATTGCACAGCGCCATGACAGGACCAGTGACTCCGGTAAGAGCAGAGGAGGTGGGGCTGTGTGTGTACATAAATAATAACTGGTGTACAAATACAGTGACTGTAAACAGTCACTGCTCCCCGAACCTGGAGTATGTGACTGTTAGATGCAGATCCATATATCTCCCTAGAGAGTTTACTGTGGTCTTGATTACCACTGTTTACATAGCACCAGACGCTAATGCAAACTCGGCTATTGAACTTTTACACTGCAGTATTAGCAGTCAGCTGACCAAGCACCCTGATGCTGTGTATATCGTTGCTGGTGACTAACCATGTGGATTTAAAACCTGTGCTCCCTAAATTCCATCAGCACATCAAGTGTGCCACCAGAGGAGCTAACACATTGGATAAAGTCTATACAAACATTAAACAGGGCTACACCGCCACCTCACCTGGGACAATATGACCACATGTCACTGTTTTTAATCCCAGCATTCATCCCACTTAGGAAAACTGCTCCTATCAGCACAAGGACAGTTAAAACTTGGCCAGATGGAGCCTCTCAGCAGCTGCAGGACTGTTTCAGTAGGACCAACTGGGACATCTTTGAATACTCAGTCCTTGAAGTGTTTAGTGACAGTGTACTGTGCTATATTAAGAACTGCACAGACATTGTCACAGTGGATAAACATATTCCCCTTGGGATTAATAAAGTATCTATCTATCTATCTATCTATCTATCCGAGTCTACCCCAATCAGGAGCCCTGGATGACCAGGGAAGTCCAGAGGCTGTTGAAAGAGAGGAACACTGCCTTCAGGTCTGGTGACAAGGGTCTCTACAGCACAGCCCATGCCAACCTAAAGAGGGGCATCTGAGAGGCCAAGTCAGACTATAAAAGGAAGATCGAGGAAAACCTGGATAACAACAACAGCAGGCAAGTGTGGATGGGTGTCCAGCATATGACCAACTACAGGACCAGTCCCGGAGCTGTGGGAGGTGATTTATCGCTGGCTGAGGAACTGAACCACTACTTTGCCTGTTTTGAAGTGGATTCACCAGAAACAGCCAGACCCCATCCAGTTACCAAGAACAGCACCATCTTCACAGTGAGGGAGCACGAGGTGAGACGCACGCTGCAGGCTGTCAACCCACGAAAAGGCAGCTGGACCTGACGGCATCTCAGGACGCATGCTGAAAGACTGTGCAGACCAACTGGCTGGTGTCTTCACTAGGATATTCAACCAGTCTCTGTCTCAGTTCACTGTGCCATCCTGCCTGAAATCCCCTGAAATCCTGTGGCCAAGAAACAGACCATCACCAGTCTTAATGACGACAGGCCAGTTGCACTGACCTCTGTGGTTATGAAGTGCTTCAAGAAGCTCATCAGGTACCACATCATGTCTTTCATGCTTCCCATGCTTGATCCGCACCAGTTTGCCTGCAGAACAAACAGGTCTACAGAGGATGCTGTGGCCACTGTTCTCCATGCTGTTCTGTCCCATCTAGAGCAGCAAAGGAGCTACGCATGGCTGCTCTTCATAGACTTCAGCTCTGCCTTTAATACCATCTTACTCCACAGACTGGTGACCAAACTGTCAGACATAGGACTTCCACACTCCACCTGCCTTTGGATCAAGGACTTCTTGAGTGATCGCACTCAGAGGGTTAGAGTGGGCCCCTACTTCTCCACACCCATCAGCCTCAGTACTGGCTCCCCACAGGGCTGTGTGTTGAGCCCCCTGCTCTATACGCTCTACACTCATGATCGCATTCCTACAGTAACATTGTTAAGTTCGCTGATGATACCACGGTAGTAGGGCTCATCTCTGTGGGGGATGAGTCTGCCTACAGGGATGATGTGGAGCGGCTGACAATGTGGTGTAGGAATACCAACTTGCTCCTAAATACAGCCAAGACCAAGAAGCTTATCGTGGACTTCAGGAAGAAGGCATACATCATCCAGCCACTCATCATCAATGGGGACTGTGTGAAGAGGGTCTCAGACTTCCGCTTCTTGGAAATCACCATTAGGGAGGACTTGACCTGGGGAACACACACTGCTGAGGTAGTGAAGAAGGCCCAAAAGAGACTCTACTTCCTGAGGGTGCTCAGAAAGAGCAACATCCCTAAAAAACTGCTGCACAGTAGAGAGCATCCTGGTCTACTGTCTCTGTGCATGGTTCTCTAGCTGCACAGCAGCACAGAAGAAAGAGCTCCACAGGGTCATTAAGGTCGCCCAGTGGATAGTCGGCTGTCCTCTCCCATCACTAGAAGAACTACATAGTTCCTGTTGTCTCAGGAATGTCAAGAAAATTCTTCAGGACCCATCACACCCAGGACATGCATTGTCTGAACGCCTGCCATCAGGCAGATGTTTCAGATCCATAAAGACTAATAGACAAATAGACTGAGAAACAGTTTCTATCCTTCAGCCATCATCATGCTGAATGCTGCTAAGTGGTGAATCTGACCGAGTGTACCATCATTCTAAGTTAACATTAGATAAGGGACAAGTGCAATATAATGTATGTATGTATGTATGTATGAGTGGAAAACATTGTTCTTCTGTTATGGACAATTTTAGATACTTATTTTATTCCCTTATTTTAGTTGTAACTTGAGTAATTGTGTTTTGTTTTTATTTTATTTTTTCTGCACTGGAAAACTGCACCTAAACATTTAGTTGTACAATGTCTCATTGCTACAATGACAATAAAGATTTTGATTGATTTGATTGATTGATTGATTGATTGATTGAATACTCATAAAATTATAATGGCTGGAGAGTTTAATTATGCTATGTATGCATTATGTTATGTATGCATTAAAACTGCTTACAGCGATTTCTAGAGTAGATCATGAATCTGCCAGATTCCCTAATGAGAGTAACTGTAGAAAATGACTATTTTGTTCAATTAGAATTTCTTGATGACAACAACAATAATCCTCTGAAACTTTCAAAATTAGAAAGTGCCAAAAACACATTCAATGTGGGAAAGCTGCAGGCCCAGATGACTACCAAGTTACATTTTATAAAAACAATTTCAACTAAGATAGCTCAATATTCTGAACAACATTCACAGAAGCTAGAGAATTTTTATTTTAAATTTTACTCCAAACATTTAGCCAAGCATTAAAAACTTTTTTTCCAAAAAATAAAAAAATAAAGGCTACAATCAGTATCGTACAGATGATTTTCACTCCTGAATAACAATGTTAAGATACTAGCAAAAATCTTGCTAGAAGGAGTGAGAAAGTGCTTCTCTCACTAATATTACTAGACCAAACTGGATATACTGTATTAAAGGCTGACACTCAGCCCCAAACATTCAGTTTATGTTTAATATAATATACCTACATACAAAATCTGATTCACCAAAATTTCTAGTGTCTTTTGGATGCAGAAAAATCTTTTCATAGAGTGGAATTGAACTATTTATTTACTATACTGCAAAAATTTGTGTTTGTCCCAAATATATCTGCATGAACTAAACTACTTTATAATAGTCCATAAGCCAGAGTTCATATTAATAACACAAACTCAGATCTACAGATTTGAACAAGTTACTTGACAAGTGTGCCCACTATTGCCAATTGTGTTTTGCAGTAGCTATTGAGCCATTGGTTATTCATCTCCATAAGGACTCAAAACAGAAATTATTATATGCAAAACGATACAGTGCTTTATATCATAGGCCCACCATCTTCTTTACTATATACCTTAAAGGATGTCAAGGTTAACTGTTTAGGTTTTCAACTACATGTCTTAGATCACCAAGGAAAGAAAGGCAGTGGTTTAGCAAATATTTATTCAAACCGGTTAAAGTGTAAAGTGTAAAGATGTCGGCTTTGGTACATTCAAGTCCTTTGAGTATCTTGCCATTGTTATTAAAGGTGTTTCTCAGTCTCTTGTATTGTCCATGTACTGTATATTCCTCCTAAATACAATGTGCTTTCTTTGAGTAATTCTCAGACTTGGTGTCAATTATAATTACGAACTATGACACATTCCTTATAGATGGCAACTTTAATTTTCATATCAATAATACAGTGGGATGCAAAAGTTTGGGCAACCTTGTTAACAGTCATTATTTTCCTTTATAAATCGTTGGTTGTTACGATAAAAAATGTCAGTTAAATACAGTATAGGCCAAAAGTTTGGACACACCTCCTCATTCAATGTGTTTTCTTTATTTTCATGACTGAAGGCATCAAAACTATGAATGAACACATGTGGAGTTATGTACTTAACAAAAAAAGGTGAAATAACTGAAAACATGTTTTATATTCTAGTTTCTTCAAAATAGCCACCCTTTGCTCTGATTACTGCTTTGCACACTCTTGGCATTCTCTCGATGAGCTTCAACAGGTAGTCACCTGAAATGGTTTTCACTTCACAGGTGTGCCTTATCAGGGTTATTTAGTGGAATTTCTTGCTTTATCAATGGGGTTGGGACCAGCAGTTGTGTTGTGCAGAAGTCAGGTTAGTTGGACGATCATTTATTTTTCAACAGGACAATGACCCCAAACACACCTCCAGGCTGTGTAAGGGCTATTTGACCAAGAAGGAGAGTGATGGAGTACTGTAAATGGTCATGAAAATAAAGAAAACACATTGAATGAGGAGGTGTGTCCAAACTTTTGGCCTGTACTGTATATCATATAGGAGACACACACAGTGATATTTGAGAAGTGAAATGAAGTTTATTGGATTTACAGAAAGTGTGCAATAATTGTTCAAACAAAATCAGGCAGGTGCATAAATTTGGGCACCGTTGTCATTTTATTGATTCCAAAACTTTTAGAACTAATTATTGGAACTCAAATTGGCTTGGTAAGCACAGTGACCCCTGACCTACATACACAGGTGAATCCTATAATGAGAAAGAGTATTTAAGGGGGTCAATTGTAAGTTTCCCTCCTCCTTTAATTTTATCTGAAGAGTAGCAACATGGGGGTCACAAAACAACTCTCAAATGACCTGAAGACAAAGATTGTTCACCATCATGGTTTAGGGGAAGGATACAGAAAGCTGTCCCAGAGATTTAAGCTGTCTGTTTCCACAGTTAGGAACATATTGAGGAAATGGAAGACCACAGGCTCAGTTCAAGTTAAGGCTCGAAGTGGCAGACCAAGAAAGATTTCGGATAGACAGAAGCGACGAATGGTGAGAACAGTCAGAGTCAACCCACAGACCAGCACCAAAGACCTACAACATCATCTTGCAGCAGATGGAGTCACTGTGCATCGTTCAACCATTCGGCGCACTTTACACAAGGAGATGCTATATGCGAGAGTGATGCAGAGGAAGCCTTTTCTCCGCCCACAGCACAAACAGAGCCGCTTGAGGTATGCTCAAGCACATTTGGACAAGCCAGCTTCATTTTGGAATAAGGTGCTGTGGACTGACGAAACTAAAATTGAGTTATTTGGGCATAACAAGGGGCGTTATGCATGGAGGAAAAAGAACACAGCATTCCAAGAAAAACACCTGCTACCTACAGTAAAATATGGTGGTGGTTCCATCATGCTGTGGGGCTGTGTGGCCAGTGCAGGGACTGGAAATCTTGTCAAAGTTGAGGGATGCATGGATTCCACTCAGTATCAGCAGATTCTGGAGACCAATGTCCAGGAATCAGTGACAAAGCTGAAGCTGCGCTGGGGCTGGATCTTTCAACAAGACAACGACCCGAAACACTGCTCAAAATCCACTAAGGAATTCATGCAAAGGAACAAGTAGAACGTCCTGGAATGGCCATCTCAGTCCCCAGACCTGAATATAATTGAAAATCTGTGGTGTGAGTTAAAGAGAGCTGTCCATGCTCGGAAGCCATCAAACCTGAATGAACTAGAGATGTTTTGTAAAGAGGAATGGTCCAAAATACCTTCAACTACAATCCAGACTCTCATTGGAACCTACAGGAAACGTTTAGAGGCTGTAATTTCTGCAAAAGGCGGATCTACTAAATATTGATTTCATTTCTTTTTTGTGGTGCCCAAATTTATGCACCTGCCTGATTTTGTTTGAAAAATTATTGCACACTTTCTGTAAATCCAATAAACTTCATTTCACTTCTCCAATATCACTGTGTGTGTCTCCTATATGATATATTTAACTGACATTTTTTATTGTAACAACCAACGATTTATACAGGAAAATAATGACTATTAACAAGGTTGCCCAAACTTTTGCATCCCACTGTGTGACCCAAAAGCAAAAGAATTCATGAACCTCCTGGACTCTTTTGATTTGAGCCAGCATGTTAGTCAGCCAACACACAAAGCAGGGCAAACATTTTATTTAGTAATTACTAAAGGACTAAACGTTGATGTGAAACAGATCATTGATATTGGTAGTTTCTCTCACTATTTAATATAGAAATAATGATAGAAAAAAATTAACGAGAAGCATACTGTTAAAAAATGCTTCCTTGATTCATCTGCAGCTTCAAAGTTTACAAACATTTTAAGCAACCAGTCCATTTGTAGTGCTTACTACAATAATGAGGATAATGTAAATAGTAAGGTGGAAAATTTTAATACTAAAGTGAGAGCTACAGCTGACATAGTTGCTCCTGAAAAGACAGTTAAAAAATTCTCCAGCATTGTTACACCATGGAAAACCCAAAGAGAGTTTGATCTAAAGAAAACATGCTGGAGAGCTGAGTGTAAATGGAGAAAAATTAAACTGGTTGTCCACTATGAGATATTAACAAATAAAATAACAGAATACAACAACATAGTCTGTCTTGAGAGGCGGTGCTATTTCTTTAAAATTATAAATAACAATGCTAGTAATCCCAGAGTTGTATTCTCTATACAATTGATCGTCTGCTAAACCCAGGTCACTCAATGGAATGCTTTCAGAAAACTTCCAGTGAAACCTGTGAGGCTTTTGCTATATTTTTTAATCACAAAATTAATGATATTAGAAATAATATAGTACATCTCCCCAATACTGATCCTCTTAAACTCCAGTACTCCATTTTAAACAAATTAAATTCTTTCACCAGGATAGATTTACCTGATTTATATAAAATAATTTCTCACCCTCCACCTGTGTCCTTGATCCAATACCAACAAGTTTTTTCAAAGAAGTATCTGGCGTGCTAATTGATAGTATTCCTGACTTAGTAAACTCATCATTAGATACAGGGGTCTTCCCAGACTGTCTTAAGACTGCTGTAGTAAAACCCCAGCTCAAGAAAAATAATCTTGACTTATCTCCTTTTGAAAAGTTTAGTCCTATTTCTAACCTGCCTTTCTTAAGTAAAATCCTAGAAAAGGCAGTCATTATGCAACTAAATGATCACCTTAATAAAAATGCTATTCTTGATAAGTTTAAGTCAGGTTTTGGAACAAATCACAGTACAGAAACAGAACATGTTAAAGTAGTAAATGGCTTGCGGGTAAATGCAGATAGAGACTGTGTATCTGTTCTCATTCTCTTAGATTTAAGTGCCACATTTGATACCATCAATCACAATATTTTTAGAAATCGCCTTAGTCAATGGGTGGGCCTCTATGGCAGTGTCTTAAATTTATTTGAATCTTAGCTGGCAGGCAGAAAATTCTTTGTTAGTTGTGGTAATTCACAAAGACACATGATATTCTATATGGTGTTCCACAAGGATCTATCCTGGGTCAACTGCTCTTTTCGATCTACATGCATCCATTAGGTTAAATTATCTCAAGGCATAACGTGAGCTACCACAGCTATACTGATGACACACAACTGTATTTATCAATAGTGCCTGATAACCCCAATTCTCTTGGTTCACTGACACAATGTCTTACTTGTAATTCTGAATGGATGAGAAGTAATTTTCTCAAACTAAATAAGGAGAAAACAGAAACAGGGTGGATGGTCATGGGTTAAGCGAACATACAGCACTTACAGAGCAGTGTAGCTCCCGCTGAGCATCCAAGGAGCAGGAGTGACCAACCACTACAAGTGGGTTCCCTCTGAAGGACGAGAGATGGCAGCAGGAGAAAGAAGCAGGGTCTTAATGGACGCTGAGAAATGGTTTCAAGGACACGAGGCAGTCTAAAGCATGACTGTACTTGCCACTGGACATCTTCTCCTTAGTAAGACCTTAGTAAGGGCTTAAAGAGGAAACATTAGTTTTAGAAGGCAGCACTGAGGGTCATGAAGTAGTTGGGTGAAATAGTTATTTTCTATTTTCTTCTCATTTTCAGTTATTTCTCTTTTTGTGACCCTGAGGGTTATTAATTTTTTTATTTTTATTGAAGTAGTACTCAAACAATTGTTTGTGGTGTGTTTTGGCTTCCCTGGCAATTTTTTGGGGGGTTTCTCTTTTTTTGCCTCTTGCTGTAGTTCCAGATAACCCAGCCACAGGGGATTCACAAACCAGTGTGTTTCTTCGTGCCAATCCCAAGCCCGGATAAATGGGAAGGGTTATGTCAGGAAGTGCACCCGGTGTAAAATTTTGTAAAATCAATATGCGGACAACAATACATACTGGATCGGTTGGGCCCCATGTTAGCAATGACCACCACCAGTACTGTTAGCTAACAGGGTGCTGGCGGAAATTGGACTACTGTTGGCCAAAGAAGAAGAAGGAGAGGAAGAGGGGGGAGACGTGTCCGGAGGCAGGAGGAGAGGAGGAAGGTAAAGAGAGTGGAACTGAGGGTAGAAACTTTGAATGTTACACCATGGGGAGAGGGGGGAGAGTTAGCAGATATGATGGAGAGAAGGAAGGTTGATATATTGTGCATGCAAGAGACTAAATGAAAGGGCAGTAAGGCCAGGTGGATCGGAGGTGGATTCAAATTGTTCTATCATGGTGTGGATAAGAGGAGAAATGGGGTAGGGGTTATTCTGAAAGAACAGTATGTCAAGAGTGTTGATTATTATGATTATGAAGCTGGAAATTGGAGGTGTGATGATGAATGTTGTTAGTGCATATGCCCCACAAGTTGGGTGTGCAATGGATGAGAAAGAAGATTTTTGGATGAAGTAATGAAGAGTGTACCTAAGAGACAGAAAGTGGTGACTGGAGCAGATTTCACTGGACATGTTGGTGAAGGGAACAGAGGAGATGAGGAGGTGATGGGTAGGTATGGTATCAAGGAGAGGAATGATGAAGGTCAGATGATAGTGGATTTTGGCAAAAGGATGGACATGGCTGTGGTGAATACGTATTTTAAGAAGTGGGAGGAACATAAGGTTACGTACAAGAGTGGATGAAGATGCACACAGGTAGATTACATCCTATGCAGAACAGTCAATCTGAAGGAGATTGAAGACTGCAAAGTGGTGGCAGTGGAAAGTGTAGTTAAGCAGCATTGGATGGTGGTCTGTAGGATGACGTTGGAGATCAAGAAGAGGAAGAGAGTGAGGGCAGAGCCAAGGATCAAATGGTGGAAGTTGAAAAAGGAAGACTGCAAGGTTGAGTTTAGGGAGAAGGTGAATTAGGCACTGGGTGGTAGTGAAAAGGTACCAGACAGCTGGGCAAATAAAGCTGATGTAGTAAGGGTGACAGCAAGAAGGGTGCTCGGCGTGACATCTGGACAAAGGAAGGAGGAAAAGGAAACCTGCTGGTGGAATGGGGAAGTACAGGATAGTATACAGAGGAAGAGGATGGCAAAGAAGAAGTGGGATAGTCAGAGAGATTCAGAAAGTAGACAAGAGTACAAGGAGATAAGGCACAAGGTGAAGAGAGAGGTGACGAAGGATAAGGAAAAGGCATATGATGAGTTGTATGAGTGGTAGGACACTAAGGAGGGAGAAAAGGACCTGTACCGATTGGCTATACAGAGGGACCGAGCTGGGAATGATGTGCAGCAGGTTAGGGTAATAAAAGATAAAGATGGCGAACATACTCACAAGCGAGGAGAGTGTGTTGAACAGATGGAAAGAGTACTTTGAGAGGCTGATTATTGAAGAGAACGAGAGAGAGAAGAGGCTGGATGAGGTGGAGATAGTGAATCAGGAAGTGCAAACGATTAGCAAGGAGGAAGTAAGGACAGCTATGAAGAGAATGAAAAATGGCAAGCCCGTTGGTCCATATGATATACCTGTGGAAGCATGGAGGTGTTTAGGAGAGATGGCAGTGGAGTTTTTAACCAGATTGTTTAATGGAATCTTGGAAAGTGAGAGGATGCCTCAGGAGTGGAGAAGAAGTGTACTGGTGCTGATATTTAAGATTAAGGGGGATGTGCAGGACTGTAGTAATTACAGGCAGGGGGATAAAATTGATGAGCCTCAACATGAAGTTATGGGAAAGAGTACTGGAAGCTAGGTTAAGAAGTGAGGTGATGATTAGTGAGCAGCAATATGGTTTCATGCCAAGAAAGAGCACCACAGATGCGAGGTTTGCTCTGAGGGTATTGATGGCGAAGTTTAGAGAAGGCCAGAAGGAGTTGCATTGCGTCTTTGTGGACCTGGAGAAAGCATATGGCAGGGTGCCTCGAGAGGAGTTGTGGTATTGTATGAGGAAGTCAGGAGTGGCAGAGAAGTATGTAAGAGTTGCACAGGATATGTACGAGGGAAGTGTGACCATGGTGAGGTCTGCAGTAGGAGTGACGGATGCATTCAAGGTGGAGGTGGGATTACATCAGGGATCAGCTCTGAGCCCTTTCTTATTTGCAATGGTGATGGACACGTTGACAGACGAGATTAGACAGCAGTGTCCGTAAAGTATGATGTTTGCTGATGACATTGTGATCTGTAGTGATAGCAGAGAGCAGGTTGCAGAGACCCTGGAGAGGTGGAGATATGCTCTAGAGGGAAGAGGAATAAAGGTCAATAGGTACAAGACAGAATACATGTGTGTAAATGAGAGGAAGGTCAGTGGAATGGTGAGGATGCAAGGAGTAGAGTTGGTGAAGGTGGATGAGTTTAAATACTTGGGATCAACAGTACAGGGTAATGGGGATTGTGGAAGAGATGTGAAAAAGAGAGTGTAGGCAAGGTGGAATGGGTAGAGAAGAGTGTCAGGAGTGATTTGTGACAGACGGGTATTAGTAAGAGTGAAAGGGAAGGTCCACAGGATGGTAGTGAGACCAACTATGTTATATGGGTTGGAGACGGTGGCACTGACCAGAAAGCAGGAGACAGAGCTGGAGGTAGCAGAGTTAACACTAGAATTACCAGAGCCTACTAAAAACTCATAGATCTGTCCCACCTTAAAACGCTTCGCACCTCTCCGTCAGCGTCTTTTGTCCTTTAAATGCGTTGATAAGCTGCAAGCAGTCTGCTATCACACACCCCCCCCCCATCGCACAGTTTTCTCAGGTCAAGTCTGTTTACCTGCATGTCAGTTGCTTAGAGTTGTATAGAGTGAGAAGTCAAGCAAAATTACACCTTTTATAAATACTATATCGTTATTTGGAACATTTGCAGTTCATGTGTGTTCCGTGTCTACAGCAATCTATGCAAAGTAAACGTTTTTCATGTTTTAGTAATAATTGACAAAATGTAGACATGGAGTGTATAATGTGTGAAGCCTGAATTCAAAATATCAAAGAAACACTTTCACAAAAGATACAAGTATAACAGAACAAATGCGCTTTTTTCCAAGATTATAACCGAAGAAAAAGAAATCAGGTTAGTGTTGCTTGTTGTCCTGACTTCTCGGGTAGTGTACTGGTTACAGCTGCTGACTCCAATTCAGAAGATTCTGGGTTCGAGTCTTAACGTCTCCCAAAATAAATGTTTTGAGTAGTGAGCAGTTATTATTGTTAATATTATACAATAAAGGCATACATTTGATTTGTGTCTGTAACAGCCGCTGTAAATGTATAGTACTTGTCAAAGTTTTTTTTTTTTTTTAGTTTTACTTTATTTACTTACCTTCTTACAGCATAAAGTCACAAGTATACTGCGGAGCTGCCTCTGTTTGATCATCAAGGGCATGTTCACAAGTTACACGTGTAATGCCACGAAAAATACCTGCTGACACTTTAGTATGCGAGCAATGGTATGAGAATGCAGTTAGACTTTTTTTGGGCACATACACCACGTTAGTGTTTAGAGCTGGACAGTGTAGCGTTGGTGAGCTCTGTAAGCTGTGCTGTTTCTTTGAAGGACAGGTGATTGGCAGGATGACGCCGGACTTTCTCCTGGTGTAGGTGCGTTGTTCTTATATGTGAGTGGACGTTTCTTGTGGGGAGAGCTTCTGTTTTCTCCGATCTGAGTTCACCTCTGTTATAGCGCATCTTTATTTGAAAACAGCAGTGTCAGATCGGGGCGAGCGTGTACAAATATATGGGACATTGGGTATAAAATTAATCCGAAAACATCATCGCACTAATGCAATGTTATTTGAAAATGAACAGTACAGATCGGGTGTGAACTAATGCTGGCGCTGTTACTTAGAGTCAGATCAGGAGAGGCAGGGGAGCTGTTAGAGTGTGATCGTCATTGAGAGAATAAAACTGGAGCTTATTCAGTGCAGCCCCCCAGTTTTGTCTAATTCACGTTCAAGCTTCCAGGCACACACCCCGCTTCCGATCTGACGCCTTTTTCAAATAAAGATGTGGTACAAACTTGTTTTGTTACACCCCCTCTTTATTTGAAAACCGTGTCAGATCTTGTGCGGGAACGAGACTGGGAAAACTGTGGACGTGGATGTGAGTGTTGTGCGTGATTGAGAATGACTGTGGATGTGAATTTTTTTTATTCAGTTTTATTCTTGAGTGTTCCTGCTCACACTGAATTAGTATGCGCCTTCTGATCCATGATGTCAAAGCCGTGCTGACAAAAAAGAAAGACTTAGATATTGTGGCAGTAGGGGGCGCTAGTGCTCCCTTGAACCCTCAGGTACAACTCCAAACACCAGGTAAAAGTCCAAGACTTTTTAATTTTTTTTTCCCCCACAGTGCACCAAGCACCTTCCACACTACTCATAAATCACTACTAATCACTAAATAAGCACAATACTATAATTTTCCCTCCTCCTCGCCCAGACACTTTGCTCCTCTCCCTCCCAGCACAGCTCAGCGTCTGGACTGAGGCACCGTCCCTTTATAGCCCCTGACCCGAAGGTGCTCCTGTCCCAACAGTCCACAGTTCCTTATTCCTTCCGGTCAGGGCAATCAGTCCTTTACTTCAACCCGGGAGCACGTCATTTCTTCCCGTCACGTGACCGTGACGTACTCCCGGGTCATACGGCATCACAGAGCCCATAAGCCCCCCCACAGCGACTCCTGGTGGTCCCCAAGGTATCCAGCAGGGCTGTGTATAAATACTACAAAGTCCATAAGGCCCTGCTGGACCTCGGGGCACGATCCTGCTGTCGGGAGAGCTCCTCCTGGCAGCCTGGGGGTGAGGACCGGCATGGAAAGCTGGCAGTCCTCCACAATATGTATGACATTTGAGAATTCCCTGTAAAACAGCATCAGATCGGGGGTTTGGGAGGGGCAGGGAGGTGTTGTGGGAGCGTGAACATGAGTGAGAATAAAACTAAAAAAAAGACACTAACTTTGACAAGTACTATTCATTTACAGCGGCTGTTACAGACGCAAATCAAATGTATGTTTTTATTGTATAATATTAACAATAAGAGCAGCTCTCAATTCAAAATGGTAAACTTGAGAAGCTGCCAGCATTCATCCCAGAAGCTCTTGATTGGGAATCAGCAGTTCTTAGCATTGCACCATGGATAATATTAACAATAAGAACAGCTCACTACTCAAAATGTTTCTTTTGGGAGACGTTAAGACTCGAACTCAGAACCTTCTGAATTGGAGTCAGCAGCTCTAACCAGTACGCTACCCGAGAAGTCAGGACAACAAGCAACACTAACCTGATTTCTTTTTCTTCAGTTATAATCTTGGAAAAAAACGCATTTGTTCTGTTATACTTTTCTCTTTTGTGAAAGTGTTTCTTTGATATTAGGAATTCAGGCTTCACACATTATACACTCCATGTCTACATTTTGTCAATTATTACTAAAATATGAAAAATGTTTCTGTTTTAACGATGTATTTACTGTGCATAGATCGTAGACACGGAACACACATGAAATGCAAGTGTTCCAAATAACGATACAGTATTTATAAAAGGTGTCATTTTGCTCGACTTCTCACTCTATACAACTCTAAGCAACTGACACGCAGGTAAACAGACTTGAGCTGAGAAGAATGTGCGGGGTGGGGGATGTGATAGCAGACTGCTTGCTGTTTGTTGCTTATCAACACATTTAAAGGACATAAGACGCTGACGGAAAGGTGCAAAGCGTTTTAAGGTGGGATGGATCTACGAGTTTTTTCGTAGGCCCTGGTAATTCTAGTGTTAAAGATGCTAAGATTTGCATTGCGTGTGACAAGAATTAGAGGATCAGTTCAAGTTGGACGGTTGGGAGACAAAGTCAGAGAGGAGAGATTGTGTTAGTTTGGATATGTACAGAGGAGAGATTCTGAGTATATTGGGAGAAGGATGCTAAGGATACAGCTGCCTGGAAAAGAAAAAGAAGAAAGCCTAAGAGAAGGTTTATGGATGTGGTGAGAGAGGACATGCAGGTGATGGGTGTAACAGAACAAGATGCAGAGGACAGAAAGATATGAAAGAAGATGATCTGCTGTGGCAACCCCTAACAAGAGAAGCCGAAAAAA
Organism: Polypterus bichir lapradei; assembly: GCA_026402145.1. Classification (NCBI taxonomy): domain Eukaryota; kingdom Metazoa; phylum Chordata; class Cladistia; order Polypteriformes; family Polypteridae; genus Polypterus; species Polypterus bichir. The sequence goes on along the minus strand of JANRMT010062818.1, from coordinate 49,236,451 downwards.
GAAGAAGAAGAAGCTGTAGTTCCAGTATTCCTGTAAGCCAGAATTATTTGTCTGTATTTTAATTTTATGGCATTTAATTTTCTTTTTAAATAATGCCCTTATTTATCAATTTCAATTGATTCACTGTTGATTATAGTATCTGTTTTTATTACTCTATGTTCATTATTTGAAAAAATTAGATCTGGACAGATGTTACTGTGGGCTGAGCTTGAAACAAACAGGGTGAGAAAACAGTTATTGCTGTTAGCACCATTTCAGTTTCCTCTTTTGTATTGTCAATAAGGGCTTCCCAACCATGTTTGGAAAGTTAAAAAGAAACCTGATTACTACATCCTTCTTATCACACTTATGTTCTATTTGATTAAATAGCATGCCATTGCCTAGAATTTCAGAATCTGGCAGTCTGTAGCACACTCCAGTTACCAAATCTCTGTCTTTCCTCCATGCTAGCTTAACCCACAGTGCTTTTGACATGTTTGTTTCTTCTATTCTGGATTTTTTGGCCTGAACATTAGTCTTCACATATAACACCACGGCTTACTTCCATGTACAGTTACTAATATCTTCATCACTGTCATTTAGCCACAACTCCATAATTCTTACAATATCATAGAGTGCCAAGTCAATATTGTTTCCTCCAGTTCATGCAGTTTCTTTCTAATACTCCTTGAATTAAGGTTTCTTTCTGTAAGGAATAGACACTGGTCTTTCCAATATTATTTGATCCAACATGATCTATAACTAAAGAACCATAAATTTCCCTTGCCAGTAACTGGTTTACTCTTTGGGCTATGTGGGAAACTCTCCCTCTTGTTAAGCAGCACACTGTTGTTGACTCCTGATCTCTGCTGCATATCGAGCTGGTGGTATTTCGAAGGATGGAATCTCCCAACAATGAGCACTTCCCTTTTCTGCCCCTTATTCAATTTAACATGGCTTGAATGAAATGTTTTTTCAGGCTTCTGAAACAAGATATATATGTTGGATACTTTAGTCTTATTTTCCAATGGGATGCTGTGGTGTCTTATTCCACTTTTAACTACCCAAGTCCAAGTTTGTGTCAATGTAGACTTAAGCATATCATCATTCATCTGGAATTCAAAATGGCCATGCATCCAAAAAATGACTTCACAAAGTTCTAAAGCAGAAGATGGCATGGCACTATCTAACTTTTGATTTTACTCATGGGAAGTAAATATATGCACAATAATGTGTTGGAAATTGGCAGAAATTAATGAAAATACAACCGACTGGCTTCCAGTAGTAATTAAATCTTGTTCTAAATCTTCCCTGTCTACCCTGCACTCTGCTCCAAATAATTTCATTGTCAGTTTACTATCAATCCAGTCATCAAATAATTTCTTAAAATTTGGAACAAATGTAGGACGCATTTCAAGGTAGAGAAGCTCTGTACACATTAATTACTTTTTTCCGCCTTCTCAAACCAACTCAGTGTTTAACCTATGGAAAACACTAGTGATTAAGACACTTGGAGATCTTTCTATAGACAATATATTTTCATTTCCTAAAACAATTATGCTCCAAATGTAACTTTCTAGCTACACACTTTTTTGTATATTCAAGGTTAGAAATTTTGTTAAAAGAAGCTTACCTAACTCCACATCTCATTCCCATATCTGTCACAAAGGTTATAACTCTTTCATCTACCACATTAATTCTATTTAAAATTACCATATGCTCAGGGCAAGATCTAAACTGCGAGCATTGCCATTTAGCTCTTAGCATCATTAGTCTTTATGTTTTGCCAATGCACTAAATTAATACAATTTTGTACAAAAACCTTTATATACTTCTCAGATAGCATTGGTGTCATAATCCATTAACAACAATATTTGGCATAATACCAGATGGAGTTAAAGAGCAGAGGGATAAATCAATGTAATATCCTAGAATTCCAACCCACCCTGTATAACTCAGTGGGTAGACGATGTTTTATTTTGTCTCATATTAGAAAAAAATCAAATTCTCTCTTAGGGGATATGTCCAAAACATTTTAAAAACATGGCAAGAATAAATTAATATTTTAGAAAAAGGATGCTGGGCACACCACAGACACTCTTATGCTATTAATTGTTGTATTTTTTTGGTGACTGTTTTTCTCTTTCTCTAGAGTAAGAGTTGAATTTTGTTTTGCTTTTTATTTGCTTTTTGTTTATATTTTTTGTATTTTTCTGAATTGTACCTGATTATATTGTTATATCAGGTTGTTACTTAACAAAAGAAAAAAAACAAAAATATTAGAAAACAACAAACAAAAAATAATCAGGAAGTTGTGGCTAAAGCATAACATAGGTGAGGAAATACCAGCCAACGTTTCACATTTTATTGAGCTGCTCATTTAAATCAGTTCTTGCTTAATAGATTAGTAATTTAAACTGCATATGTAGTGTGATTGGTTTTTTATAAGAAATTGCTATGAGAACCGAATTCCATATGTTTAATTGAACAATAGTTCACAACCTTTTAGTCAGACCTTTAAGAGCAGATTATTATTTGTGTTTGTCATCTTATGCATTATTTATTCCTTATTTCAACCATTACATGTGTTCTACATTATATTAATAAATGGGTTTGGGAATGGACAAGAACACCCCCTACAGACCAAACTATATATAAAATTAGTATTCAACAAGCAATATGGGCATTTAAATTTATTATATTCAAAATATGTGATGTTATTGAATAATACTAAATACTGCTAAAATATAGGATGCAGATTAATTTTGCACCCATAGTCTCGATATAGACACCAGAAAACAAAATTGTCTAATTAAGCAAAGGCCATCATAATCAGTTTAAGGATAAGAATTACTCAGCGAAGCCTGTCTGCAATTGACATGGGGAGTAGATGATTTTTTTTTGGTTACATTCAAATTCTTAATTAATGTTTATGATTTCTTTTTAAAATACCTATTTAAAGATTATTTCTTGTTCGGTGTAATAAATCTAAAAATCCTGTAGATGGCAGCAGATGACAACTAAAATAAAAAGGCCAAGGAAGTTGACTGAACAATATTAAATAATAATGTTAGAATAGTCATAATATTTGAGGAACATGTCCTAAAAGCACATTGCAGTAGTGTAGTTTATATAATAGAGTTTTTATTAGATAAAGTCTCTGCCAAGTTTAAAAGAAAAAGAGGTAGATTAGGTTTTACATATGTGCATATATTTGATTTGATTTAAAGTCTTGTGGATACTCTTTATGTACATGTTAATAGACATGATATATTCCACAGCAACTGACTAAAAATAATTAAGAGTGCAACCTCTAAACAAGAAAAAGAACAAATAAAAAAGTAAAATTAATAAGCTTAAGGAATCAGAAGTACTTGGTTAACTCCACTCAAGATGAGCTATGACTGCTGGTGCATTACAATAACTTCCAGCTCTTTGTCAAATGCAGACATGGAAGAAATTAACTTAAAATGTTGCTCCACATACTACCGAAGGATTAGGAAAAAGTAGAAGAGTAGGTGTCTCCCAGCTAGCACATGGACAAATGCTCTTCATCTTTGTGGACTTAAGTTGAAAGAATGTTTGCCACTTTCTGAAAGACTAATTGTCTAGTGGCATTGGCGGTCAGAGTTTCAGAATCTGTGGCACTGATATATTTCCCAGCATCTCTAGTGGCAGGGCATAGTTTAGCAAAATTACATCACAGGTGGGGGTGCGGTGCAGCTCAGGTAAATACACAGCTGCCACAGGATTTCACAAATAAAAACCAATGAACAGGCGTGGAGAAAGAAGGTCACTTAAACACACAAAACTAATATTTATAGCTTGTCACTGCTTATCATTTGCAGATTTCAGTGAATGGTTTAAGATGAATATTTGTTTTAGGTGCTGTTGTGCTTTTTTCCCAACTTTCCAACGATATGTAGAGAGAAATAAAAAAATAAATAGACTAAGGAAGGTCTGTAAGATAGAACAGCTCTAAAGAAAGTCATGTAGAACAAGTGTTGGCAATTTATTTTACCTTTGCAATGCACTCTGCTGAAGTATTTTCTGTCAAACGCTTATACATTAACAATGTATTATTATATAAAATATCACACTTTTAAAACCCAAACAGAAGATATCCAGGTTTAACTAAGGAATCGTTTAACACATATTGCTTGGCAAGTTAATGTATAAATAGGTATGCCTTTGAATTTAAAGTGCAATTTGCAGAAGCTTTTGAAAATGGCATATCAGATATAGCATGAGAGAAATAGTACTGGAGTGGGAGGAAAATTTATTCTCAGGGCTTTTAAAAGTTAATGATAATTTAATGATGCCATCTCAAGCTGTATGATTGTCATCCAGATTTCATAATTTTTATAGTTTTAAATCGCATTGTGCACCAACGTACAACGTAAAAGAAATGGCTTTTGTGATATACGTAAATATAAGCTGTTATATTATATCTTATAAAAAAACAAGATACATTTTATCTTATATGTTATAGCTTAGCTGTCTTACTGGGATGCGAGTCACCAAGAAGTATCTAAATATCGCAAAATGTCCAAGATACAACTGATGTTTCAATCACACTGTAAAGTTTTGAAGTACCACCTGCAAAAGGTTCTCAATGACTTATTAGAAAGAGAAAAGCATTTCAAATTTGTGTTATTGGTGGAAATGTAAGGATAACTAGGTGTGTATCCACAAATGAAAACTGTTGGGTTTTTTTTGGGAAGAATTGGCTACGCCCATAAGTTTTCCTTCTGTTTGTTTCTGGTGTTTATGGCATAGCACAACAATAAATTAATCAGACTCAAATCAGGCTGTGCTATGCAGGCTTACACTGTGTCTGTGCTTGCAAACACCCCATAATGACAACGTGAAAAAAGTTTACTTGAGGTTTTTGCAAATTTATTGAAAATAAAAAAACTGAGAAATCACATGTACATAAGTATTCACAGCCTTTGCTCAATACTTTGTCGATGCACCTTTGGCAGCAATTACAGCCTCAAGTCTTTTTGAATATGATGCCACAAGCTTGGCACACCTATCCTTGGCCAGTTTCGCCCATTCCTCTTTGTAGCACCTCTCAAGCTCCATCAGGTTGGATGGGAAGCGTCGGTGCACAGCCATTTTAAGATCTCTCGAGAGATGTTCAATCGGATTCAAGTCTGGGCTCTGGCTGGGCCACTCAAGGACATTCACAGAGTTGTCCTGAAGCCACTCCTTTGATATCTTGGCTGTGTGCTTAGGGTCATTGTCCTGCTGAAAGATGAACCGTCGCCCCAGTCTGAAGTCAAGAGCACTCTGGAGCAAGTTTTCATCCAGGATGTCTCTGTACATTGCTGCAGTCATCTTTCCCTTTATCCTGACTAGTCTCCCAGTTCCTGCCGCTGAAAAACATCCCCACACCATGATGCTGCCACCACCATGCTTCACTGTAGGGATTGTATTGGCCTGGTGATGAGCGGTGCCTGGTTTCCTCCAAACGTGACGCCTGGCATTCACACCAAAGAGTTCAATCTTTGTCTCATCAGACCAGAGAATTTTGTTTCTCATGGTCTGAGAGTCCTTCAGGTGCCTTTTGGCAAACTCCAGGCGGGCTGCCATGTGCCTTTTACTAAGGAGTGGCTTCTGTCTGGCCACTCTGCCATACAGGCCTGATTGGTGGATGGCTGCAGAGATGGTTGTCCTTCCGGAAGGTTCTCCTCTCTCCACAGAGGACCTCTGGAGCTCTGAAAGAGTGACCATCGGGTTCTTGGTCACCTCCCTGACTAAGGCCCTTCTCCCCCGATCGCTCAGTTTAGATGGCCGGCCAGCTCTAGGAAGATTCCTGGTGGTTTCGAACCTCTTCCACTTACGGATGATGGAGGCCACTGTGCTCATTGTGACCTTCAAAGCAGCAGAAATTTTCCTGTAACCTTCCCCAGATATGTGCCTCGAGACAATCCTGTCTCGGAGGTCTACAGACAATTCCTTTGACTTCATGCTTGGTTTGTGCTCTGACATGAACTGTCAACTGTGGGACCTTATATAGACAGGTGTGTGCCTTTCCAAATCATGTCCAATCAACTGAATTTACCACAGGTGGACTCCAATTAAGCTGCAGAAACATCTCAAGGATGATCAGGGGCATCAGGATGCACCTGAGCTCAATTTTGAGCTTCATGGCAAAGGCTGTGAATACTTATGTACATGTGATTTATCAATTTTTTTATTTTTAATAAATTTGCAAAAACCTCAAGTAAACTTTTTTCACGTTGTCATTATGGGGTGTTGTGTGTAGAATTCAGAGGAAAAAAATGAATTTAATCCATTTTGGAATAAGGCTGTAACTTAAACTGTGGAAAAAGTGATGCACTGTGAATACTTTCTGGATGCACTGTATATATATGGATATCTTGACACTGAAGGCACAGTTTTATATAATAAAACAAATTAAGCTCACTTGTCATATATTAGAAGGGGCAAGAGTAAACTCTGTGCAGAAACTAATGTTTCCCAAATAAACATAAAAGTGGAGATAGCAAAACATGTTACAGTACAATAAGGGAATTAAGTCTGATTTACACTAGTTATTTGTTTCTGATCTCCAGGTATGTTTTGTTCTGGTTTGCGTCTTATTTGTTGTACAGTTTGCAATTTGGTTATAATTTTGCTTAGTTAAGAAGTTGCCTAGTCTCTGCTATTCATTAACCAACCAGCACTACATCAGCCTTTTTGTAAATGGAGCTTGATGATAGGGTCAAAAATTCACTATCAAGTTAAATTCAGATTCTGATTCTATAATATTCATATCCTACAAAAATGGTTTGACCTACTTTATGTCTAAAGATAACTGTCATAGAAATGTTTTAAAGGTTTTAATGGTTAGCTCCATTTAGTCATGGGACCGAGTCTATTAATTTTCAAAATTTTTGCACAAGTAGTTTTTGAGATACATCTATTTAAATATAAATACACACACACATGAGAAGGTACATGAAAGCACTTGCATACACATACATACAATCACACACTCAAAGAAAATTCAAAGTGAAGACAGCTGACAGCTTGTTTTCCCTACCAAAGCACACACATTGTGATAAAGGGAAAGAAATGAACATACACATATGCTCACACGCACCACAATAGATCTGTAAAGATTTACATGCACAACGGCATTAAGCCAGCCCTGTACCAGTTTGTCTACCTGTGGAGCATAACTGGCTCTGATAAGAAAAGTCCAACCCTGAAAAATACGAAGTAAGAAATTATTAACTGAACTACATATGCTTTAATCAAGCTGATATGTTGGACTGTAATAATACAGTAGAGAGACACAAGTAAGCATAAATCTTTCCTTGAAGTAATTCATTTTAAGGTGGAGACTTTGCTACCATGGTGTTTTGATTAAACAAATAATACCTGTTATCAACTTTTCACTTTAGAAACCCTTTCTTTTGAGATGTCACTTTATTTTAAAATGTTGACTTAACCTTTTAAATTAGAAAGGGTTGACTTCTTTATACATGGTTGATTAAATTAATACTTAAGTACTTATTAGTAAGTCAGTGCATGTATTAAGAGCTATTGGTATTCACCTATAATTTTCTCTTTCATAATTTCCATAAGTTGTTTATAAATCAGAAATATTAATTCTAAACACAGCAAGTAACTTTTGAATACATTAATTCATGAGCATTACTTGCTACAGCAAGTTTCTAAGTGCTCTTTTGACAAGAAAAAAATATTTCTCATCTCTTTGGCATAATTGCAAAATATCATGTCAAATTAATCTGTTCATAAATAATGATATGATTCAGTGGGTTTATATCTTAAGGGGTAGAAAAAAATTACAAAAGCAATAAGAAGTGAGGATGAAGAAACAGGCCGAACTGGCAAAATAAAACTTTTTATCTTTACATATGTTATTTGAAGAACTCTAAATATTTTTTTTTAGTTAACACAGCCTTTCCTTTACATTGCTGAAAGTTCAGATGAGATACAATGTCCCTGTACTTATAAAGCTGATGCCACCTGACTTAACACATTCTTAAGTGCTTCAGTAAGGAAATCATTTACCTAGTGACAACTGCAAGAAACCCAGAGGTCAAAGATGTTAACAATGTGTAAGTCTAAACTTAATATACTGTATAAACAAATAAAATTAATTTCTCAATAATGATCAAAGCTAAAATTATCTAGATTCTGTCACAGGTCAATGTGCAATTAAAAAAATCAGAAACTGTTACATAAATGTGCATTGAAAATGGGCTGTTTTGAACATCATACTGTAGATTAGATCTTTATTCTACTCCTTTTTTGAGTGCATTGTGCTAGCAGCAGAAATAAGAACTTTCTTCCCCAAGAAAAAGTAAGTGATCATTCCTCTATACCCCATATATACAGTGCCTATAAAAAGTATTAATCCCCTTGGAAGTTTTCATATTTTACTGTCATACATTATACAACATTAAATCATAGTGGATTTATTTTAGCGTCTTGACACTATTCAAAAGAAATTAACTTTAATATCAAAGTGAAAACATACCTCTCAAAAATGGCCAAAATTAATGACAAATATAAAACAAAAAATAACTGGTCACACTAGCACACACACACACACACAT
>JANRMT010062818.1:49181256-49207872 GCA_026402145.1 Polypterus bichir lapradei | reverse complement strand
CAAACATTCAAATTTCTTTACTCTTATGTAATTTTATATAAAAAATAAACTTAGATTTTAAATATCCCAAAAGATTTTGCTCTCCATAAAAATATATCCTGTCAAAATTATACAAATTCAAATATGAACATGCTGCATAACAAAACCTGGAAATATAAATAAAATGTGTTCCTTTCAGCAATAACAAATCAAATCATTCAGTTGTCTTTGCTCATATGTCATTTTAGAGCTGGACGCCTGGCATCTTTTTTTGGCAACAAGTTCGTTTATGTTTGGTGTGAGGTTCTGTGTTGTGGAGATTCTCAGGATGGACTGCAGGTGCTCATTAGTGAGGCGACTCCTGTGTGCTGTTTTGTTAGTCTTTATCACTGAGAAGAGCTTCTCACACAGATATGTGCTACCAAACATGCACAAGGTTCGAGCCGCATGTAGACGGACTTTTTTTGTTCTTCAAAGTCACCAACGCGCCGTGCGCTCAGTTTATCAGCAAAGTGCGTATTTGGGAACACCGTAGTGACGACTTGGTTCAACATTACTTGGCAACAGGGAAAGTGGGGCAAGTTGCACTGGTGCATTTGTGTCTCCCATAAAAGTAGCTTCATTTGAAATCACTTTGTGATTGTGCACGGGTAAAAACGTCCGCTGAAGTGTCAGATTCTTATTTAATTCTTCTGCTTTCTGTATCTTCTGCATTGCATTCAGGTCTTTCAGGTTACCCTGATGTTTTGTCTCATAGTGCCGTCTTAGATTAAATTCTGTAATTACAGCCACATTAGCTCCACAAATGAGACACACGGGTTTAACGGCAATGTCAGTAAACATATACTCAGCCTCCCATCAGTTTTTAAAGGCTCTATTTTCAGAATCAACTTTTCTCTTCAGCATCGTGTGGGCTAGCTTCGCAATAACTTGCAAGCTAGACTTGATTAACGCGGTAAGTGTTCGGCAAGGCAGCTGAAGCGCTGCATTATGGGATCTGTAGTTTATTGTGTTACCAGCGCTTCATATACCCGGGCCATTAATAACAATAATACAGTATATAAAATGATCTCGCGGGCCGGATATAATTACACGCCGGGCCGGATGTGGCCCGTGGCCCTTGAATTTGACACATATGGACTAAATAGAACTTGAAAAAGATATATTTTTTCGTACATCGAGCCCGCGAGATCATTTTATATACTGTATTATTGTTATTAATGGCCCGGGTATATGAAGCGCTGCATTATGGGATCTGTAGTTTATTGTGTTACCAGCGCTTCATATACCCGGGCCATTAATAACAATAATACAGTATATAAAATGATCTCGCGGGCTGGATATAATTACACGCCGGGCCGGATGTGGCCCGTGGCCCTTGAGTTTGACACATATGGACTAAATAGAACTTGAAAAGATATATTTTTTCGTACATCGAGCCCGCGTGCTATTGTGGTTTTGCCTGCATGCCTCAATAAGTCACCCTCCCCTCGCTCTTACTTTTTTACCGTTCATCTAATGAATACACTGAGTATGGCTTTACCAAAACAATCATTGATTGCGAATAAAGTATTCATTATTCGAGTATGTAGATCGGGGTATATATATACATATAAATATACCCGCGTATCGCAGCGGAGACGTACTGTGTTAAAGAAGCTATGAAAAAGATTTGTTTCTTACTGCATCAATAAACAGCTCGTCTTCTTCTTTATCTGAGACCTGACACACTGCATGCACGGGTTTTTTTTTTTTAACACTGTCTTCCTTTAGCGGGACATTCACTTTTCCATTGTGTGCTTTGTTTCTGCAGTAGCTGCACTTATTACATACTTATCTTGTATGTATCTGACGCTTCATATTTTTTTGCTGCCTTTTCAATTGTGTAATTCGGTTTTTGTTCAGCGCTCTTTGGAACTGTTGCTTTTTGTCTGTGCACCGCGTCAGTTCACGTGAGCCGCTCGGTGTACATGCATCGAAGTTTCCCAGCTGTGCTGGTGCCATGTCGTGCTATGTCCATGGCTGTATCTAATGTTACCTAAGTCCCGGCACTTAAAACTTTCTCTCGCAGTTTCGCTGAGTTTGTGCCAAACACCACCCTGACCATCTCATCTTCCTCTGCATAAGCACAGTCCTTCACCCGTGAATATTTACCCGTGGCAGTGTTTCTATTGGATTGCTGCTGACGGACGGCCTTATATGGGCAGGCACTAAATTACAAACGCTAGCAGCAGCCTGTCTATGAACTTAATTTAAAGTTTAGGTTTACATCGTGCTTTGTTTCCGAAGTAGCAGAACTCATGAATATGGTTGTATATGTCACTCGCTCGCTTCTTATTGTTTCGCTGCCTTCTCAATTATATAATGCATGTTTTCTTCAGCGCTTTTTGGGCCTCTTCCTGGTTTTCTACCTACTGCGTGATTACGTGGGAGGCGTGATGATGTCACACGAAACTCCGCCCCCACGGGTTTCACGCTTATCTCCATTACAGTAAATGGAGAAAAACAGCTTCCAGTTATGACCATTACACGTAGAATTTCGAAATGAAACCTGCCCAACTTTTGTAAGGAAGCTGTAAGGAATAAGCCTGCCAAATTTCAGCCTTCTACCTACACGGGAAGTTGGAGAATTAGTGATGAGTCAGTCAGTCAGTGAGTCAGTGAGTGAGGGCTTTGCCGTTTATTAGTATAGATATATATATATATATATATATATATATATATATGATATATATGACAGCAACACTCATAACAGTGACAAAACAATTACATTGACAATCATGTTACGTTATTTTTAAAATGTTTCCTTTTCTTTTTCATAACTTCTTTAACACACTTCTTCTCTGCTGCGAAGCGCAGGTATTTTGCTAGTCTATACTAATAAAAGGGAAAGCCCTCACTGACTGACTGACTCACTCACTCATCACTAATTCTCCAACTTCCCGTGTAGGTAGAAGGCTGAAATTTGGCAGGCTCATTCCTTACAAGTTACTTACAAAAGTTAAGCAGGTTTCATTCAGACTCACTTATGTGCTTGTCTTGCAGTGTTGTATGTATGTAGAGCGGATCAACGAGCGGAAGCAGAGAGCGGATCAGCAAGCGGAAGCAGAGAGTGGATCAGCGAGCAGCGGCGTCTCCCACAGGCACGTAGCCCTTCGCAAGCACCCGAGCAAGTTCACCTGAGGTAAAGCCGGCAGCTGACCAGTAGAAATAACCGGCAGTGAGAAATTAAAGTCGATCGCTCAGCGGGTGGTGGAAACTTAAAGCGACGGTGATTCAGCTGAACACGGAAAGCGCTGAAGCACCTATAAAAACGGCAAAGATGACTTCAACACTTAATGTAAGTTCTATCTGCTCTCTGCCCATCGAGGGCACGTTTATATGTTGTGCGTCCTGCAGTATGTACAGCTCAGGTTTTCCGGCCGACAGTGCAGATAGCTTCACCTGCCAAAAATGTTTAGTTAATTTAGAGTTGGTCGGGAAAATACGCGAATTGGAGGACCGCATTAGGAATCTGATAGCGATTAGGCAAACCGAAAATTGGATTGACTCGGCTTCTTTAGACAATTCGGCTACTTCTGATTCGGCCTCAGTCTCTCCAGGTCCCGCTGTAGTCAGTGCGCGGTCGAAATCAGCAGCACCAATTCTGCCACAGGGCGAGTGGGTAACAGTAAGACGGGGGTCTAAGAATACAAAATTTAGTCCCCCAGCACCCAGGTCACCAATTCGGACCCAGAACAGATTCTCAGCTCTCCGCAGCGCGCCTGTGGAAACTGAGAATAAGAAAGTGCTCATAATTGGCGATTCCATAGTGTCGGAATGTTAGAATTCCAAACTATGTTAAACCAGCAGTTAATGTTAAGTGCCTCGCAGGGGTCAAGATTTCTGGCATAGAGGCCGCATTGGACCGTGTCGCCGACGATGAAGTATCTAACTTATTGCTGCATGTCGGCACTAATGATATTTATTTACAGCAATCTGAGGTATTAAAGCGGAACTTCATCTCTCTATGCACCAAAGCTAAAACAAAATGTCGGAATTTAATTGTATCTGGTCCCTTACCAAGATTATATAGAGGGGATGTGATTTATAGCAGATTGCATTCCTTTCACTGCTGGCTAGAAACCTGGTGTGCAAATAAAAGCATAGCATTTGTGAACAATTGGGATGATTTTTGGGAAAGGCCTGGATTTTTCAGAAGAGATGGTCTTCATCCTAACTGGAGGGGATCTTATGTATTATCCCAAAATATCGCAGCAAAACTGCCTGGTTGACTGATTAGAGCACCATCCAGGCCACAGTCATGTGATCTTAAATCACAGGCTGTTGTTTATCCCACCTGTTATTATTTTCCTGAAGCTGTTACCCATAATCCCTGTTGTGGGGCATCCAGTAAATTCAGTCTTGATACAAACTCTAAATTAATTGATAACCAAAAAATAAGGTGTATAATTAGACCAAGGGATATAATCAGACCCTCCACCAGGGGCATCTGTAATAGAAATTTACTTCAAATTAAAACAAAAAATATATCACCAGTTCAGAAAGAACCATGCAGTTTTAAATGCTGTTTATTGAACATTCACTCTCTTGGCACTAAAGCTGTTTTGGTAAATGATATTATATTAAGTACAAAATCTGATCTGTGCTTTCTTACTGAAACCTGGCTTAGTAAATGTGACACTGTTCCCCTAGCAGAGGCGTCACCAGATGGATACTCGTTCCTTCATAAGTCTAGAGATTCTGGTCGAGAAGGAGGCCTTGAAATAATTCATTGTAATAAAATGCAAATCACTTCTAAAAATTTAGGCAACTTTACATCCTTTGAGGTATTCATTTTAAATATTAAAACAGATTCCAACACAATTATAGTGCTAGTCTACAGACCACCAGGGCCATATTCATTGTTCATGACTAAATTTAGCAACCTTATGTCTGATTTGGCTATAAATTATGATCACGTAGTTCTGATGGGGGATTTTAATGTACACATTGATGTGGAAACTGACACTTTTAGCAAATGTTTTACTTATTTGTTAAATTCAGTAGGATTTTGTCAGATTGTCAAAGGTCCAACTCATAATCATAACCACACATTAGATTTAATTATAACTTACAAAGTTGAAATTCAAAATTTAAATATTACTCCATTAAATGTAGTTATTTCCGATCACTTCTTAATTACATTTGATTTAGTTCTGCCCATGCCAACGCACTCACAGATTAAAACAAAGACAGTGCGACATCTAGATTGTAATTCTGCTTCAAAATTTATAGATACCTTGAGTAAGTCGAGTGTAATTGTGGAAAACCATTTAGATCAGTTAACATCAAATGTAAACATGGAAAACAATTTAGATCAGCTAATATCACATTATAATGTGACCTTGAGAGATGCTCTGGACACAGTGGCTCCCCTTAAAACAAAAGTGATCAAAGCACATAGAAACTCTCCCTGGTTTAATGAAAATACTCGAGCTCTTAAATTAGAGTGTAGAAAACTGGAGCGCAGATGGAGAACAACAAAGCTACATATCTTTCAAATTGCATGGACAGAGAGTGTTAATAAATATAAAAAAGCCCTCTTTAAAGCTCGCTCAGAATATTATTCTACATTAATAGATAGCAATAATAAAAATCCTCGGGTACTGTTTAGAACAGTGGCTAAATTAACAAATGGCAATTCAGATCAACAGTGCAAAATACCAACAGATATTAGCAGTACAGACTTTATGAACTTCTTCAATGAGAAAATTAAAAATATAAGATCCCAGATCTCAGCATCACAGTACAAACCAAATACTAGCTTAGCAGACCCTGCCGCACATTGCATTCAGCACTTTAGTAATTTTAATCCTGTAACTGAGCAGGAAGTCTTAACTTTAATTACTAAAATGAAGCCCTCTACTTGTTCCCTAGATCCAGTGCCAACAAAACTAGTAAAAAGTGCAATGGATGTTCTTGCAGCGCCTATTCTAACTGTTATCAATAGTTCATTACTGCATGGCACCGTACCTGATGCACTAAAAGTGTCAGTCATTAAACCTTTACTTAAAAAGTCAGACCTAGACCCACACATACTAAATAATTATAGGCCTATTTCAAATTTACTGTTTCTCTCTAAAATACTAGAAAAAGTAGTCGCCAGTCAGCTTCAGTCACACCGTACGCATTACAATTTATTTGAGAAATTCCAGTCTGGTTTTCGCACTGGTCATAGTACAGAAACTGCACTAACACGGGTTGTAAATGAAATTCTGATATCCTCTGATGAAGGAAACTCCACTGTAATTATGTTGTTAGACTTAGGTGCAGCATTTGACACCATTGACCATTCTATTTTACTGCACAGGCTAGAAAATGATGTTGGGCTTACAGGCCCCGTGCTCGCTTGGTTTAGTTCTTATTGATCAAATCGATTCCAATATGTACAGAAATGTGCTGACAGTACTCCTTCATTATACACAGAAGTTCAATATGGTGTCCCGCAGGGCTCAGTACTGGGACCTTTACTGTTTTCACTTTACATGCTTCCACTGGGATCTCTCATTAGGAAACATAATGTTAATTTTCACTCGTATGCAGATGACACCCAGTTATACCTTTCATTTAAATCAAATGATGTTTCTCCGATGTTGTCTCTAATTAGTTGTGTTAGTGAATTAAAGGAGTGGATGAATGAGAACTACTTGTCTTTAAATACAGATAAAACAGAGATGTTAATTGTTGGAGGGAATGACGCTGATCACAGCAATATTTTGTCGTCATTTAACTCGGTTGGAATCCCAATTAATTTTACTGAATCAGCCCGCAATCTAGGAGTTATCTTTGATTCTAGCATGACATTTAAAGCACATATTACAAAGTTGTCCAAAACATGTTTCTTCCATCTTAAAAATGTTAGGAAATTAAGGCGCTTTCTAAATAAACAGGATTCTGAGAAATTAATTCATGCATTTATCTCTAGTAGGATTGACTACTGCAATGCGGTGTTCACTGGCTGTTCAAACTGTTCTTTATACAGCCTCCAGTTAATCCAAAATGCGGCTGCAAGAATTATTACAAGAACAAGAAAATATGAACACATAACTCCAGTTCTTAAATCCTTACACTGGCTCCCGGTTAAATTTAGGGCAGATTTCATAATCCTCCTTTTGACATATAAAGCATTAAATGGCCAAGGTCCGGCTTACTTGTCTGAACTTATCATGACTTACAAACCTGAGCGCACATTAAGATCTCAAGATGCCGGTCTGCTTAGGATTCCAAGGATTGATAAAATAACAGTGGGAGGTCGAGCTTTTAGTTACAGGGCCCCTAAACTGTGGAATGGTATTCCTGCTTCTATAAGAGATGCCCCTTCGGTCCCAGCCTTTAAATCCCGGCTGAAGACTCACTACTTTAGTTTAGCATATCCTGACTAGAGCTGCTGATTAACTGTACATACTGCATCTCTGTTGTTAGTCATTAGCACTAAAACACAAGTAACATGATTATTATAATTTGTTACTAACCCTCACCTATTCTGTTTCTGTTCTCGGTACTCAAATGTCGCAATTGGTGCCACGGCCCACCTGCCAAGTTGTTTGCCTGCCTATGGTAAAGTCATCCCTGATGGAGGATCACAGGAATCATGGGAAAGAGGGGTCCTTTCATCGGATTGGCTGGCCGAGCAACGCTTCAGCTGTGGAATGGCCAAATGGGGAGGCAACTTGACGGATGAGGTCTCCAGGACTCTAAAAATATCCAAATCTTATTATGTGATATCATCTACTGTTAAATTCTGCTCTGTACTTCTAAATTTTTTATTATTATGCTGTATTAAGGATTTGTTCTGTTCTGTATACTTGTATTGAAACCCTTCTTTTGACACCCACTGCACGCCCAACCTACCTGGAAAGGGGTCTCTCTTTGAACTGCCTTTCCCGAGGTTTCTTCCATTTTTCCCTACAAGGTTTTTTTGGGAGTTTTTCCTTGTCTTCTCAGAGAGTCAAGGCTGGGGGGCTGTCAAGAGGCAGGGCCTGTTAAAGCCCATTGCGGCACTTCCTGTGTGATTTTGGGCTATACAAAAATAAACTGTATTGTATTGTATTGTATTCCGATATTCTACGCGCAACGGTCATAACGGTCGACAACGTCCGCCATGTTAAACTTTCTTATTTATGGCCCCATCTTCACAAAATTTGGTAGGCGGCTTCCCTGCGCTAACCGAAACTGATGTACGTACTTATTTCGGTGGTATGACGCGACTGTCGGCCGCCATATTGAACTTTCCAACAGTCTTTGTTACCTATGGGCCCATCTTCAAGAAATTTGGTACGCGGGTTCCCAACGCTAACTGAATCCTACTTACGTACATATATATGTCCATAGCCTGCATCTCAGTCACCATGTTGGCTCCCCCATCCCCACGCCTCCCACATTGTTGGCTGCCTGCCTATATAAGGCCGTCCGTTGCTCCTGTTTCTTCATTCCCTTCTTTGCTTCGCCACGGTATTCACGACTCCCTGCTGATAACTGCAGCCTTTTTATTTAATCCATGGCTTCTCCGCTGTTTTATTGTTCGTTTATTACGATTATAGTTATTGTATAGGTATTTTAGACTTAGTTTACATTGTTTAGGTACCCATTTCCTTTATCGTTCCAACCGTACCCCCATTAACATGTCTATTGAGGTGATCACCATCGATCAAAGAACTGTCACTTACCGAGTGGTTTCCATGCCCGGAGATTGCGCCTGCCTTTTCCATTCTCTGTGTTACATATTGCACGGCCATATCAGGCTCACTCTTGATATCCGGAGGAACATTGTGTCGTATGTATTGAATGACTGGGACAGGGTTAAGGTGTGGACTGATGACGGTACAGGAGATAATTATACTACACAGGAGCACTATAAGAGTGAAATGCTTAAGCCCTTCACCTCTGGTTCTGCATGTGAGTTGATGGCTGCCCCTGAATTGTTCGGTTGTCGCTTTAAAGTGTACCGAAATAGCCAAATATTTTACACCTTTCGACAACCGCCAATGCCTCTTAAACATCTTAGATTCACAGGTGACGATTTCAGTAGTGGACACTTTGATGTTTATGAATGTTTAAACTCTCAAAAGCTGGATGCAAAGTTATTGATGAAACTGGTTGTATGCTTACAACACTTGACAGATGCCGAATGTCACTTCAACACAACAAGTCCTGCAAATACTAACGTAATTAGCAAATACTAACATAATTAACTGATTATGACAGCAGCAATCCAAGGTGTGAGATTTGAAACAAGATTACTTTTCACATGGCCAACTGTACGTTGCATGCTCAAGAGTAAGCTCAGCGCACAGCTTGGTCATATTACAACCGGAGGGCCAGACTGACAATGTGGCATACAAAGAGATCCTTACCAAATAATTATTGGTATATTTTCCCTCAGTTTAAAAAGGTTTACTTTTCTTCTTAATAAAAATTTTAAGGCAGTACTTCGCCGCTGTGAAGCACGGGTATTTTGCTAGTTCTAGAATATAACCAAAGAAAAAAAAATCATTTGATTTCATGTTGCGGTCAATGAGTTAAAAATCCAAGATCAAATGTAAATTGATACATGTTCATAAATGGTGTAGAGGTAAGAACCTCTGCCTTATAATCCAAAGGTACCGGGTTCAAGTCTAGACACTCCGAGTATTGAGCTGCTGCTATTATTATTACTATAATATAATAAAAACATACATTTGAGTCTGTAACACCCTGTGTAAATTTTGGTTACTTGTAAAAGTTACCACTTATTTTTTTTTTTATTATTCAGTTCTATTCTGTCAGTGACGTTCATGTGGTACAACAAACTTGGCTCTCCCACTCTGAGTTGATGCCGTTTATCTCCATTCTGTTCACAAGAGCAGGGATGATCACAGTTATCATGCACCATAACCCGGAATACAGGCAAGATCGAAAAAAAAATGTTCAAATGACAACTCATGTTCAAATGGCATAGCGTTTTCAAATAATGACATGTGTGTGCAAGACAGGCAGAGATGGATTCAACCTCATTCAAGGGGTTACTGGAATATAAAATAAACACTTTTGCAAAGGTATAATGAAACAAGTTTGCTTTTATTCAAGAATAAAAAAGTGACAACAAGATACTAAGAAGACATGATTCACCAGTGTTTGTGAGTCTGCTTATATCTTTTACAGGTTGCAAAACTTTACACTGGCTGTTACAGACTGAAATCAAAGGCTTCTTCTTTTTGGGCATATACACCGTCAGCATGGCACTGCCAGATCTAAACACTAGCATGGCGAATTGCTCGCGTACTAAAGTGAATTTAGCTGCAGGTGGAAATCCCATTTTACTTCTGTTGCCAAGCAGAGTTGTGTCACGGTGCTGCAGTCTATTAACCAGGTAAAGCACTGGTGAAGAAGCTGTCTGTTGTTACGGTTCTGCTTTTGTCCAGAAACGGCTCCATAAATTTTATGACCACACACTTGGAAAGTCTTTGCCTTGGGTTATAATTGAAAACACAGTTCTCAACAAAACTTTGCCAGACATCTGAAACCGTAGCAAATTTGTCATTTTTCACAAGTTCTGCAAGGGTGACTTTGTTGTCAAAATGCCATGTGGTAGTCCGATAGCAGTCACGGGACATTGTATCTTTGATTGCCGGAACAACAAGTAATTCTGAGCAGGCGTCAGCCACAGCACCAACTGTGGTCAACGCAATATAGGCAGGCAGCCAACTACGTGGAAAGCGTGGTGATGGGGGACGGTAACGCCGCCTCACACAGCAACTGAGCTGCAAGCTATGGACGTATATATGTACGTAAGTAGGATTAAATTATGACCGTTACATGTAGAATTTCAAAATGAAACCTGCTTAACTTTTGTAAGTAACCTGTAAGGAATGAGCCTGCCAAATTTCTACCTACACGGGAAGTTGGAGAATTAGTGATGAGTGAGTGAGTGAGTGAGTGAGTGAGTGAGTGAGTCAGTCAGTCAGTCAGTCAGTCAGTCAGAGCTTTGCCTTTTATTAGTATAGACTAGCAAAATACCCGCGCTTCGCAGCGGAGAAGTAGTGTGTTAAAGAAGTTATGAATAAGAAAAAGAAACATTTTAAAAACAACGTAACATGATTGTCAATGTAATTGTTTTGTCACTGTTATGAGTGTTGCTGTCATCAAGGATTTGATTATCATTATTTCTTTCAATCAGGTTCGTATTTGGAGGATGTGTTGTGTTCAAGTTATACTCCGTGTTTGTCAACCGTTGTAAAGATAACAGGTTTCATTCATCGAAGTGTTCACTACCCAAAGCGGTACACGTGAATCTAAGATGTTTAACAGGCTTTCCCGGTATTAAGTTGTGGATTTGCCTGTGACTATTTAGCGGCAGCGTGTCTATGAACTTAATTTAAACTTAAGCTTTACACCTTGCTTTCCTATTGATATGTCTACAAAGGCTTGTTCAGATTCAGAGGGTCGTTTCTGTCCTACTGCATCAATAAGCAGCTCGTCTTCCTCTTTATCTGAGACATCACACACTGCATGCACGGGTTTACCTCTCCCAGTCCTGCAAAGTCAGTTCACGTAAACCGCTTGGAGTACATGCATCGAAGGTTCTCAGCCGTGCTTGCGCTATCTTGTGCGATCTTGTGATGTGCAAGGCTTTATTTAATGTTAGCTCAGACCCGGCACTTAAAAGTTTCTCTTGCACTTTTGCTGAGTTTGTGCCAAACACTATTCTATCCCTGACCATCTCATCTTCATTTGCATAAGCACAGTCCTTCACCAGCAATTTTAACTCCGTTACAAAGTGATGAAAAGTCTCGTTTATACCCTGTGTCCTCTCACTAAACTTGTATCTCGCGAATATTATATTCGTCTTAGACATGACAAACGCCAGCAGCAGCGTGTCCATGAACCTAATTTAAAGTTAAGCTTCATACCTTGTCTTCCCATTCATTTGCATAAGCACAGTCCTTCACCAGCAATTTTAACTCCGTTACAAAGTGAGCAAAAGTCTCGGTTATACCCTGCGTCTTCTCATTAAACTTGTATCTCGCAAATATCGTATTCGTCGTAGGCATGACAAACGCCAGTGGCAGTGTGTCTATGAACTTAATTTAACCTTAAGGTTTACACCGTGCTTTGTTTCCACTGTAGCTACACTTATGAAAATGCTTGTATGAAGGAGTCCTACAGGACCCTTTTGTCCTGTGGGACTCTGGAGGCAGCTAATAGGTACCAGCAGGCCAAGAGGAATGCGGCTTCGGTGGTTGCGGAGGCAAAAACTTGGGCAGTGGGAGGAGTTTGGGGAGGCCATGGTGAACGATTTTTGGATGGCTTCAAGGAGATTCTGGTCCACCATCCGGCTTCTCAGGAGGGGGAAGCAGTGCAGTGTCAACACTGTATATGGTGGGGATAGTGTACTGCTGACTTCGACTCGGGACGTTGTGGGTCGGTGGGGGGAGTACTTCGAAGACCTCATCAATCCCACTAACATGCCTTCCAATGAGGAAGCAGAGCCTGGGGACTCAGAGGTGGGCTCCCCCATCTCTGGGACTGAGATCACCGAGGTGGTCAAAAAACTCCTTGGTGGCAGGGCCCAGGGATGGATGAGATATGCCCGGAGTTCATAAAGGCTCTGGATGTTGTAGGACTGTCTTGGTTGACACGCCTATGCAACATCACATGGACATCGGGGACAGTGCCTCTGGATTGGCAGACTGGGGTGGTGGTCCACCTCTTTAAGAAGGAGGACTGAGGTGTTCCAACTACAGAGGGATCACACTCCTCAGCCTCCCTGGAAAAGTATATTCGGGGGTCCTGGAGAGGAGGTTCCATCGGATAGTCGAACCTCGGATTCAGGAGGAACAGTGTGGTTTTCGTCCTGGTCGTGGAACAGTGGACTAGCTCTACATCCTTAACAGGGTCCTGGAAGGTGCATGGGAGTTTGCCCAACCAGTCTACATGTGTTTTGTTGATTTGGAAAAGGTGCTCGACCGTGTCCCTCGGGGAATCCTGTAGGGGGTGCTCTGGGAGTATGGGGTACCGGACCCCCTGATAAGGGCTGTTCAGTCCCTGTACAACCGGTGTCAGGGCTTGGTCCACATTGCCGGCAGTAAGTCGAACCTGTTTCCAGTGAGAGTTGGACTCCGCCAGGGCTGCCCTTTGTCACCGATCCTGTTCATAACTTTTATGGACATAATTTCTAGGTGCAGCCAGGGCGTTGAGGGGGTCTGGTTTGGTGAACTCAGGATTGGGTCACTGCTTTTTGCAGATGACGTTGTCCTGTTTGTTTCATCAGGCTGTGATCTTCAGCTCTCTCTGGATCGGTTCGCAGCTGAGTGTGAAGTACCTGGGATGGAAATCAGCACCTTCAAATCCGAGACCATGGTCCTCAGCTGAAAAAGGGTGGAGTGCCCTCTCAGGGTTGCTGGTGAGATCCTGCCCCAAGTGGAGGAGTTCAAGTATCTCGGGGTCTTGTTCACGAGTGAGGAAAGAATGGAGCGTGAGATCGATAGGCGGATCGATGCGGCGTCCGCAATGATGCGGGCTCTGCATTGGTCTGTCGTGGTGAAAAAGGAGCTGTGCCGTAAAGCAAAGCTCCCAATTTACCAGTCGATCTATGTTCCTACCCTCGCCTATAGTCATGAGCTATGGGTAGTGACTGAAAGAATGAGATTGCGAATACAAGCGGCTGAAATGAGTTTCCTCCGCAGGGTGTCTGGCATTTCCCTTAAAGATAAGGTGAAAGCTCAGTCATCCGGGGGGGGGCTCAGAGTAGAGCCGCTGCTCCTCCGCATTGAGAGGAGTCAGATGAGGTGGCTCGGGCATCTGATCAGAATGCCTCCTGGACATCTCCCTGGTGAGGTGTTCTGGGCACGTCCAACTGGGAGGAGGCCCCGGGGAACACCCAGGACACGCTGGAGGGACTGTCTCCCGGCTGGCCTGGGAATGCCTCGGGATTCCTCCGGAAGAGCTAGAAGAAGTGGCCGAGGACAGGGAAGTCTGGGCATCTCTGCTCAAGCTGCTGCCACCGCGATCCGATCTCGGATAAGCGGAAGAGGATGGATGGATGGATGAAAAGAAATTCTGCTATAGGTATGTGTTCAGCATTTCTTGCTTCCCATTTCTTTTCATCCTACACTTACCCAGATCTTTGTAGACATGGAACACACTTGAAATGCATGTATTCCAAATAACAATATACTGTATTATTTACTCAATACAATTCCAGGCAGCTCACACGCAGATAAGGAGCCTTGGCTTGAGCTGGAAGAGTTGAGCTCCGTCAAGGCAGGGGATGGGACAACAAGCTGCTTGCTGCTTGTGCTGATCGACACATTTACAAAACAAAAGATGCTGATGGAGAGGTGTGAAGGGATTTAAGGTGCACCAGGATTACAAGTTTTTTTATAGGCTTTGGTAACTCTAGTGTTAACATTCTAGGTCTGTGGCACTTCATCTACCAGCTGAAAAGATGCTCTCTGTGGCTTCAGCTGTTATGTTCTGAAGTCCTTCTTATCTCTTTTTGGGATTAAGACAAGATTCCAAATTAACAACTTTCCTAAAGTTTGTCCATGATGTCTTATTGGTGTCCTCACCTGTGGAACATTCAAACATTGTTTTAATCAAATCATTAAATGATGCTGATATGGTAGAATATGCATAGACAACCTTTGGCCATTTAGAATTTACAGCTTGGTAAAATAACTACAATGGATAATCTACCATATTTCTAAAGGGTACTTTTGCAGATAGACAAGTGTTGGGGCAGGCATAATCTTCATTTAACATGCACTTAATTTGACATTGGAAAGGCCTTCACTTTAACACATGTTTTTGATCAAAAATGTTTTGATGGAAAATGTTGATGAAAATAATGTTCTTTTCTATCATTAAATATACTTGCAATGTCATTTAATTCTTGCAAAAAAAATAAAGAAAAATGAACATCCTATTTAAACACTATATTTGTAACTCAAGTATGCAAAAAACTAAAATCAGTGGCATGAACACATTTAGAGTTATATATTTTTCTTCACTTGATAATGAATATCAGTGTTGATATACTTTTTACCCCACTTATATCCTGTCTGATAAGTGGAAAACACAGCCTAATTGTAAATGTGAAACAAGTTACAATGTAATCTGTTCACCATGTAAGAGTTGATTTTTTTAAAACTGTACCACCATAACTACTTCACTAAATGATTTTGGAACGAAACCAGTTGGCCTCTCTGCTCCATTCCTCATAGCATGCAGCAGTACAAACTCAAAGCTGAACAAAAGAATGGCAGGGAGAGTTATAATGTGTTAAAACCTGTTCAAAATATGTAGGAGACAGAAATCCCTAAAGATAACTGATTCAGCCATCCACGTTATATTTTACTTTTGTGAAGATGGAGATTTTGTATCAGTTGTGCTCTTTGTTTAGCATAAACCCACACAGTTAATCTTCAGTCAATAAGAAAATATCTATATTACTAAACGAAGGTTGTATATATGCACGGATGTCAGAGGCCAGAAGCAAGCCGTGCCGAAAGCACACACACAGCGCCTTAGCTGCACGGATGCCAGATGCCAGAAGCAAGCTGTGCCAAAAGTGCATGCGCACACAGCGCCTTAGAGCCCCAGAGTCAAATCCAGCAGCTTCCAACAGTCAGTAGGTGGCGCCCAAACAACACAACCTGTAAACAACATAACACACTGAAGGTTGTATATATGCATGGATGCCAGACGCCAGAAGCAAGCCATGTCAAAAGCACACGCGCACAGCGCCTCAGTGCCCCAGAGTCACTCCACTCCAAAGTGCCAGCAGTACTCCACTCCACAGTGCCAGCAGTCAGCGTTCTCCACTCCAAAGTGCCAACAGCTACTCTACTACACAGTGCCAACAGTATTCCACTCCACAGTGCCAGCAGCTACTCAACTACACAGTGCCAGCAGTCAGTGTGGCAGCTGTCAGTGTGGCTTATTTGAATCACATTAGGGTAATTCAGTGTTAAAAG
This sequence comes from Polypterus bichir lapradei, assembly GCA_026402145.1. Lineage (NCBI taxonomy): Eukaryota > Metazoa > Chordata > Cladistia > Polypteriformes > Polypteridae > Polypterus > Polypterus bichir. The sequence continues at coordinate 49,191,895 of JANRMT010062818.1, read as the reverse complement.
TAAGTTCAATTATGATTCCAAACATTAATTTTTTATTTCCAATTTACTTCATTTAAACCTTTGCACTCTGATATATTTTTTTTACTTATGAGTGCAGAAACTCAAATACATTTTGGACTTAAATGATATAACAATTAAATGTCAATTTTAGTTTTAATAAATTGGTTAATTTTAGTACAAATATATTTATTTCATTAAATAAAAAAACTTTCCCAGGACGCTCCCACCCTTCATTATTTTTCATCCCTCCAAAGATCAGAGGGAACAGAAAGTGATTGCCATTTTTAGATTTACGATTCATTAGAGAATCAGGAGTTTACTGGTCTTTAAATGACACAGATTTGTGTATGTCGGTCTCTAGTCCAAGACTTTTTCCAAGTTAAAGGACTCATAATTAGTATACAGGTATACATTAACAGTTGTATAATTTTAGTTCAATTACATTGTTTCATTCATTTATTTTCTGTACCCACTTACTCCACCAAGGTGTTTCACAAGTCTAGACCCTTTGCTGGCACAGCAACTTTAGGTGGGATGCATTATAAAGTGAATAAACACTAACTTGTAGCAGGTCAATTTAGAGTTGTAAATTTAACAGTACCATTTAACTTTACCTGCACATCTTTAGAATAGGGGAGGAATCTGTAATTCACACAGACAACATAAACACTGGGATACAGCATCTCTTAATTACTAGATCATTAAGCCAATCACATTAAAATACTTTAAATTAGAAAACAAAAGGATTCCATGGCCTGTTATATTTCTTGTAGAGTTTAAGTTTGTACATTTTGCCTGTGCTATGGGAATTTTATACCAGGTACACTGGATTTCCTCCCAAATCCCTAAAGGTTTATGTCTTAAGTTAATTGATTTCATATTGTCTCTGTATTACAGTGAGTGGGTCCTATGATGGACTGTCACCTTCCCTAGGGCTGTTTACCTTATTCCAAGTACTGTCAAATTCGGTCCTGGACCCTCACAACACTGAATTGGATTAACTGGGTTTAAAAATGTTACATTTTGTTAAAAACAGCAAGGTAAACATTCACATACAGATAAAACTATATAAAATATAAAGCATGGAGAACATGCTTATGCATGCTTATACATGAACATGCCTATATTTATTAATGTATTAATATTTTCCACTATGCTTTCCACCGATTTTCTGAGTTGCTTAATCCGTTTCAAATGTTACAGTAAGATGAAGCCTATCCGGGCAGCATCAGGCTGTTTTAAAAAAAAAAAAAATAGCCTAAATTACTAATATGTTTTTAAAATGGAAAAAAGAGTGATAGGAGTTAAATAATGCCTTCCCTAGCACATAATATGTAAACGTCTCTAGCGTGAACAACCATATATAATCTTGGACCATTCCTTTATTCAGACATATTACAGTTCCCTGATCTCCCAAACTTATGTACTGCTTTGATCAATTCATACCACGAGTCTCAAATTCTGTGATAGATAATGAAAAATGTTGCTTTGCTTTTAAGGTAGTTATTTTATTGTTGGTTTGGAATTATGTTGAATAATCAAGTCACAGCTTTCTAGAAGAGGCACATTTTTTGGGAGAAAAAAGCCTGATACTTCATATAAGCTTAGAATACTCAAAATAGCCTTAACTATGGTTCTAAGGCTAGTTATACAAAAACAGGTTCACAATATTAACCAACCCCTGTCACCATGAACCAAGGGCTCTCTTCTTTTTACACATGCACTTTAGTTAATCATCATCTCTTTATTTACTTTTCAAAGAGCAGTACATTAAAAGCATATTTATACAAAATTGTCTTTTTATATAGTCCTATTATTCAGTAGTAAGCCCTCTCTGAAAATAAAGTGTAAAGAATTGCAAATTAGAAATGTTGAAAACTGAAAATGAAAAGCTGAGTCAAAGAATTGTTTAAGACACAGATTGATCTCCTTTTAAAATATGGTTATTTATTCAGTCTTGCGGTCATTGTTGCACATCCATTAACCCCTGCAAATTAGAACTTGAATATAATTCTTTGCATTGAGCAAAACTATGCAACAACAAAGTGTTGTATCAAGGGAATTTTATGTGAGATTGAACATTAAGGAAATTGATTCCATTGGAAATAACCCTACACAAAGCAAAGAGAAGATTAAGATCTACTGAGGCATAAATGGCACACAACATCAGAGTAAATAAATGAAAGAATTAACACTATCAAGATGAACATCCTACGCTTCCATTTCTATTTCAAAACATCCCCATACACATTAACAAATCATTTTATTAAGACATTAGATTCAATCATAACTTTATTTGGAATTCAAAATATCCACACATCCAAAGGGCGACCATACAACGACCTAAATCAGAAGGTGGAATGGCTCTACAAGTCAAGTTGGGGAGCATGCATTGGTACAGTGCGTTGCCGCACTCACTACACGACGAAACAACTCGGGATCCCGGTTTGCAACCCCCCAGGCAGACACACAGTCCAGTCCAACCCTCCGGAAATGACCCTCGATCTGCTGCAGCCAGGTGTTACGTTGGAGACCCCTTGGCCTGGTTCAGCCACTTGGGTCCCCAACAATGAGGATCTTACGAGCTGGATCACCCTCGGGGAAACGCGCCACACGGCCATAGTGCTGTAACTGACGCTCCCTCACAATGCAGGTAATGTGCTTCCTTCAGGACTCCATGAGCAACCACTCATTTGACACAAAGTCAAACCAACGGTACCCAAGGATTTTCCGGAGAGACACAGTACCAAAGGAGTCCAGTCTTCATCTCAGGTCACTGGATAGCGTCCATGTCTCACAACCATATAGCAAGACAGGAAGCACCAGGACTAATAAAAACTTGGACCTTCGTCATTTTGCATAGATATTGGGAGCACCACACACCCCTTTCCAGCGACCTCATGACCCCCCCATGCTCTCCCAATCCGTCTACTGACTTCATAGGAAGAGTCACCAGAGACATGAAAGTCACTGCCAAGGTAAGTAAACCTCTCCACAAGGTTAACACTCTCTCCGCAAAACAGACACACTGTCGTTGGCTGTGCCCAAGAGGTCATTAAAGGCCTGGATCTTGGTTTTTATCCAGGACACTCGCAAGCCCAGACACTCAGACTCCTCACTCAGTCTCTCAAGCACCCTTATCAGAGCCTCCATTGTCTCAGTGAAGATCACAACATCGTTAGCAAAGTCAAGATCCGTGAATGTTTCTTCACCAACAGATGCCCCACAGCCGCTGGACCCCACGACCTTGACCAACACCCAGTCCATACAAGCATTGAACAGAGTAGGAGCAAGAACACACCCCTGACGAACCCCAGAATCAACTGGGAAAAACGCAGAGGTCCCGCCTCCATTCTGCTTAGCACTCACTGTACCAGTGTACAGGCCGGCCATGATATCCAGCAACCTCGAGGGTATTCCGTGAACCCTCAGGATGTCTGACAGGCAGCTAGATCAAATGAGTTGAACACTTTGCAAAAATCGACAAAGGCTGCAAAGAAACTCTGCTGATATTTGCATTTGCGCTCCATGAGAACCCTTAGGGCCAGGATGCAGTCGATGGTAGACTTCTTAGGCGTAAAACCAGACTGTTCCGGTCGCTGACAGGTGAGCAAGTGATCACGGATCCTATTGAGGACGACCCTAGCAAGGACCTTACCCGGCACCGAGAGCAGTGTTATCCCCCTGTAGTTGCTGCAATCCAGGCGATCACCCATCCCTTTCCAGATACGGACAAGTCCCACTTTCCAGTCAGTTGGGATGATGCCAGTCTCCCAAATGGAAGCAAAGATTGCTTGCAATGCCAGGAGGACAGCCTTACCACCAGCCTGGAGACAATCCTCATAGCCAGCCCTGTCAGTGCCAGTGGTTGCATTGAAGTCACTCATGACCAGAGGAGTATCACCTCGTGAGCACCAATCAACCACCAAGCGAAGCTGCAAATAAAATGTCTCCCTCGCCAAGACATCACTCACTGCGGTTGGAGTATACACTGAGACAACAGACAAGGCACCTAGGGAGTGCCGTAATCTGAGTAATCTGAGTCCCATAATACATTTGCTACAGCAACAGCTACTCCCTGAGTATGACAGCTATCAGACCGACCAGACCAATAAAAGGTATATCCGTCTACAAAGATCTGGGCAGTCCCCTGTCTGCGCACCTCAGAAAGTGCCGCCACTGAAATGCGGAGATTACGTAGCTCCTCCGACAGTAGCAGACCTGCTCCCAGACTCCAAGATCAGGCTGTTTCTAATGCGTTTGCATGCAGTTTGTGTGAGGAACTTTCAGATTTGGGTACGACTGCCGATCCTAATGTGATGTGGGAGACCTTCCGCAACAAGACCCTGAAGGTTGCTGAGGGTTGTGTTGGTGTTACCGGTGTTACCAGAAGGAGTTGTTTCATCTTGCAGGGCACCCTGGATATCATCGAGAGAATTAATTCATCTACTTACTTATTTTTACTAGCTTTAAGTTTTACTCTGCTGGCTTAGCTCTCTTTTTCAGGGATGGGGGTTGATTTGTTTTCGATCTTATGTTTGTAAAAATTGATTTATTTGTATGGAATGTTGTGTGATTTTAATAAAATCAATAAAATAAAAAAAAAAAAAAAAAAAACACACCATAATTTTCATTCCTCTAGTTACAAGCCTGAACTGGCCCCAGCATTCCCTCAGAAGCATAAATGAAAGTTACGGGTTAAAAACCTGACTTACTGTGAGAAGTACCTGAATGTCAAATATCAAGTCTGTGTTTTTCATAAAGAGCTAGGAATAATTGTGGTTTATTGATATGAGATTTAAATAAGCTAAATAAAACTGCAAAAAATTGCTACCTTCCTTGATATTCCTCTAAAAAAAAAAACATTTGGGCAATACTTTAGAATACATGCTTCAAGGGCTTACTATAGCAGTTATCATTGGTAGTTAAAAGACCCAAACAATACATTTGTTAAGAACTTATTACATAGCAGTAAACAACTAATACTGCAGTTGCATTAAAATTAACCCTTGTTCTAAAGTGTTACTAACATTAGACCCCAATTTTTTTGAAAAAACAAATGTTTTCAATAGTTAATAAGCATAATTGGTGTATGTGGTGGTGCTAAATATTCTAACATCTTCTAAAGGTTCAGCTGGAAGTCTGTTGCAGGGAGTGCTAAAACATAGTCGAATCCAGAACATATTAGAACATTCTGGAAGTCACTTCTTTGCTTGAAAGAAATAGGAAATATATCATCAATACCTGAAAGTGATAAGGGAGCTGCACACAAGAGAAATCACAAAGAGAAACCTAGGATTAAGACAGTCACAACAGTAAAAACATTGTTATGTTATATAGAAATACAAAGACATCAACCCCAGTTAATCAGCACCTTTTCTGATGTGTTACAAAGGCAATGGCCTAAGAATGTTTCTCAAAAAAGTTTGAAACAAACAGCTCCAGAAGCATACAATTAATTATGTCGAGGAACAAACTGAATATGTACTTATGTTTACTGATTGTTGCTTTTGTACCTAGGTAAATTAATCTAGTTCCATTATGCAGAATTGTCCAACACTATGGATAATTAAGTTGAGTAGATCATGCTACACATTGATCACAGTGTTAAGGCCATAGATCAAACTATTAGGAAAACAGAATTTAAAAAGTAAAGAATTTCAAAGAATTGGTAGATTTGGACATTATAGAACCAGTTAATGGACCCGAAGAAAGAGAACCCAAGAGGACCAAAATAATAAATCAATAAATCACAGTGGCTAAATATATATATTTTTCTTTGCCTTTACATCCATCCAGCAAACCATGTTATGGCCAAAAATCTTCCCACACCACACTATAATCTCCTACAGTGCTAGAAAAATCTTTAACAGTCTACTGCCAGGCTGAGTGGACTCTCAAACCTAGCTCTGCCACAGTCTTTGCAGATTAAATGGGTGGACACACATATTTATGAAAAAAAGAATCTCTTTGAAATTGTAACTAATGAAAAACGACTGCAAAGTATTGTAACAAGTGCTTTGGCTGGAACAGAAACTTGGAAAACCTTGTACATGATGCAACTGTGCATGGTCGAGGGTTTTCAACAAAAAAATGCTTCATGAATCATGAATTGACCAAAAGATTAGGGACTAGTACCAAACCCTAATAAATGCCAATTTTATATCAGTTTTATTTTATGGGGATCTTGGCAACAAAGAAAGGGGCTAGGCCTAGAAAAAGAGAATTATTGCCATGGTAGAAGCCATAGGACAACTGATTGGATTATATTAGGGATTGGATTGAACTGACAGAGATATATCGATATGCTGATGTCATCCTTTCAAGTGGAAGAGAATCTGCTGAGAGTTTTGTTTTCTGAGGCATGAGTGTTAATTAAATTCCTTAATGGAAAAAAGTTAGGGCATATAACAAATAATAGGACAGAGCACCATATAGCACTCGTACAGTAAAGCGTTAACACTAGTAGAAAAGCAACGGCACATTGATTCTTAAGTAAGAAAGCATTTATTTGAAGCACAGGTAGACAGGTACAGTCAATCTTTTAACTGGGCTTGGGTCCCTGCTGCCATCATAGGCTTCTGCCAGGGTGCTGCACCAAGCCCTACTCCACCAGCTCTCGCTGCCACTCCCTATTCTTACATGAAAGCCCCTGAGCAATGGATCACTCCAGCTTCCTCATTTTGCTCAGCTGATGTTACAGTCTTTATCCTCTTTCAAGTGTCGTCAATTCGCTCCTCTGCAAGGTTCTCAAGCCGGCTGCGTGCCTACCATCTACCGTATGCTGGCATCTCTCGATACTGCTGTCTGCCTCAGTCTTTCCTGGAATCGCCATCTCTTTTCTTTCTCTCTTTTTTCCTTCCCTTTCTGCCATGCACACTCCCTTTACAGCCCCAATTTTGTGCAGGTGCTGTATTCCGCCTGCTCAGAGGTGTGAATGAAGCACCGGACTGACCCACTTGCATTTGCATGTGAATGTGCGATCAGCCTCAATCAACCTCTGAACACTGTTTACAAATTTACACGTGCACCTGTACTCGCTTTAAACCTGCACACTCCGGGCCTCTCAGTTATTTAAAATTTGGAATGTCATAAACCTTTCTCATCACAGAATACCATGTGTAGTTTTGTTCTCCGGGCTACAATAAGGACATAGCAGCACTAGAAAAAGTCCAGAGAAGAGTGACTTGGCAGATTCCAGAGCTGCAGGGGATGAACTATGAGGAACAATTAAAAGCTAAAGAAAATTAAGAGGAGACATGATTGAAATGTTTAAAATTATGAATTAGTACATTGGATCGTGACTGTTATTTTAAAATTAGTTCATCAAGAACACGAAGATACAGCTGGAAAGTTGTTAAGGGTATATTTCACATAAACAGGAAGTCAAGCAAAATAACATGTTTTATTGGCTAACTAAAAAAATTACAATATGCAAGCTTTCAAGGCAACTCAGGCCCCTTCTTCAGGCATGATCAAGCCTGAAGAAGGGGCCTGAGTTGCCTCAAAAGCTTAAATATTGTAATCTTTTTAGTTAGCCAATAAAACGTGTCATTTTGCTTGACCTCTCACTACATTCATAATGGCTTACGGCGCCAGGGGTGTCGAACTCCAGTCCTGGAGGGCCGCAGTGGCTGCAGGTTTTCATTCTAACCATCTTCTTAATTAGTGACCAGTTTTTGATGCTAATTAACTTCTTTAGCCTCAACTTTAATTAGCTTGACTCAGGCCCCTTAGTTCTTTTTTCCTTAATTAGCAGCCAGACAGTAATGAGACACAAAACAAGCAGGACATGACCAGCTCACCTGTACCCATCAAATAAAATCTGAAAATAAAGATAAAGGTCTCAGTAAGGTTGATCCCTTAGGTTACCAAAACATTTTAGGAGTTCTTAGAAAAAAACAGAATATCAACAGTTTTGGAAATGTCTGCTGCGGCAAAAAGAGAGCAGCAACAAAGCATAGAATTGAATAATTGGTTTAATTAACAGCAAGAATCAGCTTCTCATTAAGGAACTGGTAGGAGTTTGAAGCCCCAATTTAGCTGGTCATCTGTTGGCTCGTTTCACGTCTCATTTCGGTTTGGCTGTCATTTAATACTTAAGACTTAATCCTTAAAAACAGGACTATTAAAATAGAGGGAAAATAAATTAATTAGCAGTGAAAACTGGACACTGATTGGGAAAAGGGTTAGAAAGAAAACCTGCACCCACTGCGGCCCTCCAGGCCAGGGGTTTGACACCTGTGGCTTACGCGGTACAACACCCTAGTACTACAGACATAAACAAGCGTTTCTTTACCCAGAGAAACATAGACACATGGAATAAGCTACAAACCAGTGTGGTAGACAGTGCAACTTTAGAGATTTTCAAAGCTAGACATGATGTTATTTTGGAAGAAGTAAGTGTATAGATCAGCCAATCTTTGTTTGGCTTAATGGCTTGTTCTCATCTAGATTGTTCTAGTGTTCCAATGATTCCTTCAAAAGAGAGAAGGTTTCTTCTCTTGTGAGCTTTAGTATCATGTTATTACATAATTTTCGAAGTTAGAGGTGCTTACATGTATGACAAGAATACAATTCAAGTTTGATGACTAAACCTGATACCTTTGCATACATTAACATGGACAATGTAACTCAATGTATTGGCATAATGGCTAGAAGTAATTTTATTTCAGAGAAAGAAATGTGAGGCAGTCCCTGTCTATTATGCCAGCTGTTGCTTATTTGATTATATTGTCAGGGATGCCAGGGGCGACGACCCGGCCGGGACGCCTTGGAGGACTGGAAGAGGGCGTGCGCCCACCTTGGACCACGTGGGGGCCGCCACCCTGGTTGCTTTGGGGGCCACGGGTAGAGGGCTTGGAAGCCCAACCCTCTAGGGGCCCGTGGTCACCGCCAGGGGGTGCCCCGATGCCTTGGGAATCCTGGACCTCAGCACTTCCGCCACACCAGGAAGTGCTGGGGGGAAGAGAAGCAGGGACACCCGGAGTGCCTCCGGGAGTACAGCCGGCACTTCTGCCACACGGGGGCGTGTCGGTGGGAGATTGCCGGGAAGCACCTGGAGCACATCCGAGTGTGAATAAAAGGGGCTGCCTCCCTTCATTTGGGGCTGGAGTCGGGAGAGAAGGAAGGACTGAGCTTGCTGGAGGAGGCAAGGAGGCGGCCTGAAGTGTGTAAGGCATTGTGTGGCCAGGACTTTGGGGGTTGTGTGTGCACTTAAACTTTGTAAATATTTGTAAACTAGCAAAATACCCGCGCTTTGCAGCGGAGAAGTAGTGTGTTAAAGAAGTAAAGAAAAAGAAAAGGAAACATTTTGAAAATAATGTAACATGATTGTCAATGTAATCAATGTAATTGTTTTGTCACTGTTATGAGTGTTGCTGTCATATTATATATATATATATATATATATATATATATATATATATATAAATTTATACACACACATACATACATACATATCTACACACACGTATATACATAGAGATATATATCTATCTATCTCCTTTGGGGTACGAGCAGCTGTTGCTGGGGGTGCCAGAATCCATCAAGGAAGAAAAATGAAAAACATTATTTGTACAAAATCTTAATTTATCTATCCATTCCTAAATAATTAAATGGGCAGGCTATTTCGTATCAGTGCAATATGCTGCTTGTTAAAACGGATGACTCCTGCTCTTACGTGCACTTAGTGCTGCGTGGGTATTATGAACTATCGCATCTGTTCAAGTTCTATTTAAATTTTAAATATAAGTAATTTTTATTTAGTCGACAGAAATATCTGGTAGGAATGTAAGTTAAATTTAGTCATCATTGCATAAATTTTTCTTCACCATAGAAATAAAGACTAAATTCAACTTAGATTCCTACCAGATATTTCTGTCGATTAAATACAACCTACTTATATCCAAATTCGAGCTATTGAGCTGTCGCCTGCCTGCCTGAATAAGTCACCCTCGCCTTGCTCTTACTTTTTTACCGTTCATTTAATCATGGTTAGTCGCAAAAAAATTAGAAAATGGAAGGAGGATTACACCGAGTATGGCTTTACCAAAACAATTATTGATGGCGAATAAAGTATCCATTATTCATAAAGCTTGAATTGGTGATCTGTTTTTCTGCGTTAACCTCATATTTTTTCATACTACTTCTCAAACCAAGGGGGTGCGAGGGTAAAATGAATCGGGAAGCGCTGATATATATATATATTGAATATATTGAAATAGTTTTACTGTCAAATAATGCAAACAGTACGCGGCACGTGTTTCGCTCCAATTCTGGGCTCATCAGGTGTACACATTCACTGCACCCCCTCTCGGGAATTGAACCTCGGACGTCAGCACTAGAGGCGAAGTCTCTCGTGTTGCGCCACGGCGTGTGGTTCGTTTATTTGACAGTATGTAGATCGGGGTGTATGTATTATATATATATATATATATATATATATATATATATACTAGCAGAATACCCGCGCTTCGCAGCGGATAAGTAGTGTGTTAAAGAAGTTATGAAAAAGAAAAGGAAAAATTTTAAAAATAATGTAACATGATTGACAATGTAATTGTGTTGTCATTGTCATGAGTGTTGCTGGCATATATATATATATATATATATATATATATATATATATATATATATA